>CM042225.1:22123370-22723370 GCA_023566465.1 Cottus gobio | reverse complement strand
GCTTACCCTATGGCCCAGGATTTTTGTCCCAAAGATGTATGTATTGTTGCAATGTGGGGAGATAATAGAGATGGGAGCTATATATGTAAAACGGCCTATTTCCCCCGCATGCATCTGACTGTGTTGTTACCGTGCTCTAACCATGCTCTAACCATGCTCTAATTATGCTGCTCAGGAAAGGTCACTTGTAGGCTATCCCCATATGGAACCCTTTTAAAGGAATCCAAAAATAAAAATTCAAAGCTTCTTCATGTTCATGGGAAGCCCACTGGAGACTTACTAAACAACCCTTGAGAATCGCTTGTTTCACTTGAGGGACCGTTGTTAAACCGATGTATTCTGGTAGTGAAAGCAGTGAAACTGCATGGACACTTGGTTGAGTGAAGGGCCTAAATGAGTGTCAGAAAGAACAGAAGGGAGAAGGCTACTGACTGACAGAAGTAGAGAAGAGAGAGATGGGTGGAGGCTGTGGCAGTGCTGGTACTCTGGGTGTTTTGGTGCACCAGGGGTTGCCAATTCTTTCAAATCATATCTCAGCACCATTGCTATTCAGTTTCCTATCGATTGGCGTGCCAGGAGAGAATTAATAAGGAGGATCGTGTGTGTGTGTGTGTGTGATTATTTTGTTGGCTCCAGCAGGCTGTGTGTATGTATGTCCATACGAGGGTGAGATTGTCGAGGGTAGATAGAGGTACTAGCCATTTTAATTATATGTGTATATATATATATGTATATATATATAATAATAATAATATACAGATACTGATGAAAACACATTGACTAGCTCTAGTCTTTAAATCTGAGTTGGACAACAGGTCAGTTGATTTGTCAGTATCCTACTCGTATATCGATACCTCCACATAAAAATGATATGTTTGCGCTGTAACATGTTGATTTGAAAAGGCTTTATCTTCTTCTTCAGAAAGCAATTGCGTCTAAAATCTATTTGCTAAAATTGCAGCGCTGCAGCTTTTGTTTTGTTTTGTTTTTGTTAGGTTTGTTTGGACGAAGGTTGAAGACCGAAAACGGGCATTGAACGTCTGGTCAGGAGAGAAGATGTAAATATGAGGGTCGAGTGTCACTTTTGATTGATCTGACTTTTTTTTTTTAGACTACATCTCTCTCAATGGATGACGATTTTGTGACCCGCAAATGAAAGGCATCCTACCGCGAGAAAGCAGTGTTTCCATATTGGCGTTTAACTAGACAAGTGATTAAGTTGGAAAAAAAAGAGAAATATTGATGCAGAGGGAAGGTCATTTAAAGAAGATGGGAAAGCAAATACAAGTTTGTGCTTCAAGAAGACAAACCAGTACGTCTTCTGTGTTATGAGGCAGTGTCGGTAATGGACTAGAATTCATGTCAGTGTTTTGAGACCAAACACGGAGCCAAGAACACTAAATTTAGCCTCCAAGAAAAAGATATTTGTCCAAGAATCAAAAAAGGCAGATTGGAATCACAGCAGAATATATTCACAAAAGCTACAGCCAAAAAGAATGCTGCTGTGAAAGCTAGCATCATTGTGGTGGAAGAAATCGCACAAGCTTCCTAGCAGTGCACCCTTAAGTTATGTGAGCAGGTGTGCCACGGACCACATAAAGGTATGTGAGCAGGTGTGCCCCAGAACACATAAACGTATGTAACCAGGTGGGTGAGCAGCAAAAATGTTCCTTTGTCTTGGCTGGAAAAAAATTCAGCTTTGATTAGAATCACATGCTGACACTATTCGCCCTTTTCCCTGGGTAGCGTTCCTGAATGCACCACTTGGGCAGAGATTGTCAGTATTGTGGGACCAGTGCGCTTTGGCTGAGTTTACTCTGACACGCAGTCTCAGTGTTAGATTCCGTGCCAGCGGCTCAGCGTAAAGAGCATCTGTTTGATTTGTTGATAGCACACTGTCCTCTCTCTGTCCTCCTGACTATTTCATTACCCAGCGCCTTTGTGCAGGTAATGGCCTGTCGTAGAGAGATAATAGGCTGTCATACGGCAGTAATAACCAGCAGAAACTGTCTACAGACTTTAGACTGATGGCAGTAACTGGTCTTATAGTGGGTGGCAGCTCCATTTTAGAAACCCGTAGATCATTTCAAGAAGAAATATTAGTGAGTTGACTGTTTTGCAGCTGAAATGTTGTTTTACCATTATAATTATTCTTAATTCAATCCTTTTCTCAGGCTCAATACAATAAGTGCACAGTAGGAGTTATGGGTCTCTACACTGACAGTATCCTCATAGCATGACTACACAAAATCCACTGTCTGTTTCCCCTCCTGTACATGTTGATTGAACCATGGAAAAGAAGCATTTTGAATAAATATTCAAACAATTCTTTTATTGTGTATTTTGCACTGCATACAGCTTCTGCAGTGCAACAAATTTTATTGAATATTCAAGCAGGGATTTGGTAATCCTAAAATTATCATGTTAGCACCAAACATTCTGAGAAAATATATGAAATGTGCTGGCAGTAAAAATACAATAAAATTAAAATAGAAATAAATGAAAATAAAGTCAGATATGTTTGGTGCGAGTATCTTCCCACGTTGGACACCGGACGGCCAAAGTGAGCTCTGAGGTAGACACGCAGACTTCCCGTCCCCTGGGTTAAGCTGAAGACTGGCTTCCCTTCCTTACCATGCTGCCGTAAGCCACACCGGCTCCAGGGACGAATCCTCTGGGCCGCCACGGCTTAGAGAGCGGGACTGCGTCTTCTCCCGCGGTCCAAACGCCCTGCTACAGCTCGGCTCCGAGAAGCCAGGGCTACCAACCTGGGTGACTTCTAAATGTCCTCCCTAGAATGCAGTACTAAATAAGCTGCAGGTCACTCCCCAAGATGCTCAAGACAGCGAGCGTGACTCTGCTAACGTGAAATGGTAACACCCGCCAGAAATAGGCTGAAGAGTGCCACTGGTTTCAGACGTCTCCCAGCAGGCGCTAACTGACCTGCAGGTGTCTAGACAGGCCAAAGCTGTTTGGTGGAAAAGACGAAGAGTTCTGGACACGGATGTCTTAAAGAGTTCAACTTTTCCTGCCAAATTTAGCCTGGGCCTAGACACCTGACTTTAAATCAGCAGCACTCACCGGGTTGCTTACATACAGTATAACTGTTGTTCTGGTGTTTCACCGTCACATCAGTGAAATGCTGCAGAAACAAAGTTCAATATGTAATGTGTAGATAACATCTGAAAAGATTGGCACGAGCATTTCCGTTCACGCCAACAAGTCCATCCCAGAAATAAGCAGATCTGGGTAGGGAGCGCCCCGGGAAGTCTGTCAACGGTAACTAATAAATAAACAAAATGCAACCAGCGCCGTGTAGCTTTAGCGCTTTAACCGATGATTTTACATGTCTGGCCTCAGAGTTCAGGAGCTTTCCAGGTGTCTTTTGTGGAGCTGTTGAAGATACTGAGGGTTAAACGCAGAGGCACCGGGCTTTATGCACTCCTCTTTGATTCTATTCTATTCCCAAGAGCGCCATTTTATTACCCAGCATGCATTCTGTGGCACACTTTTTTATTTTTTTTAAATGTTTTTTTATTGATTTTACAAATAACTCAGACAAAATGTGTCTGTCAGTTTACTATTTTAATTTCAGCATCGTTTAAGTACTTTATGAAAGGTTCCCAAGTCCCTTCTAAGGATTCACTGGAGTCTCTGAGTGAGAATCAGATTTTTTCGAGTTTTAGATTATTTAGGATCTCAGTTAACCAACTGTTATGTGAGGGCGGGAGAATGTGTTTCCACTTGAGTAGTATGAGGCGTCTAGCTAAGAGTGTCGTAAAGGCCAGGATGTGTCGTCCTTTGGACGGCAGATCAATTACTTCCAGTGGCTGTGTTCCAAATAGAGCTGTGAGGGGATCAGGGCTTAGTGTTATGCCTAGTACCGTCCCAAGTGTGTCGAATATTTTATCCCAGAACTCTTTTAATTTAGAGCATGACCAAAACATATGTGTATGGTTGGCGGGTGATAGTTTGCACCTGTTGCAGCTGTCATTGGTATTCGGGTAAATTTTGGCTAGACGGGCGTTTGTATAGTGAACGCGGAACAAAATTTTGCATTGTAGTAGCCCATGTCTTGCACAAATAGAGGAAGAGTGGGTTAAGGCCAGAGTGCGAGCCCAGCGGTTGTCAGATACTGGTTTACCAATTTCTCTTTCCCAGGTCTGTCTCAGATGAGATGTCTGATCCGGATTAAGGGAGTCAATGGAACCATAGATAATTGAGATTGAGCGTTTTTGCGCTGGCTCCAGAGTAAGCAAGGAGTCAACCATAGATCCTGGAGGGTGATTAGGGAAGTGAGGATATTCCGTTTTAATAAAGTGTCTAATCTGCAGAAAGCGGAAGAAGTTAGATTTAGGCAAATTGAACCTAGATGACAGTCCTGCAAAATCAGAAAAGTGCCCATTTTTATAAAAATCTCCAATTTGACGTAAGCCTTTGTCGCGCCACGCATAAAAGGTGGGGTCAGATGTTGAAGGTGAGAATAAGTGGTTTCTAGAGATTGGAGCCAGAGCAGAGGGTTTGTTCAGCCCAAAATGTTTGCGGAATTGTATCCAGATGTTGAGAGAGTTAGTGACTATTGGGTTTTCTGAGATTCCAGGAGTTTTAAGTGGCAGTCGCGCCGTGATGAGGGAGTGGAGGGAAAATTTGGAAGAGGCTAGTTCCATTTGGGCCCACAAGGGGCTGTTTGTTTGCCCGTCATCCATCCAGTGACGTATCTTATCAATGTTGCAGGCCCAGTAGTATTGAATGAAATTGGGTAAAGCTAATCCGCCTGACTTTTTGGGAAGTTGTAGGACTGCTTTCTTAATACGAGGGGGTTTGTTAGCCCAAAGAAATGAGGAGATAGTCTGATCTAGTTGGCGAAAAAATGATTTCTTCATCAAAATTGGAATATGTTGAAACAAATATAGGAATTTGGGGAAAATTACCATTTTTATGAGGTTGACGCGGCCAATTAGGGACAGGGGGAGAGCAGACCATCGTGTCATATCGGATTTACAATTGTCAACAAGAGGGCGAAAGTTTTTGTCGAAGAGGTCTTTAATTAATGGTGTGATGACCACCCCTAGGTATCTAAATCCTTCAGTGGTCACACTAAATGGAAAAATAGATTTTGGTAGTGTCTTGGCCTGTGCATTTATGGGGAGAAGTTCACTTTTATGAAAGTTTAATTTATAACCAGAATATTTACTGAATTTGAATAAAATGTCTTTTACAACTGAAAGGGATGAGACGGGATTAGAGACATATAACAAGAGGTCATCCGCATACAGGGATAGTTTATGTGTGAATCCCATCCTGGAGATACCCTCAAATCCTTCCTCCCCCCGGAGCCAAATGGCTAAAGGTTCAATAGCCAAAGCGAATAGAAGGGGCGAGAGGGGACAACCTTGTCTGGTGCCACGGCATAAAGTGAAAGGGCGGGATTTTACACTGTTAGTGACAATGGCGGCAGTCGGAGAGTTATATAGCAATTCAATCCAGCCTATAAATTCTGGACTGAAGCCAAACCTTCCCAAAATGTAATACAGATATTTCCACTCAACTCTGTCAAAGGCTTTCTCTGCATCTAAAATGTTATCATTCTAAACATTCTGTTGACATCACTGTTCGTACTAATACCTAGGAAAAGTAATTTCTATATTATCCATATAATCGTGAGGCAGGATTTGCAGGTATTTGAGTACCTAGAACGTAAATCAGGTGACTTAATATAAATCCACGTAGGGATGGGTCAAACAAACACCTATTGGGCTGCAGTTCATGTTCATGTGCTGTTTATGACATATTTTGCTTTTGTCACGTAATTTACAAACCATATAAAAGCATACTTATTTTAACCCCCAAATAGTTTTGTTGCCTAAACAGGTACTGCAGGCGTGCTGATCGCTTGTGTTGCTGGATTCTTTTGGGAGAATGCACAGAAAAATAAATAATAACTTTCTCTAAGATTTATTAAGGACAGTTGTGTGTGTGTAATATGTTAGCTACCGTTGAGCAAAAGGCAAGGCAATTAGGATCTGTGGTTGCCCAGTTAACAAATGAAGAGCCCCCGCTTGGACAAAATCTGCCTAATTTCGAACTCTGGGTTGTTAATTGCATAAAAGTGGCTGCACAGGCTGTTTTTCTCCAAGAGGCTACAAACTCCCACAGACTAATGAGCCCCCCCCCCAAAAAAAACAAAAAAAAACGTAGCAAATGTTTAACAAGTCTCCCTGCATTCCCCTTCTCTCAGGTGGAAATGTGTTTAGCAGTTAGAGTTAAAGGGTGTACTATCTGCTGCCGCAGTTTGGCATAGTTTATTATGCATGCGACACGTTCCGGCTGAGTTGCCTCCTAGCAGTCAATAGAGTGTCAGAAAATGCAAGACTGCTCATTTAATGCAGCCCATGCCATTATACCCTGATTGCCCCTTCAACACACCCTGCTTCCTGTTGGTTTCCCAAAGTGATTTAGCATTTTTGCGCTCAAGGCGTAGTGAGCTGCCATCACAAGGGAGCTCCTTCACTTCAGACCATGTCGACATGCTGTTTATTCTGTCTGAATAACCCATGTTTCTCGATATCATCTTTAAATTGGACTATGGTCATTGAAAAATCCCAAAAGGTACTCATTGTTTCTTCAAAAGATGTGTTCTCTTGAGGACAGTCAAACGTGTTAAACAGCCTTAATAACCATCATTGGACAGTAAAACCCAATTTATAAATATAATAATGTAATTGTAATGGTTGGACATTCTTTAAGCCACAGTGAGTAAGGCCTCATCGATTATTTTTGGGATATTGAAATAGAATATCTCCCGAAGCACAGTGGGAGGATTAAACGGAGTGAAGATTTTACTTCGGCAGTCCAGACACAAAAATGTAGCTCCCCGATGCTCGATAATGCACACACTTGCTTCAGTTTTAAGTAGGGTAAATTGGTATGCAAATTTGTATATGGCACCTAATTGATAGTTTTGGTTCATTACAATGTGGTTCTCATTCTCGTAGTTTGGGGGTAGGATTCCTACCAGTCGAGATATCATAGCAACCAAGTTAATTTCCTGTTCCTGTTGTTTTTTTACATTCACAATTTTGGGTTTGTGGCTTTGGAGGAAGAGCTGAAGGATTGGGCTGTCGGTGTTGCCAACTTGGCGACTCTCTTCAGCTTCAGCAACCTTCCGAGCTTGTGACACTAGCTACTTTGATTATGAAAGAGTTGGCAACACTAGGCTTTGTTTTTAAGATTGATAATGTTTTGTCATCTAACGTACTTTTGCTGGTTTCTCAATATTACCAACCCTTGCTTTAAAGGAAGTCATGTGTGGCAAGAAATATGAGCAGTTATTCACTACCAGTCACCAGTCAGATTTGAGACGCATTCAAACCAGATGTTGATAAGGTGTAAATGCATTTGTATGTTATCTCCCGTGGTTTATGCTATTAAGCAGTCTGTGAACACGTCCACTCACCGTCTGATTTCCATAAGACGGTCTGTCTCCTCTGTGATAACAGCAGTTAAAGTCTGAAATCAGCTGTTTGTTCTCCGCTTCATTAAAGCAACAAGGCACTTACCAAACCGCTTCAGGTACATTACCGCCTCCTTCTCGATTGGAGGAGGTCTGACCCTGATTTACATGTAGCCCAGAAAAACACAGCCAGAGTGCAATCATGTTTGGGATCCGGCCAAATATGTGGATGGAAATGAAAGTATCTTAAATCTCGTGCTGATCATTTTGAAATTAGTTCAAATGAGGCCTTTGACAGGTTTTAAAATAAAAACCCCTGATGAGCAAAGTTATTGTCTGGTTGGGTAATAACCATTTAATTGTAAAATAAAGCAATACACTTTTAAAAGTCATTGGAATCATTCTATTTATTTTTTGGAATAACATAATTGATTGCAGGTCACTCTAATCTCTGTTGCTTTGCTCTAAACAAGCAGACAACTAATCACATACCTGGCAACCTTCTGTATGTCTTGACTGATGGACAAATACTTTATTGACCACATTCTCGCTCCCAACCTCGTCAAATACCGACGCTTGGTCAGTGGCCATACGCTTCAAATAGCGACGCTCTAGGTTCCCCTCCAGCTGGGCATTCTCTCTAATGGCCATCAGGGGTCGACTCTTCTGGTTGTTTAGAAGTCTATGAGAAAATGACTCTACTTCTTACTTGATTTGATTTTTCAAGTGTGACTCAGGGACACTTTTCTCAAATGGTGCCTTCCCAGGTCTAGTGGTGTATTTTAAGTTTGATTTTTGATAGAGTAAAGTTTCTTAACCCTAAATTAAATGGATTTATGTTGTAATAACATTTGCTTACTTATATTTTTTACATTTATATAAATGCATGCACAATATCTTTACATTTGAATAAACAATAATCAAATGCAAAGGTAGTTATTTAAGAATATGTTAGGGAGTAGTTTATACAGTGTTACAGTTACAACCGGCCTTTTTAGAGCAACCATAATGCTGGCTTTTATGCTTTAATGCTGGCTTTCACCTGGGGTGAAAATGAGTTTGACACCCCATGGTCTTTCTCCCGTTCTGAAAAGTGAAGCCAATGTGGAAGTGCACTCAACTGGGCATTGTCTCTAATGGCCATCAGGGGTCGACTCTTCTGGTTGTTTAGAAGTCTATGAGAAAATTACTCTACTTCTTACTTGATTTGATTTTTCAAAGGTGACTCAGGGACACCTTTCTCAAATGGTGCCTTCCTAGGTCTAGTGGTGTAAATTAAACAATAAACATTGTGATGATGTTCATTTATTAAGTTATGCTCCATTTAGATTCAAATAGACCATAAAGGGTATGCTTTAGGGTGGAGCTACCTTGTGATTGACAGGTTGCTGCCCCTGGGTGACGTTACGACAACTACATCCACTTCTGATATACAGTCTATGCAATCTGATGGTCTGACTGCTCATGATTCTAGTTTCAGATCTCACCAATTACTTACAGCCAAATCTACAAAAATAAGACCAGAGTTATCCTGTAAAACTACTCTTGAAACTTCTTTGTAGATGTATAGATGGTTGATGGAAGAGCAAAAGTCTATATTCATATGTAAAAGGAGCAAACCCATTCAAATATGGCTCAGTAACAACCAATTATAAGGCAATCAGAAGAAAAGTTAATGCTGTATACTTCAAAAAAAAGTAATTGAATTATTTCCATAGTGCAGCGTTGGTCATAAATTCATTGAGTGGGTATTCTCAGCTTACATCATTTTAGTCTTTTTGAAACTGCTTCTCAGGTAGTTTGACTTTTTTATTTTATGTTTGTGCATATAAGCTGTTGAGTGTTTAAAAAAGGCTGAAGTTACTGAATTGTTATGCATGTTGTAATACCCTCTGTCCTTAAAATGCACTTTTGGGTTTTTAAACGACTATAAAAGAGAACTAGTTTTTTTCTTGTTGGCATACTGTGATATTCTGTACTATCTCAGGTTCAAACTGCACCATCTTTTCATTAAATCAATTTGAGAAGTTGAACATTTTCCTTGATTTGGGTCTGGCTGCGGGACCCACCATCACCGCTTGTCATTCAGCGGTGATGGTGGGTCCCGCAGCCAGACCAGTTGAGAACCACTGCTCTAAACCGTATCAGAAGTCGGCTATTTTCAGTTTTGTCTTATTTGTCCGTACCATTTGTTTTTATATCCAGGCCAAATTGCCATAGTTTTCCAGTAGTTGGCGCTATGTCTATGAGTTAATATTGACATGCAGAAGTCTTCAAGCCATGACCCTCATAAAGCACTTCCTATGAGGTCGTCATCAAAACATCTGTCAGGAAATCAGAAAATGTAAGCAGCGCTTCCCCCTCCTTTTTGTTCCTGAAAAGCTGACTGGAGATGGAGGCTTTTTTTCATCTGACGGCAGCATGGCAGAGCCGTTTGATTCAGCCGCAGCAGCCTGTCAGCCAGGCAACACTTTTTGTCTGACCTTTTTTGAATAATTGAACTCCCCCGGCCCTGAGAGCTCTACAGCAGTCACAGCGACTGTATTAGGGAGCAGGTACTTAGGCAAATGCGCTGCGCTCAAGTATGACTCAGGGACACCTTTCTCAAATGGTGTCGTCCTGGGTCTAGTGGTATACGTTTATTATGGCCCGAGCACTGACGTAGTGAGAGCGGAGGACCTATTGTTAATCGAATCTTTCATATTATTTGTTATTCCGATTATTTGCGTGCTTTGCATTGGGTAAAGAGGTGCTTGGGCTAAACCTACATTTTTCAAGATTTCCACACCTATCTGACTCGGCAAAAATACCAAAAAGATTGGACAAACGTTGGAAAAAAGGGCTCTATAGCGCCCCCTTTAGTTGTGAAAGCCCACACTTTTGGCCAATTATGATTGACTTGAAATTTGGCACCCATGTCGGTTGTGTCTGCTCTACAAAAAAGATATCTCATTGTGTTTAGAATTATGAACCAACCTCTTAGTGGGTCCCGCAGCCAGACCAGTTGAGAACCACTGCTCTAAACCGTACCAGAAGTCGGCTATTTTCAGTTTTGTGTTATTTGTCCGTATCATTTGTTTTTATATCCAGGCCAAATTGCCATAGTTTTCCAGTAGTTGGCGCTATGTCTATGAGTTAATATTGGCATGCAGAAGTCTTCAAGCCATGACCCTCATAAAGCATGTTAACTTTCCTGAATTAGGATCAGCACGGGGTAGTGATGCTGATATCTACCAAGGCAGAATCCCCCCTGTAGTCCAGACACTGGTGGTGTTGAAGAAGGGAGTTGCTGTAACCCGATGATGAATGAAGCAAAATTAAATTCTGACTGGAGGTGCCTGGGGTGGAGGAGGGTCGCATCGGTTTAAGCTGAAATGACAACTGACAGCAGCAGAGAGGAGAACATATTTAAAAGTTTGACAACCATGCTGTGATTGGTTTACTGTGAACTGTGTTGACTCAATAGGTTCATCCAACGTACACGCCCCCAATCAGCTGATGGAGTAATTGCTGTGAGACTGAGCTTATGAATGAACCAAAGAATAAAGCGTGTCTTCCTTACTGAACTTATGCTTGAGCTTCATTTAATTTAAAATTATCAAGTAACAGCAAATTTACCTAACTTTTCTCTTTCAACCTCTGTACTGACTGCACAACCTTTTGTTTCACTCACTGGCCTTCGCCAATGTGTATTACTTTATTACAATATTGCTGCCAGACCCTCCAGCATAAACACACAGTTGTTTTACAGACCTGCATTTACTTTGACAGTCTGTTGTGTTACAAACACTAGAGCAAAAACACACATTTTACAGGCTTTTATCTAAAATAGTAATCAGATATACACTCAAAACTACATGACTGCGCCGCTGCTCCACGTATGAAAAATTGTCTAACCCATGTTGGACTGCAACAACGAATCGATAAAATCGATAAAATTTGATTATTAGCAACGAATTTCATTATCGATTCATTGTGTCGCGCGATTATTACGCCACTCAATAAGTCGCAGAGTTTGAGTATAAAAAAAAAGTTGAGTTGAGCTCTTCTGGTGCTGCTGTTTACTTGTTGTCAGCTTGACAAGCATGACAAGTTAGCGTTAGCTCGTTAATAACAGTGCAATGTGTCTGAACAAAGGGAGTGAGAGAGAGTGAGTGCGTGTGAGAGTTTGTCAGTGCGTGTGTCTGTGATTGTAGTGTAAAGAACTGAATTCTGACGTTCAAACAAATCCTGTTAAGTTTTCTGATTTGTATTTTTCTTTATTTTACAGATTAATCGATTATAAAAATAGTTATCGTTAGTTGCAGCCCTAAACCCGCGTACTGACAAGTTCCAGTTTGAGTCAACCGGCGTCCTGCAAGTACCCTCGGCGTCTGTAAAGGACGGCCCGGTCATTGCTGCTTGCAGCTTTAATTATTATTATTATTTGTTCTGATATGGCGCTTCATATTGTTAGTTGTAGAAACCCAGCTATTCTCAAATGCAACAAAACATATTCACATATTTTAATCAGAAGGCTCAGAATCTTGAACACTATGTTTTAATTTTTTTGACAGATTCATTGGGTTGACATTTTTGTTTCTCACATTGGCATATTCTTTTCAGATGTTTGTCATTGGTCCAAAGACTCACATGCAAACATTAAGTATATGCTTAATCAAGTGTCCAAGTGGCAGACTCCAGGCCTGCAGAGAATCATGGGGCGATAGGAGGGATGGGGATAAAGGAACCAGAGCAAAATGGGAAATTCAATTTCCTCAAACCCCTATGAGTAATTATCATAATTACACAGTGTAGTGGGTGAAGCGAGGTTTGCTGTGGGTGGAGGTTATAATGTCAATATGTCTATATGGGGTGCAGAACCCCTAAAACTGAGCTTTAGTAATGTGTTCAGGTGATCCTATGAACCCATAATCAATATCAGACCCATTTGATGTCAATATACAAAAGATTCAGCAAAGTCTGAACTTCATAGTCAAAAGCATATAATATGTGAATAAAGAAACACAATTCGACTATAAACATTAGCATAAACCATAAATATGACTAAAAGTGACTCCTAAAAGTGTCCGAGAATGCACCCAGAGTTTTGAAAAAATGCTGATTAAAAACGGATGCTACGTGCTACCGCGAAAAGCTCAACGGTTTTGGAATCCTTAGAGCCTACAGAGTTTGCCAATGCCAGCCATTCCACTCTCAGAGGCAAATCCTCGCAATGATACGGACAAGAATGTCCTTTTTGTCCAGCAAAAAAATGAAAATGTATTTACTTATGGCTGAATTATGAATATTCCGGCCTTCCTTGGTAAGTAACAGGACAGTCTGACTGCGAGAAACCCGGGTGTTTTGGTTTGAGACGCATTCAAAGAAGCTAACACATATATGACTGTATTATCTATTTCCACAATGGTTTTCTGTATATTATAGCTGTTGAAGTTATTCAAATAGACCTTGTACTTATGGAGATAATCACAATTTACTGTCGGCTGTAGTCACAATTTTCGACAAAACAGCGGCGGTTTTCAAAATTTAAGGGTTAGTGTGAATGTAAGAAGGCATTATTTACCGGCTACCATGCTTTTTCCTTTTCCTGAATTTGCAGTTTGACTACACACCCTCTCTATACTCTCTACTCTCTCTCGCCATGTTGTCCCTGTTAACCACTGTGTGGTCCATCATAGTAAAATGGAAGGAGTCTCTGTCCGTCTGCCTGTCAGTCCTTCCATTTTCTCGACAACCATTCAATTTTCTCAAACCCCTGTGAGCAATTAGGTGTGTCCTCAGTGTGTTGCTGAGGACACATGTTGCATGCATATGTTCCGTGACCTAATCTAAAGTGAAGACTATCTATGCTTTACAAAGCATTTATAAGTAGTGCCTCAAAACTAGCAGACGTCTCAGTTATCTTCTCAACAGAAAAGGGAAATAGACACAACACAAAGTGATTTTTCAGCCAAAATTGCGAATGCTTTTTATCTCATACTAAATACTGATTATCTCCTCATTCACAAGGTCTATTTGAAAAATGTAAAAAGCTATAATACTCAGAAAACCCTTGTGAAGATAGATAATAAGGCCATATACGTATGTGTTAGTGTTATATTGCTTTATGATAGTACACAGAAAAGAAAAACAAAATCGATTTCTGGAAGAAATAATTTCAAAGTTCATTGTTTTTATCTTAACTATATTGTAGGAGTATCTGTGCGAAGTTTGGCTTTGATTGGGTGAAGTTAAGTATTTGTAATAATTCTTTTAGTTATTAGACATTTCGAGAAGTTTGGAAAAAACAATTTTCTTGAAAGCACACAGCTCGTCCTACGGTACTCAAATCCGTCTTGAAACGCCGCATCCACATTCCTACGAGGCAGACCTTCAGTTTGCCATCAAGCACTGCAGGATTATGCATATTTCAGCCATAAGTAAGTCAATTTAATTTTTTTTGCTGGACAAAAAAGGACCTTCTTGTGCTTAACTTTGTGCTGCTTTGTCTCAGAGAGGAATGCTTGGTATCGGCGAACTCTGTAGGATTCCAAAGCCGTTGAGCTTTTTGTTGTGGCTTCTTGCTAGCTTTTTTAATCAGCATTTCTTCAAAACTTGGGGTGCATTTTGAGGCAGTTTGGGGGTCACTTTGAGTCACTTTGAGTCATACTTATGTTTCATGTTAATATTTATTGTGTAATAGTGTTATAAACAAAACAAAATTAACTTATGAGGCCAGGATGTGACTTTTAAAAATAATATCTATTTTTTCATATGCTCAGTCCCAGAAGCTGAACCCCAGAGCCCCCATTTTGGGGGGCTCTCGGGTGCATGAGGTATGATGGTGCTGGGAGGCCATGCCCGAACATACTTAACTAATACTTAACTAACAAGTAGTAACTATTGAATTAAACATTACTTTTTTTCATGCATTGTAAGGCATAAATAGTCTTCACTTTAGATGAAGTCACAGAACATACTTAACAAATACTTAACTAACGAGTAGTAACTACCTGAATTAATCATGAATTGCAGCTTTTTATTAATTAATTTACTAACACTTTATCAATTGTCTTATTAATCATCTATAAGTCCTTAATACTTCATTTACAAATGAGGAATCCATAATTTATAAAATATGAACACCTAAGCTTATTAATCAAGAATGAAACATTTATAACTGCGTTTATGAATTGCATACTAATGAGTTACTAATGAGTGTTCATGTTGGAATATTGCTTAATAAATTATGTTTTCAGTGTTTATTCATGCTTTACTAATGCTAAATTGTGTGCACTTATTATAAAGTGCTACCAAATAATCTATATGTGACTCATTGAATAGACAAATCTAATAAATTTCCGTTAGATAAATTCCTATAAGAAAGCAAATAAATGTACTTCATGAACTTTGTTTTTTTACGATGCAGCACATAATACAAGCAGTTATCGTAAGGAAAGGAATAGTGACGTCTGACTGAAAATAAACCAGCTTAGGCCTGAATATTTGCTTTGTGATCGAGGCTTACAACACCGCTGGAGTTCAAACAGGAATATTTTGGTCTGTGCACAAAACAACATTGTTGAATGTACAATATATGAAAATCCTCATTCTACTAGTGGAAAGAAATGCTGTGAAGTGATATCTGGAGGTTTATATACATGCACACACACACACACACACACCCTTATCTCTTTAATTCCCCCCCCCCCCATAAACCCATTAAGCATTCAATCCGCACACACATCATGCTCTATTGCATCACAGTTTCATAGCCCATCTCGGCCTCTGTAATTCAATTCATTCATTCTCTCCCAGCTCATTTCTTCCCTCCCATCCTCCGATGGCCTCCACCATGCATATTAATAACACACAGATAAAAATACGCTTGATTAAAATCACACCAGGTCCAGCCACCCGAAACACTTGCGCCAACAACACAATGACGGCTCTTTCTTCGGGGCAGGAGGCAGGAAACGAGAACATCCATAATGGATTTTGATACACTCCATCATTAAGAGTCTCTTTGTGTGTACACACACGACTCTCCCCTCACCTATTTGTTTGCGGGTGGGTCAGAGTTGATTACCCGGCCGCCGCCCCAGCACTCGCAGACAGCTCTGCATTTTTCACCCCCAGCCTTTCTTTTTGTAAAAAGCACACGTTTACTCACTGAGCTGCTGCCGCTGTAATTTGTCAGGACTCGTACTGCCACAAAGCTGCTGCAGAAAATCTTTTGCAAGACGAATTCAAGATTAATTATTTGTTATCTCGGTGCAGCGTCCGCCCTCAAGTGAAGAAACCCATACTGATAATGAGACGGGAGTGTTTTTGTAGCACGTCCGCCGGCGGCCCCGACTGTACACTCCCAACAGGAGCACAGTACGGAACAAAGGTCTTTACGGGTTCACCACAGATAGGGGCTGAGAGCGGACAGCTCTTCTCATAGGGCTGGGCAATAGTTCAATATGGTCAATATCTCCTTCCAATGGAGTCATATCATCATTAAATCATACATTGACATATTGTGGTAAACAACTTTCAACAAGTTAAACCTAAAAATGTTTTGTGTATAACATGCCAATAGAAATTAACAGGAATGGAACTGGATTATGATTATTAAAATAATACCAAATTGAGACTTGACACTCGTGGATGAAGTGCTTGCTGCTGCTTCGAGAGAACTCCATCACACCGAATGCTGGAGTCATGTATGAGATCCCCAGTCAGTGCTTAACATGTGAAACTCTATTGATATCCAATAAGGAAAGGTTTCGCTTTGCACCAGAAAACCGATGGACTAAGACTGTTATCCTCGGATTTGCACAGCGTAGATGCTTTACAGACGATGGAAAAAGGGGGCCGAATGTGGGGACCCAGAGAATTTGATGAAAGTTTTTTCACCCCCGTGGACCAGAAAAAGAAAATAATCCCTAGAAAATCCCACAGTGAGCTTTCACAGTCACCAGCCATTACTATTTCTTCTTCTCCAATTCGGCCCCGGTGGGGAAGCTGCAGAGTTTGCGTTTGATGACAAACCTGATCACAGGCTGAGCTCCGTGGTTTCTTAGAGTGCTGTCTGCACTCTCCGATGTGGACTGGATTACTGTGGACCTTGATCTTGACACGACCTTGACACAAGATCCTGCAGGTTTGGTTGCACACTTACTATTCTTCCAGCGAGGACATTTTTGGCAACAATTACTATTATTTCTTTTAAAAGAATCAACTTTATTTTCATAAAAATGTGGTATTCTTTGTTTGCATTCTTCCTTTTCAACCCTCTATATATCTGTGTTGCTATTTGCTGTGATGAACACTCTGGGTGCATTTCAAGTCTCTTAATTGTCGTTTCCTCGCTCCTCGATTGAACCGGAAGTTGTTCTTCGCCGCCATATTGACGGCCGTCCCCAAAGCTTAATATTATGAGGAGGAGCGAGGAGGGCTCTCTGAGGAGCCATGATCGAGGAGCCATGAGAGCGAGCTTCCAGGAAGTGTTTTTGAGGCTCGACACGCCCCCTCAGTGTTCATCAGTTATGTGATTGGACGCTGCAGCTGAGTGGACTGATCGCTGGAGTTTCATACCAGAGTGAAGACGATCACAGATTAAACTCAAGTTATATATTAGATCTGTTTTATGGTTCACCATCTGGTTAAATATGTTCATTGTAGGTCTGAACAACAAAAAGACCTCAAGCAACATTCTTCATTTATAAAAATATTTCTCTTTTCGTGATCAGTTTTTTCCCTCAATACATTTTATTATGTATACAATTAAAATCAGACAGAGCTGGAGAGAGGAAACACTTCCATTCAGTCAGGTGAGGCTGATCATTCCTGAGTGTCGGGTTTGATAAGTTTGCCTGAACATTGAGCCTAAACAAATTAATTCCAACGTTAAAGAGAACCCTTAATGATATTGTGTTTTTTTTTATAATGATGTTGCAATCAGAATTCCAAAACATACAGACGAAAATAATAAGACGTATTCCGCCAGTTAAAAAAAAAACTGCACCTCTAGGCAGGACAGAATAAATACCACACACTGTGTATCAATATTCAATGCAGTTTGTTTAACAGATAACAGACAATAGAGAAAACATCTCCACTCTGACATTGATAACTGTCTTTATTAATATACATAGTAGTTTATCACCATTAACTCATCTGAAAACATTATACGATCATTTTGTATCAATATTTTAAATGGATTTTTATTGGAATGTTCACAATCAACTGTCCGGACCAGAAAACAACTATAGTTCAAAGTCTCTCCAGCTGTTAAAGCCGACTGACAGCTGATCCAGATGTGATCAGCTGTGATCGGCGCTGCAGTCATCAGAAATCAACGTTGCTTCACGTGACGCTTCACGTGACGCTTCAGAGGAAAGGACATCTCATGTTTCTTAAAACATATTTCCTCGTGTCCTCTCTCCTCGCTTGGTTTCCTTGCGTCTCTTCATGATCTCTGGTGGGAGGGACTAAGACGCAAGGAAAAGAGTCAAGTTGAAACAAGGATGCATTTAAAAGACTTGGGATGCACCCTCTGTATTGATTTCATAGAGCTACGTCCCGGCCGACAAAGATGGGGTATGCTCAACTTCAAGTGAAAAGTAAGTGTTAAAACTCACAGCCTCTCTGTGCAGAGCATTACATTTGAGGTTTCATTGATTTTGCGTTCTTCGTCTCAGATTTGTTGCAGTGTCTGAAACTCTGCTGCTCAAATTGTGTAAACCTAAATCGGACTTCAACACATGTTTTTGTTCTTTTTTTTTTTTTTTAGATCCCCCAACAATGAAAACTCAAAGTGGGAGTAGCTGTTCTGAAAAGTTTTTGCAGTAAAAAAAAAGAAAGACCCGTGAGATGATAGTAAAATCGATGGATAAAAGACTGAGCCCCTGGTTTACTGATTTGGCAGTAAAGAAAACCTGGGCAGCAGCCAGAAGCAGAGGAACCAACTCACCGGTTAGCTTTTAGGGATGAATGCACAGCTGCAGTCAGAGCTGCCAAGTCAGGATACTACTCGCTCTTCCTCACAAGCCCCAACCCAGAGCAGCTTCACTCTGGAGGGCAAGTCTAATACATCTTCAGCTCCCTGAAAGAAACCTGTTCATCATTAATTCAGAATCTCCTGTGATCAGCTTTGGACCGATTATGGTGCTGCTGCTGGCCTTTTAGTCTTTGGACCAAAATTAAGTCATTACATTTTTTCCAAAGCTGTCAAAAATGTTCCAGAATTGTGTTTATATACTATAAAATGTATGTTTGTTACATTTGTTGGTTCAGTAAATGAAGTGGGTTTGGTTTTTTACCACCAATTTATGCAAAAATCTACACAATTTTAATAATGTAAAGTCCAAGTGTAACGGAAGTTAGGGCTTCTACACCTCCCTCGCTTGTTGTTGGATCAGGAGGAAATTGAGGGAGAGATTAAAGGGAAACTTTGACGGTTTTAAAACTGCAGCGCACGCAGTAAATGCAGCTGTGTGACTCCCAGGCCTCCCACCAGCGCCCAAATAAACTGAATTATTTGTCCCATCAGCTAGCTGGAAGGATGTTTGGATTTCTCCGATTTTAAGAGAATCAGTCGAGAAAACAAAGGCCACTCTGATGAATGGTTTTTGTGTTTTGTGAGGAAAAGGCCAAAAAAGTGCAACGATGCTGGCAGGGGTTGATTACTGAACTCAACAAGGGATGATGCGTTTTTTTACCGCGTGGCTAAGTCCATTAAATAACCCGTGGCGAAACAAATCTATCCTTAAATGCAACGCAACACACTCCTATTGACTTAAAATTGGTGCTGAATGCAAAATAAAAGAAGGGGTTATGCTCGTTGACGCAACTTTCCCCTGCTGCTTCCACTTTTACATTCAGCTCATCGGTTCATTACTGGAGATAATTGCAATACTCATTACTGCATGCAGATATAATAACCATTTGTATTGACTTTGTCTAAAAAGCTCTGATTTACAGACTACTTTTAATGGAAATAATGGGGCTTGTGGAGTAATTTACAAATCCCTGTAAAAATCGGATTTAAACTTCAGAGTATTCTCATTAATGGCACCCTGCATTATTTTACATATTAATTGATTTATTTTTCATCTTACCCGGCAGGAGGGTATTGCTGTGTAACCGCATGTATACTCAGCCAACCTAAATAAAGGCATAACTGGAAGTTTGTGTCGCAAAATGTTTCCGCTTGCCAGAAGGAAACCTGCAGATGGTGGCAGCAAAAACAAAAAACAGCATGTGCCGAAGCAGTTCGTCGCCGAGTAGAACGATGTACCATCTGCTGAAGCGCTGTCACCCCACCGCTTTGTTTGGCTCCCAGCAAACATTCTGACATTGAGTTGTTGATGACACGGTAAAATAAAAAATTGAGGCAGCGTCTGTAGTCGTGTGTGATTTGATCCAGGACCTAATATCCGATCAAACCTGTCAACAAATCTTTTTTTCAATCCTGTAATAATATCATGTTGTCAAAGGTTGTGCTTGATTAAATCGACGCAGAACCTGGACAACACCTTAACGTCGCTGTCTGTCAGATGCTCGCTCTGTACGCTGTGGCAAAAATTCACCCGTCATCTTAACGTGACTTTAATCCTCAACAGATCCGGAGGGTGTGATTTTGAGTCTAATGACACTACCGTGGATAGACGGGATCACATATATATCACTTATACCACACAGCCTGGCCACATTCCAGTTATAATGGACAAACGGAAGCTGTAAAGACAACAAGAGGGTCAGCAGTAAAATGTGCTGTCTCGGCCCGCCGTCTAGAATGCAGTCTGGAGAGGCTCTGCAGGCACTCGGCCGAGACAGATGACATTTTAACAATGGATTATTAACATCTCGCTCCTTCAATAAGACATCAGCATGAACCCCTCCTGCATCAGTTTGGTCGAATTAACAAGTCGATTTCCAGACGAGCAAAACTGCAGTGAATGGGAAAACGATTTGTTCTGAATCACCGAAACCAGTTTTTGAATTAATTTGAAAACAACTTGATTAACTTATCTATTTCTTTGTAAACAAAAACAATGGGTCAATATGTGCTGTGTGAAAGGAGTTGCTTGTTGTGACAAACTCACAGAGAATTATTACTACACTGTAGAGCATCTTTTAGCTCTCTGGCTTTGATTTTTGCAACCAGTGAAAGGAAGTGATCATATTTGGACTATACGGCTCTAGTAGCGGTAGCTACCTGTCAATCATAAGGCAGACCACGTCCTAAAGCATTCCTTGCTAAAATGGAGCATAACTTACGAAATTAACATCATGCTTTTTTGAAGAAGACGTGAAACTAGAAATTGAGACCATAAACTCATGTTTACAATGTTTACTGAGGTAAGAAATCAAGTGAGATTTTCTCATAGACTTTTATACAATCAGATGTCTTTTTGCAACCAGAAGAGTCGCCCCCTGTTTAATTCCCTTTCGCTTTGGTTTAATTTTTCAGAACCAGAGGTTACCGCCTGGTTTTCAGGTGAAAAAGTAACTTTTTCAATTCTCAATATGTGTCCAGTTTATTCAAATAATGCATGCTGGGAAGTTTGCTGCGAAGATGTGGAATATGTGTGAGCCGCTAGATGCATCAGACTGGCAACCAGTCTTGCCCATAGCTTTGCTTGAGCATACTGCAGTGTGAAAAGTCTGCTGCTAAAGCATACTTCATTGTTCATTTTGTAGGCTTCCTGTGAAGTCCAGTCAATGCAGCTTTAAATAGTTGCATCGTGAGCTCGGATTGGTCCAACACTTTTTCTGGTTGAGCTTGGTTGAATCACAGCAGATGTTTGTCCTCAACATGCCTGACAGACATTTATATTTAACCTGCAACATGTAATGACTGAACAACAACTGAAACAAAAAGCTGACTATTGTCATTTAATGTTATTTATTGTATCGTCACATCTCACATTTTGTCTTAGTCATACAGTATAAGCATAACACTGATGCATGTAAAAACTCTGATAAAGCAATTTGAAAGTGCTTGAAAATGACTTGAATTTGACACGCGAAAGCCTCTGTAAACATTGGAAAGCTAAAGGCAACAAAGACAGTTATTAGTTTGTTATATTTATGCAGGAAATTGGATTTTGCGGTTCTGATCTCGTTTCTAAAGGCAGGCTAAGCAGAAGAAAAGTAATAAAAATGTTGGTCTTCAAAGTGTTATAAAATTGGGCCCCCTGTAAATCCAACCAGCGTGTCTCAATATGTTTGAGTGCCCATAGAACCTGTTTCCATTCTATCAAGCTGTGCTGAGCTTTGAGGGATCATTAACAGTCAAACTAGGACTTAACCACTAAGCCAAAAATAACGATTGTACTCCAGGAATGATCTGGGAAAGACCAACAGACAGAGTCTGCCTCTCTTTCCTCCCTTTTCATCTGCTTTCTTTTTTCTTTTTTCTTACAAAGTAGAGGAGCCAGAGTCTTTGAAAAATGACCTGAGAGAGAAAAGCAGTCAGCAGCAAAAGAGAAACGAGGGGGAAGTGTTTTAGCGGCACACAGGCAAACTCAAGGGGCCATAGTATTAAGAGGGAAAGGGCTTCAAAGCTGCTGGCCTTGCTCAGAGGCCCAGGCAGAAGAGAGGGTGTTATGGTAGGGGGAAGAAGAGGTGGACATAAGATAAATGAAAGGAAAGGAAGAGATGTCCTCATCTCTGACAGTTAGATTTAATGTATGTCCTGTTCTTCATCTCATTGCTTTAACAATTGATTGATGATGTTTCGTTAAACCCAACCATGCAGTTATGTTGCATTTAGTTTTTTGTTTCAAGGGTTGGTTATCTAATATTTTACATATATTTTCTCACTCCGTCTTGTCCATTTGCATTGTAGTTAACATATCCACTAGAGGCCTGTACGGCCAGTAGTGACTTATACGAGCTGCATGCCCATATAAACTGTGTTCTAACATGTTCTTTCCTTGCAGCTCCGTCCACAGTTTTTGCCTCTGTCATTGAGCTCTGGCAAGGCCCGATATTCACTTCGCTGGAGGCAGACATCTTTTAATTAGGCTGTCAATAGGCAGATTGACAGTTCCCTCATTCAGTAATACATCAGCATGAACCTTTTCTTCCCCACTCACTGGGCTGGCATCGGTTTCTGCTCACATTTAACAGGCTAGAAAAACCCGGCAAAGATGTTTTTCTAAATTATTCACCAATGCACACATTTTTGTTGAGAAAAACTCTTCGGGAATGTTTTTTATTTATTTTTCCAATGGACCAAGTCACGCACCACATGGCTGCTTGCAGAACTGTGAATCCTCTCCATATGTTGCTCAATTTATATTTGCTCGGTTTCCCATGTTTTTTTTGTTTTAAAAAGCTAAAAGTCAGTGTGATGTCTTGGGGCAACAAAGCAGCACTGCTTCCCGATTTGGTTTTGGTTCTGTTGTTTTGTCATGAGCGACTGGCTGCAGGCTGTGTGGATGAGTGATGAGGAAGCTGTGTTTGAGTGAATGGGCTTCAGGGTGGACGGAGTTGGAAAAAAAAAAACATGTGCGCACACACACACACACACACACACACACACACACACACACACACACACACAAGACAAGATACAGATGTCTCAACACCAAGAACCCTGTCGTCCTCAGACAGTTCGCTCTCTCTGACCCCCCGCATCTGTCTTTTATCTCGCTCTCTTTGCCTCACTTCTCGTTGTGCCGCTTCCGGCTGTGTGCAAATTAATTTGCTGCGAAAGTGGAAGGCAGCTCCGCCACGGTGCAGGTTCATTTCATTTCAGACTCCCTGCCATGCTGCCCTCGCCTGAATTTCGAAATAAATGATAGATCTCTAATCACCTCTGCAAACTGACGCGCGTCACCAGCGATTCATTGCCAAATCGCTATCACCAGACTTTGTGGGGCCATCGCCCCGTGGGTTCAGACATCATGTCACATTGTGTTTGTCAAGAAAAACTGAATGTAGATCAGCAAAAAAGCCTGACCTTAGACGATGTCACAGCTATTGCTGCTACAGTGGCACAAACTTGAAACCAGCCTCACAGACTGTTGGAGCACATCTTCTCTTAATACATAACATTACAGCTGACGCTTTTATCCAAAGCGACTTACATGCTATACAGTAGACACAGCAACGGTGAGCAATTAGGGTTAAGTGTCTTGCTCAAGGACACAACGACATGGTCTAGCGGAGCCGGGGATCAAACCACCGATCCTCTGATTGAAAGTCTGACCTGCTAACCACCGAGCCACAGTCGCCACTACGATTTGAAATTACATTGGTTAGGTTTCAGAGGACTTTACGCTCGACATGTATGAAATGTGTGCTCACTGAACTAAAAAACCTTTCCTTCTTCCTTTTTCTTTCTTTCTTTCTCAGATGCGTAGTACCCGAGGTGTTTCTGTCTGGCCCGTGGGATTTGTAGGCGGCAGAGCCTATGAGCGTCCCTTGGTGTCCGGGGGTAAAGTGGTGGGATGGTACACCGGCTGGAGAGCGGACCGTCCCTTCGCCACCGACATGGCAGGTTAGGAACGACCCCGAGTAATAATAGTAAAGTTATAAAATAACACACTGTTGTCATATTGCACTTTTTCATACATTGTTTCATTTCAGTTTGAAACAAGGGTGCCGGAAGTAGGAGGAGGCCTCCACTTAAAGTCCATGCTTAAGCCTCCAGATCTTAATGTTTTTGGTTATCCTCTGACCTTTCTTCTGGCGTCAACTCAAACATTTCCAGTTTATCATTTTCTTTTTCATGATCTAAGTAGATTACCAACACATCGTCTGATAGAAATAACATCTTTAGATTCTAATGACACATACATAAATACAAAATACACCTTTGTATACGGTTACATTACAGCGTAATAATTTTTGTAGGTACAAACAGTGAATGAGAACAGCCTGCTCACTAGTCACTAGTAAAGTTACACATGAAAACCTGTTTACTTGCCACAGGACGTAGAGCTCAGATCGTATTTCCTGCGGCTCTGGAGGAGCTTTGTCAAGTGTGAGAAAATGATTGCGTGTTACTCAGGAAGGTTACTGGTACTTGAGTAGCTCCTCTCTTTTGAATTTGTTTTAACAAAGCAGGGTTGTTTCAAGATGTTGACGGAGTAGAACAGGGGAATCATGTTAGACCTGGAGGTAAACACTTGGTGTATTGAACAGTAAGAGAGTCCTTCTCCAGTTCTGCTTGTTTACTGTAGCATTTAAATGGTTCGGGAAATAAAAAGTAGTCGATTTTAGGTCTCAACTCTTCGTGGAAACTTCACATGTATTTAATTGATCAGCTCACTCCTTACAAACCAGTTTAAGGACAACTGGCTTTCGTTGAAACAGAGAACAAACAGAAAACAATACGCTCTTTTCATTCTGTGAGTTTACCTGAAGAGATCAAAAGAAGACATCTCTGTTTATTTCAGGGCTTAATTTACCATAAAATGAGACTTGATCTTTCCAATTTCCAAAATCCAGAGACAGCTTTAGTGACAATTACGAACGACCTTTTAGTTGCATCAGATAGGGGACTTTGACCATTGACCATGACATTTTATTAGAAAGGCTAGAACAGTTGATTGGTATTAGGGGTACAGCACTAAGCTGGTTTGGATCGTATCTATCAGATCGATCTCAGTTTGTATATGTAAATGATGTGGCCTCGGTGAGCACGGGTGTTAAAAATGGGGTACCACAGGGCTCCGTCCTTGGTCCAATTTTGTTCACCCTTTATATGCTTCCGTTAGGCAATATTATCAGGAAACACTCAATAAAATTTCATTTCTACGCCGATGATACCCAGCTATATATATCGATCAAGCCAGATGAAACCAGCCAGGTGGCTAAACTTCAAGCATGTCTTAAAGACATACAAACCTGGATGACCTGCAACTTCCTGATGCTGAACTCGGACAAGACTGAGGTTATTTTGCTTGGCCCAGAGCCACTGAGAAATCAATTATCTAATGATATTGTTTCTCTTGATGGCATTGCACTGGCGTCAACCACCACCGTGAGGAACCTGGGAGTTGTCTTTGACCAAGACTTGTCCTTCGGTTCCCACGTGAAACAGATCTCAAGGACTGCCTTTTTCCACCTACGCAACATCGCAAAGATCCGGCACATCCTGTCTCGAAGGGATGCAGAAACATTGATCCACGCATTTGTTACCTCAAGACTGGACTACTGTAACTCTGTATTATCAGGCTGCTCTGCTGGGTCTCTCAGGTCTCTACAGTTGATACAGAATGCTGCAGCCCGTGTGCTAGCGAGAGTTAAGAGGAGAGATCACATTACTCCTGTATTGGTTGATCTCCACTGGCTTCCTGTAAGACAGAGAATTGCATTTAAAGTCCTTCTTCTTACATATAAAGCCTTAATTGGTAATGCACCATCATATCTTAGGGAGCTTATAGCACCATATTGTCCCTCCAGAGAGCTGCGCTCAATGAATGCGGGGCTACTTGTGGTTCCTAGAGTCTTAAAAAGTAGGATGGGGGCCAGAGCCTTCAGTTATCAAGCTCCCTTTCTGTGGAACCAGCTTCCGCTTTCGGTTCGGGGAGCAGACACAGTCAACTCATTTAAGAGAAGACTTAAGACTTTTCTCTTTGACAGTACGTATGGTTAGGGCTGGCTCAGCGGACCTAGGGTCCAGCCCCTAGATATGCTGCCATAGGCTTAGACTGCTGGGGAACATTTTAGGATACAATGAGCTCCTCTCTCCTGGCCTCTCTCTCTCCTCCTCTTCCCTTCCTCAGGTGCTCCTGGGGTGCTCCTATGGACTTGTGTTTCCGGGGAGCGCCTTGGGGAAACACCGAGGGATTTATATCTTCTTCTCGCTCTCATTTTTCTCCTCTCTATACTTCTAGATAAATTAATGAATGTCTCTTTAATGCTCATTACTAACTCTACTTCCTCTCGGGAGCCTCTGTGCTTCCTCTCCTCAAGCGTCCATGGATCGTGGCTGTCTGAAGCCGGTCCTGTTCCCTTCCATGGCGGCCCTGCTGATGCCCTTCATCTTTACCTTCGTCTGCTGTCATGGATCACAGTCATCTGGGTCGTGGCCATGCCTACTACTCATGAATAATTTCTGTGACATCAATTGAATGTGCTGTAACTCTGTTATGCTGATTCTGTACACATGACATCTATTGCATCTGTCCATCCGGGGAGAGCGATCCTCCTCTGTTGCTCTCCCTCAGGTTTCTTCCCCTTGTTTTCTAGAGGGAGTTTTTCCTGATCCGATGTGAGGTTCCGGGACAGGGATGTCGTATGTGTACAGATTGTGAAGCCCTTAGAGGCAAATTTGTATTTGTGATTTTGGGCTATACAAAATAAACTGAATTGAATTGAATTGAATTTAATATTCTGACGGTTGCTCCTCCACACAGGAGCTCCCGTGCTACTCTGCTTGATTGTTTATTCCAGAGATAAATCACGACGCAGGATTGCAGAGTCACGTTGAATTAAGCGGTTCTGAGAAGCAACAGATTAGATAGAATCTGAATCGGGGGAACGCAGCAGTCGGAGGCATCGGGACGCTCGCCATTGTGTGTAACATTTATATATCCTGAATAAAGCGTTTTGTCTCAGAAGTCTCCCAAGGCTTCGATGTACAGTCAGACAAGTCTGTCCTGCTCTCTTTAGTATGAAGGCAAATCACTGTCATAAAGAGAGAGTGCAAATGAGCTCCACGCGCGAGCGCAAATCAATCATACGCGCGTGTAATTTACTTTGACGGGCGCTTTTACATCACTCCGCGAGCAAACCCCTCTCAAAAGTTCCTCTCTCACGAGTAAAAGTCCCTCTCGCGCATTTTTAACCTGCTCGCGCGCAAAGCTTCAATCTGCGCTCGCGTCTCTGTAACCTGCTCGCTCTCGATTAAATTTTCTTTTTTAACCAATTAGATGTAGAGATACGATGGCTACTGGCTCCGCCCACTTACTGTAAAAAAGAAAATTTAATCGAGAGCGAGCAGGTTACAGAGACGCGAGCGCAGATTGAAGCTTCGCGCGCGAGCAGGTTAAAAATGCGCGAGAGGGACTTTTACTCGCGAGAGAGGAACTTTTGACAGGGGTTTGCTCGCGGAGTGATGTAAAAGCGCTCGTCAAAGTAAATTACACACGCACGCGCGCGGAGCTCATTTGCGCTCTCTCTTTATAACATTGATTTGCCTTCATACTTTAGGTGCTCAGTACATAGTAACAATGACTTCTCTTCTGTCTGTATTAAAAGGTGGATACACTGTGTAATCTTCTTTTAGAAACATTCTAAAAGCTCCTTTTATTGATGTTTCTTTTTTTTCATTTGTTGCTACCATTGCTTTCTGAAATAATAGGATCTAGCTAAATATTGTCACAATTACTATATTCATGATAATTTTCCTGAAGCCCGAGTGATTATTGATTGGACTATTTGAATTTCTCTCAGATTTACTCAGAAACGTGCATTTTGATTCTTATGGATACCTGCTTATGTTTTAAAATGAAGCAGCAAACTTGGAAAGATTCATAATTGGCAGAGGGTCTGGGGAGTCTCCACCAGAAGAAAAATTGTAATTCAAAATAATTTTGGGTTTCTACACCATTTAACCCCTTTTGCATAGTGCTAAATTGTGGAATTATAATTTACAGAATCATCAGGTAATGCCATTGGGCCCAAAAATAGACTGATATTGGAAAAAAGACGTTTATGATTCAGCGGAAAATTTAGCCTCACGTACAACACTATCTAATTCTCTTTATACTTGCATCATCTCCTTTGCCGAATCCTGCGCAATCGGCGAGCTAACATTAGGTGGGTTGGCTGGCAAAGTTAGCTAACGTTGACTCACAAATCGGTTTAGCATTTTGGCGAATTCTATTTTTAATTTAATGTTTTAATGAGAGTCATGGTCATCATTTCCTATGCAAAACTTAAAAATAATAAATAATATAAAATCCAAGTGATATGCAGTGATATGAATGCATCGGGTTGGGGTAGTGACAGTTTTCACATGGGAACACCAAGTTGAAAATGTGCCTTGGGGTTATTTTTGTTCAGTGGAGAGCAAAGCAAGCATCTCCAGAAGTCGATTTACATCTCCAAATCTCCATTGTAAAAATCCAATCAGAGAGGTGTTCAGCACCTGAGAGAGAATGAATTCATCATGCTGACCAAATAACTCCCAGTCGGTCTTCACTTCACTCACACATATACTGTATTCAGACTGTGCTGGATATTCGCTTCAAGTAATGCAGATGATGATGCATGCTCATAAGTCCAAACACATATGTGGACCCAGTCGGGGTGGGGTGTGTGTTGGGGGGAGCACAGGTGCACTCACACACGCACAGGTCTGCCCCTTTGAGATTATTGTTAATTAAACCACGATAACAAGAGCCTCTCCCTCTTTTTGCTCACCACCTTTCCTGCTCCGCCACGAGGCCCGAGATCTCATCCCTCCGTCCTTGTCCCAACCAACACTTTCCACCTAATCACACACACACACACATACACACACACACACACACACACACACACACACACACACACACACACACACACACACACACATACACACACACACACACACATACACGCATACACACACACACACACACACACATACACGCATACACACACACACACACACACACACACACACACACACACACACACACTGTAATTATCAGCCTTATTTTAACACTGCACTATATAATTACACATAGTTACACTGTCAATTCACATCGCTAAGATTTACAACTGTGTCTGCAAGCATTTTTCTTTTCTTTGTTTTAAACTCGGCAAGAACAACAATGGCCGCGCTGTACGAGCGGCCCCTATTTTATTCACTCTTAAATGATTATTCATGGCATTTACAATGGGGTGTCTGCAGGGCGCTGAGTGAGTGCCAGTGCGTGTCTTAATAGTATTGTGTTATACAGCGCTGTATTGTTAGCAGACCACTAAAGCCCCATCTCCTGCTCTGTCTCATTTAGCCAGACACAACGGAGCTTGGACAATGATGGCATGGAATACTACAGTGTGTGTGTGTGTGTGTGTGTGTGTGTGTTCTTACAGTTTTTCTTGATTGCTTTGACCTGCTTAAAGAAACTGGGATCCACTCGGTTTTCATCGTCACTGTCTCAGCAGAGCACAAGACACCTCTTGCAAATGTGTTAACCCTTTCTCATTGGATTGACACATTTTCCCCACCCTTTTGCAGAACAGTTAACACGGATGTCATTCAAGCAGTCCAAACTGCATTGTTTTAGCTATGGTAACCAAAAAGAAACCATCTGTTCCTAACTATTAGAAACTACCCACATCAGTATGAAATCACTGAAGCACCTGTTTGACACTCCTTCACACAAATCTTCAATTAGCGATCAGTCTGCAGGCCTTAAAAGGTGCAGCGTCTGGGTTGCAAGAGAGGATATTGAATGTGATGTGGATGAGGCCATGTGGCCCCATCGTCAAGACAGAAGAGTATCAATAGTGGCTATTTCTTATACTTTACTGTAATAGATTTATTTTGGTTTACATGTATTTTGTGTAATATTTACAGTTTTTCTTGATTGCTTTGATGCAGCAGTCAACTCAAACTCCACATTTTCAAAACAGTTAACACACAGGCCGAAACAGTGGCACTCATGGTCGAAATGACACATTTTGTTTGCAGAAGGCTCTAACCGTGCCAAAACATTTAAAATATGCAACAAAAGCAAATTTTGCCTTCAAACAACACAACTTGCAAACAAGTGTATGAGCTCTTCCAATCAACCATTACACAGTGGACAACAAAATACAAAATACAGCACTCAGTGCGAATCAGTGCACCATTGCTTGTCATTGTAGCCAATTACTGTACGTAGCGTTCATGCCAGTGCCATTTGTTGTCAAATTTGCCTTCTTGCAAAGAATTGGATCCAGAATCAGAAATGCTTTGATGCAAATTTTATTGATTCCATTGATTCTTTTTTTCCAACTGTGGCTGAAAACTGAAATACTTTGACGTGCGCACGTGTGCAATTTCTTTCCCCGGAAGTGCATTCGAGCTGCATCATTGCAAAACTAAAAAGAATAGATGACACACTGAAGCAATGTGGCTGTACCTCGGTTGAAGTGGTATTTTTGCCTTGGGAGTGTTCCCTTAGATTGGGACATGAAAGTGTTTAACCCCCAGTAACCTGCACTGTTGATTCTCTGCTCCTGAGATGGTGAGATGAGAGGAGGATAGAGGCCGTGTGCAGGAGCAGTTAAAGATCCTCCTGCACTGAAGTACTGCAGTAGGAGTGGAACTGAATGTGCACGACTGAAACGTGGAAGAAAAACCACAGGCTGTATATAAGTTGATGTAGTCGTCGGGATGTCACTTGATGATTTGTGGACGGATGTTTGGAAGTGTTGAGTTTGGCATATCGGCTGTCGCCATCTTGGAATACGGCCATCGCCATGTCGACTTATTGCAACTAGTTAACACAAGTGACCATATTTGGACTGCTGAGGAGTTATATATGCCGTGTACGATTCTGGTAGCCCCGCCCTAAATTATACTGTGGAGTTGTAATAGTGTATTATGACTTACACTTCTAAAAAGTCTATGTGTAAATTACAATACTTATGAAGGATAATCATTATTATTATGGGATATTAATGAAGTATTATGAAGATGTGTATTGTAACATTGTAGAAAGTCACTGTGGGGTTTTAACCTATTTTTTTATTAAATCCGTTTTACTTTAACTTTCTGCATTTGGGACTTCTCTTCGCACAATCGCTCAAGGTTTTGAAACTTAACAATACCCTGCTTTATGGTCTGTTTGACTCTAAATTACCATAATTTACTAAATAAACACCATGCTCTATTGAAGAAGACTTGAATGATGTTTACTGAGGTAATAAATCAAGAGAGAAGTAGAGTCATTTTCTAGACTTCTATACAATCTTACTTATTTTTGCAACCAGAGGAGTTCGTACCTTCTGGTCAGTAGAGAGAATGCAAGTCTTAGGACTCTTCCACATAGGCTTCAAATTTGCTTATGAGACTGTCACGAGAGAAACAAAGTGAGGACCCAAACACAGACCACAGAAGACAGTACAGGGTTATGGATTTTATTATGGCGAGCCAAAAGGACGTTTGGAGCCCGAGGGCTAATTGATTTAATATTTAAATACTGTTACGTAACTGTATCAAACCTCCTCTGTACCTGCCAGATTATTAGGCCTAGATAGATCATATATTATTACATTACAACAGCAATACTATAAATTTTAACATCAGCAATGTTCTAATGTAAAGATATTTTCTATGTATTCTAATTTGAGGTATTTCCTTAATCCAATATGAAAGAGAATAGATATTAGATACACCTCCCAGTATAACCAGTACAGTACAACAGCAGCAGAAACTACATTAAACTAAATTATCTAATCTAAGTTTAATACAATATGAAACTACATACATTTTCTTTGGGTGTACAAAGTAAGCTGTCAAGTCAACGTATAAGTGGGGGGACAGGTTACAAAGAAGAGCAATGGGTAGACAGGTTAACCAAAAGTGTTAAAACAGACTTACAAAGCAATAGACATGCCATTAAAGCATGCCTCCGCTGCATATATATATATGTATATATATATATATATATATGATGTATATATATATCTATAATAATAATATATATATATATATATATATAATCAGAAGCAGCTTTATTATAACGGTATTTTATCTAAAATTCGGTTGGCAATCTTCCTAACTCACGTATATCCAGCAATCTCCTACAACCCACTTTTTATTTTTTTGCGCCACTGGCTCTTTAAATATACGTGCGTAAAGAAAGAGGGCCGACGTGATGACGTCATCAAGTACGCTGCCGTTCCAATTCACCTTACTTTTGGAGTCTGGACTTGAAGTCTGGACTTGAAGTCTGGACTCGAAGTCCGGACTCCAAAAGTACACAAGTCCGTACTTGTGTACTTGGGTATTGAGAAAGGCCCATAGTGTCTGTGATGAGTCAGATTGGCCGCAGGTGTGTGCCAATCAGGGAGGTGTCTGGAGGCGGGACCAGAAACACAAACGCCGATCAACTGGCATACAAAACAAACAGGGGAATGACAGACACAAGAGGGGAGGAGATTTGGGGAAAACAAAGGTTCAACACACAATGGGTCAGACAGGGATCCTGACAGGGACCGTTCCAGTGGAAAATACTGTATTTGCTGAGTCATCAGAGGAAATTGGTTTTGAATAGACTTCAATTTTTACTCGACCCGGCTCCCACCGTGGTGGTCATGAGATCAACATTTCTGCTTGTTTTTGTCTCAGGTGTCGGTGCCAGGTGCTTGTTGCTTGTTGCCATGCTGTTTTTGCACCGCAAGTGCAAGCGAGTGGTCACCTGCCAATCAAACTGTGTGGGTGGTACTGTGTCACCTATCTCCTTCGATTTACAGTTGTCTTTATTCAAACAAAACATAAACCTGTCAGTCTGAGGCCTTTTCTTTTTATTTAGGAGACACAACCGTGTGTGTTTTTTTAGTAGATAAACACGTTTCCTGGAGGGCATCTCAGCGGACCACTGGGGTGTTACATGAACTGGTGACTGTAACCCAAACAGTTAATTTATCCCCGGCATAGGATTTTAATACCGCACACACGTAGTGTGCTCATCTGTTTTTGCCCTGGAGGTAAACTCTTTAGTGTTTCATATTGGCCTCTGAATTAAAAAAGACTCACATGGCGATGGGATGGAGCCGAGGCGTGTAAACCTAGAGGGCAACAGAGTGATCACATAGTTCCCTCGAGCTACCAAAGCTTCAGGTTACACAATAAGACAAGTCAATAAAGCACAAAGAGACGTTTATTAAGTCTTCTTTTATCCTTTTTATTTACAGATCTGTTTTCTCTTTCCTTGCTGTGTTTGATTTAAATTGTTTGTATATGTAATACAAATATATATATATATATATATATATATAGTATTTCAATGAAAACACAGCACTGAAAGGTTAAACTTTTAAAAACTATTAAAATATGTTTTCTCTTGTCTTTTACATATCCTTAAGCTCAGAGCTTTTCGTGGCGATTTCCTCTGTGCACATACACTTAAACTGTTATGTTTAGATGTACAGATGGAAAGGTTGGCCAGAGGGGTGTCTCACGAAGCGAGATCAGACATGTTCAGCCCTACGCCTCACGGAAATAGTTATCAGTGTCATGAAAGGTGGCTCACGTGGCTCGCCATGGTAACTTACCGGGTTATGTTCAGAGTTTTGGATTGGAATCGGAAACTTAAAGTTAAAGGTGCCTGAGTGATAAGTTCTCTTCGGTGGAGTGTTTAGAGACCGAATAGATCCGCTGTGTTGGGCTAGACAGATTCTAAATCATACATTCAGGTCGTGGGTCCAGTCCGTTCTTGTGAACACAATATCTCAGGATATCAAAAAGATCAAATTTGGTGGTCAAAGGGTCACCGAGACCTCATTAAACACATTCTCGGCTATTGAGTATCGATTGTTATTTATCATATCAATTGATTTCATTTTTCTCAACAAATAAATACATTTTCAAATGTACACATTTACTAATTTCTCTCTTGCCTAATATGCAGCAACAGTGGTGCTTTTAGCTGACTATTTTCTTCATAGGAGGCAGAAGTAGGCGGAATGCAGTTGGTCCATTTTGTACGTTAAATGATGCACGTAAATGTGACAAGATTTCCATGGCTAGCGTGTTGGTCTGTTGCAAAGTTTGACCCACTGATGTCTCAAAGTAAGTCATCAGTAGCGTGATAGCGTAGCTTTCACAAGACCCATGCATTCATATAGATCAGCCAGAGAGGGACAGATGTAAAGTGGTACAAAGTTAGAGAAGAGTCTGGACGGTATAGCCTCTCGGGAAAACATGGCTCGAATAACCTGTGATCTCCATTAGGGTTAACCCTAACCCTAACCCTGTCTTTTAATTGCTCCTCATTCATCTCTGTGATCAGCCTGCAGTATCGCACACAGAGCAGTAATGAGCCTGCCAGCATAGCCTAACAGCTGTGTAGGTATAATACCAGGGTCTGTGTGTGTTTCTTTGAGTAGATATTGTGCAACTGTGGGAGTTTGTTTCAAGCATTTAAGCTTTTTGCACCTTCAAATTGTAATATTGTTGTGGGGGGCAGTAGTCTGACCCACTGGATGTAGACTGTGGGCATATGCCATTGGCTGAGTTCTCCTCCCCTTCCACTATCTATTTTGCATTGGCTAGTCCCCTATACCAGAATGATAATGAGACTTGGATTTGGACCTGTAAGGTCACCGGTTCATGTCCTCGTATGGACGGTATGGAGCCCGACCTGGTAGCTGGAGTTTTTCACCTGGGGCGCTGCCCACAAACTGCTCCAGGGGCACCGTGCTATGGCTGACCCTGCGGCGTGACCCCTCTGAAAAATTCATGTGTGGCATCTAGAAAAGATATGCGAAAGGATGCATTTACTTGTGTCAGAATTGCCTTGTGTTGCTTAGTTCATCTAAAATCTAGTGGTTATCAGTGCCAGTATAATCTTCTGTCTGTAATCACTGGTTCAGTAAGAGCCTTTATACTTGCTCTCAGTCACCTTGGTATGTATATTTGTGTCTATGTGTGCAAGCGGGTCTATGGTTGGGATGTGTTTGTGATGGTTGACCTGGCCTAGAATGCACCAGACTCCATCCTATATATAAGTGTGATTATAAGCCAAACTAATTTCCATGTCTCCAGTTGGTTTCTGCGTGACCCCACTGTCTGCTGGCCATGTGACAAACCTCAGAAAACGCTGTTCTTTCAGAGGGGGAGAGAGAAAAGAGAGGAGGGTTATTCACCACCAGTACTAATGCACTGATTGCCAAGGCGCGCCACCCACTAACGATTTGCATAAATAAAGATTCTGTAATTATGCCGAGACCCTGTGCAGGGGGAATCGCAGCAATTTCGTAAAATATCCTCCTGTCACGCTGTAAACTAGGAACTTCGGCATCTCTCGAGAAATGCTGCACTGCTGAAAAACAGAACTACACCTACACATATATTATTGCCGTCTCGATGTGGTATTTAAGGACCCTGCCCATGTTCATGTTAACAAACATAAATATAACACTATCTTTAACAACAGCTAGATATCCAGCCATGTTATTGTCCCCAAATCAATATCATATTTTTACGAAGAAAAGGGAGGCCATGCTTACTGTTGGTCGCAGCCTGAGGTAGTGAGTTAAATAACGAATCGCTTATTATAAGTGATATAAGAGTATCGGTTCAGACTGTAACTCATGTGTTATAGTCACCCTGTGGTGTTCAGAAGACGAGGCACTGAAGGACCTCACTCACGGTTGTAAATGAGACATTCAAACGTGTTTATTTATTCCCTCTACTGTAGCCAACGCATTCATTTAGAACGGTCAACAAACAGTTTAACTGTGGCTGCCCAGTAGGTCTACATTATCAGGATTTAATAATGGACACCCTGCAGCCAATCAGAGTTCTATTCACCCAGATCATGGCATACATCCAATTATACTACGGGTAGATGAAATCAAGCATTCTGATTGGTTAAAAGTGAGTCACGGGGTGTACCTTATTGAGCCATAATGTACTCTAGCTACATCTGTTTACATTTACCAGAGTGTTCCATATTAGTGCACACTCAAAATAACAGTTGGAAGCAGAGAAATCATGTCAGTGAGGACATGAATCCTTCAAAGCTACTGAGCACCAGATCTCAATGAAAGACAGCGTTGGAGTAATATCCTCCTGAGAAGACATGAGAAACGTTTTCCACAATGCACAATTAATATAGATATCCAAATCAACATAAACAAACATTAACAACAGCCAGCGGAAGATCGAGAGGCGGATCGGTGCGGCAGTAAAACAGCTGCACCGGCCTTCCGGCTCAGCTCTCAATTTACTGGTCGGTCTACGTCCCAACCCTCACCTATGGTCACGAACTTTGGGTCGTGACCGAAAGAACGAGGTCTCGGATACAAGCGGCCGAAGAGTTTCCTCCGTAGAGTGGCCGGGCTCAGCCTTAGAGATAGGGTAAGGAGCTCGGACATCAGGAGGGAGCTTGGAGTTGAGCCGCTACTCCTTCGTGTCAAAAGGAGTCAGCTGAGGTGGTTCGGGCATCTAATTAGGATGCCTCCAGGACGCCTCCCTTTAGAGGTTTTCCAGGCACACGCTGGAGGGATTATATCTCCCAGCTGGCCTGGGAACGCCTCGGGATCCCCCAGAATGAGCTGGTAGATGTTGCGGGTGACAGAGAAGCCTGGGTCAGCCTGCTTGACCTGCAGCCACCGCGACCTGACCCTGGATGAAAATGGATGGATGGATAAAATGAGCAATGTGAATAAATGAGATGGTGCGAGATCTAGCTAGGCTAACAAACGTGACGTTCCTAATGCTGTTTGTCTGTTGCATAGCAACAGCCTCACGTACGGGGACTATTTATTCTCGGCTACTGAAACGCGACACACAACGTTTGGTGGCTACAACTATGTTGTGCTGAAAGGCAGCTTACTATTTACTTACTATTTATAATGTCGCTGGCCGTATTATAAAAGCAATAAGGTACTCGTCGAGCCTAACAACACCCTTGACCAGCACATTATTGACAATACAGTACTGCCTCTCGTACCTTATTGCTTAAATATGCAATGATTATTTAACAAAAATCACATTGTTTGATTGATGTGAATGCAATAATGGTCCACTGTACACCATTATCATAAACAAGAAATGCATTTCCTCCACATCGACTGCCCTACAATAGCATAGTGCCGGTTAGGGTCACAAGACCACCGGGAATCTTTCTCACTTAATGCTGTCTTCACCATTTCCTCACCAGAATGTGAGAGCATTATGTTTCTTTATCATTATGTCATTGAGTTTGAACAGCTCGCTCACATTTTGGACGATGGGATCATTTTTATTTTCTTAGGTTAAAACTTTTACTATAGCCAAAGTAAGACAATATTGAGGAGTATTGTAGTGATCGACATGAACTAAACAACACATGTCACACACACAACTCCATACTTTTCATTCAATCACCAGCTTCAAAAGAAGTCCAACATTCATCAGTTCAATGGATTGGACTTGAGGCATTTAGAGGCATTTAGAGGCCAGTCTTGGATTTCCAGACCACCTGTTAATACAAATGCTGAATTCCTTCCTTTGGCATTAACACACAAACACAGTCAAACGGCAGACTATGACGGTAGAACGGAGGCCATGCAGAGAGGGACACTTTGCTGAATATTTGCCACAAAACTACTTCTCCAAAAAAGCCCAGAGTTCCAAACTAAAAATGACTTGCCACTTGTAGTCCCTAAAAAAGGTTAGCTGGAGAGGTGGAGGCCAAAAAAAGATGACACACCACGTGTCACCGCCTGATCTCTGGCTGCATGGTCGGACAGCACATTGGATGTGCGAACTGCGTGTTCTCCGCTCGCATGTTGAAGGAAGCAAGGTTAAGTGCGGCAGTGGGAGAGGTCCGCTGTGGCTTCTGTGTTCAGTTTGTTGCCTTTGATTTGCCTTCAAGGTAAAGACAACATGTGGATCATCGGATTCATGGAAAAAAAAGTAATTTCATCTCAAAATTGGAATCTTTTCGACCTTCAAATCATATTTTCTGGTTGTGCTGCAAGACAGCAAATGTCTTTCCAAGCAATTATGTGGGGGTCACATTTTGTCCCACCGTTACCAATTTTTCTAATCAGGTTGATTAAATCTGGTTGCGAGCCAGCCATTAATCCCCACCTCTGCTACAACACACTGGCACCCTGAGCTGTTTGACTTCCCTCTGACTTTCTCATGCTTTCCCTTCTCATCTATAGCGCAATTATCACAGGAGAATGGCAGACCCCTGCGATAAAGGAATTTCATATCAGCCATATTATAGTCATTAAATACACTAATGCTCTCTATCATTTTCTGCCGCAATTATAATAGACTCCTAATGTGCTTTTAATCCATGCTGGCTAACCTCACTCGTTCTCCCTTCTTTGCTCCCCCTCTTCCTCCTCCTCCTCGTCCACCTCTCTCTCTCTCTCTCTCTCTCTTTTGCTCTTTCTCTCTCGCCCCCTCAGGTTTTGCGGTGAACCTCCAGGTGATCCTTGCGAACCCGCGGGCTCAGTTCAAGCGACGAGGCTCCCAGCCGGGAATGCAGGAGTCCGACTTCCTCAAACTCATCACCAAGGTCACCGAGTTGGAGCCCAAGGCCAACAATTGCACCCAGGTGAGCAACCAGGCGACGATTGGCACAATGGCAACAGATGGAAATGCTTTTGACAATGTAACAATTTGGGTCAAGGGCCTTGTGTTCCGTGGAGGACATTGACTCGTACTTTTAAGCTCAATAGTTAGAGATTCGGCGAAGCTCATCCTCAATAACTTCTTATCAACCAAATGAGTTGAAAAGTGACCAAAAGAGTTGTTTTTTTTATATATATAGACGTTTGAAACCAATTTTATTTTCATCTCGACTACGTTAGGGGCGTAATGTACCCGCCGTCCGTATGAGAGCAGAGAGGCGGTCGTGAGCTTCAATGGCGGAAAGAATGTGTGTTGACATGAAAAATGAAAAGTGGCCACCCGGTCAGTGTTGTGTCTCCCTTGTTTTCTGTACATTACTTTTAAAATGTTGTGTATATTAATTATTTCGAAAAACACAAAGCCTGTGCTGCCGGCCTTGAGCAGTGGTCCAAAACATAAACTCAAATCAAAAATGCAATCAAAATGAATACACAGTGTTTGCTCTCCGTGGCATGAAGCCCTGTTGGCTCGGTTCGATCCACCTCTATTTGTTTCCCTCGTCCAGAGCCAGGGCGGTGTTTGAACACCAGATTGTTTCTTGTTTTCGTTGCACTCACTGAGCGGACAGCTAGCAGACTGTGAGGAGATATTATTATATGAATTTTACAAAAGGTTTATTGCTTTGAAACACTTTCAGCCCATGTTTTAAATGTAAATGTAAATTACACAATGTAGGTTGATGATATATATATATATATATATATATATGTATATATATATATATATGTAAATTTAAATGAAGGCGCTCACGTGCACTAAAAGCATGCACGGACAGCCCGGCTGTCAACAGACTCAGTTCAGATTTGTTTTGTTTTTTCAAACACAGGGTTGTAACACAAATGTATTATCCATTTCATTTAGGGACATGGTTGTAATTTATTGCGTTATTTTTGTACACTTTGTTAAACTTTGATAAAATAAATCATATTTGTCTGAGGAAAATACATTTCAATAAAACACATATAGATAATATTTGACCAAAATATTCACAAAGCAATCTCGAAAACTTGTGTTGGCTTGGTGTTAAGGCTCAGTACAGATATGATATATTTATGAAATAAACACGCTTCCCTTGCACTTTTAAGGGTCAAAGGTCATGTCTTCATGAAGACAATATGTGGTTTGTGCTTGCTATAAAAATGGGATTTTTCTCGCCTCTCGCAGTCAACACTGTTTGATTATACAGGGCAGGGTTGGCCCTCTATATAATAAGCACGTTATCAGACTGCAACCTTCATACTGGAGGTGGATGGCAATGACTCGGCTTTAATAAGAGCCAAGTTCATCCGTCTTCTGTGTGTGTGGCAGATATTAAACTGCACTCATAATAATGGCTGCCATTCCAGCAGTAACTAACCCTGTGGTATCTCTCCCCACCACTGACAGCATGAGTCATGCTTTAGGCTGGTGGCTTGGGCTAAACGTAGACACACAACGAGCTCGGATTGGATAGAAATGGCATTATAGCGCCATCAATTCTAGTTGTGTGCTTCAACTGCTCCGATCGATGCAGCTCATTTCAAGTCACCACGGCCCCTGTTGGCACTTGGCTTTATGAAGCCACTCATCCTCTTGACAACCATCATGGAGCCGCCTCTAAGGACTTTTGTGAGAAATGGATTCTATTACATCTTTACCGTGAAAGGAATACGTGAACTAAACGTCACATCCCCGTTTGTTGCAAACAACCGCAGGGTCTTCAATTTACAGGTTTTTTTTCTAAATAGTTTTTCTGATACTGTCTGAGGCAACATTAGCAATGGGTATGGGAGTCATGGGCTGAATCTGAATCGTCATCTCATTTCACGTCCTCATTTAGTGTTGCATTATATTCATTGGTCACTTCTTGTTTGGAAGGAGAGGTTCAACGTATCCATCACGTCAACATCAGCAGACATGAACACGTATTGCCAACATTTCAACGTGTCTTCATCATTTCCAGTGTAATTTAAATCTGTGGGGGTTTTTAAACAAAAAAGCTTGCTGAGCTTCATCAATCTCGTCCACGCTCTGGGTCATTTTTGTGCCGTTTCTTTCCTCAATACTAAGAACGAGCATGATTGTTATCATCCAGCATTGGTTCTAAATAGTTCAATCGTGGCCTCTGTAAAGGCCCATCAGATGATAGGCCTGAGAGACTTGTGTCTCTAAAGCCCCTTGTACGTTCAAGGTACGGGACCGCTGCGCCGTTATTCCACCTCGCGGTTCTGCTTCCAGCAGTCGGTGATCGCCCCCCCCCCCCCCCCCCCCCAGAAAACAGGGGGACATAGCAGTAGCGGGGCTTTGGGTTTCATTAAATCCTGCTTCTTTACCTACGATACTCATTGCAGACAGTATTTTCATTGTGGAGAAAAGTGCAGCAAGGAAGTGCTTCCTCTGGAATTTCCACTGTTTCACCGTATATGTGCAGGTCACATCATTGCACTGGAAGTCCCTAGTGGGTTATGGGGAAATGTTTCCTGCAGGGAATTGGATAAAGACACCCCCCCACTCCCCACTCCCCGGGTTGCTGGATCATCATTTACAGCTGGCTGCTGCCGCTGCTGCAGACAGCTCGTGCTGAAACTATCATCATCATTATCAGCCCCATTACACTAATGGAGAGGCCTTGCCGCCGATATTAATACAGGCCATTAGCAGGCTGTGACATCATCAGTCAGTGCCCGGCAGCGCATAGACCAGAGGATGCAAAATCAGCATTAATCACGCATCACAGTTACAAAAGCATCTCGATGCGCCATCATCACTCGTGGAGCCACTGCGACGCGACTCAGTCAGTTCGTGCAGTAGCTATAGCTGTAACATCACTAATCACAAGATACTTCTCTTGTTATTAGATACTGAATAGATTATTTAGAATAATTAGTAGATAACACAATAACCCATTGTTTACATACATACATACTCAAATATTAAAGTTGAAATGACCATATATGGTTTAAGCGGAACTTCGTCCAGCAGATGTTTCCCCCTTAAAAATGGCGGGACCTACCATCATCACACAAATGTTTAAAAAAATGTAATTATTGAAGTTGAAGTGGTGATATGTTTGGTCAGACATGGATGTAAACAAGGCATTCAACCGAGGTACAATATAACTTTTTATATTTTGAAGTTACTCTAACATCTCCTGGCTGTAGCTTTGTATTGAATGGACAGCAAGAAAACTAAGGTGGATTTCACACACTGTCAAGCCATTGCTTTAAAGTGGATTCTGATTATAGTATTTGTGGGGTGATTATAAAGCTTTGTTCAAATCCACAGAAATAAATCCAAAAGGCCTGAATCTATTTTGATGCAGCCCTTCGGGGGGAGGACTGCAGGAGCCTGTGACATCACCGTTGGGTGTGGTCAGATGTAAAAAAAAAAAAAGGCCTGAATTTAATACTGAATTTAAGGCCTCATTAATTATTCAAAAGTATTATTTGTTTTACTATTTTTCATAAGTAATCATGATAGACTGATAACTATCTGTAATCACATCATCCTCATTTATTATTGTATTGTCGGAATATGCAGTGCATTGAACTTTAAAGGAAGAAATCTGCATAGGGATCGAGCTTAAGATTGAGTGTTAAACTTGCATTCTTTCTAATGGCCACAAGGGGGTGATTCCTTATTATTACCTCATTGAACATTGTAAACATGAGATTATGGTCTCAATCTCTATTTTCGAGTCTTCTTCAATACAGCATGATTCATTTAGTAAATGATGGTCCTTATAGAGTCAAATAGACCATAAAGCAGGGTATGCTTTAGGGCGGGACTACATTGTGATTGACAGGTGGCTACCCCGGTGTTGTCAGGTCTCAGTGTTTTCGTTTTACAACTTTATCTCATTCAACAAATGTTTTCAGTTCAGTAAAAGTTAGTTGTTATCCTTTCAGTCACCCCAAAAACTCGTATTTAGTGTTCAATTGTACTTAGCTCCACCCTCTCGTGTCACGTCACAGTGACTATGCCCGCTTCTTACATATAGTCTATGTTTGTATACACACTTCATAGGGTATTACGAGAGAACCCTTCTCGCTTTCCATCGCATGCTACAATATCAACTGTTGCATCTCCAAACCGCATGCTGGGTACAGCCATAGACTGCATAAGAAGCGGATGTGGTGTGAGTGGTTGTGATGTCACCCATCGGCTTGTGGAAAGCCATTTTGAAGCCTTGAGATCTGCATTTTGGATGTCGCTATCTTGGATTACGGCCGTCGCCGTCTTGACAGTGAACGGAAGTGACAACTTGTTAATCACAAGGTGGCCACGCCCTAAATTATTACAATGTTTCCTGAGATAATATATCAAGTGAGAAGTAGAGTAATTTTCTCATCAAGCTTCCGTACAACCGGACTTCTTTTACAACAATGCTGGCCATTTGTAAGGAAGCAAGTTTAAAGTACTTCTGTCTTTGCTTCACTCTTTTGATTGATCTTTTGTTTGTGAGCTTTTACACCCAAACGATATGTTTACTCCACAATTTACACCACTGCTAGGACCCAAGAAAGTGCAGCATTGCGTGTGAAGTGGTTTGGATGTGCGCTTTTCGAGAAAACCGAAAGACCAAGCAATTGGCTCTGCCCTAGTTGCATCATTAAATTACAGTTTTTTGCACAAATCCAAACAGAACTGTAACTGTCTGGGCTACTACACCTTGTTCTTGACAGATGCAAGTAACTCTCAAGCTTTCTAAACCACCTTTACTAGTTGAAATGAATGGAAATAAAAGCAGCTGTGACACACCCCAGCTCCAGGCTCTATCCACTTTGAGGAATGCATCGAAGATCAGATCACAGAGCTTGAATCCCGACCTTGACAATGGAGGGCAGAAGCGCTCATCTGATGGCCGGGTCAGTATCTGACAGGAGCTGTAATGTAGTTAGAGCGCGAGAGTAATGGCAACAGACAGCAGTGACGGAACAAGAAAGGAGGGGGGAGGCCGGAACAGATGGAGACAGATGATAGCTCAGGAGGAGAAGGAGATAGAGAAGTGAGTCGGAGAGGAGTAAGCCTGTGCAGAGAGAAGAGGTGGATGAAGTGACTGAAAATGGAGTTGGAAATAATAACACAGCCAAAAAGGGACGCAGTGACGTCCGCTGACTGAAAGACTGAAAGACTACACCGCTGTCTATTTCATTTGCATTGGCTCTCTGGTGTCTGATCGTTTTTCATTATCATGTGGTTTAGTGTCATATGTCTGATTTCAGTTAGACAATCAAGTACCACACACTAGTGTCCTAAGTTCTCGCATTAGCAAAGAGAGTAACTGACTAGTTTACTGAGGGGGTAACAGGGCTCGTCCAAGATCAGTGACAACATTTGTAAATTATTTTACAAATGTTGAATATTTCTTTTTTCATCCTTTGCACGTTGGAAAGGGTACTCACCAAGTTGGTAGCCCTAGAGTTAGACCGATAAATACTAGGGATTTTTAGCAAACCAATGCGTTGACTGTTGTTTTTTTTACGGTATTCGTTAAAGCCGGTGGTCTTTATAACTGTGAGCGCAATAGGTGTTTGGGCACAAGGTTAGTACTTGTTCAAGCAAATGTTTGAGAATCTATTGTTTTAGATTGCTACGGTTATTGTTTGTGTCAGAGCTCAAGCTAACCAATTGCTATTTCAGTTTTTTCTTCATAGTTCTTACGGTGAGTTCAATAAACATTTATGAACCATCAGTTAAAGACTACAGACTATAATTCAGCCGGGGATGTTACAGTAAGAACTTCACCTGATGGATGTTCATGATGACTGCAGAAGGATTTGATGTGATGGTCTAAGTTTGTGAGACATAATGGAATCATCTGCATCAAACTGGAAAGACTTGGAGCAGATAACGGATGCCTGTCAGGCTAGCGAAGAAGAGGAACTTCGCAAATCTGGTCACCAACGGAATCCCACGGAGAAAATGCTTACATTGCAGAAAGAGGAGGCTCACAAAAGGGAGAGAAGGCTCATTCATCTTTATGAACAATGGAAGATCCAGGTACGTGAAGACAGAAAGCAGCTAAAGTCAGACTTTGAGTCAGTGAAATTTCAGCTCTTATAGACATATTAGAGAAAGAAAATGACAAGATATATATGTGCAAATTAGAGATCACATCACCCCATCTAGTGAGACAAGATGTCGTGTTGATGCCTGTGAGGCAGTGACAAAGGACATTATTAAAATCGCTTATGAAAGAATGCCATACATAGATGGTGATTTTGACACTGAAGAAGTCAAACAACGTCTTCGGGAGCTGCTCAATAGAGACTATGCACACTCAGTATATGGATCAACAGTCTCCTCCTCGACAAGTCGACACTCAGTGGACACCATCCTAGCCGCTAGCAGAGGAGAAGCTGCGGCAGAGCTTGCAGTGAAGGAAGCAGAGTATACAATGTTTCTGGAGGAGGAAAAACAACGAGCAAGGATTCAACTACTAGAGGAACAGCAGAAAAGAGATCTTGAAGACCACAAACGTGAGCTAGAGAGACTGAAGGCAGAGAAGAATGTCAAAGCTGCACGAGCTAGATTATCAATCTATAATCAAGAAGGAATGCAGGAGGGCAGTGTGTGCTCTGCTGACTTTAACACAAGTGGACAAGAAAATGTTTCTCCACCACAACCTGTGTCTTCAGTTCTTATCCACCAATCAACAAGAATTCCAGCAAATCCTATACAGTCTGATGTGTGTGCTCTTGCCCAAGCAGTTTAAGATAGTATAGCTGTGAATCACCTTGCAGTGCCAGAGCCATCTCTGTTTGTCGGCAACCCGATCCAGTTCATTGAGTGGAAGGCCTCATTCATACCACTCATAGACAGAAAAAACATCTTGTTTGCTGAAAAACTGCATTACTGATGACACATGACAGCATGATGACACACAATACAGAAATGATGATGAGGCCTATAAAGATGCATGGAACCGTCTCAACCACAAGTATGGTCAGCCATTTGTTATACAGAGAGCCTTCAGAGAAAAACTGGCAAGCTGGCCAAAGATCCAGTCTAAGGATGCAGAAGGATTCAGGACATTTTCTGACTTTCTACATGCTTGTCAGGAAGCCATGCCCCATGTTAAAGGTCTCAGCATTCTGAATCAGAAGCTGGTCCATAAGTCACCTGACTGGGCAGCATCACATTGGAACCGCCAGGCCACTCCAGTTTTGAGAGACACGCAGGAATTTCCAAACTTCAAGGACTTTGTCACTTTCATGGAAATGGAAGCAGAGATTGCTTGTAATCCAAAAACCTCGTTTCAAGCACTACACTCATCGGAGTCACCAACAGAGAAACGCCATCTCAAAGAATGGAACACCAAATCCAGTGTTCTCCATACAGAGACTGAGAATCACATGCAGCCAAAGACAGGCTTAAGGCATTCTGTCAAGACAGCAAACGTGGCCTGCACTATTGCCCTGAGTTTAAAAGGAAGTCTCTGGATGAAAGAAGAAAATATGTGAAGGACAGCAGACTATGCTATGGTTGTTTAAACCAGACATCCAACTTGTCTGCACGACAACAACCACAGTAAAGTCATAACAGAGGGAGCAGCCACCACACTGTCACTCAATGTGGAGACTGGGGAGCCATCTATCAGCTTCTCCATGATCGTGCTAGTGTGGGTTTCTTCTATCAGCAACCCAGGTATAGAAAAACCTGTCTATGCCTTGCTTGACACTCAAAGTGACACAATTTTCATTGATCAAGAAGTTAGCCGTAGCTTAGGAACAAATGCACATCCTGTAAGACTGAAGCTAACCACTATGATAGCAAAGGATACATTAATGCAAAGTGAGAGGGTCTCAGATCTCAGTTTATCAGGTTACAATTCCTCAACCCTCATTGATCTACCTCCTTCCTATACCAAATATTGCATACCAGTGAATCACACACACCAGACTCATCTCTGCACAATAGCAAATGAAATTCCACCACAGTTAGAGTGTGAAGTTGGTCTTTTAATAGGCTACAATTGCTCAAGGGCACTGGCACCACGGCAGTTAATCTTAGGAGGGGACAACGAACCCTATGCAGTTCTCGCAGATCTTGGATGGAGTATTGTAGGTTATTCCTCACCTCACGATGACTCACTAAGCATCACCAACATGTGTCACAGAGTTGCTGTCAAAGAACTTACTCCAGTGACTCCATCAGATACCATCAAGGTTCTTGAGCATGACTTTAAGTCAGTAAAGACGGCAAAATGGTGTCTCAGGATGACATACGCTTTCTGGGCATGTTAAAGGAAGGTATTCAAATGAACAGTCGTGGCCACTATGATATGCCACTCCCCTTCAGAGAGAGACCACATCTCCCTGACAATAAGCATCTAGCCACTGTCCGGCTCAGTCATCTTAAGAGAAAGCTCCTGAACAATGAGCACTGAGTACAAGGAGCATTATATGAATTGCATGGAAGACGTAATCGAAAAGGGTGATGCAGAGGTCTTCACAGAAATTGTGATTGGAGACCCGGAAGTCAAAAGGATTCAAACACTGAATGTGCAAACAACAGAGCAAGTAAGTCTCTCAGACCGCCTGTTAAAGTTTTCATCATGGTATAAAGTCACACAAGCTGATGCACGTCTCCTCCATCGTGTAAAGAAAGATAAGTCAGCAGGTCACAGCACGGTGCAGGAGCGAGAAGATGCACAGAAGGTCATCATAAGAGACTTACAGAGACAAGTGTATTCAAAGGACATTAAGTTGCTCAGTAAAGGCTCCCAACTATTATCTCAGAGTAAACTGCATCACATGGATTTTTTTCTCGATCAAGACGGGATTCTCAAGGTGGGAGGAAGACTGAAACATGCATCGCTCCCTACTTCACAGAAGCACCCAGTGATTATCCCAAAGGATCATCACATCACCAAGATGATTATAGCTCATTGTCATGAGATAGTGAGTGATCCAGACAGTCCTGAACCGCTGACACCCAATCACCTGCTTACCATTAAATTTGGTGCAGCCTTGCCACCTCCTGGCAGATTCATCAGAGAGGACATGTATGCTCGTAAGAAGTGGCGTCATATTCAGTACCTCACAGAGCAATTCTGGAGCTGCTGGAAAAGAGAGTATCTCTCCAATATTGCCACCAGACAACGCTGGCATACCCCAAAAAGGAACCTGAAGTTTGGTGACATCGTCATGGAGAAAGCAGATGATCGACCACGGCATGAGTGGAGACTGTCCAAAGTTGTAGACACAATGACTGACAGAGAAGGACTAGTGAGAAGAGTAAAGATTTGTTTCAGAGATCAGAGATTGGGAAAGGCCATCTATCGTTGAACGTCCTGTTCAGAAGCTGATTCTACTCCTAGAGACTGTTTAACTTCACAACCGTATCCTTTACTGTATGAAGAGTTTTTAAATGTGGGCATTTGCCGAAGTTACATGTAGTATTTACTGAGCCTTTAGAGTTGAGGTCATTTTGAGTTTAGAAATCATTCGTGCTTTGTATTCCATTTATTCCTAAAACCACTCGTGATTTGGTGGGAGTGTAAAGGACCCGAGAGTGTAAAGTATTTTAAAGGTTTGTTCCCCTTTTTTATGTCCTTTATTTGGAAAGTTTTTTTCACTGCAGTCGGTGCATTTCCGGTTGCGCTCTTATTTTGAAGGTATAAAACGGGAAGTTGTTAGTAAGAAGCGGGAGGAAATGAAAAGTCGCTATAACGACGGGAAATAGTGATAAAAACAAGTAAGAAGGTTACAGATGTGTTAGTTTTAGCACCTGGCAGATATGGGCTCAAGGTTAGTACCCGTTCAAGCTAATGTTTGATAATAGATTGTTTTAGATTGCTACGGTTATTGTTTGTGTCAGAGCTCAAGCTAACCAATTGCTATTTCCGTTTTTCTTCATAGTTCTTACAGTGAGTTCAGTTAACATTTATGAATCATCATTTAAAGACTCCAGACTATAATTCAGCCAGGGATGCTACAATTTGTACTGATGTGACAGGAATACAAAAGGACAGTGAGAGGGTGATGTTGCCCTATGATTCTGCCTATATTTTTGGCGGTGAAGTAGTAAGATATTTAAATAGCCTTTCAGGCCATCTCTTATGCTGTCTTGCATCATCCGCATTTCAACTGTGGAGATCCAACCAAGAATTGTAAAGCGTGCCAAAGTTCTGTCAACATCTGCAATGCAAAATCATTTCAAGCATCCCACCCTGTCTGAAGCAATCATAAATATCAAAAAGTGTACTGAAGAAGAAATGTACGTAAGCTTTGTTATCCTAATATCAAAAGTGTAAAACAAGAAAACTGAATTAGTATGCCTATTTTCACTTTTATTCTAATAAAAATAGCAAAACAATCCACACATGAACATCCTTATATTTAGTGAGTATATTTCCATAACTCGGGCTGCACGGTGGCGTAGTGGCTAGCACTGTCGCCTCACAGCAAAAAGGGGCCGGGGTTCCAATCCCGGTCTGGGCGGGCCTTCTGTGTGGAGTTTGCATGTTCTCCCCGTGTCAGCGTGGGTTCTCTCCGGGTTCTCCGGCTTCCTCCCACAGTCCAAAGACATGCATGTTAGGTTAATTGGACTCTAAATTGCCCATAGGTGTGAATGTGAGTGTGAATGGTTGTCTGTCTATATGTGAGCCCTGCGATAGACTGGCGACTTATCCAGGCTGTACCCTGCCTTCGCCCAATGACAGCTGGGATTGGCTCCAGTGGCCCGGGACCCTAAAGAGGATAAGCGGTTCAGATAATGGATGGATGGATGGATTTCCATAACTCATATAAAACAGCCAAAGCTGTCATGACTCTAGTTTCAATAAACTGAAATTTAAGTGCAATCATTCGAGATGCATCTTATTTCAATAAATGTGTCTCAGGGAAGGAGAGCAGGAAGGAGGACAGAGAGGTAAAAAAACAAGAGCAAAGCCATCAGAGAAAGTGTAACGGGATGAAGGAAGGCAGGGTGAGCTGTGCACAAGTCGAAAGAGACACACGCAGCACCATTTTCTTCACAGCTCTGGAGTAGTGCTTAAATGGCTACTACATTATCCTCGTTAGATATGCAAAGCGGGCCAATTAGCAGCACGGTGTGCAGGAAGTGACACGTTCCACCTGAAGAAGCCCAGAAACAGTGGCAGCCAGCAATAAAACAGGCCTCTCTGAGTGTGTGTGTGTGTGTGTGTGTGTGTCACTTTGGACACAGGAATGTCAAAAGCATAAATGATAGGCTCATTAGCCAATGGCGGAAACAAACACCCTCTCCTCCAAACAACCCCATCTGAACTCCCTAAGGCAGTGGTTCTCAAACTGTGGGGCGCGACCCTCTAGTGGGGCGCGGAGGTATTACAGGTGGGGCGGGAGAGGGTTGGGGAAATGTAGATTTTTTTTTTAAATTATTATTATTTTAAATAATTGTGAAAATGCCCGGATGTGATTTGATCCGCCCATTTTACCGGGGATGCATAGGATGAGACTTGTGCGTACTTGAGACAGCCAATATCCCAGAATGCATTTCGCATTTTCAAATCTGTGGTTTAAATTACGCCGTTACGGTTCCGCATGCGCGACCGCGACAGATCCTTTGCGAGTTGCGACTCACACTTGTAGACCTAATGGTGTGTTACTCGCGTGAGTTTAGTCGCTCGACTTTATGTGGTTAATTCGCGTCATTCGCTACTGGCTTTACTCGCCCCTTGAAGGGGGCGGGGCTTATCTCTGTGGCTTATCTACGTGGCTTATCTACGTAAAAACAGTACCGTTTCCCCCATCCACCATTAAACTAACCACTAGTTCTGCTTTAAACTTCTTGTGGAAGTCCCTCTAATGTCGGACCATCAAACGCCCCCGTGTCCGGGTTCATAATATCATCCGTAGCCGCACAACGTCTGAATGACGGCCGCTGCCAGTGCTACAACCAGCAGCTGTTTGATTCAGCACCGGCCGGACAGCAGTGATGACGCGCAGAGCTTCCTCTGTGAGATCGGCTTTTCTGCTGTTGCCTCTCTCAAAACAAAATACAGATCGAAGCTCAACTTTGAGCATGAATTGAGAGTGGCCGTATCAAATCTACAACCCCGTTTTACAAAGATTTGTAGTGGAAAGCAGGCTCATATCTGCACTAATTTAGTTTTGTTTTGCACCGGTTGCATGTTATTGTTGTTTTGAAAAGATATGCAGTGTAAAACTCTTTATTGCCAAATATTTTAAACTGGTTTTATTTAGTTTTTCACAGGTTGAACTTTATTGTTATTATCCTGAAAAGATATTCAGTACAAAACATGTTAATTAGGCTATTACAATAAGCTATTTTTGCCAAATATTAGTTCTTTTTTTGCACAACTTTGTATTGTTCTAACAAAGTGATTGCACGTTTTATTTGTTTTTGTCCGATGGAGCAATCTGGTTTACATGAAAGTGACATTTTCTTTGTTCTATTATTAATAAAAGCACAGATAGAGGAGTCACAAAATGTCGTTATTTCAATAAAAATTCAGCATGGACCATTTTGTTACAATTTTGTAGGGGCGGTGGGGCCCGAACATTTTTCGTCCTCCAAAGTGGGGCTTGACAAAAAAAGTTTGAGAACCACTGCCCTAAGGAGTGAAAAAGGAGCAATCTCCGCATCCATCTCGCTGCTTTCCTTCACCAATATATTGCTCTGAAACCATCCGCGGCGTGGTGCTTTTGATGTGATCCATTTTGGGGAATTGTACGGAATCCCTCCTGGCGCGCTGACGAGCTTCAAATTCAACAGGAGAAAGATACAATGCAAATCTGTGTTTCAAAAAATACAGAATACAGCGCCCAGACCAGCGCGGTGCTCTCAGCAGGATTGTAGCTAGTGCCCCATCACAGCCAACTCCACCACCAATCTTTGTGTTCATGCTTTAGGCAAACCAAAAAATAGGCCCTATTTGTGAGTTACTGGTTAGGAAACCATATCAGTTTAATCCTGATGCCTCTATATGACCAACAAGAGTAAACGAGCCCACCAGATGGTTTATTTCTATGGATTCATTCTGAGTGCTCATCATCGGTGCTCATCATTCTGGTGAAATCAGATGAAATCATGCAGGTTCAACACAAACTTCTTCTGCTTCAGACTCCAGAGGTCCCCCATCTCCGTGCTGCTGGAGAAGCTAGAGAGAAGGGAGGCACTGGAGAACCGTGGAGGACTGCAACCGGTGCAGAAAAGGTTATCTAAGGCAGCGTTCCCCAACTTTTTTGCGCCACGGACCAGTTTCGTGTAAGACAATATTTTAACGGATATATGACGTTATAAATTTGACTTTATAAATTTGACGTTATAAATTTGACGTTATAAATATGACGTTAGAAAAATTACGTTAGAAAAATTACGTTAGAAAATGATACGACCGCCATAAAACCTTTTAAATTTAATTATCTGATCATGTGACCTCTTTACCTCATGTCAAGAGGCTCAGACGCACAGACGGATGTATCCGGCCATTTCTTTATTACATTTCATTTCATTTTTCAAAATAAAACATCTTTTTGACCTTGATAATCAATCAACCCCGTTAACCTGCAATGTTGATTTTCAGACCTGTTTCTACAAAACAAATATCTGTCTTTGTTGGTACATCGTATCAGTGAATCTCTGTTATCCACCTGCATCTGTGCCGTGTCTATCCGAGCACAACCGCCTGTTCATTCTTCATTTAGTGCCCAGCATTTCCACCGTCAGCACCTTTCCCACTCACACCTTTTTCTGGCTTCTCTTCTTCAGGTGCTGGTTTGGCACACTCGCACGGAGAAACCACACCTCGCCAATGAGACCAAACTTCGGAAAGACACAGTGGTCATTGAGGTGTGAGCAAAAGAGCCGGGCAGGAGATCTGAAACCAGACGCCGACTGGCTGCCTGTCATCTCTTGGCCGGGGACTGGCGACGGCAATGTTTGATGCGATCTTTCACGCTGGACACAGACTCTGAAGGAGCTGCATGATTCATGACTTCTGGCCAGCTTCTCGTTTTGTTTAGCTTTTACAAAACTGGGATGACTTTGGCCTGTTAATTTTCCTCCATCCACGGCTTGTTGATGTGAAAAGTATAAATGTAAAAAAAAAAAACATGTTGCTGAAGAGCCATGTGAATAATTGATGTCATTTTAATCATTAATACATCATTGTCAAATTAACTGTGATTCTGTGATATTACTGTACAAACGAGGCTATATGTCAATAACAGTTGACCTGAGTGAAAGGTATATATACTGGATACTGGACTATACGATTCGGCCAAGGAACACAGAGCATACATAAATAATGAGTATAACGTAAAAGTTGATTTTGCATTGTGTATTACGATTTAATAAACAGAAGGTAATATGTAATGTTAAAATGTGTGTGGGTGATAACTTGGGTTGCAGATGATGGTGCAAATAAATTGTTTTGAGAAGGGGGATTGTTGTGGATAGTGATCCTCTGACTCTAACAATTGTTTATACACTGCAGGGACGCATTGTCCTCGTCTGTGCATGCAGGAGTACCGACCTTTCAGCTGAGAGAGTGTATCCTGTGTGTTAAACTGTAATGAGGAATGATGTCATTGAGAAACTAACTGGTGTGAGGATGAGAGGGAGGGGGGTGATGGCACAACTGAGGGAAATAAGAAGAGAGGCCTCGAGACATCGAGAGGGATTTTAACACGGGACACTGTCCGGTACTCAGCTGAGGACACTGGGACATCATCCAGGACAAGCATCGGAGAACTTTATCTCTGCTCACGGATCAGAGGACCCCGAACGTGGACAGGAATTGCCGCTGACGGAGATTCTCATTCCCACCTGCCCACAAAGGATTAAAGAGGACACTGTTTTGAGGATCGCAGACTGACTTATTTTTCCTCAGTAGGAGGAGGAAGGTGTCTACACCGGACAGGCATCTCCTCCTACCCCTCAAAGGATTAATTTCACAAAAAGGACTTTCACCCACCCTCGGTGATCAAGCTGTAATGTAATCGGATTAAGTAAATAATTGAGCTGTTGCTATGTCCCTGCTAATAATCCTGCAATAAATATATAATCTGCATTTAAAGAAATGTAGTCCTAAAAGTTTATTATATGAAAGTAGTGAAGTGTTCTCATGGTTGTAAAAAGTACTGCTATGTGCAATAAGTTATGTGCTTAAATCCTAGCTATTACATCGAACCTGGCACCTTACCAAGAGCCAGGGTCCATCAGAGGAAAGCTGCCATTAACTGACGCGACTGATGGCTGGCATTTGGCCAAGAGGGCCTCATGGTCGAGTGTAGTTGTGAGTGGAAACAGGGTAGACGTCAGGAGGGACGGCAGTGAGACAGCCAGGTGTGTTTCCTCGACCACCAGCTTAAACAGATCTCCAACCCCGGAAATCAAGACCCATTGAACGGAAAACTGATGAATTAGATAACCCTGTATGAGTGGCTTAGCTCCCAGATCTAACATTTGGTGCCCTCCCTTGGGATTGATAAGGAATAATCGAGCCAAAGAAGAACCTTGGCGGCTGACGGAGAAGAAGAAGTGGTTAGAGAGTTACTCTGACCATGACTCAGTGAAGTGATCGTCTAAGAAACAGCCGGCATACAGTACCTGCGCATGGAAGACAAAGCAGACGTTGCGGGAGCATCGACCAGCTTCTAGCCAACCCTGCTCACAAAGCCTCTCCTATGCCAGAATGGCCACTGTCAAAGGGGTGATTACCATGAGAGAAGTAGAGCTCTGAAGAAATTAGAATATGCAAAGAGAGAAAGAGGATTTCTCTCTAGCGAAAAGGAGTCAATGGAGTGGAGAGAAATTAAGAATGTATGTGTAGTCCGCCTGAAACCGACTACCCTGGCAATTCGTTGGCAGGGACCCGGATACCAGAAACCAATTCGGGTCTCCGGAAAGAGAGAAATGCGTATATATGAGGACTGTGAAAGTTTTCATGGTTGCCCCCGGAAGGATGGCGTCGAGAAGGAGCCATGCAGATCCCCGGATCGTGGGTGACCAGAGCAGCCACAAGACCGGACCAAGCCATGAGAATAAAATTGATGGTGAAGTCCGTCATGGTTCCATTCCTAGGAGTGTATTCTATCGGAATAGATCTTGCCGGAGTGGAAGAGTTACCACCTCTACAGGAGCTTGACGCATTAATAGGAGGCCTAAAAAGCTCGGTCCGGAGGTCTTTTCACCGAATAAAGATAGATGGGTACAGCCGCAATGTCGTTGCAATGTCTCACCAAGAGGAACAAATTGTAGAAAAATGTGTCATACTAATAACATATGACATAACAAATCCGATCTTTTAGGTCTGTAAACTACAAGTAGCCTACTGATTGGATCTAACACGATCAAACTGTTTCTTTGACTTCCTGTTTATTCATTGAAGGCAGCTGAAAACTGCTCTCATCCACTTTCCAAGTGAGGTGCAGTTCATGGTGGTATCTGGATCGTGGTCCATGCTACTACTCATTATATGAATCATTTCTGTCATATTCATTGAATAGATAGATATATACTTTATTCAAGGGGAAAGTTGTTGGCAGCATTAGCAGCTTACAGACACAAAAATAACAGGAATAAAAAAGATGCTCAATATATACAACAAAACGGCAGTGTATTAATTTAGGAAATTAAATGTAAACAATAAAGAAAGTGCAAAAATGCAAAGTATATGTAGTGTATATGAAGTGGATAAAGTGTTCCATCCAGTCGCACCTGGATGGAACCGGTAACTCTGTGATGACATATATTGCTCCAGGGACAGGGATCCTCCTCTGTTGATCTCCTCAAGGTTTCTTCCCGTTTTCGCTGTGAAAGCTTTTTTTCTGTTTTTTGGGGTTTTCCGAGGCAAATTTGTAATTTGTGATTTTGGTCATGTAACAAGCTCTGCTTACTTCCCTGAGTTCCCCCCAGCACCATTGACACAAGCACACTTGAGGTATCGTTTGCAAATACTTTTATTGTCCTGCACACGCTGGCAGACTGTGCCTCTGCTCTCTTCTCCTCGGCCTCATATAGGGACAAGACACACCTAAACAGTTTCAGCTAAGGCCAATACTGGGGCAAAAAACATACCTCCACCGCCAGACTTAGACCCCCCCATACCGTACCGTATCAGTTTGCAGAGTAAAGTGAAGACAGAAGTTAGGGGTATGAAGGAGCGGGGTCGTTGAACGTTGTCTGTCATTGGTGCTCTTTCAAGGTGGCCCCATGTTGGGCGCCAGTGTAACAAGCTCCTGTTACTTCCCTGAGTTTCCTCTGCAGCTGAGCCTAACCCCACTATTTTTTACTATTATCAATATCAACCTTCCACAATCTGTTCAAACCTTCATGGCCCTGCATGAGACTCAAGCCAACAATCTAACCTTATACTGTATGTTTCAACAGAAAATAATCAATAAAAGCGTGGTGTTTTTTGTCAAAACTAAGAGCCATCAGCTCTTTGACATTCATTCGTCATTGTATAGTGTGCTGAAAAAATAATATAGCAAGGTCATAGAAAAAGTAAAGTATAGTATGTTTAGAAATGTCATGAAGTATATATAGTATGTCGAAAAAACTACTTGACTAACACAGGTTGACTAACAGCCAGCCCAAACAGATTAAACAGTATGTTAATTATTTGAGGCCTGCTGGGAAATGTCTTACTTGACTGCAGTTTTTTGTCATCTTCCTCTGCTGCTGCTGCCTGCTCTCGTCCACTCTTCGGGAGGAGTTCATCTCTAACGAGTCTAATAGTGTATGAGAGGCCGTGGAACAGATAGGGGACACATTTAAATCCACCAAGTGACATTGTGTATGACATTAAAGTACTCAAATAAAAATGTTCAAACTCTCCTTAGAGCACTGCGATCAGAAACTTTCACCAAAGCTTCATCATCCAGCATGGACCCGAAGGATTAATGGAGACTTTATAAAACTAGTACATCCAATAATTAATGTTTTCTGTGATTAGTTGTCCTTTTATCCACGTTTAAAGAAGTTGTAGTCGCTAGATTGTTAGCTAAAGCCTACTGCGGGCTAAATGTGCTAAAGTATCCCATAATGGATTGGGTCTTCTTCTTTGTTTACAGGTAGGTTGATAAAAAAAGTTACAGGTGCATACCGCCAGCTGCTGTAGTGTGTAAAATCATCAGCTATTATCTGGAAACTAAATACATATTCAGCCTGTATTATAATTCCTGACCTGAGCTCTGTCATGATTATAAATTCCACTCCTGCTCTGCTCCATGAACTATATTTCTTTCATATCTCCCTCTCTGAATTATATTTATTGCAATGCATAACAATGTGTTCCAAGTCTTCCAGCGTTGTAACTGTGCATGTGTGTGTGTGTTGGCCCTCTACTGAAAGTCTACCTTCGAAACACCTTGAAAAAAAAGACTGACAACATTGAGGGCATAAAATCTGAGATCTTTATTAAAAGATAAATAGCGGTGTGTGTCTGTGTGTGTCTGTGTCAATCAGCCTTTTTGGAACAAGAGAGAGCAGAACGACAGCACAGCTGGTACCCGTGTATCCAGGCTCTGGAACTCCCTCCCCCAAGAGATCCGCACCTCTGAGTCCCTCACCGTCTTCCAGTCCCGCCTCAAGACCCATCTCTTCACCTCTGCCTATCAGTAGCCCCCTATTGACTGTATCATGTTCTGCTTTGTCCTGTTTTCTTTTGCTTTGTTTTGTTTTGTCTTGTATCGTCCAGTTTTGCCTTCTAATCTTGCTCCCTGTAAAGCGACTTTGAGTCCATGAAAAGCGCTATATAAATTAAATTTATTATTATTATTATTATCCATACTGTTGAAAATGAGAATTGAAAATTCAAATATTCACTATCAACATGTATCGATACTCCTGATCACACTAGTATGCATGTTTATTAATCTAACTCTTGCTGCTCTGTTCTTACTCCGAATAAAACAAAAACAGTTTCTTCCCGTCTGCCGTCGGGCTCATCAACAGAGCCCGGGTCCCCCACCGACTCTAATGACTCTGTCACCCCCAGACAATTCCCACCGGACACTCCCCTGCACATAGCCTTATACTTATACTTGACTTGAATACACTTGACACCTGGGCATTGCACTTGCCATTTTCACACAACACTTACACTCATGCACATTCCATGCACTTTATCTTACTTTTGGTATTTTGTTATGCTGCTGTCTCAATGTAGATATTCATTCATCCATTCATCCTCATTTATTGCACTGCGTTAACTGTTAAATGTGTATTGTTAAATGTTAAATGGATGCACCTTCCCGCCAGGACAAATTCCTTGTATGTGTAAGCATACATGGCAATAAATGGTTCTGATTCTGATTCTGATTCTGATTCTGATTCTGATAAACGAGGACTGGAAAGTGGTGATGGGACCCATCCAGCGTTTTCCATACAGGTCCTCCTTTACCAACATTGTTTCTCTCTCCCCCCACCACCTCACCCCCCTCCACTCCCCAATCATCTAGCCCTCTGATTGGTCACCCAGGTTTATTTGCTTCAGAATAACTGTGCTTCTCTTGTACTGCACACAACAAAACACCACAACAAAGATGGTGGATGGCAGAATATACAGATATACAGTTACAACATCACACATGAGGGGAGCAACATTGGTCCAGTTTAAAAATAAAAAAATAAATAGTAGAAATCCTCCCCAAGCAGTTGGAAGTGAAGCAACCTGACTGACGAAACCACGAAAGACACAGCCGGAGATACAACACAACCTACTCTGCTATTTATGTGCAGTAAACACATACTGTGGCGATTCCAGTAGCGCATAAATGTTGTGGAGAAACGGCTCATTTCCACAAATGCCCGGCTTCTACTGAAACCAGCTCGTTAGGTGGCTGTACAAGCCCCCCAGCCGGGGACCGGCAATCACTTAACAAGATCCGGCATTGAATCATCTGCATATAAAAGTATGGATACTAGTGATAAGAGTGTTGTCACATCCAGAGTAGTGTAAATATGAATTTGTGGTTCCAAACCCCTTTTCAGCTTTTTACTGTTTTAAGCAAGGGAATGTCTTCCTGCATCTAGGGCTTGTCAAACACTTTGATAAATGTTAGTATTTGTTATTACACTGAGAGTACTGCGTTTAGCCTTCTGGCGCCAGCTCAATACCAAGCAAAGAGACAATGCGATTGTCTATGGTATCATCAACATTGGTAATTTTTTAATCTAAGTCATTAGATGGGATGATTTAGGAGTAGTTTATAACAATGACAACCCTGTGGGTGGTGCAGTCATTTAACTATCTTGCAAATGTAGACCATAAAATATATACGTTTCCGTCAAGTCCTTTTGCTTTTGTAGGGGGGAGGGGGTAATAAAGAAATAATCTTTTGGGGCTGTATCATCTGGGCCTCAACCATTGACCATTTCAAAGTCAAACCAAAATCAAAGTAACGGAGAGGGCCTCTGATAACAGTGGGAGGTTCACATCATAATAACATCACGTACTGTTCAGACAACTATCTGCCCCACAGAGGGAGAAGAGAAGGGTTACAATATACAGAGCAGAGGGAGGGACCAACCACAAGATAGTCATATCTACTAGGTGTTAAAAGACTATTCACTAACTATCTGTTCTGGTAAGGATACAATAATACTATAATAGACACTTGACGTTATCGGTCCAGAAGCTTTCTTTTCTTGCAGATTCTGCTGTTTTTGTCTCGAACAACAACAAATAAAAGGAAGCTGAATGAAGGTGGGAAATGACAGCTGCCAGATTTTATTATTCCCCCCCCCCCCCCCCCCCCCCTTGTCTTATTAAAGGAATCATGGCAGGTAGTTTTATTTTTTATTTATTTTTAAAGGCAGTCAAACTACCCCCGTTGTGCGTTCTTTATTCAGCGCTGGGTGGGTCAGGGATCATTTTTTTTGGCTGTTTTTGTTGCTATATCACTGCCCTTTGTCCCCCCCTCCTCCCCTCCCTCCCCTCCCCTCACACACACACACATACACATACACAAACTCCTCCTCCGGACCTCCTGCTCGTCACTTCCACAGCTGAGTGCTGAGGGTCTGGCCGGAAGCCGGTGGGGGAGTCGCGGGCCAGCCGGCCGCAGGGGCCCCCGACTGGCCACCACTCACAGCTATGCCTGACATCTGCTGGGTCATCTGAGTGAGAAAAGATTGTGTGTGTGTGTGTGTGTGTGTGTGTGTGTGTGTGTGTGTGTGTGTGTAGGGTGGGGGGAGAGAGGGACGTCAGTGTTAGAATTAATCAGAGCTGAAACAGACAACTATTCCCTCATCCAAGGGGGGGGGGGGGGGGGGTGGAGGGATTCACAACCTCTAGCTCGACTCCTATGCCTCCATCCCTCGCCTTTTACCTCCGCTCTTAAAAGCCCCCACCCCCACACACACTTCTGTGCTCGCCTTATCCTGCCTTATCTATTATGAATGTGCTTTGGTGCAGCTCCACTCACTTAGCTGGTCATCTGAGAGCTAGTGGCTAAGTGTGTGTGCTGGTATGTGTGTGTAGTTAGCACAACGCACACATGTGCGCACACAGGCAGGAGCGTGCGCACACACAGTCTGCGTATGATAAGGACTGGGTATAAGCAGTGTGTTTGAGCAGCAGGTAACAGACCACGTCTTTACACAGCAGCGACGTGACGAATAAACGGCATTAAGAATGTACAAGCCAGCAAATGGTATATGGCTTGTGCTTTTATTGTAAAGGGCATTAACAGAGGGGGTGGATCTGGTCTGCGCTGCCTTTGTAAAGGTTAGAAGCAGTCACAAACTTTGCCATCAGGCTTTGGCCTACAGAGCCTCCTTGTTGTTGGTCACCGTTCAGGATCTTTTCAACATGTTGATGCCTTTATTTGCCGTGCAAAAGCTCAACAGATTAGACCTTGATGGAATAAAATGCCATAGTTTTTTTTGCGTTTTGAGCACAGACTAAGGGGACGTAGTCGTCGTGACGTCACCCATTGGTTTGTTGAGCCGTTTTGGATTATTAGCAGGTGACAAAAACTGTTGGGAATACTTTCACTCAGAACTCAAATATTATTTAAACATATTTAAATGTACACCACACTGTACAACAACACAGAAGCTTCGTGGTCCAAACTAAGACGGCAAAATATACCTTGACAAAGGTAGCGCAAAGTAGACCAGGTCCCTCCATTGTAACATTTCACAATAAAAGCCCTAGTTTAGGCTTTTACAGTTTAGCTCAGACAGACTGCCAGACGCTGCTCTGGGTCAATAGGATCTTTGTAGTTGTTCCTCTGCCTGCGCATTCTATTCAAACCTTTTACTGAACGAGTGTTGAAACATTCACAAATTCACATCACTGTTGATATGAATAGTTTTGATGCAAAATATTTAACGGCGAGTATATCGCATTTTTGTGTCACTGCCGATGGTTGACTGACCTCCCAGTTCTCCCAGTTTGAGCATGGAGAGATTCTTTTTAAACTAAAACTATAGTTGTTGTCATTGATCGAAACAATACATTTTGTGAAAACAAAAGGGTGGATTGCCCAGGTGTGAACTTGCTGCTTTCAATCAGACACTAAACAGGTGCAATGCCATAAGGTGCAGTACACACTGTTAAAGATATGATGTCATTCCTGCCTTGATGTTGGCCAACAGACTACTTAAATATCTAGTTAGCGTTAACTTAACTTAGCTGTGTCGAGCTTCATAATTAATGTCCTCTTCAATTAAATCTCTAATTGGCAGTGCAACTTCCGTTTACTCCCCTTTGAGAAGGATTTGTGATTTTGCAGCCGTATAAATGACTTGACGCTAAATATTAACAGTTAATTAAAAGTTATAAAACATAAAGAGACACTCTCCATGTCTCCCTACATGCGATCTGTCTGAATAAGGGAGAATGCTTCAGATCCAGGCAAATAAAGCCGATAAGGCACCATTGTTTCCCTTTATCTTTACTGCCATCTCCCCATCACCTGATGTCAACTTCAATAGGCAATAATTCTAAGCGTGTGTTAGTGAAAACATATACACGTTAAATATTTCATGAATGAGACCACATCCGTGCATTTAGGTGGACGAAGTTAAAGGGATCATTCTCATTCTTCTCATTTCTGTAGTAGTAGCCCCGCCCTAAAGCATACCCCGCTTTATGGTCTATTTGACTCTAAATGGAGCATAATTTACTAAATTATCATGCTGTATTGAAGATGCCTTAAAACTAGAGATTGTGACCATTAACTCATGTTTACAATGTTTACTGAGGGAATACATCAAGAGAGGGAATACATCAAGAGAGAAAAATTACGCACCACCTCTGATGGGGGTTTACGTATCAATACGTCCCGGGTGTTACCTGGCTCATGCCCCACTGCCCTTGCTGCTGTCCTTGCTGCATGCCGTACATGTTCTGGCCTTGGTTGGCTGGCATCCCGCCCTGCTGCTGCATGCCCAGGTAGCCCCCGTTGGGCAGAGCCACACCGGACATCACGGACCCTCCGCCCATCATGGTGGTGGTGGTGGGTGGGACGGCTCCTGCTGCCCCCGGAGCAAAACCCTGCGGGGTGAACTGCATCTGAGGCTGGCCCACGTACATTCCTGCTGGTGCAAAGACACAAGCACACACGTTTGCCGTGTTAACTTTCCTAACTGGTTGGCTTATTTTCAACTCAACACAATGAAAATATAAATCATGATGTTTGTTATATTATTGTACATTCTTGTCTATGAAACAGTTCAGGGCGCTCAGGGCCAGAATAATAGTGTTATCATGGAGTCAGAGAGGTCCCTGAGGAACCGCTGACTGTTTAGACTAGATACACGCCGAGCACCGCCACAACACCCACATATGTTATTATTATTATGTTAGACCAGCTGCAGTAGGCTGGCCATGGACGTCCTAGCCTGGAGAGACAAGGAAAGGACATGTGTCTTCCCTCCTCCTTGAAAGGTTAGAGCCAATTAGATGTTAGGATGATGCGATGAAACCTGTGACGAGAATCTGTGTATAAAAACGCCGGACTTCCGGTTGGACGGGAGTTCAGTTCTGTTTTCTGTCAACCTGCGTGTTGATGAAGCGAATCCCTGCTCTTGCAATTGCAGCGCTAGTACTTTGATTGTGACCAGAGAAATAAACCTACCAAATGAGAGAAGCTGTTGGGCTGAATTCTTCCAGAGTTTCTACCAGGCATCCAATATAGAATATGCTAACAATTTGGTGACCCCGAACGTTGGTTGTTTGACCTGGGTAAAGAGAAAGAGCGGTGACGACGTCTGTTTCCCGGACCCCAGCCGAGGGCCAGCGGCTGTTTGGCGGTTGACAACGAGAGGCCTCAAAGGGAGGTGAGCAGACAACCTTTTGTTCAAATGAATAGAATGTCTGTGATTGGATAAACTAAATTTGTTGTCAACAGCACAATAAGCCCCTGTCCGTAGTTTAGAGATTGTTATAACATGGTACCTGGTCACAAGTAAAGTAAAAGCACATATTTCCACTGATGTTTATGATGTTATGTTGAGTAGGGAAAGAGAATAAGTGTCCACAGGGTTAGGGATTTAGTTAATACGAATAAAGAGTTTAAATAGGACAAAGGGATGCTCTTTGGAGCTACCGGAGGTCGACTCTTAGTCGGTAGAAATCCAAGTTGAAATCCTTGTGATACATTGATACCTCTGGTAACTGAAGTCACGGAGCGATATAGCGATGATGGTGACGGTCAGTTTAGGGTTTAGACAATGCCGCTGTGGTAGCGAGGCTGCAAGAGGCGAGGATAAGGACACAGGGAAAGATGTATTGTTTTTCATGGAATGTATGGGTTATATTTGTAAGTCTTGGTGAATTAACGAAACCTGAAAGCGTGGGTATCAGAACACGAAAGAGGACTGAGAATTCCTCGGGAGAAGGTGTTCGACTGCATATCTGTGGGGCATTAAAGGGGAATAAAAGGGAAAATTATAGTCTAGGGTACTACGGAGCCGGGAGAAATAAAACAATATTTGTGAGCTGGTGTTAGAAACCCCAGCGATCGAGCTCTGTATCCCTCTGATACAGTAGAAGGTTCTCGTTCGAGTTCACTGTATTGGGTATTGCAGCCTTTCTCCTGAGCTTCAAGGATACGTGTAAATAAATAGAATAAACTGTTGAACATGGGAAGAACGAAGAGAACAATTGAGGTATGGGAGGGGTGCCCGGAAGGTACACTGGGGCATGCCTTGGTGAGAACATATGAGAGGGTTATGAAGAAAACCCAATAATAATAAGATAAGGGGTGTGTAACAAAGAGATATGTGAAGTGGACAGAAAGCATGGGAGAGAGAGGCATGCTAGAAGGGGAGAAAACTCCCCAACCGACATGCAAAGGACTGGTAAGCCATCTGAGCATGGCTAGAAAGGGGAGAGAGCAATCACAGCTGGTACTAGCAGAAACAGGGAAAGGTAGCGGAAAGGAGAAGAAGAGTTTGGAGCAAGCAGAAGAGTTTTTGACCGACTGTAATCATTTCCTGGGGGAAATGAATGCTGCGATAATGGGTAAGACGGCAGTGCAGATGCCGCAAACAGTGGAAACAATACTTAAAACATCTGTCGAGCCATCAGGAGGGCTCCGCGGGCGCCAGGCCTGAGCGGTGCAGCCTTTGCTCTCTCACAGACTGACCGATGTCCAAGACGCGTCTAAGGTTGGCAGAAAGCCTTTTCTAAAGTTTCTGCATTGGAGGTCTGTGAGGAGGAAGGGGGTAACGTGAAGGAGGGCCTCCCAAGGACGCCCTGAAAGACAGACACGACACCCAGTAACCATTTTATTGAACCCCAATAGTGTAAATTGTAATGTGCATTAACTATGATTGGACTGTGGCATAATTGTTGATAAAGGACATTATATTGTGTATCACATATAGATGAAGGTGGTAATACATCGAACTGAATGAGTGTTGGTTGGGATCACGAAGCGTAATCCCGGGGCACGTGCTGCATGTGTGAGGGAAATTCCTCCAAGAGAGGTGGTTTGAGAGAAAGTCCCCAGGTGTGAAATTCCTGAGGGTGGAAGTACTAAAATATTCCTGCAGATGAGAGTAACTTCTGCAGATGAGAGTGGTTGAGTTATCAGGGTGACGACTCTGGACTAAGAACAGAAGTGTGTTGTTTGCTTCAAAAGCGTTGGATATGTCTCAGCTGAGACAGGATTGTGTGCTTTGTTTAATGTACATGTATGTGTCATAGAAGAATCATAGATGAATGAAATAGTTTGAAAAGTGAAGGAATGCAACTGAACTAATAGTATTAACACAGTAGAAATATGAAGGAGAGATTCATAGATGATGAAGCAAGAGCCATAACTTCCTTACGAAAACCCTTTGTAAAGAATGATGAGCCTCTGTTGAGATAAAGAGGACATTTGTAAATGTGCCACAAGCAGCCCAAACAATAAGAATCTCTCTTTGAACAAAGAGAGAAAAAGGCGGCCGTGCCTATTTCTGCTGTTGCTATTGATGAAGCCTAATTTGAAACTTGTGCTCTGCTTTAAGTCTACAGGTGCGTGATGAACTGCCTGCTTGTTGAATTGAGCATGTTGTGAGTTATAGCCTTTTAACATTGTGTAATGAACTTTAGGGAAAACTGTGTGTTAATAAGAAAAGGATAAAAATATGGCAGATCCTTGGAAATTGGGGACAAGACTTACGTTGATAATAAGATAGATAAGATATAATTCTGGAGCTGAAGAGGTAGAATACATGTTCTGCTGGGAACTGTTAAGTAGCAATGTTTATATATATATTGGAATAAATCAATGAGTATTTTGTGAACCATTCAATAATCAGTTGTAGGCAGATAACATATTAAGAATAATTGAATAAGAATAAAATTACTAAGGTAACGAAGTAAATTACAATAAATACTGAGCAAAATTGTTGACCCTGGTGACTGTGTGTGAGATCTGAGGGGGGTCAGGCAATGCTGGGGCGGAGCTGGAGAGAAGGAGCCTTCCTCTGATTTACGGTTAAAAGGATTTCCTATGAGGAGTTTCCTCATAGTCAGGGTGAATAAGCCATAAAATATATACTATAAGTAATGCAGAAATGATATTTGGAAAAGGAGATAGAGGGAAAATGATTAATCATATACGGGGAATTTAATGGGAGTTGGCCCTCCACTGATAAATGGTAATACTAAAATAAGAGTGGTGTGGGTCCGGGGTTTTTTGTTTTTGTTTTGAGGTGTGGCAGGTTTGTGTGCTGCAAAGAATAAAGAAGTCAGTGGACTGACGTTGCTCTCACATAGTTATGATTGACATATCATTTTTTATTTTAAGACTCCAAATATTGAGCCGAATAAAGTGAGCTTTTAAAAAGTTAGAGGAAAATAAAATAGGACTACGCTGGTAGTGTTGTGCTAAATAAACTTTGGATTGGAATAGAAGTATGGGTAAAAGTTGGAGCAGAGTGCAGCCTGTGCAGCCTGTTTACAGAGTCTTATCGTAGTGATAAGAGGTATTTGGGGAGAAGGACAGACAAACTGTCCAACAATGGGAAGAATGGATTCCCGAGAAAGGCAGTTTCAGCTGCAACAACTGAAGCAGCTCAGAGCGTGTGTGGAACGGAGAGAAGAGAGGAAACAGAAAGAAGGGAAAAGAGAAGATGAAAGGATGAGTATAATAATAAATAACATTAATGTGAATGGATGGAAAAAGAATGCACTGCTAAACCGTGTCCTTCTTTGTCCGAGGTACATGGTCACGAGGATCCTGATCTGGACTCCGTGCCGCCGCCATATGCTCTAAAGGGGGAAAGCCGTCCAACCACCAGTCCGAAGAGGAAAAGAACCGACCCTTCTCCCGGAAAGCTGAGCTGGAACCATGCCAGGACACACCCAGAGCCTGCTTGCCCCTATCCGAACCCCAGGTTGAGATAATGCCCATGGGGAGGAAAAGACATTGAAGACGCAATGAATCATGTGACAAGCCCAAAGAAGAACGGACTGAGGTTGAAAGAACTCTTTTCTATTCTGTTGGACAATACAGGCCAACCAGGCCACCTGATGAGCAGAAGGCTCAAACTGGACAATGACAAAATTGCAGTTGTGTTTTTGAACAAGATTTGCACCCAAAAGAGAAGAAGGGGGCAGGCAGAGAAAAACTGAGGGCCAGAGACTTTGACCCACATGAACCAGAGACTTTGTGTGCCACTTGTGGCTAAGATGGACATTGGCGAAGGGACTGCCCACAAGCTCCGTGGGATAAAGACAGGACTGGTGGGAGGACCCGGCAAAAATCCGACTGAGGGGAGCAGAAGGTGGCGGGACGGACCCCAGGGAGGGACCACGGGACGCACACACATCTCAACACACAGGGTGAGCAAGTTCTGATGGGGATTATGACAAGCTTGTTTATGCAATACACACATTAGAAGTTAGGTACACACACACACACACACACACACACACACACACACATATGTTTGAATGAAAATTAAGGTTTTAGAAAATGACCATAAGTCATATTAATTAACTACTAAAGGTAAAGCTGTTCCATTTTTGGTTGACTCCAGAGTCACTCAGGTTAGTTTCAATTAGTGCTGCACTATATGGATTTATCAGGCCAAGCATACTGCTGCTGTCTCTGTTTCTGTCTTCCACACAATCTGAGTTGTTCAAGGGGGAGTTTCTGCATGTTGGAGTGGAGAGAAGGACATGGCTGGTTGGCTGAGCATGCAGACTCTACTTTCTGACTTGAGGCCTACAGAGGATCCTGTGAACCGGTACAGTGTAAAAGGCAATGTATATAAAACAGAATGTACATTACTAATAGTAAAAAGATAGTTATTCTACTTATGTTTAATCGAAACATAGACACCATGGGGTCTAATGTTCCATCTGTCGTCATGGCTGAGCTGTCTGAGGTGCCCGCCTCTCTGTGGTCTGCGCATGAATAAGACGTAGGACCGATGAGGAGTGCGACACCGGTGGTGGTTCACCCAAAATCTGATTTCAGGTCAGGCATGAGGTACTATCCACTTAAGCAGGAGGCCATTATTTTTGAGCCATTATTGATGGCTGGGGTAATAGTCAAGAGTGATAATTATCTGGAATGCACCTTAATATATCTGGTAGAGACAATTTGGGAATAGGGGGAGGTGATGAAGGCTTTACGGACTCCCTGATGGTCTCCATACGTGTTGACCACAGTCACCAATCGTTTCGAATGTACAATTTAATGTATGAATATATATTCTGATGAATACAGGCAAACTAGGAAGAAGGCAGAGTAGATGAGGGTAGGTATGAAAGTGAAGATGAAGATTAAATCATTTAAAAATGGCTGGAGGAGAGAGGAGTGACGAGATCCAATTTTTACCGAACCGGTGAGGAAGAGTCATTGCAGGTGAGATCTCTTGCTGTCTGTCGGGGGTTGCAGGACTTTAAAGAGCTTCTTTCACAACCTAAGGAGTTGAGGGACTTTAAAAAGCTTGAGATTTGGTAAATTGTAAGGAGTCCGGACCGGTAAGCGCTTCGTTTCGTGGGATATAGAGACTGGGGGAAGGGCCCAGTTCGAGGGAACAGGGGGACCCGTTCGCTTTTAAGCAGGCTGATAGGAAGAGGTCTAGATCCTCCTGGTCTCCCACGGGAGGACTGGGGAGGAAGTCTGGACTCTTCTGTCTACTTTGGGTAAAAGGAACTGGAAGGGCAACCCGCCTGTAGTTAAACTCCTCTATCAGCGGATGTAAGAGAGACACAGGGCAGAATCATTTAAAATTAAAATAGAAAGATAAAATAGATTAAAAAAATAAATAAGGAACGGGGGAAGATGGGAGCCAACCTCAGCAGAGAAGCGACTCTGGGAGGTGATGTAAAATATAGGGAAAACAAAAATGAGAGAGAAATATTAGTTAGAGGGAATATGGAGTTAGAACAAATAGAGATGTGTTTGTTACAAGAGGGAAAACCGTTTGTGACTTTAAAGGTAGAGGGATGAGAGATAATATTTCTGTGTGATTCCGGAGCACACAGGTCTGTTATTTTAACCTCAGAAGGGAAAATTCATGAAATGATCATCAAACACCATTGGGGTGAATAGCAAACGGGGGAAAAATAAATACACAGCAAACCTATCGGTAGCATCAAGGATCATGGATCCAAAAAACAGGCGTGCAGAGAGGACAACAATTTGTGTTGTCTAATGAAAGAATAGGAAAAATAAATGAATTGTCCAGTTAACCTGTTAGGGAGGGGTTGTATGTCTGTGGGGGGTTAGGGTGGAACCAACGCCGAAGAGCATGGAAGTAGTTCGGTTACAAGCGAGTGACTGCTACGTTCAGGAGGGCGTGGGGTCACCAGACTAGACCTGGCCAACACAGGGACGCAATCTATTACACAGGAACAGAAAAGAAAAACTAACAAAGTGAAGCAGCAACCAATGAGGGACATGCACTACACAATGTTCTTTCAATGTTCAGGACCGAACAAAAGATATAAAAACAGGTTCTTTAAAGCCTCAACGGCAAAAATAAACATGCAATCTCCTGGAAGAGGAGAAGAAACTCTTCAGGGGTGAATGTGCGCCTCATCTCTCGCTAGCTAAACCACCTGATGGATGCTATGAGGGGAGATGTGGGAGGGTTGTGTCCAACGCAGAGGACTGAGAGGAGGGGTGGGAACCTGTGGGAGGGAGTCTCAAGGTGTATTATTCCTCCTCAGTAAAACCTACACAACAACTGAGTTACTGTAGCAAAGAAATTAAAAAGGAAGTCTAAAAACATGGGAGACATCTTTTTGAAAATAATTGATAAAACCTTATGGTCAAAAGGGGGAGAAGAGCCTGTGACAATGAAAATAAAATAGGTTTAGGCCTTTCCAGGGATGCTATCCGATGCTGAGAGAATAACACCAGTGGCTGAATACTCTTTCTCTAGAGTCAGAGGTATTGTAAATGTCCTAAAGGCCCTTCTAAGAGAATGGCTGCTAATCTAGCTGATGTTGAACCTCCACAGTGGAGACAGATTTTACTTTATGTTGATGACATTCGGGTATGTTCCGAAACACGAGATAAGGGCAGAGAAGACACTCTGGCGCTATTGACATTCCTAGGGGAACAAGGACATAAAGTAAATAATAGATAATAAATTAACTGCGGCTGTGGAAAGTAGAAGTGAAATATGCTGAACTTCTGAAGCTGACAAAGTGATATGTAGGAAGATTTTAACTGAAACAGAGTTGTGAATTACAGAGAACTAATTCAGCAAACAAGACTATTAATACGCATAAAGAAGTAATGTTGCAACCAGTAGTACAATTAGAACAGTAAAAACTTTATATAGATATGCAGCTCTTTTGAGACATGGTTTGGACCATGTCTCAACAGGGGGGGATGGTGTCTATGATAAACCAGGTTTTTAGTGGTGGGCTTTACTACATTAAAAAGGTTTTTTCTAGATCTAATGAGTTATACTTTGTATAAACAGGAGGGGTGGACCATGACGATTATAATAAGTGCACCTGTTTTGCGAGGGAAAGTGGGATTGGTGCTCTGGTAGGTGAGATTGAGAGAGATTGGTGCGGTACCACATTTAACGTCACTAGTTGGGAAAATGTAACAAAATTGCAGTAGGCCAGGGCAGATATCTATTGGTTCTGTGGAGGAAGACGACTAATGAATGTATTGCCCTCTAATTGGCAGGGCGCGTGCGCCTCTGTCTCATTGATAGTTCCCATTAGTGTAATTCAGATGAACGTCCAGCAGTTAGAAACCCGGGAGAGAATGGTTGGTCCGTGGGAAAGGAAGAGGAGAACTGTAGACTTAGATAAGGGGTCCCCCATATATTTCGATGCGATAGGAGTGCCCAGAGGGGTCCCTAACGAATATAAGCTGGCCGACCAAATAGCTGATGGATTTGCATCCATTCTCCCGTGGATCATAGTAAATAAAAATGTAGACCGCCTGAATTATGTACATTTCAATATTCAACGCCTGACCAACCAGACTAGAGATGCCCTAGATGGAGTGCATGGACAGTTGTCTGCCACCTCCTTGATGTCTTACCAGAACAGGATGGCGCTCGATATGTTGTTAGCAGAGAAGGGAGGAGTCTGCTCTATGTTTGGCCAAACTTGTTGCACTTTTATTCCAAATAACACAGCCCCAGATGGATCTTTCACAAGGGCCTTAGAAGGTCTGAGAGCAATGTCCCACGAATTGGCAGAACACTCGGGCATAGTAAGCCCCCTTAACGATCTGTTAAATAGTATGTTCGGCAGGTGGAAGAGCGTAATTATATCTGCATTTCTCTCCATAGTCATAGCGACAGTGGTGATGTCGTTATGTGGATGTTGTTGCATCCCCTGTATTAGACAGTTATGCCTGAAGTGTATTACCGGCCTCCACTAACCCATCCCCAAAGAAGATCTGCAACAGCTCATGCATCCTTTCTCCACAAGGTGCTAGTAACCTGATGCATGAGCGGCCCTCTACTGTGCGTAAAGTGCATTGGCCAGAAGATTCAAAGGAGCGATGAGATCTTCTGTTTCCTGAGTGATGTTAGTCACTCAAGGAGGAGTATGGTGAGGATGGTTTGGTAAAGAATCAACATCCGAAGAAGAGACCGAGTCAGACCCCCTTCCTGTATGAGTAACGTTGCTAATATTTGACCATATCCCATGTAGCATACGCACACACGTAGACGGCGTGAGATTGTGGGCCTAGGATGATTCTTTACTGTTTTGCTTGTGCCATATTATGCTCATGTGCCTAGGTGATGCCGGAGGGAGGAAAGGGGGTTAGCTTAGCTTCATTATAATGCGTTTAGACATTTTTGTGGTGGAATATATGTATCTGTTAGGGATTTCCACCCTGTGAGACAAGTAACACCCACATAGTCATGAACTGATTTAGCCATCTTGGTGGTAGAATATATGTATGGATGAGGGATTTCCACCCTGTTACATAAATAACGCACACATAGTTAGGAAATAATATAACCTGTTTCTGTAGCTGATTCATATTGTTTAGTTTACATAATGAATTATGTAAAAAGGGGGATTGAAAATATAAATCATGATGTTTGTTATATTATTGTACATTCTTGTCTATGAAACAGTTCAGGGCGCTCAGGGCCAGAATAATAGTGTTATCATGGAGTCAGAGAGGTCCCTGAGGAACCGCTGACTGTTTAGACTAGATACACGCCGAGCACCGCCACAACACCCACATATGTTATTATTATTATGTTAGACCAGCTGCAGTAGGCTGGCCATGGACGTCCTAGCCTGGAGAGACAAGGAAAGGACATGTGTCTTCCCTCCTCCTTGAAAGGTTAGAGCCAATTAGATGTTAGGATGATGCGATGAAACCTGTGACGAGAATCTGTGTATAAAAACGCCGGACTTCCGGTTGGACGGGAGTTCAGTTCTGTTTTCTGTCAACCTGCGTGTTGATGAAGCGAATCCCTGCTCTTGCAATTGCAGCGCTAGTACTTTGATTGTGACCAGAGAAATAAACCTACCAAATGAGAGAAGCTGTTGGGCTGAATTCTTCCAGAGTTTCTACCAGGCATCCAATATAGAATATGCTAACAACAACAGAATATATGTATATATGTACATGTATATGTATATATGTACAATGAGAGCTATGTGTAACCGGAGTCAAATTCCATGTGAGTGTAAACACACATGGCCAATAAAGCTTCTGATTCTGATTCTGAACTGTGTTGAAATAAATAAGCAGTTTTCCAGAATCCAGTTTCGCTTCAATTCACTAGAAGATATGTCAGAAAATAATTAATTTAAAGAGTAAATAGTAGCTCTATAAAATCCAAGAACTCTTAAACTTCCACATCAGAGCTATCTACAGCTACTAACTATGTCTCGATATTGTACTATATTGACAGATGTCTTTGGGTGTGTTTTTATCCTTAATAACTACATTATACGCACACACTTCTGCAATTTAATCACATTCTGTAATTATCCATCTGCACAGTATTCTTCCTTGTAAGTGGCAGAGTCCGCCACTCCCTCGAAATTCAAATGTGGGTATTCACTGAAACTATGTAGTATGTTAATGTTTAGTTTTTATCTGATTAAAAAAGTCTCACAGTTTACTCTTCTAAAGCAAACAGAACATGTCCTGTTGCTTCCCATTAAAAGAGCAATGCCTTTGGCACTGCTCTTAACCCTCGATGGGACAAATTGAGGATCTGTGTTGTTAAAATTAACAACATGGCTTCAAAATCAACCGGGACTAAAATATAAACGATTGCAGCTTTAAAGTCTAACAACAATCATTAATGTGAAAATGAAAACATTAGACCGGGCTAAAGAGGATTGTTGCCAGACTGGGACCATTTTAATACACCGAATAGGAGAAACCCTTTTTTATTACTTGCCTCTAACGACTCATCTGAATCCACAAGAACATCATATTTCCTAAAAACACCCATTAGCACCGCATGAGAGCACTGTGGGTGATAAGTGGAAAAGGTACATTTGTTTTTTTTTTTTACTGAGTGACAAGACCTCAAGGAGCTAAAAACTTTTTTCCAAAATGGAGACAATGTCCTCAGATGTTGGTCAGCTGGGTTGACTCAATGTACAGGATGTTAAGAGACATCCAGCTGATACTAAAATATGGCCTCTTTCAGCACAATTCATATTTCCAAGTTTGAAAAATCCTCCACGTCTAAGTGTTCGTCTTGTGCTTATATGATATGTTTGTGTTTTTTACCTCCGTTTATGAGATATGTGTATGGTGTTTGTTTGCTCTTGCTTGTTTTTACGACACATTTAAGCGGTTCGATCTGCTGGTCCTTGAATTCAAAATACATGGTAGCTATTGAGGATTCTCGCCTGTACTGCTCTCTTTTATTATGAACAAATATAGTATGTATTCCACGTAACTGGCTTCATACCTGGAGGGGTCAGGGATAGGAAAGAAGAAAACATACTTGTATCAGAGATATATATATACATATATATACATATATATATATATATATATATATATATGTATATATATATACGTTTTTTTCCTCAAATATTTGCTTGTCTAGGCCAGTTTGTATCTACTCAACCATATACAAAGCAATCTTTGGTTACACTCCTAACAACTTATAAACATAATGTAACCTATAACAAAGGGGGGAGGGGTGGGGGACTTTATTTTTCCAAACAAGGTTTGGAACAAGTGTTCTATGTTTTCACTTCACCACAAATTTGACCGCTGAAACGTTTTAGACCACGTACGAACTCTTTGAGCAGGCTTAGTTTGACAACTCAACCACTGGTCGATCTCAAAACTCACCCCGCTCTTCTTATTTTTCATCCAGTCTAGCTTCTTCTTTTGGCTCTTTCCTTTGGACATGTCTGTGATGGAGACGTAGAGCCTCGGGATAACACAGAACATCCCTCCAGTCGCAAAATCTCAACACCGTCTTTCCTTTGATTTTATGTGTAATGGCGCTACCTTTAAACTTGACAAAAATTATTTGTTTGGCCACTTTGGGGCCAGCACAACAAGCTATACGTTGGCATTTTATCCTATTATAGTGTCTGCAGCAAACGTGGTAGAGTCCGGACTTGTGCTGGTCACTACAGACTCCTGAGGATAATAGCTGGCTCTTTATCTGCAAAATTCTCAGTTACTTTCACCACCCAGTCGCTAACTTTGTCCATCTTCTGTTTGGTGGAGAGAGTATAGTGTAGTGGGTTTAACAGCGTGTGTGTGTGGGTGTGTTTGTTTGTTTGTTTGTTTGTTTGTGCATCACCTTGTCCCGGAGCAGGCTGTTGCTGGCTCTGCGGTTGACTGGCCACTGAGCTGCTGGCGTACAGAGACAGGATGGAGTCCTTGGAAAGAAGCTTCTTCTTCTCCTCCGCCTTGGTGGTGGTGGTGGTGGCGGTGGAGGAGGAGGCAGAGGAGGAGGTGGAGGGGTCCGCTTGTGCAGGTGTTGAACCGGAGCCGGACTGTTAGGGAGAGGGGGGAGGCATTAATAGTTTTACCCAAACATATTCTCTACCTCAGAGTGTAGAGCATACATGTTCTTGGTCACCTTACACATGGATTTATAATATAGTGCAAACTTGCATGTGCCAGTATAGGGCTTTTTATCCAAAACTTTACAATTATTTTCCAATTCCTTAGAGAATAATCCAAAAAGAAAGTGTGACTGGAGTCTTTCTTTACCTGGTCAGCAGAGAAGACCACTCCATTTATAAAAGTTAGTTTTACATGCATAATTCTTTCCTCGTCATATATTTTATTATTCCCTTACACCTTAAATGGCTGCTGAGCCTCGTTACAAATGCAACCCATTTCTTGATAAAGTCAGCGTGACGTACAATTGAACAGCACAATTCCATCAATAGTTTAATAATATTCACCAGTTTCACTATTTATCAGAAATGCTATTGGCGCTAATCAGACCTGGTGCAACAAACATAAATCTGTGGGCGGTCCTTTGAGTTCTGTGAGAGGGCCGAATGTAAACGCAAGGTGGTATGTGTGTGGTTTGGTCAGGCTAATTATACTATGTACATCTCAAACCTGTTTAACTTCCTGATTAATTATAAATTGTGATGTTAATTTGACAGGCTGTCAAGTTAAGAAGAAGTTACGTTTTTTGTCAAGCTTCACTTGGTTTACATTCCGCATGTCAAAAACGCAGCCGCCAGACTTTTAACCAAATCTCCTTTGCATGATCTTATCTCCCTTGTTTGAGATTCCCTTTATTGGCTGCTGGTCCTTTTTACAATTTTAATCTTGACATTAACCATTTATAGGGCACTCATTGAAATACTTTGTGAGGGAAATTACCATATATGGTTACTTGCACGATAAAGGGCTATGGCCTTGCATGGTTTGGCAAACAGCTACCTTCCAGAGCCTCTAATTCCTTTGGTACAGGCCGGTACACTGAGGTCCTCTGATACGGTTCTGTTTGCTGGTCCCTGGTCCAGATGGTGACATGGAAAAGCTTAAATCAAGAACTTGCACAAGAAAACGCCCTGCCTTATTTTCAATCTCTGAGGATTCCTTTTTACGACTTTAAACTCACATCCTGCCCACACGCAGTGTATAAAGTACCCAAAAGCCATATTTGAGTAAAAGTAAAGATACTTTACTGGACAATTACTCCAGTAAAAGTAAGTCACCTATTAGAATACTACTTGAGTAAAAGTCTTTAAGTATCGTTCTTTTTCTGTACTTAAATATCAAAAGTAATTGTCAGATATTAAATGTACCGAAGTATTGAAAGTAAAAGTACAAGTAAATGCTTTTAATAAAAAAGCAAATGGTCAGAATTTTGAGAATTATTAAGTTGTAAGTGCTGTGGCCACCATAACTTGCTCATGGTGGCCACAGCACTTAAAAGAATAAACTAGGAGTTGAGTTGAAAATAATTGAGTTGGCTGTGATCCATCCAGGAGCAACAATGTTCAACATAATATAATGTACATAAGTATACTATTGCATCTACTATGAACTTATCATCATAATTATCCAAAAAGCAATATGACACTATGAAGGAATTCAGTTGTAACAGTGCGTTTATAAGTATGCTCATTCTACCCGGTACTGGTTCGTGGGTCCCTTGGTACCGGGCCGCACAGAAAGAATAAAATAAACTAGAAAATTTCGCAAGCCGTAATAGCCGTAATAGCTGAAAATAATTGAATATTGCTGAATAAAGCTCAATATAGCTCAATAAAGCTGAAAATAGCATAATATAGCTTAATATAGCTCATTTTAGGTGTAAACTGCTGAATATAGCTCAATATAGATAATAGCTGAAAATAGTTGAATATTGCTGAATAAAGCTCAATATAGCTCAATAAAACTGAAAATAGCATAATATAGCTTAATATAGCTAATTTTAGCTGTAAATTGCTGAATATAGCTCAATATAGCTCATTATAGCTGTAAATTAATGAATAAAGCTGAATATGGCTAAATATAGCTGAATATAGCTAATAACTGAAAATAGTTGAATATTGCTGAATAAAGCTCAATATAGCTCAATAAAGCTGAAAATAGCATAATATAGCTTAATATAGCTCATTTTAGGTGTAAACTGCTGAATATAGCTGAATATAGCTAATAGCTGAAAATAGTAGAATATAGCTCAATAAAGCTGAAAATAGCATAATATAGCTTAATATAGCTCATTTTAGGTGTAAACTGCTGAATATAGCTCAATATAGCTAATAGCTGAAAATAGTAGAATATAGCTCAATAAAGCTGAAAATAGCATAATATAGCTTAATATAGCTCATTTTAGGTGTAAACTGCTGAATATAGCTCAATATAGCTAATAGCTGAAAATAGTAGAATATAGCTCAATAAAGCTGAAAATAGCATAATATAGCTTAATATAGCTCATTTTAGGTGTAAACTGCTGAATATAGCTCAATATAGCTAATAGCTGAAAATAGTTGAATATAGCTCAATAAAGCTGAAAATAGCATAATATAGCTTAATATAGCTCATTTTAGGTGTAAATTGCTGAATAAAGCTGAATATAGTTATAGAATATAGAAACAGACAGACAGACAGTCTGTGTGTGAAACTGCCCTGATTAGCTCATTTGAAGCACCTGTGTCACCAGGGTGAAGAGCAGACGAGATCTTAAGACTCGTATGTCTCTCTATGTATCTATAACAAGTATATGTGCATGTATATGTCTGTTAATGTAGGTTAAATAACTAAGTGTGTGTGAAACTGCTCTGATTAGCTCATTTGAAGCACCTGTGTCACTGAGCAGTTAGTCTTTCCCACACGCGCGCGCCATGGTTACCATGGCGATTGGGGAAGCACAGCTCTGCCCCTTAGGGAGAGATATTTAATGAAAACAACCTGTCAAACTAATGAATTTGATAGGAAAACCGTAACTCCGTATGAAAAAACGAAGACATCGTGAGAAGCACAAGACTTTTGTGAACGTTTACGTGTACTCAAATGTTTGGTGGGTTTAGAAATGAGCGCTTAGAGGCAGTTCAGAAAGAGCCCCCGTTTACTCCTTTAGAGAAAACTCAGCTCAGATTTAACATGGAGCTTAATGGAGCAGTTGGCTGACTTCATGTCGCTTTCTTGCTTTTTGACAAAAAAGTAAATGTTTTTGGGACTCCACGACATATTTGTACAAGAAAGCACAAGATTTCCTACGTTTTGTACTATAAATTATGCCTGTAGAGTGAAAATTGTGGCAGTAATGGCAATTTACAAATATTTCTTTCTGATGAGTCTGAAGCTGGTTCGTGCTCTAGCGATGACATCACGTGCTCTGAGCTGCCACATACACACCCATTGTAAAGTCAGAAATGGTCTGAATATTTTCCTAAACTTGAACAAATATTTGAGGAAAACTGTGCTAGCTATCAAAAAATGTCCAATTAGGAAAATAAACTCAAGCCTTTTGTTAACGTTTCAAAGGTTTAATCATTTCTCTACGTTAAAGTATGGCGAGTCACTATGGGCGCAAAGATGAGTGTTTCTTTTGCTCTCTTCACGCCGAAACCCCATGTAAGTGAATGGGACAATTTCTCGCCGTTTTTTGCATTTTTCGGGGAAACTGCCGGTCGAATCTCTTATAAAAATAATAGCACACGATTCCCGATCAGGCCGCACGTTTTGATGTATTTTGTACGCATGTGCTGGCAACGCTGCGGGACCCTTTATGGTCCAAAATTTAGGAAGAATAAGAAAATTTAGCCCGCAGGAGAGTATGCAGTGGGCTTGCAGCAGGGCTCTTTGAGCCCTTGCTGGCAGCGCCACACTAATAAAAAAGACCGGATACATCCGTCTGTGCGTAACCTCAGACAGGACATCTTGACACATCTCAACAGGGTTATGTGATACATTACCCTAAAAATGAAACTTAAAAGTCTGTTTCAACTCTGTCGGTGTTCTGGATTAAAACCAAGGCTGAGTATCATTAGATTGCCAAAAAAGCTCGGAAACCTGCTTCCATTTCCACATCCTGTCTTTGTGAAGCGGGTTATAAGTTACGGAGTAGACTGGACATAAAGGTTTAAGTTACCGAGTAGACTGGACTTAAGGTTTAAGTTAAGGACTAGACTGGACATAAAGGTTTAAGTTACCGAGTAGACTGGACTAAAGGTTTAAGTTACAGAGTAGACTGGACATAAAGGTTTAAGTTACCGAGTAGACTGGACATAAAGGTTTAAGTTACCGAGTAGACTGGACTAAAGGTTTAAGTTACAGAGTAGACTGGACATAAAGGTTTAAGTTACCGAGTAGACTGGACTAAAGGTTTAAGTTAAGGACTAGACTGGACATAAAGGTTTAAGTTACGGAGTAGACTGGACATAAAGAACACACATGTCTCCCGTCACCCCGAGATGGGACCCGGTCCGTGAAAATATTGTCTTACATGTTGTTCCATGGTGCGAAAAAGGTTTGGGACCGCTGGACCGGAGGATGAAGAGGGCAAATGCATAATATTGTGATTCGCCAAACCAGCTTAGTGGAGTCTGTGTTCCACCACAGTCCCCGATGTTGGTCTCATGATTCATTTTTCTAAAGATAGATTTGATTTTGTAACGACTAACGAAGGTTTCAGGGTAAATGTATCGGAGTAAAAGTATCATTACATTACATTTCATTTAGCTGACGCTTTTATCCAAAGCGACTTACATGATATACAGTAGACCGTAGACACAGCAACGGTGAGCAATTAGGGTTAAGTGTCTTGCTCAAGGACACAACGACACAGACTGCCGGAGCCGGGGATCGAACCACCGACCCTCTGATTGAAAGACCGACTTGCTAACCACAGTCGCCACTGTTTTCTTTGCAAGATGTAGTGTAGTAAAAGTTAACATAAATATAAATAGTAGAGTACAGATATTCAAAAAAACAAACTTAAGTACAGTAACGAAGTACAGTATTTCTACTTCATTACCACTGCCCACACGTTTCACATAAAAAGCCTCCAGCACCTCCCTATCATGGAATACTTTTCTGAAGGAAAAATATCGTTAATTGTAGCTCAACAACGCTAAAAATTAAACGGCAAAGTAGAACAATTGGAATTAACTGATGAGACCAAAATGTTACAGCAGAAAGAAGTATGACTGATCAATATTTTAACAATGAAATTTAGTTCAAACCTGTTGTTTATTCTCTCTCTTAGACAAAATTCAGCTTCAGCTACATTTTACAGTTTTTCTGAACAGGTAATGCTTGAGAGACACATGCTCTGCGAGAGACACAAGTGTCTGCACAGCCCAAGTGACATACAAGTCATACCATCAGAAACACCTCTTTATATGGGAGGTTCTGTCTGGCAGGTTTTCATCTGTTCGTTCCTGCTTTTTCCCCACTACAAGGATGCGGCTGGGTGGAAACCATAAACCATGTGTAAAAAGTGGACGTAGTCCTTGTCATGTCACCTCTTGGTTTGTGGATTGATATTTTAAAGCCTTGAGATCTGCGTTTCGGATTCCGGCTGCTGCTTTCTTGGCTTTTATGCAACCAATGAATGAAAGTTATCATATTTGAACTGCGCAGGACTAACGTACAGTAGGGAGACTGTATAAGGCTCTGGTAGCGACCTGTCAATCACAGTAAGCCCGCCCCAAAGCCTACTCTGCTTTATGGTCAATTTGACTCGGAATGGACCATAATTTACTAAATGAACATCATGCTGTACTGTAGTAGACTTTAAAGTAGAGATTGAGACCATAAACTCATGTTTACATTGTTTACTGAGGTAATACATTTAAGAGAGAAGTAAGATCATTTTCTCATAGACTTCTATACAATCGATAACCAGAGGAGTCTCCTGCTGGTCAGCAGAGAGAATGCAAGTTTAAGACACTTCCGCATTGGCTTCACACTTCAGAACTGAAGGTTGCCACATGGTGGGAACCATGCTGAAACCAATGCCGTAGACATGGGATTTTTAATACACTGCAACCTACAGTTTGGGAGAATATCAAATTGCCACAAAGAGAAATCCCACACAGAGAATAAAAGATCCAAAGGTTGTCCGTGCGGAAAGCATAACCAAGACTTAACGCAGACAAACGGCGCACACAGACAAGGAGAATATTAAACTCAGGCATACTCTGTACATCAGGGAGACAAAAGATGAAACAAGACAGTAAAAACAGGAGAGAGGCGACGGGAAGAGACAAGATGAAAAATAAGAGGGGAGGAGAGCAAGAGCTGAATAAAAGGATGGGAGAGAAAAGAAAAACAGACGAGACAAGAGAAGAGAAGCATTGTCAATGTAAGTGAGATAGATGACATTAATTAGGCTGCTGCAGAGAGGTAGGCATGATCACACACACACATACCTTTTACATTTTTTTTTTTAAACCTTTCAGGCACACAAACATTATGTCTAATGGATGGCGCTGCTAGAAAAGTAACACCTGCTTAAGAGCTCTGTACAGGTGTGTGTGTGTATGTGTGTGTGTGTGTGTGTATGTGTGTGTATGTGTGTGTGTGTGTGTACGTGTGTGGTGAACAGAGAATGGAGGGAGAAACTGGAAGGCTATAGTCAACTGGACTTCATGAGTAAGATAAGGGTGACTGTGATAAACAGTGGCTTCTGCAACTCTCTCTGTTTGAATAAACACTGACTTCCTTAGTCACACGCACGCATGTACGCTCTCTCGCACACACACACACACACACACACACACACACACACACACACACACACACACACACACACACACACACACACACACACACACACACACACACACACACACACACACACACACACACACACGCACACGTGCTTTGGAAGTATGTTGTGCTCAACTACTTAGCAGGCAGAGCGGTTCCCCTCTGTCTCTCTCTGCTGACTTCCCTTGACTGGGGAAGGGAGGAGAGGGTGGAGGTGTGAGAACAGATAGCGGGAGGAGTGAGAAGATGGAGAGGAGGGAAGAATGGAGGAGAAAACAGGGGCGGCAGAAGAAGCGAGTCAAGGAAAGGTGAGAGGATGGGAGAAAGAGAAGGGAGAGGGGGAGGTGGGCAGGAGGCAAAATAAGAAAGGGGGGAGGACAGAACAAGTAAATAATAAAGTAGGAAGGAGAGAATGATCTACGCTCTATCGAAGCTGAAAATAAAGACATAAAAAGAGGAGAGAGAGGGAAGAAAGGGAGGAAAAAAAGAAAGGAAAGAGAGGGCAAGTGGAGTGGAAAGGATGCAGGGGCAGATGAGGAGGAAAGATAACTACGCCAACACATTCACTCACTCCCTTTTCTCTCAAGTGAAGCCAGTTAAGGTGAGTTGGGTGTTGATAGAGGCAGGATGGAGCCTCCTTCCTATTAATAGCTGCAGCACATTAGCATGATACCGGCTCCTGATTATATGAGCCGGTATCATGCTAAGATGAGAACAGGCAGCAGACTGTCCTCACCTGATCAGTCTGGATGACTGAGAGAGACATAACACGACTCAAAGAGCCTCTTTGCTGCTAAGCGGTTTCCCAAAAAGGTGAAAAAAATCAAATCACATTTAAACAGACCCCCAAACTTCCCCCCAATCCCCCCAAACTTCGGTAATCGCTAGCAGTTCAGCTTCATTTTGCGAGACATCTATTTGTAGAACGGATGGCGTGACGCCGATGAAAACCACTCTGAGATGGGGCGAGTGTAATTAAGTTTGAAATGAAACCCAAAGACTCTTTAAAAGCTCACTGCACCAAACAGCAGACAGACCCATTTATAGACTAGCTGGTGGACACAGCGCAGAGTTTAGCAGCTTAGCAGACACATGTTTCTTCTCAGGGTTTGGTGGAGACCAAAACAGAGTTAAAAGAGAGTGACTATTGGCATCACATGACCAGGAACATGACTCCAAATGAATGACAATATTACTCCATGTCTGCTTTGTGTTTAAATAAGCACCTGTTTGCTACCAAAGAGGACTTCGAGAAATGTACTTGAAGGCAGTGGTACCCAAACTGAGCAGGACGTGGCCAGGGTGAAACATGAGAAGTGAAACCAGCTGCGACGCGTCATAATGTCTGCCGTGAACTACAACTGCCGCCTCTTGGTTGTACGCCTCCGCCGACCGTCTAATAATTAGCACATAAATGATTTAGTTATGTCCAGTTTTTGGTAAAGTCACAGTGACCTTTTGTCCACCAAATTTGAATCAGTTCCTCCTCACATGCAGGTGGAATGCTGGTGCCAAATTTGAAGACATTTCTCCCAGGTGTTCCTGACATATTGCCTTCACGAGAGTGGGACAGATGGATGAACGGACAGCAAAACCAAAAACATAATGCCTGTGGCCACGGCTGGCATTAAAAAGCGGCATTAAAAGGTTCATTTGCGAAGACTAAAGAAAGAGCAGTATTCTATTCCAAAGAGACCATGACAAAAAAAAGTTTGTGAACCACTGGGAGACAACTTGTATATTGATTAATTATATACTGTATTAGTTAGGGATGCAACGATACCATTTTTTACAAACCGATACGATACCGATATTTTTATTTGTGTACTTGCCGATACCGAGTACCGATACCGATACTTCTTAGATTTGGTCTCCATGAAAGTGCAATTAATTTGGAGGCAGATTTTATTTTATCCTCTGCAGATTATGTCAAGCCTATAGTACAAAATGAACAGAAGGCTATCCCAAGCTTTAAACGTCTTGTGGAAGTCCCTCTAATGTCGGACCATAAAACGCCCCGTGTCCGGGTTCATAATGTAAGCGATAATATTAGGGATCGAGCAATTATATAGGAAGCTGTGTTCCAAGTTATGTTTCCGGTGCTTTTATTGTGGAGGGAGAAACGGAAAGGAAAAGAGTGGAATTGTGGGATATACGTGTGTGAAGGAGATAAAAAAGTGGTTCAAGTTACCCTGCAGCGTGTTTTCATTTTATTAGAATTACAAATATAGACACACAACAGACGCTCGGCTACAATAATATCATCCGTAGCCGCACAACAGCGTCTGAATGAGGCCGCTGCCAGCGCTACTTCTGGTGGATCAGCAGCCGTTTGATTCAAACCGGCAGGACGGCGGTGATGACGCGCAGAGCTTCTCAATTATAGATGTATTAAATATGGAAAATTTCAACTCTCGCGTCTAACGTGCCGCCGGCGTAAATTTGCGTCTGTCGCAACCACACGCGTCTGTGCATAGACTTTACATGTAATCTGGTCGCGCGAAACATTTGCGTCGCGTTGGGACGGACTGATTACAAGTAACTCCGGGGCTGTCAGCCACTAACAAGAGCACTAATATGAGCACTAATATGTCATACACACGTATGCAACACCGGTTAATAAGCACAATATCGATAAAGTCTTGTATTGTACTCGCGTCTCACTTTTCTCCTGTCTATTGAAAGAAGTGAGCGCTGCGTAGCGAGGATCCAAGATGGCGGCTCCAGATTCTGCTGTTGAGACAAACTGGCCATCTGATTGGACGGCAAAACAACTTGGATAGCGTGATTGGCTGCTCAGAAGTTGAGACTGTTGAGACAGTTGAGACAGAGAAGAGTGTCTCCGGCTCCGCCACGGGGTTGCTTCTCCACAAAGCGCGACCAGTTTGTTGTAGTGAAATACTGTTGAGTGAGTATCGGTTCTTGGTATCGGCCATTGAAACCGATGCGAGTACGAGTATGTAACGCAGTATCGACCACCGACGGTATCGGTGCATCCCTAGTATTAGTACTTTACATTAATTTGGTCTCGTACTGATGCCTGCTTTTCTTAAAATTAAGGCCTCTTGGCCACCGTCTGCGACTGCCAGACCCTCCAGGAGTCTGAGCTCAACTTGCTTTGAAAAGAGCAGCGAGGCAGTCCTGCAGAGTTTCTGCCAAAGCCAAACTGGTGGCACAAAATGCAATGTGCATCTGAACCCGTTTTCTTTTCTTGGCAGAAAGAGAGTGGCAGTAAAGTAACAAGATGGAACGACAAAATGAAAGGAAGAACGAGTACAAGATGTCGCAGGTCAGCTCATTACCTCATCCCTCTGCCCCATCACCCCTGACTTTTTCTCCTGCTCTTGGCACACTGCCCTCAATCTTCATCCCTTCTTCAGGAATCAACTGCATTTCCTTCTTTTCTTTTCCTACCTCATCCGTCTCAAAGTCATGTTTTGTTCCCTTTACCCTTCTCTCTTTCATCCCACTTAGCCCTCAAACACAACCCGCTGCCACGAAAGCTTCTACTTTAATTCGATGCTCGTGTTAACACAACACAAGCCGTGTTTGGCACGGGGACGCTTTGCTAGGTGTTGGTCTGATGAGTTCCATTCACGTATCATGCAGCAATCACAAGCAAAGTAAACTTTAGTGGCACAGAGTGGACTGAAAGTCATGCTAATAAAACCTTGAGATTTGGTACAACCTAGTTTTTTAGGATACTCCTACTCGATAAGAACACTAGTCATAACTTTAAAGACAGTTCTATGAGATAGATGCACTAAAATGCAACGTAAACTGCGAAATCTGTATTTTAAAATTCTAACAACTACATTTAATGTGGCGAATGTAGCGACGAACCTGCAGAGAATCATTTCCCCACTTTATTTTTCAGATGTACTGAACGTTTGAACATTTTTAAAAGGCAGAATGAGTGGATTCTCCAAAACAAGAATAAGCGGTCGTATGCCTACCTCAGCCAGCCAAGTTGAAGTTCCATGCATGTCCCGCTGAAATGTCACCACTGGTGAAATGGTCTTAAATAGCATATCAATTCCTGAGTTATGGCCAAAACGATTTTGTGAGATGACCTTTGACCACAAAATCACATTTGTTAATACTTGATTTCAGGTGAACGATTGCACCAAATATGAATAAATTCCCCCGAGGTGTTCCGTACATATTGCGTGGGCAAGAATGGGTTGACCAAAATCTAATGAGTTAATTTTTTTTAATCCAAGGAAATTCACTTTCAGCATTCCGGAGATATCGCGTTCACAAGAACGGACTGGACAGACCTGTATCTGCAGAGGCCCTGCCCGCCGTCTGGACTTTTGTGTGTTTCTTGGCTCATCTCTCCAGCAGTGATTTCTTTTGAATTACCATATTTTTTTCGAGAGGGCTGCCAGCTTTAAATGGCTTTGTATGTTGGATGAAAAGAGTGTTCCGTCGCTCACTGCATGTCCATACGTCTTGCAATAGATGAAAATGAAACATCTCTCCAGCATTTGCTGCACTGTCCACTAAGGAACTTTGATTTTTTTTCCCCGCAATATGGCACTAGAGTTGTTTGTCAACTCTCAGGAGAACAATTTGGTCCCCCTAGTAATATGGAAAATCATGGCTACATCATCTGGTCAATATATAGTAAAAGCTGAACTGTGAGCATATGACATTAACATTTGTATAAAATACAACAATAGTCATTGGAGAATGACAATGACTGAGGAACAGATTTACTAAGAAAATGGCTATGCACCGAGTATGAAATCACTGTTTATAGCACCTGGTTTACTTAGAAAGCAACTCATTACGCAGTCAGTCATAGCATAAGGTAGACTGTGTTAAGATGCAGTGTTATAATAATAGCCTTATTACTGATGCATGTTTCCTTTCATCGGAACAATCTTCCTTGCAGCTTGTGTAAATCCCACCTGCTCCTTTTCAGAGGCGGATAATTTCCTCCACAAAACTGACAGTTGCAAATTGATTGCCTTTCGTAAATCCACACTCAACCTGTGTTGACACATCTCCTCCTGTTATTTGCATGGCCCACACTTAAATGCACCTGCAATAAGGAGAGAGACTTTGGAAATAGAAAAGGATTAGAACAGAAATTCCCCCTCAAATCAACATAGCAGGATGGTCGAGCAGCGGCCATTTTTATGTGTCCTGTTGCCATTGCGACCATCATATCGGGCTATTCCATATAAACTAAACCGACTTCCAGCTAGTCATAGACTCACTGAGGTGAGGTTTTGGTAACAACTTAAACCTTAGGAAAGCACCTGAGTGACAACCTGGTTCAGCTCTTTTTCTGGAACCAGTATAGCCTTAAACCGTGGTGTAATTAGCAAGCTAGGTAACTAGCCGTCTGGTAGTTAGGGGCCAGCTGGCTAGCACCGGGTCTTGAGCCTCACTTTCCCGCCACTCTGGAGGACAAGCTGCATAGCTAGCTGGCAGTCATCTCTCTTTCCGCCAAGCTCGACTGAGTGATGTACTCTCCATAACAACTAACAACAACAAGTTTCCTGTGTTATTAGTAAAATGACCAAAAAGGTTCATGTCTATGAGAGAGATGCATGTCTATGAGAGAGGAATGAAGGAGTTAAATATAGATGAGTTTTCTTGTTTTTTTCACTCATTGTGGGGTGAAAGAGAGATAGAGGACAAGACACAGGGAGCAAGTGTGCGCGTGTGTGAAAGAGAGAGAGGGATGGGGGATAACACAAATCCTCCCCCTCCTACAAGGCTGTAATCATATTTTCGTAATTGACGTATTCTCAGTTAGGCGAGCGCTCCCCGAAGCCGGTTAATAGTTGTATGCATCAGCAGGCTTCCTCTTTCTCCACGCACCCAGCTAATCACAGCTGTAAAGCAATATCCGCCTGCTGAATCCTAAATTCAGCCCTCTACATGTGCGTGTGTGTGTGTGTGTGTGTGTGTGTGTGTGTGTGTGTGTGTGTGTGTGTGTGTGTGTACCGCTTGTATGTATAGGAAGGGAAAGGTTGACGCTGCAATAGTGGCGCCACAGGTAAGTTCATGGAGGTTCCAAATGTTGCGTGTTGGCAAGTAAGGGGTCAGGACATACACTCATTCTACAGCGCAGAGTTTGGCCTGACGGCGAATCCCACAGGAAAAGGTCACCCCAATCCAACTGTCTTCTTCGGGGAAGAAGAAACGTGCACATGGCAGTTTGTCAGACACACAATCACACGTTAACCTTCCCACCAAGACAGAGGAGATTATTATCCACACCACTGCAAGGTAACGGCCTTTTCCCTTTTAAATGCTGCTGGAAATGTCAGCGCAAGTCTCCACGCTCCGCTGGACATGGGCCATCCGAAGACCGGCAACATGTCTCCCAGGGCAAAAAGAAACCCTGAACTTTGGCGGCGTTTAAGGTCAACGTGCGAGAAAATCTTCCGATATCGGCGAGTGTTAATGCAACACAAGTCCCGGCCTTTTTCTTCTTCTCCTGACTGTGGCGGAAACAAATTGTACTCTTTGACATTCAAATATTACATTCTATAAGACGGACAGTACTGCCGCAGGCGAGGAGGGCAATGTGAGAGCAGCCTGTCTGCTATCAAGCAGCCACTGTAGACCAATCTGTCCTTGCAGTGTATTAAGTGCAGCGCAGCAGTCCAAGGCTGTAACAGATAGCACAACTCTACTGCAGCTATAACTACTAGTAAATATGTTTTTAATCTTCTCTGTTCTAGCCTTCAACACTACAAAGGCCTCTCTGTGGCTCTCGTGTGTGACGCACAGAGGTACTTGTACTTCTCTCTCTATTACTATGTTACTTTCCATGGGTACATTTGAGAGGAAATATATTGAGCTTTTACATCTATTTGACAGCAATAATGAATAGTTTGTACAAACAAACATTTTTTAATAACCTCATAAAATACATAGGATTAAACCAGCGATTGTTTAATAAGTTAAAGTACAAGTACGTTACAGTTAAAATACTTTGATACAATTAAAAGTTCTGCATACAAAACAAAATTTCAGTAGAATTGCGAAAGTATTATCAGCAACTGAACTGAAAAAAGGTATCTCTCTTTGAAGTCACAAGACTCCATTGCCCAAACGAATAAGTTAGGTCAGTTCCGCCGTTGGAAAATATTAAAAATAAAGCGTACACTTAATCTGACATTGATTTGTTTTAGGTGTCTAAAATAGGTTTTGCTATGGCCCCTCATCCACAGCAGTACATTGCTTTTCTCCTGTGCTGTTACTCCTATCTGCTTCTCCAAACTTTCTATTTTTGCTTAATAGTACAGCTTCCGCTAGCGCTGCTGAATAATTGGTGGTAACAAGTTGGCAGTAGGGTGGATAGATTTTTCCCAAACCCCTGTTGTGCAGCACAATAGAAAAAACTATTAGCATCACTGAGCCTCCAAAATGATTCAAAGACATTTGAAAACATTGCATGCCTTGCAATGCATACTGAATTGCAAGGCAGGCAATGCATTATGCAGCTCATGGTATTTATTTTTATTTTTTATCACTCCTCTGTAGCCCTGCACCTTAATAACCTCAAGTGTAAGAGGAATGTTTCTGACTTTTGTCAGTATATTCAATTAGTGGAGAATCTTAACCATTTCAATTATATTGTTGTCTAAACAATTGTATGCAAGTGCATCTTTGTAAAAATGTGCATATGTATATTTTTTACTGTGAATTCAAAAAAGAAAAGAATAAAAATACCAGTTCCAATCCCAATGTCACCCCTAAGCCCTCAAACCCTGAACCCTCAGGGACTTACTGACGTCACCTGGTAAATGGTTGAGTGTGAGAGGCTGTGAGGGCTTGAACTGGTGTAAATATTAATGGGACAGCACTTTGCTGCAACATATCACGTGACCATCTCTATATAAAACAATATTGTGAATTGTGGGTATTTATTTTATAATTTTTAATTCCCTGATTTGAATGTCTTCCAGGCTATTTCCTCATGAGTCACAGTATTGGTTGTTTCCTGTTTTATTTTGAAGTCCTTGTCTCTTCTGTCCTCTGTTTCCCTGCACTTCATGCCCCTGTGATTGTCTGCCCTGTCCCTGATTGTTTCCTCCTGTGTCTAATCACCTGCACCTTCCCCGTCTACTTAAAACCTGTTTGTCTCCTGCCCCAGTGTTGGTTCGTCCTGTGTGTATGCCTATTTAGATCCCTGTGTACCTCTGCTTTTAGGGCCTGTCTGAATACACATGGTGACGAAAAAGGACATTTACTCATTTTTGTCAAAATATATATATATATATATATATATATATATATATATATATATAGACTCTCAATACTTGAACACTTTTTTATCACTCTGGTCACTTTAATCCATTCTGGTGCAATATTTTGTAGTATTTTGTAATTTGTATATTCAATATTCTGGTCACTTTAATCCATCCTGGTGCAATATTTTGTAATATTTTGTAATTTGTATATTCAATATTCTACTGTACATTCAATTTCTTCTTTACTGTTTATTTTATTATGTTTATTACTGTTTATTTATATTACTTGATTTCTTTTATCTTTACGTACTGAGCAATGCTGCTGTAATCCTGTAATTTCCCCACTGCGGGACTAATAAAGGATTATCTTATTTTATCTTATATATACATATATATATATACATACACACACACACACACACACACACACACACACATATATATATATATACACATATATATAATTTCTGCTTGCATTCCTCTGATTTCATGTGTTTTTATGTTCCATCTTTAATCCTTAATGTTGTGTAAATGTTATTTATTGGGGTGAACACCCACGTGCCTCTTTGTTTACCTTTTTTAATGTCTTCATTCTTCCATTGGTAATTGCGTGTTTAACGTCACATTGTTATGATTTGTGGGTGTGGCGGGGGCGTGGTCAGCGCACCTGCGACGCATGAGAGAGAGAGGCGCGCTCATTAGAGACAGCCGTTCTCATTAGTGGGAGCGGCTGGTTCTGATGAGCGCGGGGAAGGGGTGCGGCTATATAGAGCCGCACAGTGGGGTGCACGGGGTGGTCGGTGAGGGTAGCCTGGACGAGCAGAGTGTCTGCGAGGAAATAAAAATGTTACCTGAAGGCAAAGAAACGGTCTCTGTCCTCTCTATGGAGCTGATACAATCCCCGGGCAAGCAGGTGCCTTGCCACAGTGGCGCCCAACAGGGTTTTCGGACCGGAAGGCAACGGAGGGGGAAGCAGCCGGCGGAGGAGGACGTGTCGTGGGACGAGCTGTTCCGGAGGTTGGCGGGCATTCCCGAGGGTTCGGGGAAGGGGCCGGCCGTGGTGGAGCGGCTTAACGCCAGGACCGTGGCTCAGGTTGTGCAGGTGCCGCCGGCCCAGATCGGGGGGGTGACCGTGCCACCGCCGCTGACCCCGGAGCAGCACCGGCAGCGGCTCCGTGTAGCCCAGCAGGAGCCGGGTGAGCCGCTGCTAGCCTTCGCTCGGCGGCTGCGCCGGCGGACTGAGCAGTGGCTGCAGCCGGGTGGAAGGGGGGAGATGGCGGACGCGGTGGACCAGGTGGCCACCGAGCAGTTCCTGGGGGGGCTGCCGGTCCAGATGGCCGACTGGGTCAGAGGGTGGCGGCCGGCAACGCTGATCGGGGCCGTCGCGAGGGCAGAGGAGTACCAGCGCCGGGAGCCGAAGGCCGGCACCGCAGCGGACCGGGCCCGGCCGGTGGGGGTGGTCCTGGGGCTGGCCGTGCCGGCGGCCCGGAGGACCGCGTTTACGCAGACGGTCCCGGACGCGGGGAGGCGGAAGGCCACGGCCACCGCGACGCAGACGGACGCGCCACGGAAGAAGGCGGCGACCGCGACACAGACGGTCCCGGACGCGGCAAGGCGGCGGAACAAGACCGCCGCGACGCAGACCGCGTCGGAATCGGCGACGCGGGGGGCCGAGTCCGCGGCTACCCAGACGTCGGCGGCGACTTCGGAGACGGCGGCGCAGACGGCGGCGGCGACTCCGGCGACGACGGAGATGGCGGCGCAGACGGCGGCGGCGGCTCCGGCGACGGCGCAGACGGCGGCGGCGGCTCCGGCGACGACGGACACGGCGACGCAGACGGTCCCGGAGGCGACGACGCGGGGGACCGCGAGCACTACGACGCAGACGGCTTCGACGACGCGGGCGCCGGCGGCCCGGACGAAACCGGACCCGGGAAGACGAAAGGCGCCGGGGCCGACGACCGACGGTGAGGCAGCGCGACGGCCCAGAGCGCGGCCGGGGCCTAGGCGAAGGGCGCCGGGGAACCAGGCCAGAGAATGGCCGGAGCTGTGGACAGTTCCCCGGCGCCACGACGCGACCTGGTGGGACCACGGACGGCCCGCCCCGAGCCCGGCGCAGAGGTGCTGGACGTGCGGACAGCTAGGGCACGTCCAGCAGGACTGTGACCTCATGGAGGTCGACCAGGTGAGCCGGGTCGGGACGACCCGGCCCAGCGGACCAGGGCCCGGAGGGGCCAGGAGGGCGCCGGCCGGTCGAGACCCCCTGACCGCCCAGCCCCAGCCAGGGGCGGGGAGGCGGGGAGGGGGCAGCCGGCGGCGGCTGCGGGAGGAGGTGGCACGGCTGAGGAGCCGTCTGCGCAGCGCCGACGACGAACGGCAGCGGGCCCAGGCGACCGTCCTGCAGCTGGGGAGGAGACTCCGGGCCGAGCGGGAGGCTCGGGCCTGGGCGGAGGCCCAGCTGGCCGAGGGATGGTCGGGGGGGGGACTCACGTAGGTTGGTGTTTCCCTAATCTTCTCTCTCTTGTGTTGCAGGTTGCTGCGGCGGACGGAGGGTGAGAGCCGGTTTTGGCCCGGGAGGGGGCCGGCGGAGGTCGCGAGGGACCTGCCTCCCGGGGCGCTCGATCGCCCTCCGGCCGGGCCATGACCCGCGCCCGGGCCCCCCCCGGATGGAGGATGCCAACGCCCGGACCACCCGTTGGCATCGGGCGGAAACGCAAGTTAATTCCATGGTGGTCCATAGGTCGGGGGTGCAGATGGTCGGGGCTGACTCCCGCTCCCGCTCCCAGCGGGAGGGAGGGGGGGGGAGTTGGTTAGGCCGGTGGCTCCCCGGCCTAAATCGGGCGGTGGGGGTATGTGGCGGGGGCGTGGTCAGCGCACCTGCGACGCATGAGAGAGAGAGGCGCGCTCATTAGAGACAGCCGTTCTCATTAGTGGGAGCGGCTGGTTCTGATGAGCGCGGGGAAGGGGTGCGGCTATATAGAGCCGCACAGTGGGGTGCACGGGGTGGTCGGTGAGGGTAGCCTGGACGAGCAGAGTGTCTGCGAGGAAATAAAAATGTTACCTGAAGGCAAAGAAACGGTCTCTGTCCTCTCTATGGAGCTGATACAATCCCCGGGCAAGCAGGTGCCTTGCCACAGTGGGTAATTCCCTTAGGCAAAGTCAGCATCTAATGCTGACTTACGGAAAGGGTTCATAAAGGACTCAACATTTCTGCCAGAGAGCCCTCAAGCACTCGACGATGTGACAGTGGGACAGCCCTAAACCCTCACGGAGTTAGCGGGAGCACGCCTCAAAGTCCCTGAGTCCGTATGGGTGCAGATTGGGATTGGGCCACTGTTTTCCCTTGGGGTCGTACACCAGCATGGTGTCGGCTGTGTTTGAATTTAAGCACATTTATTGTGAGCATAAATCCAGGTTCATAAAGGACTCTTAGAAATACTCGTGCAGTATGTCCGATTTGCGCATGTGATTGTACATAGCTAACATTGATTAATGATGCCGTAGTTAAGAGGGGAGGAAGAGGACATACGAAGGATAAGGAGAAGAAGAGGAACAGAAGAAGCCCTCCTTGTGCAGATTCAAGGAAAATATATTTGTGCGAGAGAATTAATGGTGAGTGGCAGCAGAGAGAGGGAAGGGAACTGGAAGGACAGGGGCGAGAGAAGCCATACAGATAATAATGGAGCTTAGCAACTGTGAAGAAAAGAGGTGGGTGTAAGAAAGTAGACCATTACTGTAGGGTAGAAAAACCATGTCGTGGTGGAGCAATGTGAATATATGGTACTACTTGTGTAAAACATACCAAGTTACTTATAAGACTGATTGCATTATTTAATGCAACCAGACTTATTTTGGTTGCAAAAGAAATCTGGTTGTATAGAAGTCTATGAGAAAATGACTCTAAATCTTTATTGATTTAATCCCTTAGAAAACATTATAAACATGAGTTTATGGTCTCAATTTCTAATTTCAAGTCTTCTTCAATACCGCATGATATTGATTTAGTAAGTTATGCTCCATTTAGAGTCAAATAGACCATAAAGCAGGGTATTCTTTAGGGTGGGGCTACCATGTGATTGACAGGCCGCAACCACAGCGTTGTCCGGTCTAGGAGTTGTCCGTGTTTTGTCATTCAACTTCAACTCTTTCAAAGTGTATTTTCAGTTCAACAAAGTTAATTGTAACCTTTTTGGTCGCTTTAAAGATTTTGTATTCAGTGTTCAGTTGTACTTGCATCCACCACAAAGAGCCATGATGGTAAAGGCCAATATGCCGAACTTCAGGCTTCAAAATTGCAGTCCACATACCAATAGGTACTGTCACAGTGACTACATTCACTTCTTTTATATTGTTTGTTGATTTCATGTTGACTATTACATTAAAATATATATTTTCTTTTAGATCAAACAAAAAACAATCTTTAACACTGTTCAGATTGTACATGTCAGATGGATGCACTCAGTATGGAAAAGTGTGAAGATTCCTGTAAAAGGGTTAAAGTTTTAGGAGGAAAACAGACCGGACAACACAGAGGTAGCGACCTGAAAATCACAAGGTAGCCCCACCCTAAAGCATACCCTGCTTTATCTATTTTAATGTAAATGGGACAATACTTTACTAAATTAACATAATGTTGTATAGAAAAAATACATGAAACTAACTGTTGGGACCATAAACTCATGTTTACAATGTTTACTGAAAGAATAAATCAAGTGAGATGTAGAGTCATTTTTTTAAACCAGAGGAGTCGCCCCCTGCTGGTTAATGCAAAGATAGCAAGTTTAAGGCATTTCTTCATTAGCTTCACTTTTCAGATCCGGAGGTTGCCGACCTAGTTGGCGATACAAGAAATGTGCATTGCCAATATATCACTATATATATTCAAATATATCATTCTATATATTGGATTTGGCTGGTCATGTCAGAGCCTCACAGTTGTTTAATTTCAGGCACTTCTGCGTTATTAAGCAGCAAGCTGGATATACTGGAACTTCGAAAAAGTCTGAGACTCCCCGTGGTAATTATGACTTGGATGTTGACGTAAACACTATTTACAAGTCAAAAAGCGTTATTTGCGGTAAATTACCATATGGCATGAACACTTACTGCATAGAGAACAGAGGCAAGAGAGGGGGAATTCAGGACTAATGAATTTATGGAGATGAGCAGAGGTGCGAGGTGCACACAGACCTGCAGTAGGTGGAGTCGCAGAGGAGGTGAGTGAGGACGGGAGATTAGAGGGTAAGTGGGAGCCTGGTAGTGTCAGAGGGGGAGCTTGCAGTCAAAGCAGCCCATAATTGTTCGTTATGCATGGGTCCCCAGGGCCACAGCCTGGTGGGCTCCCAGGAGGAGGCTCTGAGATGTGTGTGTGTGTGTGTGTGTATCAGAGTGAGATATACAATTTGAAACCCGGGAATAGGTCAGAGTGAAAGAATTAACTTTCAACCCAAGGAATGGAGGTCACTCTGCATTTGTACTTGGTGTGTGTTTTGTGTGTCTTTTCAGAAATGCATATCATGTCTACTGTTTGTGTTTCTTTATCCCCTGAATAGAAGTGTGCAACTTAATCCTGTACGCATCGCTGTGTCGGAGAGTTTAGACACGTGTCCACATGAATGCGTGTCCTCAATTCCAGCCAAGTCGAGGTCAAAGGCCACGCTTTGGGGGACCACAACAGCATTTAAAACTCAGCTGCTCCTTGAAAATGTTTAATTCAACCAGCCATACGCACTCCGTTGAGTCATGGAGGAAGGAAAAATGAGAAAATAAAAGAAAATTCCCTCTCTCTTCTTATTTAGACAAACACCCAGTTTTAGTTTTGTTTACCCTGAAAATAAAGGTCATCCAATATGTCTGCTGACACTCACGGAGCAAACAACTCCCTCAAGGCTCTTTCCATCATTCCCTCACGTTATTTTTTCAGACTTTTTTATTTATATGATTCACTTATAAACCAGACCTGTATTTGAATATGTATTGTACAAGGTTAGTTTGTGCCAAGAATAATCACAAATCTTATTTTCGTTCCAACACTTAAGGATCAGATGAAATGTTGCAGCTATTGTCGTTGGTTGTTGAGATCCTCCCACCTCCCTTTATTGAAACCAGTCAGCAACATTAACTTACCACGGTAGCTTTCTACAGAGAAAAACTGTCAAAGTTGGAGTAATAAAAAGTAGGCTATGTGTGGAGGCAGGGGCGCGGTTTAGCGCACCTGCGACAGAAGAGAGAGGAGCGCGCTCATTGGGATCAGCTGCAGTTCGTTAGAGCTGTGGCTGAGACCAATGAGCGCGCTCGAGCAGGGCTATTTTAAGCCCGGCAGGGAGAGCAGTCGGGGGTGGTGTCATGCTGAGAGTGCGACAGTGTTGTGTGGCAGAAATAAAGGCATGTTGGAACCCGTGAGAGATGTGTTGTCCGTGTGGGTGCTTCCCTCAACCGCTACAGTGGCGCCCAACATGGGGCCTGACAGGACCCCGGCGGCGGGGGAGGGGAAGCCAGCGCCGTACCGCACCTTGGAGGAGTGGTGCGAGTACCTCGAGCAGCGGGCGGCGACACGCACGGGAGGGAACGACGGCCAGATGGTGGGCGCCGTGAGGGCGCTCGGGCCGGAGGAGGTCCCGGAGGGACGGCGGGCGAAAGCCCGGAAGAAGCGGAAAGCGGGGGCGGGGGCGGCAGCGACAGCAGCGACAGCAGCGACGCCAGGAGCGACACCAGCGGCCGCGCCGGCGGAGGCGGCCGCGCCACCAGCGGCCCCGGCAGAGCCGACGGCCCCGGCAGAGCCAACGGCGCCGGCAGAGGACCGGTGGAACGTGAAGACGGAAGACTGCCGCCGGGAACTACGCGCGCTGCGGCTGGGGCCCGGAGGGCTGGCCCACGTCTTCGCCCAGGAGGTGCTGCACCAGGCGGGGCGGTGGCTGGGGACGGAGGGCAGCGGCGGGCTCGAGGAGGCGGTAGAACGGGTCGCGACCGAGCAATTTATGGAGGGCCTGCCGACCCGGATGGCCGAGTGGGTCCGCGGCCGCCAGCCGGCGACGCTATTGACCGCCGTGGTGCTGGCGGAGGACTACCAGGCACTAGGACTACCCGAGGAGCCGCCCGTGGAGCCGGCGGTCCTAACCCGGCCGGCCCCGACCTCACGGGAGGGAACGGGGGTCCAGACCGACCGGGTGATCCGGCGGGAGAGGTTCGCGCAGACCAGCCCGGCAAAACGGCGCGAGGTGGCGGTACAGACCGCCGATGCGGCCGAGTGGCCGGCCCCACCGACCCGGAGGGAAGCGGCGGTGAGTACCGAGAAGACCACCCGGGCCGAGGCGGAGGCGCAAACAGAGCCGTCAGAGCCGCCACCGGCGCGCCGGAAGGCGCCGGCCCAGGCGGACACCAAAGACCCGGGCCCGCCGACCAACAAGGCGGGGCCGTGGCGAGCACCAGTGCGGCGACGAAGGAGGCGGCGACCGACACCGGGGCCCGAGGACTGGGGCCCGATGTGGCCGCCGACAAGCGCCTGGGAGCGCCGCGACCCCTGGCCGGAGCCGCCGCGGCGGACCCCGGTACCGGTATGCTGGACGTGCGGCCAGCCGGGGCACGTCCAGCTCGACTGCCCCGTAATGGAGGTGGACCTGGCGGCGCGGGCCGGCGACTATCCGGCTCCGTCCTGGTGGTGGAAGAGGAGACGGAGTCAGCCGCGACCGCAGGAGCCACGGCCGAGATGGCCGGACCGGCGGGGCAGACCGGCCGGACTCCTTCGACGGGAGGAGGAGGAGCGACGAGGATGGCGGGTCGCTTGGAGCGGCCGGACCCTAGACCTGCGCCGGGAGCTAGAGAGGTGGCAGAGCCGGCTCCGCTACGCCAGGGAGGACCGGCGGCGGAACCGGCGGACCATAAGGCAGCTGGGCCGGAGGCTGGAGGAGGAGCGGGTGGCTCGGAGCCGAGCGGAGGCTCAGCTGGCCGGGGAGTGGACCGGGGAGCAGGACTGTAATTCGGGGCTCGCCGGTCTATTCTTTCCCTAACCCTCTCTCTCTTGTGTTGCAGGTGTTGCGGCGGGCGAGGGCTGTTTTGGCCCGGGGAAGGAGACGAGACCTCCCGGGCGCCGGGTCGCACGCCGCCCGGACCGCGTCCCGCTCCACCGACCCACCGGGAGGGATGTCAGCGCCCGGGCCACCCGTTGACATCGGGCCAAGACTTCGGCGACCTCACGGTGGTCCATGGGTCGGGGACGCGGATGGCCGGGGCTGACTTCCTCTCCCGCTCCGAGGGGGGGGGGGGGAGTTGGCTAGGCCGGCGGCTCCCCGGCCTAGGTCGGGCGGTGGGGGTGTGTGGAGGCAGGGGCGCGGTTTAGCGCACCTGCGACAGAAGAGAGAGGAGCGCGCTCATTGGGATCAGCTGCAGTTCGTTAGAGCTGTGGCTGAGACCAATGAGCGCGCTCGAGCAGGGCTATTTTAAGCCCGGCAGGGAGAGCAGTCGGGGGTGGTGTCATGCTGAGAGTGCGACAGTGTTGTGTGGCAGAAATAAAGGCATGTTGGAACCCGTGAGAGATGTGTTGTCCGTGTGGGTGCTTCCCTCAACCGCTACACTATGTTTCGCACGTTCTATTTAGACGTAGGATTCATTTTATACATTATATTAGGCTTACGCAACAGTTATTTGGTTTACAGGCATACCTAATCAAAGAAAGTCACATATCAAACCAGACATTCTGTACAAATGAGTCATAAGAGCATAACCATTGGTGGGGGGTGGGCATCCTCTTCTCAGAGATATTTACACCAGAGTCTGTGGAGGTGGAGCAGATGGTGGAGGGCAGACTGCTGATGGTGAGGGCCAAGTTCCAGCACATTTATGTAGTGTTTCTGAATGTTTATGCTCCTGTTTCAGGATCTGAGCGAGTGAGTTTTTTAAGGGTTTTAAGCCGAGTGAATGTGGAGGACAGGAACCACCTGGAGCCTCACAGTCCATCCCAGCATGCACTGAAGCAGCTGGTGGAGCAACACGAGCTAGCCGATGTGTGGAGGAGACGGAATGGGGACAAAAGACAATATACCTGGGCTTACTCTAGAGGGAATGTAATTACCCTGGCTAGGTTAGACTGGTTTTATTGTTTTAAACACAATTTTAACAAGTGCAGCATGGTGCCTGTTGGTTTTACTGATCACGCTCAGGTTGAGTTAATATTTAATGCTCCTTTTGTGTAAGCTATGAAGTGACTGGGTTCTCTCTCTCACTCTCTCTCTCATCCTCAGAGTCCGTCTCTGCACGTATATTGGGGTATACTACGTTTGCATCATGGGAGTCCCCGCAGATTCTCCATGTTGCAGTCTGCCTGTGGTGATAAGCAGACGATGAAAGCTTGTGTGTCTGTGTGTGTGTGTTACCTGCTGTGTGTTGTTGGAAGAGGGGAGAGGGTTGGATACCATTGGTCCAAAGATGTCCAGTTCATCGCCAGCATCATCCGAGCCCCTCACCCCCCCCTCTGGAGCATCTGAGAGAGAGAGAGAGAGAGAGAGAGAGAGAGAGAGAGAGAGAGAGAGAGAGAGAGAGAGAGAGAGAGAGAGAGAGAGAGAGAGAGAGAGAGAGAGAGAGAGAGAGAGAGAGATCATGGCACATATTTCTTTCTGCACTGAAAAAAAAAATCACACAACATTTAACCTGCTAGAATTACAAATGGAGTTTCATAAAGTCAGAAACGGAGTGAAAAAGGAAGGCAAGTTCAAACATTTTCAAAACGCCCCGCACAGCTCAATTCAAAAATACCACACTAGATAATTGGAACAGCCTCAAGACAATGCTTATGACTTCCGCACTTCACTTCACTCTAAAAATGATTTAATTCACGCTTCACCATTTGCCCTTGGAAAAGTAACTGTGTGTAGCTGCAAAAATACTTGACATTGTGTCAACCAGCTGGTTTAGCTTTGTGTGTCTTTATTTCATTTCAGTTGGATTAACAAGAGTCTAATATGGTAGCACTCTATAAAAAGGCACATCATGTCCAAGAGCTCCAAAAGCTCTATAAAAAATAATACAAACTCTGAAAATTAATACATCTTTTTAACTGCAGACATTTTGAGATGTTGTTGTAGAAAGGGCAACCATAATTACTGATGGCTGCATTCCATTTTGGTGAGCAAGTTCCAGGGCACAGGTTTTGTGTTTGTTTGACTCACTGGCATGGCTTATTGGTGCATCCATATGGAAATGAGCCATCGGTGTTGTTATTAGTTGCGTCTTTGTGTCTGCTGTGAAAGGGTCCATTGTCCGTGCTGGCTTACTGACATTGCCATCTAGGACCCAGACTTGGAACAGATGCACCATTGATGAGAGTACCAACAACTGTTCTTCACGATAAACTGTATGATGTGGGAAAAAAAGTGTTAAAAGTCACTGTGGTGGCGGGGGCATGGTTGGGCTCAGCTGCAGAGGGAGGTATGGGAGGTGGCTTAGGGAACGGTGCCGGGAAGATACCTAATTGGACTAGCTGTAGCCTCAGCTGACCGGAGACTGGAGTCACCGTCAGCAAGATGGTCAGAGAGAGAGAGTGACACAGTCTGCCTGAAGCAGACTTTCCAGTTTGCATACCGTGCCAAACAGTCCACGGAGGATGCAATCTGCTCTGCTCTCCACCCAGCCCTCACTCTCCTGGACAAAAAAGACTCATATGTGAGAATGCTGTTGTAACAGGATTACGTTACTACTGTGAGTTCCGAACAGAGGGTGAAAGAGCGTCCCAGGAGGTAATGGCGCAGGGAGTCGACCGCCCACCAGATGGCCAGGCACTCCTTCTCCACCGTGCTGTACCTGGCCTCCCTTTCAGATAACTTCCGGCTGATGTACAGAACAGGGCGGTCAACCCCCTGTACCTGCTGGGACAAAACAGCCCCCAGCCCTCTGTTCGAGGCATCAGTCTGCAGAGTAAAGGGAAGAGAGAAGTTAGGGGTATGAAGGAGCGGCTCCCCACAGAGAGCTTGTTTTACCTCCTCAAACGTCCACTGGCACTGCTCCGTCCACTGGACCGGATCTGAGGCACCTTTCCGGGTCAGGTCAGTGAAGGGGCTAGTCAGATCCGCAAAATTCGGAACGAAGCGCCTGTAATAACCTGCCAACCCCAGAAACTGCCTCTCCTCTTTTTTAGTCTTGGGTGGCGGGCAGGCTGCAATGGCTGCAGTCTTGTCCACCTGAGGGCACACCTCCGCCCAAGTGGTACCCCAGATACCGTACCTCCCTCTGTCCAACTGAACATTTCCCTGGGTTGGCGGTGAACCCAGCTTGCCTCAGGGACTCCAGCACTGCCCCCACCCGTTGCACATGCTCCGCCCAGGTGGTGCTGTGGATGATTACATCATCCAATTAGGCGGCAGCATATGCAGCGTGTGGACGCAGCACCTGGTCCATGAGGCGTTGGAATGTGGCTAACCCGAAGGTAAGCGTGGTGAATTGGTATAAACCAAACATAGTGTAGAAGGCCATCTTTTCCTTGGACTCTGGCGACAGAGGAATCTGCCAGTAGTCCTTGGTCAAATCCAGTGTCGTGAAGAAATGCACAGTGCCCAGTCAGTCCAGGAGCTCGTCGACCCGGGGCATTGGGTACGCATCAAAACGTGACACATCATTCATCCTGCGATAGGCCACGCAGAACCATATAGACCCATCCTTCTAGACAACAAGAAGGATGGGGCTACACCAGACACTGTTGGACTCTTCTATTACCCCCATCTCCAGCATAGCCGCCATCCCTCTGAACCACTTTTCTTTTGTGTTCAGGTAACCTGTAAGGTCGTGACCGCACCGTCACGCCCAGGGGAGTCTCAATCTGGTGCGCTATGAGGTTTTTGCGTCCTGGCATGATACTTTTTGCAACTGGGCAATGCTGGAAGAGTTTAGGCGGTCGCAGATGGCCGCCTCGGTACTGTTTGTTTGTCTTGTTTCCAGCTCTCCCCCTCTTATCACATTCAGCAGGGAGGAACTATTAAACTACCGTCAACAAACTGGTCAAACTTTTCCACCGTTTTTCATTGAACTGGAAAACTTTATAGAGCTTTTAGTTGGAGGAGCAGCGGCTCTTCTCGGACTTCACTGGAGCGCTTGTTAAACTGCGCTCCAGGCAGCTTTGTCGGGCTAAAGAGGAGGCCTACAGAGGTGGGGACAGGATTCTCTACAACCAGGCCAGAAACACACTGACAAGGGAGATCAAGGTAGCTAAGAAGCGTTTTCAGCAAACGACCCCTTGTCGGTTTGGAGAGGCCTGGAAGTACTCACAAACTACAAGAGACCCCCCCGACCTGACTGTCTCCGCCCACTTACTGTCAAAAAGAAAATCTACTCGAGAGCGAGCCGACAACAGACACGCAAGCGCAGATTGAAGCTAACGAGCGAGCAGGTTAAAAGAGAGGAACTTTTGCTCGCGAGAGAGAGAGAGACTTTTGCTCACGGAGTGATGTAAAAGCACTCGTCAAAGTAAATTACACACGCGTATGATTGATTTGCGCGCTGAGATAATTTGCGCTCTCTCTTTATGACAGGGATTTGCCTTCATAGACACCTCTACCCCCCACCGGCACTGATGATCTGCGAAGAGGATGTGAGTCGGCTCTTTCACAGACAGACGATCAGGAAGACATCTTTCGCAGACAGACGATCAGGAAGGCTCCGGGCCCAGACGGTTCGTCCCCCTCCTGCCTGAAAGTCTGTGCTGACCAGCTGGCCCCCATCTTCACGCAGATCTTCAACCGATCACTGGAGCTTTGTGAAGTCCCTTCCTGCTTCAAGCGCTCCATGATCATCCCGGTCCCCAAGAAATCCTCCATCACAGGATTAAATGACTACAGAACCGTCGCCCTGGGGTCTGTGGTCATGAAATCCTTTGAGAGACTGGTGTTGACCCACCTGAAGGACATCACAGGGCCCCTGCTGGACCCCTGCAGTTTGCCTACCGCGCAAACAGGACGTTGGGTGATGCAGTCAACATGGGACTGCACCATATGCTGCAACACCTCTACTCCCCAGGGACATATGCAAGGGTTCTGTTTGTGGACTTCAGCTCTGCATTCAACACCATCATCCCGGAGGTACTTCAACCCAAACTCTGCCGGCCCCCACCTTCACTGGATTACAAACTTCCTGACGTGTCGACGCAGCAGGTGAGGCTGGGAAAAATCCCTTCCAGCACCCAGACTTTAAGCACTGGCGCCCCCCAGGGATGTGTGCTCTCCCCACTGCTCATCTCCCTCCACACCAACGACTGCACCTCAGGGGACCCGTCTGTTAAATAAAGCTGATTCTGATTCTGATTCAATACAAGAACCTTTTCTCCCGGTGTGAATTCTCTCAGCCTGTCTCCTCTGTTGTAGAGCCGTTTTTGACGTTCCTGGGCCTGGAGCAAATTCTCACGTGAAATCCGCCCCAGTGTGTGGAGTTTTGCTCGTAGGTCCAGGACGTATTGGATCTCACTTTTACTGGTGCTCGGACCTTCCTCCCAGTTTTCCTTAATCAGGTTGAGCACCCCCCGTGGTTTCCTGCTGAACAACAGTTCCTGTGGAGGCCTGGGGAACCTCCCGCACTGCAAACAACAGAGAGTCAAGCCATTTATCCCAATTACACTCATTGTCATTAATAAATTTACGGATCATGGACTTCAAAGTCTTATTCAGACGCTCCAGCAGACCGTTGGTCTGTGGGTGGTACTCACTGGTCCGAATAGATATAATGCCCAGTAACCCGTAAAGTTCTCTCAGTGTTCTGGACATGAACGAGGAGCCCTGGTCAGTCAGAATCTCTTTCGGGATTCCGATTTGGGAGATGACCTGAAACAGAGCCTGTGAGACACTCTTTGCAGAAATATTGCGCAACGGCACTGCCTCTGGATATCGTGTTGCATCATCCACCAGGACTAACACAAAGGGATATCCGCGTGTGCCGGTGAAATGGCCTGATGAGGTCCATGCCGATTCGCTCGAACGGCACCTCCATTAATGGCAGAGGACGCAAAGTCACCCTCGGAATGGCCAGGTGGTTTACCAATTGACACTCCGGGCAGGACGCACACCAACGGCGCACATCCGCCCGGATGCCCGGCCAATAAAATCGGGTCATTATCCGGTGCAGTGTTTTCTCGTATCCCATGTGACCAGCCATCGGGTTATAGTTACCCTGCTCAGACTCCTATATGGACCAGACAAGAAAACAGTTTCAGCTGAGGCCAATTAGGCCTCATCCCGGCACTTGTTCCCTGAGCCGCTCCTTCGCTCCCCCTCTGCCGCTGAGCCCAACCACACCCCTGCCACCACAGCTGTTCATAGTCAGCATTCAACACAATAATCCCACAACCACTCATCTGCAAACTTGAACAGCTGGGGCTCAACACCTCACTGTGTAACTGGCTGCTGGACTTCCTCAGTGAGAGGAAGTCGACACGTACGACACATACGACACGTAACGCTGACCATCAATGGTGCCGACATAGAGAGAGTGAGCAGTACCAAATTCCTGGGGGTGGACATCAGTGGCACTGATGTCCATTGGTACTGAGGCACCAATGAGAGCATCCTGACCAACTGCATCACCGTGTGGGGCGGAAGCTGCTTGGACTACAACAGGAAATCCCTGCATTGCATAGTAAATGCAGCTGGACGGCTCATTGGTGCCTCACTCCCCCCGCAGGAGATACATAACACCCCCCTCACCCGCAAAGTGACCATGTTTGTGAGCAACTCCTCCTATATGATGATCAAAATGTTGACAGAGTTTTCCATTGGGAACAATTTGTGGTTGAAAAAAGGTAATAAATCGCAATATATCGCAATACTCAATATATTGCAATGCTCAATACATTGCAAAATCATGATGATATTGCAATATCTTGATAATTATTGTATCACGGGACCTCTGGTAATTCCCATCCCTAATGACCACCCTGTGTGTAATTATTTACTCTTTTGCATTTACCACTACAGCACTAACTATAAAGACAACTTCTATAGTATTTTGGGAAATACTTGTATTTTGCTTCCCCAGGGTGCGATGAGGAGACCAATCGATAAGCTTAGCTTAGCACAAAGTCTGGAAAGCAGGGTGATGCAGCTATCCCAGATACCTTATTCAGCAAATTAAGAGCCTTATTTGACGGTTACTGTCCCAAGAAGACGTTTTTTTTAGCTGGGAGTCAAATGGGCATGTGTTGTCTGTTGTTCAGCTCAAAAATAATGAGCTAAATTGTAAATATAGCTGCTCTTTAAGCAGTTCAAACTACAGTATGGGGTGGAAAAAACGGCACACACTGTACGGTGATCTGAGAGACGGAAAGAGAGAGACGGTGATGGAGAGGCAGTGTGTGAAAGGGAGGTGTGTGTGTGTGTGTGTGTGTGTGTGTGTGTGTGTGTGTGTCTAAGTGCCAGCGAGCAGCAGAGGTCATTTATATAACCACAATGATGAAACATCCATAATTTAGCCCTTTTAAAGTGTGAACAAGACTGAGCTCCTTTAGCCAGACAGCAGGGTTACAGGGAAAGCCACTCACTGGGTGAAGGCCAGCAAAGACCACTCAGCATACTTCTGAACCACTTACCAAAACTCCATCAAAGAAAAACTTTGATGGTGACATCTTCCGCCCTAATTATTAAACTTTGAGTTTTTGCCCTCCATCCATCTCGCAATGCCTTCAAGCCCATCCGAGGCAAATTTGTGATTTGTCGAAATTGGGCTATAAGAATACATTGTACTTGATTTAACTTGGCTATATGAGTTTGGCTTTTATTTTGGCAGTTAAGTCACCTTGTAAATTGCTGCTTGAAGGGCAAAGCCTATTACGATTATTACTTTTGGGGCCGACAAGAATGACGGGTGCCGATCTTTCCTCACATTGCCACGTTTTCACATAGACGAGAGAAAAAAAATAGGATTTCATGTGCATCAATTACCCTCTTACACCCCCCCACCACCCCCCCACCCCACACACACACACACTTATCGGAAACAAAAGCTCATTCACTCATTGCCATGGAAATGAGCCGCAGGGAGAAAAAAGGGCCTATCATCATCATCATCATGACTGCAGGGCAATGTCAGGGCAATGAGCCCACCGTCCTTTTATTACGGGATGGAGCAGCTTCTTGAGAGCGCTCTTAGCTTCACCATGGAAACAGGTTCAGGGTATGTGTGTGTGTGTGTGTGTGTTTGTGTGGGGTGGGGGGGGAGATTTGATAAGCACCCCAAACCCCTTCACCCCGAATACACAAACACACACACACACACACACACACACACACACACACACACACACACACACAGACACACACAGAGAGAGAGAGAAAGAGAGAAAGAGAGAGCTTCCCAGTATCTTCAATGAATACAGCGACCTCATTCAGCAATGGGGGGCTATCACATTAGAGACTTCGCTGCCGCAAAAATGGCTAAAAATATTATACTTGATTAAGCCCTGCATTGACTAACGCAATATCGTGATTAGATTTCACACAAATGCACGTGAAAAATGTTGTTTATCCATTCACCCTGTCGATTAAAAAAAACAACAGGGTCTTTCTGGGAGTCCAGGGGGGAAAAAAGCAACGTGAGTCCAGTTGGTGAGCGTTATAGAGAGTGACACAAAATGTTTCTGGGGGCGACCGTACGGGGCGACCGTGGCTCAGTGGTTAGCGGGTCAGTCTTTCAATCGGAGGGTCGGTGGTTCGATCCCCGGCTCCGGCAGTCTGTGTCGTTGTGTCCTTGAGCAAGACACTTAACCCTTAGTTGCTCCCCGGGCGCTTCACGAGGCTGCCCACTGCTCCTTAATACTAAGGATGGGTTAAAATGCAGAGAATAAATTTCCCCACTGTGGGACTAATAAGGGATTATTTCTTTTCTTTCTATATTTAAAGGTGATAAAGGTGAACAGATAATGTGATACTATATAGTTTATAATGTGATGTTGCTGTTTTGATGCTCATATATATATTTTTTAAAGAGGTGCTGTAGGAAAAATGCCTGTACATCCACAATTATACATAACAATTGTCTTACCCAAATGTGCCAAGAAACATGGCAACGCACGGACAAAGAAGGCTGCTGGCAAGAACACATGGATGTAAACAATGCATGGGGAAAATATTTTAAATAATCGGCTTTGCAAATGTAGCCCACTTTTGGCGTCTCAGAACGTTGAGGGGTGTCGCATAAATTTTCGATGAACTTCATTGTTTTGGTGAACCCAGCTTTAGTCTTCGCCCATTTTTACTTTTATTTTGTTGCAAAATATGAATATGTTTGATCATGCATTTAGAAAAGGTTTGAAATTAGATAATATAAGTGAATGGAAACTGAGCAACTAAACAATCTGTCTTTCATCCAATCAACAATACCAAGAGGAAGAGTCACCTAAGTATTTCCACCAAAGGTAAAGCTGGGACCAAAACAAGGACAGCTGGTGCTAGAATAGAGGAGACAGCATGGAGCAAGAATCCTGTTTACTCTCTCCGTATGGACTCAAGTGTCAACTCCGCGTGTCAGGGACCTTACAGCAGGGAAAAGCTGAGGTGGAAAGGGACGTAGAGACAGAAACAAACAGACAGAGGGCTCCATCAATAGAGGTTTTTAAAAATCGATTCAATGGCTCCTGAGGAGATCTATTTTTGGCAGGATGGGGCATCTCTGAGACAGCATTCATCATCGTGGGACAGCAAAGATGAAAACAAAAACCTGAGATAAATACATACATTTAGTTTAAGTATCAAAAATAAGCCTTTTTAAATGATAGATAACAATTAAAGAGAGAATGTATGTAAAAATGCTTATCTGGCTGGTCTCACAATATTGTTCATGCTTTCATTCCAGCACAGTCTGGTAAACTGAATCAGACTGAACAGAAGAGCTGACAAAAAACACAGGGTAAAATAACCAGAGATACGGTTGGATAGATGGAGGAACGTGTGTGTGTGTGTGTGTGTGTGTGTGTGTGTGTGTGTGTGTGTGTGTGTGTGTGCGCGCTGATGGCGTATTGCCACGAATTTGACTTATCGATTATGTGTGAAATCTGATCCACTTGACGTGGCTGCGAGGTGTGTAGCATTGGTTATTCATCGCAGGGCATCTACTCTCACTCTTCCATGCTGCGGAATATTTGTTCAACACTGTACTGGCTATTTCTTCTGTCAGCGCAGCTTACCCCATCGGCCGGCTAATACAATACAGCCTTGAATACGGAAAACAAGGTGATTAGATATTACATATTCATGGTGAAAAAATAGAACGAACCCTGGCCGGCTGTGTTTTTGTCGTTCTGGCATAAAAACAAGCACAGAGGAACACGTACACTTGAAATGTCACAGGTTTGAGTCCAGCTTGTGACCTTCCCTGAATGTCATAGCATTGGTGCATTTGGCTAGTCTGCGGTTGTTGTTCTTCAATTGGACACAAATGCCATTGAAATGCACGCAGGAGATTAACGATCAGTTCTCCCTCGAATAATGACAGCTACGGCTACAAACCCCAACAAAAACTGAATTTGTGATTGCTGTCAGGGCAAAATCTTCATGAATGAAGACTTAGCAGGCTATTATGTCATCACCATCAGTGCCGGAAAAGAAACGTTTAAATCAAATCGTGGACTTGGAGAATCGGGACACTCCTAGTGGGCACTGAACTAAATGATGGGTTAAAATCAGGTTATGTTAGTGCCATTTGGAGCTTCTGAATTACTTATTAGCTTCTCAGTTACTTTACGTAGTTCCACCACAGACTGTATCTAAGAAGTGGACGTAGTCGTTGTAATGTCACCCATTTGCCGCTTTGAAACCTTGAATTTGGCGTTTTGGCCTTCAAAAGTTTGGATTACGGCTCTCCCCATCTTTAATTTTTGGAACCAGTGAATGGATGTGACCATGTTTGGAAAGCGGAGGAGCAAAGAAGAGACAGACGCTGGACACAACCAAGCCCCGCCCCGATTTGATTTTTGGTTTTATCATTCTTTTTTGTTCCTTTTCAGAATGAGGAATAAACCAGCTAAAGAGTGATTTCCCAAAAACAAAATTCACAACTTGCATTTCAGCCATTTTGTGGCGAAAATTGAGAATGGTTTGCATCTCATACTAAATCCTGATTATCTCCTCATTCAAAAGGTCTATTTGAATAATTTCAAAAGGTATAATATACAGAAAACCCTTGTGAAGACAGATAATAATCCCATATATGTGTTAGTGGTATATTGGGTTATGATAGTACACAGAAAATAGAAAGGTAGAAAGTTCCTACAGTCCTCGATGCTCTTGAAAGGGGCTCACTTTGTCAACATCCAGTTCCTACATGCCGTTAGCTATGTGTATGTAGCAGGAAGGCCCAGGATATTCATATTTCAGCCATAAGTAAGTCAATTTTTTATATTTTTTTGCTGGACAAAAAATACATTCTTCTGTGTATCTTTGCGATGCTTTGCTTGACAGTGGAATAAGCAGTATTTAGCGAACTCGGCAGGCTCTAAGGATTCCAAGACCGCTGAGTTTAGCGTTGTAGCATGTTGCTAACGTTTTTAATAAGCATTTTTTCAAAACTCAGGGTGTATTCTCAGACACTTTGGGGGTCACTTTGAGTCACTTTAAGTCATACTTATAGTTTATGTTCATATTTATTGTGTAATATTGTTATAAACATTACAAATTTACTTATATTGACTTGTGAGGCCAGGATGTGCCAGAGCCCCAAAAATGGGGGCCCGGGTGTTAATAGGATGTAAACAGATCCATGACTTCATCATTACGCTTCAGGCAACAAGTCTATTATCTACTCAGGGTGTAAATTATGTGTCCTCGTCAAATTTCACCCCAAAACCCACAACTTTCCCTTTTTATAAATATACTTTAAATCATAATTAGAAAGTCCAGTACATGACTGAACCATTGTGTGGATTTAACTGTAGTCTGCTCACAGTTGTGTCAGACATGGCGGCATGAAGCCACCGATGATGTATTAACTGCAAGGTAGGGTCATCAAAGTGGAACAAAATATCTTTGTACATGACTCAAATACAGCAGCGTTAAACCTTTCCCTTACAACGTGCCACAATATTCAACCTGCAATTATTACATTATCAATCAAGAAATATAATTACATCACCCAGCATAATTGGTTTAATTCAAACATCTGACATGTTGGGCGGTCGTGTGAGTTTACAGTTTGACACGTTATTATATTGGCAGGAGGTCGGTCACGTCTTACCCAGACCCAGCAGGTCCACGGCCGGCTCTGCGCTTTCCTTGGGACCGACTTTACATTCCGACTGCTGGGAAAGACAAAGACAAAGAGAAAGGCGATGGGAAATTATTTAGTATGAGGCCCAATTTGCCCCATTTTCTGTGTGTTCTCAGTTTTGTATTGTTATAGATACTGCAATTATTTTGCAAGGACTTTACCTTTCTATGTAAGTTTCAATACAGAAAACCAATGCTGACCCCAAATAAAGTATAATATTTAAGTATATTAGATAGTCAATGTCATCCACGGGCCATATGCCATATGTCTTCCTATACATACAGTATAAACCCTCTTAGCTTGCAGATTTCATTCAGAATGATTTGATTTTCGCACCCAATGACAGAAAAAGAAAACTCTCAATGGCAATATTAATAATATTTGAAGTCATATATGGAGTGACACCTTTCAACTATTGGTCAGTGTTAAACATCCATGTCAATATTATTTCTGATAGGCAATCATGTTAATGGAGTTTTTAAATTGAAAATAAATACACAGAGAAGAACGTGGGGGAGTGAAAAACAAAAGGGAAGACCAAGAGGGGAACAAGAAAGAGGGAACGATTAAAAGTGAAAGAGTAGGAGAATGAGACAGGAGGATAAAGAGGGGAAGGTGAGGTGAGATAGAGATATAATGAGATTGGAGAGAATAATGTGGTGTGAGAGAGAGGGAGGTGTGGGGGGTGAGGGAGTATTAAACACGTGGGCCATGAGAGATCTACAACGCTGGTAACAAACCCAATTTCCCCCCAACAAAAGATCGATGGACCACATTAAATTCAATGTCGTTCCAATCCAAGGCAATGAAAACAATTACCGTGTCCACGCCTAATCAAGAATGCATTGGCTGCGAATTGATGTGTGTTGGGACTGCAGCAAAGCTCGTACAGTGGCCGATGCATAGCAGCAGGATGGTTGTTTGTGTACAGCAGCAAAAAGGTTGGTTGGTGCTGTTCATTATGGAACTGGTTATGAAAAATGGAGGAGGTCGGGTGAGGCAGTTGAGGCATTGAAGTAGAAGTGACAGGTGTCATTCTTCTATGAGCAATGTAACATCAGGCCTGACGTAAACATTATTTATCTTCCAGTGCTACATCCCACAAAGTTGCTGTGAAACACGAGAAGAATGAAAGAAGGAAATCCAAAATGTCAGTCTGCATGAAAAGCTGAAATTACCCCCCGTATGAGGGGATTTGGATAGACATGCTGCCAATATTGTTCTCGAAACACTTGAGTTGTTCATACCATTAATTATTCGGGATGACACCGAGAGATGCAGTTGACAGACGCCGAGTCACAGACTGTGATTGAGTGTCAGCGGCAGTTGTTTTTGACGACAGATAAAGAAAGTGGAATTGGAATGGAGGCCAGCAATCGATAACCACAGGTGAATATAATCAGGCAATGAGGGTGATGCCAGATTGAATGGAAGCCACTGAGCAAACTGAACCCTCTGACTATTGTCACATCAGATCGCTGTCAAAAGCTCACACTAGACAAAGCCATCAGCTGACAGCTGTCACACTGGATGTCTTAGTGGGGGGCAAAGTCTGTCCCTGATGTACTCAACGGGATTGAAAAAAAAGAACAGGGTGACAGAGAGGTACTGTTGAGTCCCTTCTATTATCTCTTATCATACAAAGTTGACAGCAAATACAATGGAATGCTGCATAAATGAGTCCTAAAACGCAGGAATGAGTCAGCATTTATGCACTTCTGGTTCCCTCATCTCGAGGCCAATGGACTTTTTTTGAGTGGGGCTTTCAATTTGATGGTGGAAATAGTCTGTGGTTAACACAAGCGTACGGTCTAATACGTCAGTAAATACCCCTGTTGTGAATTTATACTTGTTTAGGTGTCTTAGAAGGTAGCCAACATTTAGCTGAATGAGATCACTAAATGTCGTCACTAGAACTTTAGTCCGCCTTTAGCTTAGTGGTGGTGACGTTTGTGTGATTTTGGTGTAGTTTGTTTATATCCTAACAGCAGCTTCTTACTTAAACTAATTCACGGTTCAAAAATCAAAGTGGTGTACATTTGTGAAGATTATCTACCAAAATCCAATGGAAAAATACCATGTACTTTTTTACGATGCTACTCCCAAATTAGCCTCTTTCTGCAGGTTTCACATTGAAAGCCTCTGCAAACCAGTCAAGTGGCAGTTGAGATCCATTTCTCTCCATATTGTCATCACTTCATCATTTTATTCTTTAAGACAAGTGTGTGAAATTGTCATAATTTGCATATCAATTCTTAAGTTAGGCCAAAAATGTGTTTCGTGAGATCACAGTGACTTTAGCCTTTGATCACCAAATTTGAATCAGTTCATCACTTAGTCCGGTTGGATGTCTCAAGACGTTTACTATATATCACGTTCATAATTATGGACCAGAAAGACAGACTGGCGGACAGACGGACATACAATATGCTGAATTTACAATGTGTGGCATTATTTGAATGCCTTCTTTTATTTTTCAGTTATTGTTAACACAAGTGAGGTAGTATTGACTCCCATCTAATCTATTCTTAACCATACAAGGTTATGAAGATAGTTGATCACTCTCAATTTTCAACATCTCGATAAAGTCATTTTAAGATGTTTTCTGTTAAAAAATGTATGTCACGACGATGGAAACAAACGCCAAGGGACCCATGAGGCAAAGAATTAATCAAGATTGGGAGCTAGCTGCCAGAAATGGTAATACTGTATATAAATATTCATAAGGTACATGAAACTGGACCTAAGATCCCTCGAGTACCTGTGGCATCCTAATTACACCAAAGCATGAGATAATGCTATTATAAAAAGTGCTTGATGAGACGATAAGCCAGACTTTGAAAGCAGGCAGCAGCTTGTGGTTCTGGCATGTCTGCTTCTGCATGTGGCTTATATTAAGTGGAATACATCTAAAAAAAAATGAATAAAATAAAAACAGCATACCATGCCATGCACATCGGAGCTTGGCATTTAGTTGTTGTAGATATCCACCACATTCAGCACATGCACAACAAAAGGTCAAGCAATGTGGAAGGAAGAGAAAGGGAAGCTGCGGGATGACATTAAAATAATGTGCAAATAATATGGCTTTCATGGTGAAATTTAAAGGACAGGTTTCTCAGACGGGAATTACCCCGAGCTCAGCCTGAAACTGATAAGACAAGATAAGACACAACTTTATTTATCCCAAGGAACGTCTTGTGCCAGAGTTTGAGTAATGATTAGAACAGAATAATATAAAACAAAAGGAAATTAAAATAGAATACAAAAATTAAAATATATTAAAAAAAGAAATACTTATTATAAATTACTGTACAACAACAAAAGACTGAAAACCAAAGTAAAAGTAGAAATATATTGAATGAATGAAGAGGAACTTGCTTACCCCTTTATTGACTTCCAATTGCTTGTATGTGCCCAGGAAAAGACTGCTCCACGGGTTATTAAAACCCATCATTGGTACCTATCTACTGAGCGTCACTAACATTGGTGACATGCTTCCAAAGAGCTCAATGGATATTAAAAAGACAAAAACCCATCACAGACACAACCTTTTCACCCTGCTGCCGTCTGGAAAGAGATACAGAAGTATCAGCTGCTGTTCCACTAGACTTTAAAACAGCTTCTTTCCTCAAGCTGAGTGACTCCTCAATTCATCCTCCACCCTCCACATATGATATAGTTGTGTTTGCACTGCAATCTGCATTTTGTTGTGCAACCCTATTGTAGATTGACAATAAAAATAACCTTGTACTTTGAATTATTCAAAGAAAATACCCCACCCCACCCCATACAATAACAGGGATCACGCAGGTTCATCGCAGGTGGGAGTTGGGTCTGATAAACGGTCTGTCAATTTTAGACATGCCGTTTTTTGTGATGAATGCCTAGAAAACCATTGGGCGAATAGAAACAAATATATGCAAGCAGAGACATCCTCGACTCCCGCCATCCTGCCATCCATCGCAGCGCTCGCCAGGCACCAGCTAACAACAGCTTCGATCTAAAAATATTTGTATCACCTTTCAAACCAACATCAGTCACTCAGGAACTCAGGGGAGCGCTGCATCACGGACTTCCATCGCACAAATGATGAAACGTGAAACACACACACACACCCTTACAGAGAGGCTTGGCGACCCACTGAGACTGTACTCAGCCTCACAGTCCCTCCTCGCACGCACGTACGAGTGGCTGAGAGATGAAAGAAACGTCTTATCCTCTAAGGGGAGGGCAGAGCAAGGTGATGGAACAAACAAAGAGCGAGGAACACTAATAGAGGGAGATCGAAAAAAACAGAGTGGAAGTATATATATATATATATATATATACTTCCACTCTGTTTTTATATATATGGAGAAAAAAAAAGAGAAACTAACGGCGGAAAAAACGGTGACTACAACCGGAACATGTAGTGCCGAGTTTACCGCACGTGCCAGTATTCGAGGTGCTGACATTTATTTGACTTTGGTAGGTGTGGCAGTGTAACGGAGTTGATGATTCCACTTGCCATCACTGTCTATTATTTACTATTATTATCATTTACTTACGGAGACTAGCGTGCTGTGTGATATTAGCGCCCTCTGCTGGGCCCCCTGCAGACTTAAGTGGTGCAACCCTCGGCCCAGTCCACAGCACGTTGCCTCCGTGGTAAGTTGTTCTGTGTTAAGCTCTGTTGTGTTAGCTAAATAGATGTATATTTGTTCATATCAATTATTATTATAGGTTGTGTTTAATAGTGGGTTTTTGTTTGTTTTGTTAGTGCCGGAGCTGGTTCTACAAGTTGGCCATGAGGAAACTCATTTCTGTGTGTATTTGTTGTTTTGCCAGGTATGTTGAGTTGAAATGTCTTTTTTTTTGTATAGTCGCCCAGTCCACAGCACGTTGCCTCCGTGTGCCGGAGCTGGTTCTACAAGTTGGCCATGAGGAAACTAATTTCTGTGTGTATTTGTTGTTTTGCCAGTTTTGCCAGTACGGCTACGGGAGCTGTCTGATTTAAATAAACGGCTGGTTTGAACCAATCCACTTTCGAGTGTGCTTCGTACAAAGAAAAAACTACCCAACGCCAAGGAGAGAGTACAAAACCGCTACAGCAGCAGAAGCCGTAGATGACTGACTCATAACGGCAACAGCAGCGAGCAGCAGCAGGGTTGTACGTGTAGGAGTCGTGGTTAAAGCGCTGCAAGGAAGTGGATTGTCACCTCGTGGCTGACAGCTGCCTTATTAACGCTATGAAAGAGAATGATAAAACTGCCACCGGCTGGGCGAGCCGGTGCTACAGAAGACAAACGGGGAGGGAAGAGAGATGCGGAGAAGACGGGTGGGTCAATCTAGGGGGAGGGGGGTGAGGCCTAGGAAGAAGGGGGCAATTAGGAGGAGAGTTACTGGAAAGATGATGGGGAGGACAAGTAAGGAAAGAAAAAAGAAGACGAGGAAAGGATGACAAAGGGAGGGACAAGATGGAAAGAAATGGACGGTACAGCTTGTTGATAATGCATTATCAATACAGACTGAGACTAAGCTCTACCCGGACACCCTCTGTGTGTGTGTGTGTGTGTGTGTGTGTGTGTGTGTGTGTGTGTGTGTGTGTGTGTGTGTGTGTGTGTGTGTGTGTGGCACCGCAGTAAGTCTGAGGTTGTTAAGTGTGCCGGGCTGCTGCAGTTCTGCACCACTCAACACAATCTGTCACTCAGCTGGTGGCACCGACACACACACACACCTAAAAGGTTTTGTCACAGAGAGATCTTAAGCTGCCACACGCAAGCATCCCTTCCACCCCGGTTACATTCATCTGTCAGTCAGAGCACGTACACACACACACACAAACACACACACACAAAGAAAGAGGTAAAACATACATTCATACATATAAAAGCACAAACAAATTTTGGTAATGCATGCAAACGGGCACGCACACGCACACGCACAGGCACACACACTTCACTGTTTGAGGAAGGTCACGGTGTGGTTTGACGGCTGATGCGTGACGGTGCTGTTCAGGGAGAGAATACCTAATCAAATCAAAACAGCAGCAACTAAGAGACACCAATTTAAACGGGGTATTTTTAGGTCTTTTCAGAACGGAATCTTATTTGCCTCTAAACAGGAGGGCTTTCAGAGCACCGAGAATCTTGTCGGCTGAGTTTTTGGAGTAAGTGGCAGCTTCAGGTTGGAATTTGTTGGATGGATTTAGGGAACACGCAGGCACAGAGATGCTCCGATTGGAAGATACACACGAACGATACCCAACTTGAATCGGGGAACGCACTCGACGAACTGGATGTGATGTACGGGCACACGGATTTAGACAGACGGTTAGATTTGGGAAAGGCACATAGAAGCTGGTCTAAGCTCGCTAGTGCTACCGCGGAACAGACAGAGAATCTTCCTCCAGATTGTAGCGTTTATACTATAGTCTGTGCATAAGACGTAGTCGTCGTGACGTCACCCATTGGTTTGTGGGCTGCTGTTTCGAAGCCTTGAGGTCGGTGTGGTGGTCGCCATCTTTTTCCTTTTTTTCAGTCAGTGAATGGAAGTAGGGCTGGGCGGTATGGCCAAAAATTCATATCACGGTATTTTGTAAGATTCTGGCGGTTTCACGGTATATCACGGTATTAACATTAATTTATTGACGCCGAAAAGGACCTGCGCCCACCTGAACAGCTGTTCGCCACTTGTTCACCGCTGGCTGGCCAACTCCCTCGCAACTGCCCAGCAAGCTGTGAACAGCTGTTTGTGTGGCGTCCGGTCTGTCTCTTCGGGGGGTTTTTTCACCTGCATTCCCCTGGGTCCTAAGTCCCTCCAGGTTCAGCTTCTTTGCAATACATCGTTTTCTAAACTACGTCGGACTTTTCAAACCCTCCAGCCAGCAGACACAGCTCCTCTCTGGGCAACACGTTGTGTTCATGCATCTCTACTCTCTCTTGTTCCTCCTGCATCGCTCTTTTCCGTTTTTTAATGTAGCGACGGAGTTTCTTCTTTCTGTGATAGTGTGCGGGCTGTACCCAGCATGCAGTTCGGCGGAGTAAATTTAATAAATGTACAATTATTAGTGTTACAAATTGTTTATGTGTCACAAACTGTTGTTTTGTGGTGTTGTGCCCTGTTAAAGAGCATTAGTTGCGGGTTATTAATTGTTGTTAAAAAATTAAAACCATGACTCAATGCACGTAACACACGTAGCTCCGACCGCTTCGCCAGTGACTACGGCTGAGCACCGGTGTGCCGGTATGTGAAAAAGTCATACCGTACGTAAATTTGACACCGGTATACCGGTTGAAACGATATACCGCCCAGCCTTAAATGGAAGTGACCATTTTTTTTTTTTTTTTGGGTGTGTGTGGGGGGGGGGCGTATTACTACTACTATTAGTAGCTGTCACAAATCACATCTATCTTCGGCGTGACCCACATTCCTGCCTGTGTCTGTCAACGGAAAATATTGTGACGGATTGAAAACAGCTAACATGAACAGAAAAACCATTCAGTCCAATTATTACGCAACTAGAATATAAAATAACTTTTACAGTAAAATAACTACATGAGGCACCCAGAACATAGAACAACACCTGCAATATTTACCGACCGCTGTCAAATTAAATAGGTTACGGACCATCTCCCTCAAGCACGTCAGCAGGGAGTTGACACAAATCTACGAGCGACAATAAATCCTGTTGTATGGTATGCTTTACAAACCCTGAGTTACGTGAATGCCGTGGCTATCTCCATGCTATATATAGGCTCTACTGCATCACAGCGGAGGGGGGGTGGGGTGGGGGAGGAGGGGGCGTTTATGATCGCTTGTGTGTTTCCTTGGGATACAGGCTTGATTCTGCTCCTCCAGCGGTGCAAATCCACCTTATTGATTAGCCTCTGTGTAGCTACGCTATCGATCTCTGACTGCCATAAGCACAGAGAGCACTGCTTCGTGTGTGTGTGTGTGTGTGTGTGTGTGTGTGTGTGTGTGTGTGTGTGTGTGTGTGTGACGTTATTAGTCACAGAGAGCCACTGCTTTGGCTGCCCTTCACACCGTTCGCTCAAACTAACTCCAATCGACCAGATATGCTTTAGCTGCTGCTGCTGAGCAGCGTGTGTGTGTGTGTGTGTGTGTGTGTGTGTGTGTGTGTGTGTGTGTGTGTGTGTGTGTGTGTGTGTGTGTGTGTGTGTGTGTGTGTGTGTGTGTGTGTGTGTGTGTGTGTGTGTGACATCCAATCTCGAGGAACCTTTGAGAGCCCAACTCAGTCCAGATGTGCAGAGGACCTAGCGATAAGACACGCCCAAAATCCCAGGAACGGAATGAACAAAGACACACACAAATGCATACAGACACACTCCTTAATTTCTATCTCCAACAAAAGGCAAGCGCCAGTGTTGCATGAAGGAAAGCAGCCTCTTGTTCTCTTTGATAATTTATGCATGGAACTGAAAAGAAAAAGACAACACGCGCCAGCACTCCAACGGGACGACACAATGATTTAGTCTTTCCAGGGAGGGAGAGGGCGAGGAAAAGAGAGAGAGAGAGAAAGGGGCTAATGCAGGAGAAATGGCGATGAATGGAGGTGAAAAGGGAGGGGAAACAAACAGAGGGAGATAATGGAGTCACTGTGTGTTTTTTGTGGCGTGGAGTACACTCTGTCCCCTCTCTCCACTTCTGTCACACACCTGTTCAGTCTCTTTCCCACGTTATTTTCACTTCTAAGACTTTTTTCTTTAATTTACTCATCTTAAAATGGAAAATCTGCCACCTTTGTATGTGGATGTCCAAGCGGTGATGTTGGTACATGCAGTCTACTGAAGCAATAAATTCCTCAGTGCGTGCAGCGCTGATCCAGACAGCCGAGTTTGCGGTTGCAAAATCTGTTCTTCCTGCGTCCAGTAACGTAGACGACACAGTGACTTAGTTCGATGCAAAGACGAACGACGAGCTGTTGTTTCACCTCGGATTTCTAGTTGTGGGTCGCCATGGGGGCCTGCTCAAGATGACGCTCAAAATCACCACTTCCAAAACACTTCAATTCTCATAGGCTGTGTATACGAAGTGGGCTGAGTCATCGTTTTCAAGCCTTGAGGTCTGCATTTTGGCCGTCGCCATCTTGACTTTTTGCAACCAGTGAACGGATTTACCATATGTGGACTGTGAAGGAGTGACAGAGAGACGCCGTATGCAGCTCTGGTAGTGGTAGCGAAGTGTTAAACCAGAGGTAGCCATTAAATGAACATCATGCTGTATTGAAGAAGACTTGAAACTAGAGATCGAGACCATAAACTCATGTTTACAATGTTTACTGAGGGAATAAATCAATTAAGAAGTAGAGTAATGTAGACTTCTGTACAATTTAGAGGAGGAGTCGCTCCCTGCTGCTAGAGAGAATGCGAGTTCAGGAGACTCACCTTTGCCTTCACTTTTTAGAACCGAAGGGTTAGCGTCTGTTCCGTTGTGTAACTCAAGGAACTACAAAATTGACTACGAGACTTGCCTTGCCTTGCCTATGTGAAAAATCATGATAACACATGCATGTCCACAAGCCTAACATGTGCCCCATCCTAATCCGAATCTTAACATTTAACCCCTAAAAACTATTTCAGAGGATTTCTTCGGCTTTGCATTAGTGTGAGTATCCAAGTACATCACACACACACACACACACACACACACACACACACACACACACACACTCAGATGCCAGCTTCCAATCAGAGCCGTAGTTTAATTAGTGCCTACAGGCACTGGGTAGGAAGTGTGGAGAAGAAGACAAGTTGAGCTTTGACAACCCCCATCAAACTGAATATAAATGGTTCATTTGAACACAGATAAAAAGACAGACTTGATATTCTAGTGCGTCTGTCAAGCTGAATGGCTGTGCATGACTGTGGCAGTCTACATTCATAACTACACCTGTGTGCAGTTTCTTTTCCCCATACTATCCATAGATTTGCCTGTTCTGTATGTTCAATCTCAAATCACTTTGATACGGGATGTCTCTTGCTGGTGAATATGTTACAGTACATGCTTAGTTAATTTTACATTGAAATGCTCATCATCTCTCAGAGTTCCTCTTGTCAATTAAAAGATACATCAGCCTGCCTGCCCTTCGGCTGAAAACACAAACATAATTGATTTGGTCTGTGAGGAGAGAATTTGAGTGAAATACTGTCCACAAGGCAGTCCTGAAAACAGCAGGGATTGAAAAAGGCCGCACAAAAATGAGTGTTGGCTCAAATATTGCAACGCTACTACTAAACCATAAGCGCTATTACATGAGATATTATATGAGACGTGATTGAGGTTGGGATGTTCAGGCACGAGCACGACATCCATTAAGAAAATGCTATTGTAGGGATAAGCACCTAGGTAACTCAGCACTTACAAAACATGGATGAGCTATGAAGCAAAGCTACAAATGCATTCATCAGTCTTCATTCAAACTAATATTTTTTTTTTCCAGCAGATGCTTCATGTCTTTGTGGAACTTTGTAGCCATTATTATTTGTAGTAATTTTGTGTCTTCCTTCTAGTCATTGCGCATCTCTCTGTGGTTTATGTCTCTGCAGTCATGTAGTGTCTCTTTGTAGTTGTTTTATATTATAATCTTTTTGTTTCTCTTTGTGGTTTTGTGTGTTTCTGAAGTTATGTGTCTCTTTGCAGCAGTTGTACATCTCTTTGTAGTTGTTTTCTGTATCTTTGTAGTCTTTAAGTCTCTGTAGTTGTCTTGTGTCTTAATCTCTATGTAGTGGTTATGAATCTCTCTGTTTTGTGTCTCTTTGTAGTTGGTTTGTTTCTTTGTAGTCTTTATCTGTCGGTTAAAAGACATTTTGTTACTTGAGTAATCCATTCTTGAGTCTAGGAAATGGTAAGCACCGTATCCTGAGACGCCACCATTGTGTGGGTTTAGGGCCAACCCACATCCATTATCACAACACTATGGACAACCTAGATTATCTTGTAAAAAGAAAAAATGGATCGTGACTGTCTGGAGCCGGTCCTGCTCCCTGCCATAGCGGCCCTGCTGATGCCCCTCATCTCTGCCTCCTTCTGCTGACATGGATCGTGGTTATCTGGATCGTGGTCCATGTCTACAACTCATTACATGAATAATTCCTGTCATATTCATTGAATGTGCTGTAACTCTGTTACGTTGATTCTGTACACATGACATCTATTGCTTCTGTTCATCTGGGGAGAGGGATCCTCCTCTGTTGCTTTTGGGGGGAGTTTTTCCTGATTTGATGTGAGGTCCCGGGACAGGGATTTTGGGCTATACAAAATAAACTGAATTGAATTGAATTATGGTCAATGCCAATATTTCTTTACATTCTCATTTTATGCAATGCCTTTCGCATGCCATAAGGTTAAGGAAGATAAGATAAGATAATCCTTTATTAGTCCCGCAGTGGGGAAATTACAGGATTATTAACCAAGGATTGTGGTTATTAACACACCAGGCTCAAATATCCTTCTTTCTGCCCCAAAACAAATAGGACAAACAACGTGTTACACTGCTGATTAGTCCAATAATAACCAAATCACTAGGATACTGGGCTGCCAATACAAGATTTGTTTAATGAAGTTAAAATTTGTAAATCTGCAAACAGTTGCAGCTTAAATACAAATTCTGCAAACTAACTATTCTGATCTAAAGAAACATCTGAACTTTCCCATTATCAATCATAAAACACATGCATGGTGACTGTATCAATGTCAGGGGATGCACTGGGAACATGTTTTGTACCAGTGCAACAGAGCAGAGCAAGAGAGAGACTGTTTGCTTTTGATCACTACAATAAAATCAACCAAAACCACAAATCACGAATGGACCTTGGACTTCTTGTCTAAGTTACAATTCGACCGAAATGGTGCATCAGTGGCCTTTTTATACAAGTTCTGTTTTGATATGTTATCTCTTACACAAATAGCCATTACAGTGGCCTTCATGAAGTACTATCTAATATAAATATTCAAGCAGCTCATGTCAACAGCCAGCTCATGGACTGCACTATTTCTCAAAGTCTACACAGAATTGATTGACGTTTGAGCGACCCGGCGTGTCTCTTTCTATCGTGCTAAAACCATCACTCCCCTTCAGTGCTTGTCACTGTTGAGTAATGCACAAATCAAACTACCGTTTTGGGGACTGATATGCTGAGAGAAGGTTTCAATCACTATCACAATAGACTGACATTCCGTGAAGGGACAACATTGCCTAACATCTGCCTGAACACCTGTATTATGGTACACTAAGGACAAATCTATACTTTAGTATGCCTGATAAAAAAAACAACTAAGAAGGCAGCTTTAATTATAAAACCAACGTGTTTCAGCAAATATAGCCTTCCTTAGAACAATGTGCCATCTAGTTCTTCAATATGCAATCTAACAGTTATTTAGCAAAAGTGAAAGCTTAAGTTCAGTAATTTTAAGAAGTCAGTAGGTCCGTCACAATAACACATTTTTTTGGATAATATATTGTCCCAGAAATAATTACCTGATATAATGAAAATATAATAGCATAATAATGCAAGTACACCCTTTAAAAGTTTAACACTTTTAATTCCCCAAATGATCCCGATATTGTAATTATATTATAAGAAATATTAAAATATCATATATCAGTATAAATAAATACAACACAAATCAAAACAAAAAAATAAATTAACTCTCAGCCTCTGTTCTGTGTGTTATGTGTAAAGTGTGCTCAATGTCTTATTATTGTAGGAAAACCCCTGCCGTTATTAAGAAACACACAGGCAATATCGAGGTCAGCAAAAATAATCATATCGTCATGTCCACACATATTGTATGACAAATCTTTAGCATGAAATTTATAGCGGTAAAGTCCATGTATCGAAAAATGATTATACATACATTGTATGATATGTCGATAGCATAACAATTATTGAGGTCATATCCATACATTGTATGATATGTCGAGAGCATAACAATTATTGAGGTCATATCCATACATTGTATGATATGTCGAGAGCATAAAAATGAATGAGGTCATACCCATGTAATGTATGATAAGTCGATAATGTAAAAATAATCAAACTATTGTGACAGGCCAAGAGGTCAGCATCCAAATCAGCATCTAGCCCTCTGGGGTCTGAGGCCGCTTCAAAGCGGTCTACGATGTTTACGTGATGTTTCTATTAATAGCTCCAAAAAAAAAACAGGAAAATGTGTGTGTCCATCGACATTTTGTGAGAAACTAACCAATGAACACTAAGGAAATCACTAAGGTACTACCCACCTCAAGCTGCAAAAAGACAATGGTTTTCAATCAGACAACAGACCTGGCCACCTTACAGTGCAAAAAAACACTGTCGTTTTTAATCAGAGACGGCACCTCAGATCAGATCAGCTGTTCAGTTTTACTATGCGCAACGCAACACGCGACCATGCGCTGGTAAAGAGCACATAGTACATACATACAGTACATATTTTGTTCTTGTTCTGAAAACTGTTCTTGAAAAACTGAAACATGCATATTGTGTAAACATAGTAAATAGTTTTTTTTACATATTTTTGTAAAAACAGGCTCAAATATATAGTAAATATTGTGTTTGAAAACAATAACTGTTGTAATGTTAATTTTTCATTTGCACACACCCCATGAAGTCATTCCTCAATTCCATTTTATCTCAGTCCCTCTCACATTTTGGTGAATGTAGTGACAGACAACACGTCTACTCAAAAACCATAATATAAAATGTGATATTAGATCTTAATTTACATTTATCTACCATTTTAATCAAACCTTTGGTAAACCTATTTCAAACCTTTGGTAAACCAATTTCAAGCACCAAAATAGTTTGTCCACATGAGTAAAATATGTTTTCACAAGAGATATGAAGAATTTAAAAAATCAAGCTTACATTTTTCAGCTTTAGGGCCATATAATTCTTTAGGACAATGAGTATGTATCATATGCAAGTGCCTTTAAAAAGGTGAATTTAAGAAATGATGTAAAATCAAGAAAATGACCTCAGACCCCAGAGGGCTAGCCTTATTTTATTTAGTTAATATCATCAATGTTGAAGCATGCTTTATACTCAGAGTAAACTTCTAGAAAGACATGTGCATGCATGACGCCATGACCTTTTTGTGCACAATCGTCTTACCAGCCTCTAAGCAACCCTTTCACCTGCCCCTTGAAGTCTCTACAGTCACCTCCTTCAGATTTATATCAGTAAGAATTTGACTGACATTAATCCTTACAAACATATAGTTTGTAGTCCGAGTACCACCGACCAGTCACATTTGTGCCGGCTTTGGTTGAACACATAGAAACAGTTTGTGGGGAGAGCAAAAGAGCCAGAACTAATTGGCCAACATGTAATCTTGGAACACATCAGCTTTTTATTAGCCGGGCTAATTGGCTACATGTGAAACAATTGCGTTGTAGACGTCGTCTGTCAACTCTAGTTGCTAATGGACTGTTAACAAAGGCCATCACACGGAAGCCTAGGAACTTCGGCCGTTGCCCCCCGAGAGGCTGAGTCGTCAGAACGATAACAGATGGGTTTCACAGAACTTCTGCAATTTATTCCCTTGTCGTCACACATAGTACACGTCCACATTTTACAACTCAATTATCCAAACATGAGTTGCGCCAAAACAAAATTGTAATCAAAACCGAAACGGATGGGCAGTCAAAACCTAAATAAACCCCTGACAATACTGCAGGGAAATAACGAATGCTTCAATCATTTTCTGAATTAAAGGTCTTTTGAGGCCAAGCCAACGTAGTACTTCAGCAACAGAATTTATTTCTATATTATTTCCATGAATGATACCTTTGTATTTCCATATACTTCAAGGAGTTGCACATTAATTATAGAAGCAATATAATAAATTATATAATACATTGTCATAGAGCATCTATACTTCATTAGGTAGAATACAAACAGGGGGGGACAAAACCATACTTTAGTAGTAGGTCAACGCTCTGTGTTGTTTCTAGTTTAAGAAGTTTGATGAGTGACCGGTTATAGATTTACATGCCGATGCACTTTTTGTCACCAGAACTGTGACACTTATGAATGGTGTGATATTTGCATGTTTTTAAGGTTTTGTTTAACTTTATTGTTTTAAGGTTTTACTTACACTTACTTGTTGCATCACTTGTGATTGGCCCTTATTTAAATGTATTTTTATAAATCGATTAATTGTATTCATATTGTTTTCATTTTCCTTTAGTGGCTCTTGAGCTGCACTAATGTCCTCTTAGAAGCTGTGTTAAGTTTGTGTGTTAGTGTCAGTGCTGTTGTGGACATATGTCTTCCAGATGTTGTCTTTTGTGACGTCTCTGGTGACCATCTAGATCAGACCTGGGCATTGTACAGCCCGCGGGCTGTCCCAGTCCGGCCCCCGTGAGGTCAATCACAAACAAATAAATAAGTGCACGCCAAAAAACAATACAACGGCACTGCTTCTACTTTGAAGACGATTGATGTTTATCCACACACACGCGCTTACGCAGCCTCACCAACACTCAGTGTTGCCAACTTTGTCACTAAATCTGGCGACTTTCCAAACCCTCTTGGTGACTTTTGTCAAAAGCGACGAGTGACAAATCTAGCGACTTTTTCTAGCGTTATTTGAGACTTCTGGAGACTTTCTGGTGTCTTGGAGACTGGCATGAAAGCATGCATCGTTCTGCAGATTCTGTCCTCAGCGAGCAGCAGGAGCTGCGTGAGCCGCTCCGCCGTCCCAAAGCTCTCACAGGCGGTCAGATCACAGGAGCCTCTCGCTCCGCGTCCCGCCCTGGCTTACATAGCGGGGACATAAATGTCCCTTTATCACACTAAAATAAATCACCTGTCACTTACTCACCTCGCCCACTGTGTGTGTGCCTCTCTGTGACATCAGCTAAACATCTAGTCATCATGTCTCAGTCTGCACATGATATCTTCTCCCTTTACCTGCCGTGGGGATCATACAGCGATGTTCAGTCTGCAGTCTGATTCACTCTGGCAGAGCACTTTAAGTCAGTAGCAGTCCTGGATGTTCACTCTTCTCTCAAAGAGGAGAACTTTCCACACATGAGGAGGCATGCTCAGAAGATGTTCGTTCTCTTTAGATCTACCTACACATGTGAACAAACATTCTCAGTGATGAAGTTCAACAGATCCACATCCTCTCTCACTGATGATCACCTGTCAGCTGTCCTTCACATGTCCACCTCAGACATTCAACCAGACTTCACTGCACGTGTTCAAGCCCAACACAGACTGGATTTTTCTCACTGAGTAAGACAAACTGAACTGAAACACCAAAAGCACTTATTAATAATTAATGGTATGTTAAAAAAATAAAATAATTCATAGCATTATTGTAACATGTATTCTTACCAGTAGCAGCTCAAAACCATATCATTTATTGTTTTTTTTTAAGCAATAACATTAATTTTGATCAGAATTAAATTCAGCCTATTGGTTCGGCCCTCCACAACGGTCCCAATTTCTCATGTGGCCCGTTTGGAAAATGAATTGCCCACCCCTGGTCTAATTTCACCTGTGGGGATCTATAAAGTATACATCATGTCATTGCTGAAAGTTATCTAATTAAAACTAATCCAAACTAATCAAGAACAAGGACAGGCAAAGTAAATTTGTGACACATGTGTATGTTTATTTGTGTGTATGTGGGTGGGGTATTCAAATCAAGTGTCTAAGTACAAAGCATGTTGTCTGCTATTTATCTATCTATATGGAAGATCAGCACAAAATATTCTCTCTGCAGCTGCAATCCAACAATATTAGAATCTGTAACTGATGCATTGACAGCGTAAACCTCTCTAAGGAAGAAAGGAAATGAAGTGATGTGAACGGAAATGAAACACAGAGGCTGATTAAAGCTCGGACTGCACCTTCCAGTATCTCCGCTGCAGATACGTACGATGAATTATCTGCGTGAAAAGATGAAAGGGATGCTATATGTCATGATGGCGGAGTATAGTTTCTTTGTTTGAGAGGGGGGGGGGCACAAAGCTGGGTGAGAACAGTAGGCGAGGCAAGTCGATGGTAACTGATGGACAAGGAAAAAAGTGAATGGAAAGGGAGGGGTGGAGAGAGACAGAAGGGTTGCTGTCAGCATGTTTCCTGCTATGCTGGAGATTAAACAGCTTTCATCACGTCAGCATACACTTGGACTAACAAGTGTGTTACACACACACACACACACACACACACACACACACACACACACACACACACACACACACACACACACACACACACACACACACACAGTGAGGGGTCAGCCGATAAGGCGGAAGAAAAAGGAGATGGATGCCGCATATCTCCTCCAGCACACACACAAAGATATTTATTCCTGCAAACATGAATCACAAACACACACAAACACCAATGTGTAACATATCGGCAGTTCAAGTGAAGTCCTCCTTTCTTTTCCTCTCTCTTTCACACGTATTTATCGACGGAGAAGTGCCCCGGCAGCAGCAATGGAATCAGAATCAGAATCAGAACCATTTATTGCCATGTATGTTTACACATACAAGGAATTTGTCCTGGCGGGAAGGTGCATACATTTAACATTTAACAATACACATTTAACAGTTAACGCTGTGCAATAAATGAGGATGAATGGATGAATGAATATTTACATTGAAACAGTAGCATATCAAAATATCAAAATACCAAAAATAAGATAAAGTGCATGGAATGTGCATGAGTGTAAGTGTTGTGTGAAAGTGGCAAGAGTAGTCTTAAGTGTCAAGTGTATTTAAGCATATTTAAGCATAAGGCTATGTGCAGGTGAGTGTCCGGTGGGAATTGTCTGGGGGTGACAGAGTCAGTCGAGTAGAGTCAGTGGGGGACCCGGGCTCTGTTGATGAGCCCGACTGCAGACGGGAAAAAACTGTTTTTGTGGCGTGAGGTCTTGGTCCTGATGGACCGCAGCCTCCTGCCAGAGGGGAGGGACACGAACAGTTTGTGTCCAGGGTGAGAGGGATCAGCTACAATCTTCCTCGCCCGCTTCAGGGTCCTTGAAGCAAACAAGTCCTGGAGGGACGGCAGATTGCGGCCAATCACCCTCTCGGCAGAGCGAATGATGCGCTGCAGCCCGGCCTTGTCCTTGACAGCGGCTGCAGCGTACCAGACGGTGATGGAGGAACAGAGGATGGACTCGATGATGGCAGTGTAGAAGTGCACCATCATTGTCTTTGGCAGGTTGAATTTCCTCAGCTGCCTCAGGAAGAACATCCTCTGCTGCGCCTTCTTGGAGATGGAGCTGATGTTTAGTTCCCACTTGAGGTCCTGGGTAATAGAGCCCAGGAAGCGGAAGGACTCCACAGCTTTGACGGGGGAGTCACACAGGGTGAGAGGGGCTGGTGGGGCTGAGATCTTTCTGAAGTCCACAACCATCTCCACTGTCTTCAGAGCGTTGAGCTCCAGGTTGTTTTGGCTGCACCAGGTCACCAGGTGGTCAGTCTCCCACCTGTAGGCGGACTCGTCCCCACCAGAGATGAGTCCAATGAGGGTGGTGTCATCCGCAAACTTCAGGAGCTTGACGGACTGGTGACTGGAGGTGCAGCTGTTGGTGTACAGGGAGAAGAGCAGAGGGGAAAGAACACAGCCTTGGGGGGAACCAGTGCTGATGGACCGAGAGGCTGAGACGTGTTTCCCCAGCCTCACGTGCTGCTTCCTGTCAGACAGGAAGTCTGTGATCCACTTGCAGGTGGAGTCGGGCACGTGCAGCTGGGAGAGCTTGTCCTGCAGCAGAGACGGGATGGTGGTGTTGAAGGCAGAGCTGAAGTCCACAAACAGGATCCTGGCGTAGGTTCCTGGGGAGTCCAGATGCTGGAGGATAGAGTGGAGGGCCATGTTGACTGCATCGTCCACAGACCTGTTGGCTCTGTAAGTGAACTGCAGGGGATCCAGGAGTGGGTCGGTGAGGGTTTTGAGGTGGGACAGGACCAGGCGCTCAAAGGACTTCATGACCACAGAGGTCAGGGCGACGGGCCTGTAGTCATTGAGTCCTGTGATCCTAGGTTTTTTGGGGACGGATGATGGTGGAGGCCTTGAAACAGGCTGGTACATGGCATGTCTCCAGGGAGGTGTTGAAGATGTCTGTAAACACCGGGGACAGCTGATCAGCACAATGCTTCAGGGTGGAGGGGGAGACAGAGTCCGGGCCGGCTGCTTTGCGGGGGTTCTGCTTTTAAAAAAGCCTGTTAACGTCTCTCTCTTGGATAATGAGGGTCGTCACTGTGGAGGGGGTAGGGGGCGCTGTTAACGATGGTTCAGAGGCGTGAGCCCCTGATGGGCTGGGGGAGGGAGGGCTGGTGGTCTGTGGCTGGTTGGTGGGGCTGTTGATGGGGCTGTTGATGGGGCTGAGGGGGATGGCATCAGGACTATTCCATTGTCTTTCAAATCTACAGTAGAACTCATTCAGCTCGTCTGCCAGGCGGAGGTCGTTCATGGAGTGGGGGGTTTTGGGCTTGTAGTTGGTGATCTGTCTGAGCCCTCTCCAGACAGAAGCAGAATCACTTGCTGAGAGCTGGTGTTGCAGTTTCTCAGAGTACAGTCGTTTAGCGTCCCTCACCGCCCTGCTAAACCTGTATTTTGACTCTGTGTACAAGTCCTTGTCCCCACTCCTGAACGCCTGGTCCTTTTGCAGCCGTAGTTTTCTGAGTTCCGCTGTAAACCAGGGTTTGTCGTTGTTGTAGCTCACCCTGGTGCTGGTTGGAACACAGCTATCCTCACAGAAGCTGATGTAGGAAGTCACAGCCTCTGTGTATTCATCCAGACTGTTGGTAGCAGTCCTGAAGACATCCCAGTCAGTACAGTCCAAGCACGCCCGAAGATCGTCCAGAGCCTCACTGGTCCACTTCTTGAACTTCCTCACCACAGGTTTGCAGAGCTTTAGTTTCTGCCTGTATGCAGGAATCAGATGGACCATGACGTGGTCAGAGTGACCCAGTGCAGCTCGAGGGACGGCGTGATAGGCCCCGCTGATGGTGGTGTAGCAGTGGTCCAGAATGCTCTCCTCTCTAGTCGGGCATTTAATAAACTGTTTGTATTTAGGGAGTTCATGTCTGAGGTTACCTTTGTTAAAGTCACCAAGAACAATAACTAAGGAGTCCGGGTAGGTCCACTCCACACCCCGTATCTGCTCGGCGAGGGTCCGCTGTGCCTCCTGCACGTTGCCCTGCGGTGGCATGTAAACTCCGGCCAGGATGAATGAACTCTGTGTGTGTGTGTGTGTGTGTGCGTGTGTGTGTTCCTCCGACCTTGAATGGTGACTAAAATCTCCAGATAATACAAATCTGTTTGTTTGAACCGTTTGTTTAACGCTAGCTTGGGTGGTGCTGTGCTGGCTGAAAATAAGTTTGTTGGCTACTTAATAATAATAATAATAATAATTCATAAAGTTTAAAAAAATACACAGAATATATGATAAAAAAGCCAAACTCCTGACTGGTCCAGAATGAAATATCACATTACAGTATATTGGATGGATTGCCATGCCATTTTGTAAAGACATTAACGATCCCTCGAGGGATAAGTGCTAATCACTTTGACGATACCTTTTTCTTCTAGACCTCACCGTGAGGCTGGTCATTTTGGATTGGACGGAACTTTTCTCACAACTATTGTGGGGAATGCCAGGAAATGTGGTTCAGACAATTCATGTTCCTAAATGGGGGAAGTGGAAAACCATATTACTTCTTCTGCGGCACCATAATTTGGTCGAACTTTCAACTGGTTAAATACTGTCCAGTACAGTTGTGCAGGAATGAGTAGTAAACCATAGTTAGGAAGCCTTTTCTCACCTCCTGTTTCCTTGCCAGTATGTTGTTGTAAACATAACCCTGGTGACTAGATACAGTACTTTCACCTTGTTAACATTTTTATTTTTTTTAAACATTATAGGTGGTTTCAAATATTGGTTGAAAATACAAGATTTTGTACATAAAACTCGTAAATTATACCTTACTAAAACAATACTCTTCTGCAATTGTAAGACTGATTATTTGTATTAAGTGGTCAACAATATGTATAGGTTTTGTAAATATCTTTCATTGTATGTGAAAAGGCCCAAAATAAAACTGTATTTGCATTATAGAAACTGTGATATCTATAAAGAGAGACTTCGCAACTACAATTTGGAACTTAGAAATGCAAGGCAGGCCTTCTTCTCTGACATCATAATCAAAAACAATAACAATACACGCGCCTTATTTGCTACCGTGGACAGGCTAACAAACCCTCCGGTGTCAGTAACTGCTACGCTCCAATCCACCTGGGCATGCAATCAATTTGCATTCTTTTTTGCTGACAAAATTCAGAAAATTAGACAAGCAGTTGGTGGCTCCACACCAACCACAGGATGTGTGTTGTCACCTTCTTTAAATAACATCCATCCAAATATCATGACACAATTTCATTCAATTAACCAAAGAAGCTTAGAAGATATTATACAACATCTGAAAACATCCTCATGCTGCTTAGATATTCTACCAACACACTTTTTCAAAAATATTTCACACTGCATGATCACATGATTACAAATTGTAAACACATCCCTTCTCTCAGGTGTCTTCCCACAAGCCCTAAAAACTGCAGTTATTAAACCACTCCTAAAGAAGGCTAGTTTAGACCCCGAAATAATGAAAAATTATAGGCCAATATCAAACCTCCCCTTTTTAAGTAAAATAATGGAAAAAGTGGTTTATCAACAGCTAAATAGCTTCTTGGCCAAAAATAACTGTTTTGATGTCTTCCAGTCTGGCTTTCGTCAGCATCACAGTACTGAAACTGCTCTTGTTAAGGTTTTCAACGACATCCACTTAAACACAGACAGTGGCAGAACTTCAGTCTTAGTATTATTGGATCTCAGTGCTGCATTCGACACAGTCGATCACAACATACTACTAGACAGACTGAAAGTCTGGGTAGGACTCTCTGGCGCAGTACTTAACTGGTTTGACTCTTACTTGAAGGACCGACAATACTTTGTGTCGGTAGCTAATTACACATCAGAGCTGACTGGTATGACATGTGGTGTTCCCCAAGGTTCAATACTGGGGCCTCTTCTGTTCAATATCTACATGCTTCCACTGGCTCAGATTATGAAAAACAACAAAGTGTGTTATCATAACTATGCAGACGACACACAAATCTACATAACTATATCACCAGGGGACTATAATCCCATACCAGTGCTGGCTAAATGTATTGAAGAAATCAACAACTGGATGTGCCAGAATTTTCTTCAATTAAATCAAGATAAAACAGAAGTACTTGTTTTTGGTTCCAAGGACAAACGATTGAAAGTGAGCGCTGAGCTACAATCACTGACGTTAAAAACCTCAAACCAAGCCAGAAATCTAGGTGTAGTTGTGGATTCAGACCTCAACCTGAACAGCCATATCAAGACAGTTACAAAATCAGCCTACTATCACCTGAAGAATATATCAAGGGTTAGAGGACTTATGTCTCAACAGGATTTGGAGAAACTTGTCCATGCATTTATCTTCAGTAGACTTGACTACTGTAACGGTGTGTTCACAGGTCTCAGTAAAAAGTAAATCAGAAAGCTGCAGCTGATTCAGAACGCTGCAGCTCGAGTCCTCACTAAGACCAGGAGAGTGGATCACATCACTCCGGTTCTGAGGTCTTTGCACTGGCTTCCTGTCCAACAAATAATTGACTTTAAAATCCTGCTGCTGGTTTATAAAGCCCTGAATGGTTTAGGGCCTGAATACATTAGTGATCTGCTGCTGCCTTACGAACCATCCCGACCCCTCAGGTCGTCTGGTACGGGTCTACTTTCTGTTCCAAGAGTCAGAACTAAACACGGAGAGGCAGCGTTCAGCTTTTCTGCTCCACACATCTGGAACAAGGTCCCAGAGAGCTGCAGGTCTTCTGAGACCCTCAGCCTCTTTAAATCCAGACTGAAGAACTTCCTGTTTGCTGTTGCCTTTAATTAAACCAGATTCTGCATCTTACTACTGCATTTTATATCTTAAACTGCACTGCAACTTTTATTCAATTCTGTATCTATCTGTTTCTGCTTTTTGCTTTTTAACTGTTTTTTATTGTTTTAATGAATGTTCTTAATTGTTTTTAAATCTTTTATTTTGGATTGTGTTTTTATGCTTTTAATGGTTGTATGTGAAGCACTTTGAATCGCCTTGTGTTGAAATGTGCTATACAAATAAACTTGCCTTGCCTTGCCTTGTACTAAGCACTGTACTAAGTTATTTTACAGTATTTTATTGGCGCCCCAGGTGCTGGAATATTAACATGCTAAAGATCAAACGTTTAGCAAACTCAAGAAAAGAGCTACATTTCAATTTTTAAGTTGTGACGCCCTTAGTTTTTCATCAAGAGTAAAAACATCTATAGATAAATACATAATAGTTTAAAAAATACACTAATTATATATATAATAATATACAACAGCAGTAAATTAACATTTCTTTGAAGGCAAATACATTTTTGGGTGGGTGACATATCATTGTATTACAATAAACATTAGTTCAATATACAAGATATTTTACATTAAATTATATAATAAAACTAAAGTCAAACACATTTTTTCATGGGTTTTTGGTTAGATGCCTGAAATTAGAAATGTGGTTCACAAAAGCTTTAAGGAACAGTGTGTAGAATTGAGTGGCATCTAGTGGTGAGGTTGCAGATTGCATCCATCTGAATGCTCCTCTGCTCACCCCTTCCTCTCCAAACGCGAGGGAGGACCGCCAGTCGCCTTTAGGTAAAGTAAAAACACAAAAGGCCTTCTCTGGAACCAGTGTTTGATTTGTTAGTTCTGGGCTTCTGGAGAAACATGGCGGAGAAACATCGGAGAGTCTTGAGGTAAATGCGTTTTCACGGATTGAAAATTATCACTTGCAGGCAATAAAATTAAAAAGCACTATTTCTTTTCAACATTTACTTTCTTCTGACACTTTTCTTTACACCAGCTTCGGATAAATTTACACCGCAGTTACCCGAGACAAATTACTTAAAAACGTCTACTAAAAACAAGACTGGGATTAACAGCAGGCACGCACACATGTTGGCCGTCTGCAGTGCAAAGACAATATGAAGATTTATGATCGTGTTTCCTGTTTTTACAACGATGCCACAGACTTGGGTTTAATTGTGCGTTTTGTGATTGCAGGGGACGATGTATGTACCTCATTGGTGGGAAAAGCTCATCAACAAGTCCTTCATCAATCCCAAACTCAGGGGGGAAAAATCTACACTTCACAGAATGGGGGACACGGAATACACTGTAGATGGATGCAAGTACTTTGGACCCAAAGTTAGCAAGACCGAGTTTCTCCCGGAAACTTTCGGCTGGATGCCGTTTGCAACATATGTTGAGGTTAAGACAACCAGCTGATTGGCATGTGAATCATTACAGTATGCAGTTCCAGTCAGCTACAAATAAAGAGTTGTGTTATAAGACGAGGTTGGGTGTTGGCGTCACTCCACCGTTCGTAGGGAACGCAAATGGAAACACATCCAACATGCCAACGTTCACTCAACAGCATCCCTTAGATTTGGCGATCAACAGGACGATAAATGTTTGGATGCTTTGAAGCTGTGGTGTAATTCATTAAAAACACACATCCTCAAGAGAGAAGTAGGGTCATTTCCTCATAGAATTCTATACAATCTGACTTATTTTGAGTTGCCCCCAGCTGGTCAGTAGGGTGACTGCAACATTTAAGACACTTCCCCATCAGCTTCACTCTGCAAAACCGGAGTGTGGGGCAGGGGCGTGGTTTAGCGCACCTGCAGCAGACGAGAGGGAGAGAAACACTCGGAACAGCTGGGGCTAGTAAGCCCCAGCTGGGTCCAAGGAGTGTGGGCCGGGCTATTTAAGCCCGGCAGGGGTGGGTAGTCGGGGTGGAAGGTGAGGACATGCAGAGAGTTTTTGTGTGCCGAGAGAGCGACAAGAGTGCATGTGCAATAAAGAAGCCGATGGAACCCGCAAACACCGTGTATGCCGTATCTGTTCTTGACCCGGTCCCCCGGGTAGGCACGAACCTCGCCACACGGAGTTTGCCGCCTGTTCCCGATACTTTCCTAATCAATAATGCAAATTAGCGACAGCGCCACAATATATAATCACGATATAGTAAATCTTATTTTTGAATACATTTTGGATGGAATTCATGCCTTTGCGCATGAGACAGAGGAAAGATGACAACAAAGGTTTCAAACTGACGGCGTGGTCATTCATGGTCGGGGTTACAACCCACACTGTAAAACATCACAGCCCTGTTTAGTTACTTCCACTTACTACTTCTCTTTAACTCAAAGAGCTCTGATAAGTTTTAGCTTTTGAACTTAACTGTTCAAGTTAAACGTAGTTAAACTTACAGCAATGCGTTGTGTTGACTTCTTTGAAATTTGTTCAAGTTAATTCAACTTGGCTCTTTAAGTTGTCAGTAAAAAAAAAAAAAAAAAAGACTGGAAAAAGGCGGGAGTGGGGGGATAAAAGAACAAATGTTGTCATGTTTGAGTTTTAGGGAAACTGTCTTTTTTTAAACCATGGCCAGGTTGAAGCCTAGCCATAATCTACTGGATAAACACTGCAGATAAGTCAAATACTTAAATTCCAATGAAAATATCGGCATTTTGTGGTAAACAAGAAAGGACTACTTCCACCGGCGGAGGGAGTCTATTAACCTGACAACCTCAAGTGAATCGAGGCTGAGCAATTCACCGTTACTTTCCACCTGCATCAAGTAGAGCGGACTGAACAGAGCTGAGGATTCCTCTCGCTTTGCTTCGGCACATGAAGGTGAGTTTAAATTATGACTTTAATTAATTTTCTTAATTAATAGCATGGGTAACGTTAGTAATATAACTGTAAATGTAATGTGCTTTTCAATGGTCTGGAAAGGCTAGCTAACTGTGTGGCTTTAATATTCAGCTAGCTTAACAATTTCCCTTAATAGTTTTTCCCATGAACTTCTAAGACAAATGGTTGACCTATTTTATTTGTCCTGCAGTTGATAAAACGTAATTAATGTAGAACTAGAAGCTATTGGTTCATTTTCTTAAGTGACCGCAATTTTCTTTCATTACCCGCCAACTAACTTGTTAGGTTAGCTAGCTAGCTAGCGCGTGCTAGCTAACCTAACACGAGCATCCACGAACATTAAGCAGGCTATAGAGTCATGGCTGAGGGCTTCACATTGAAGGCTGAGTCAGTGCCCATGCTTTGCTTGCTCTTTGCTTGCTCTTTGTCAGTGGGCAAAATGTATTTATTAATGGGTTGATATTTAGTTTGTATGCCAGTAATTACTTGTATTAATGCGACACAGCAGACCCACACAGCAGACAGCATTTAGAAATGTAAAAGATTGATAATTGAAGCATAAAGTAAATGCACGTTATATTTATAATAAATACAAATATATGTGAGTTTTATTTGTCTGAAACTCATTTCACTAAATATGCAATTCTTTAGTTTTTTTTTTATTTACAGATGTCATCAAGAATGTCCAGTACTTGATGTGGAAATGTAAGTTTTGTGAATTCCCCTCTAATTGACAAAGAAGAATAATCCAGCATTATATATATCATCATGGACATCATCATCGGTGGTGTTTAGGACTCAAGTTAGGATTATACCTTTGGTATTGCATTCATCTACCCTTATCTGTTTTTCCTAGGATGCAAACCAAAACCGAAGAACAGCTGCCCTGCTTGGTCTTCCATGCTATCTTTCAAAGGATCCCTCTGACAATATCCGGACGTGTGATGTAAGACACTGTATTTACACATTTACTACACTCAATGGTTGTAATGTGACAATGGTAACATGTTTTGTGTTCATTAGTTTTATTACCCCTAGCCACACTATTTTTTACAGAGATTTTGTATAATTACAATCTGTCTTTTCAATAGTCTCCTTCACCTTTTTTTTGTTTTAGAGATTTTTAATAAGGATTCTCCAAACATTGAACTAGTACTATTTTGGAGATGTCTGTTAAGATGTGAATGTCTTTATATGTCTCCAGGTCCTTTGACAGTCTTCGATGTGGCCGAAGTAGCAGAGAAGATCATCCAACACGAGCTCAGAGACGTACCACAGGCTTTGCCATGTTGATGGCCACAATCTACTGCCTTAACCTGGAGTGCCCCCGTAATATGAACGACACCTTTGAGTTCCTTCATGAACATTAAACCGGACCAGTGCTCAGCAAGATTCCATGGGCTCAGAAGCAAACTGCTCAGATAAATGGTAAATGGACTGTATATTTTATATCTCTCTTCAAGTCTTCCTACCACTCAAAGCTTTAATGCTACATGTCATCATTCACCCATTCACACCCACTCACACACTGATGGGAGGAGCTACCATGCAAGGTACCACCTGCCCATCACTAACTAACATTCACACAAGAGAGGTCAAGAGTCTTGCCCAAGGACACATCGACATGGACTAGCGGAGCCGGGGATCTAACCACCAATCCTCTGATTGAAGGACGTCCTTGTTCTACCACTGAACCACAGTTGCCCCAGATTATAATAATAATTATAAATATAGCCAGTAAAACAATTAGAGCACATATCAAAGTCAAGCTTTAGACTAAAACTCTTCTAAACTGTAGATTGGTTGTTTTGACACGTAACACCTTTTGTTGGGCTGTTAGAATTGTGTTTAAGAAATTAAACATATAATACATTTTTATAAAAATGTATTATATGGATTTTATAAAGTTCTCAGTATCCCACATATTGCCTCTTCACAGCCACACTACCTTATCTCCAGCTGTCTCTAATTATATGTTTCCCTTTCTTTGAAAGTATGCAATTAAGTTGTGTGTATCCATTTTTTGGGGTGTTTACAATATTCTTATGTTTATATTGAAAACGTCTGAACTTGTAATTATCTCTCATTTGTCATTGTACAACCACACATACTGTCTGTCTGTCAGAGTGCCTCCACTTGTATGTGGGAAACATGTATTTAACACATGTATATTTGGGTGTGTTGAGATGTACTTGCCAATGTTTCAGTCTGTGTATATTTTCTTCCAATAAATGTTATATATTTTTAACAGAATCAAGAATTGTTGGTCATTTCGTTTTTATAAAGCAAGCACACTTTCAATTATCAGTCAAAATAACATTTATATGCAAGTTGAAACAAATTTGTGATGTAAATCATCTTAACTTAAAATGGCAAGTTGTACACACATGGTAAAGTTATTTTAACTTGGTGGATCAAGTTTAAACAACAAGGGACTAAAAGTTCACTCAACTCTGACAACTTGACTCATCGTTGTAGTTACATCAACCATATGAACTTACATTTCCTAGTTGAATCAAAGGACATTTTTAAGTTGAGTTAAATAGCTTTTTCAAGGCAGCAGGTGAACTTTCGTTTGTAAGTTGAACTGGCCTGAAATGTTTTACAGTGCATAAGCCCATGTGGGCGTTCAATGATACACTATTGTACATTTTCAGAAACACCAGTTAAGAAACTGGAGATAAAATAACCAGATAGCAATGTGTGCGTTATTGGCTCTTACAGTAATTTAAAACACCTGAAAAATAAAGCTTTTCCATCGGCCATCATCAGTGAATCCAACATGACGCATTACAAGCCACTGTTATCGCATCCTCGCATTATCGTGCAATCCTCCTTTGAATGCACATGCGAAGAAAGCATAAATCGGCAAGTAAATATTGCAGGAGAATAGAAAACGCATACTTTAGCGGGTCGATAAAAAGGGTCCAGATTATGAGCAGATGGAGGTAGAGTGAGAAATGAAGGCAACAAAGAACACACCACTGTGTTACATTTCACTCTCAGTGGGTACCGATGCCTGTAGCCTTCGTTCCATTTCCTTGTAGTGCGCGCTCACACACACACACACACACACACACACAGCTGAGAGCTACATTATTCCCTCACCGCTTCACAGGCCATGGAAATATTCAGAATTTCCTTCAACAACCATGACCCAGAAACGCACACATAGATTCCTTTAGTGCTACCCCCCATCCCCACTCGCTTTCACACACAGACATGCGCGTAATTGCGGCTCATTCTGTTTGGACTGAGCTGAATTAACATGCGGGTCAAACCCTGGTTCATTTCAAAACACTTCTCGTGACACGCGGCAGCCGGTTTTGCCTTTCATTTATCTTTCCAGCAATCATCCAGATTTTCATATTGAATCACAATGTTATGCAAGTTGCCTCTCGTGACGTCTTTCTGCAGTGTATTAAGTGTTAAGAGCCTATCTACATTTGGAGGGGGGAAAAATAAGCTAAATTTAGATAAATCTGCCAGTAGCAAGGGCTTCACTTATTACACTTAGTGACATAACACTCTTTTTAAGAGTGTTATGTCACTCAGTTGTCATGTTATGTCACTCAAGCGCCGAACCTGGGGTGACCGGGCCTTCTCAGCTGCTGCACCCCCCCTCTGGAATGCCCTCCCCATCCACATCCGTCAGGCTCCCACCGTATCATTATTTAAGAAAGGCCTAAAAACCCACCTCTTCAAACTTGCCTTCACCTGCTCCTTATCATCCACTACAGGACTCATTCCACATAGCTTCTGTTTTATTTTTTATATAAAAAATATTCTGTTTTTAATTGATGTCTTGATGTTTTTCTAATCGTTCCCTTTTTCCTTTTGTTGTATGTAAAGCGTCTTTGAGTGGCTTGAAAAGCGCTATAAAAAATTTAAATATTATTATTATTATTATTTTTACAAGATATGTGGAAGATAAAGCCTGTTGATGCTGATGAGGTTCAAGTTTCACTTTTGTTTTTCATGGATGATATCATAGGTTTTTAAATATAGTGTTCACGCCCTCCGGGGCATGAATGAGACGCGATACACGCTTATGCATGGAGCCAAACTAAAGCATCTGTGAGCAAACATGAATGTTCATGAGGGGGTTTCCCCTGAGTATTCGCTTCCTGCATCGCAGAGGTGGAGCGACACTGCTGTCAACACATCACGCATTCATGGCAGCAGAAAGCAGCACTTCTCTCTTTGTCCTCGTTTTTTTTTTTTTTTTGGAACACAATCTATGCCAGTGGGCCGCATTCCCATTTTAACTTTTCATCTTGTTACTGCAGGTGCATTCAGAAGGCAGTTTTTGTGGCTAAAACTGAATTCAAGGCCCCTAGACAAAATCCTCAGCCTCTATCGAGAGCCAAGAACCTGTACAACTACAGCTTAACAGTGATGTGTACATTCATTTGTGATCCATGACCCCTTTTGTTGACCCCTTTTCACTCCGAAGAAAAATGTGTTATTACCACCCAGACAAATGTTGTCCAACCCAAGTTGTTCTACTGTTGCATTTCCACCCCCAGAATTCTGGGACCTGACGTGTTAAACCAACTTTAACCTACAACAAATGACTGTTTTCCAGGTTACATGGCATCTATTATAAATGTCACTTGTACCTTTGTGTTGTTGAGTCTCTCCACTTTATCAACGTCCTTCTCTTTCTTCTTCTCCTCTTTTTTCTTTTCATGCTCCTTCTGTGATGAAAAAAAATAGGAAGACTACATAAGAGGTGGCATATTTGCAACCGACCGCACTATACCTGTTTGTCATGGTATCTACTAAAATCACAGATACACACACTAAGGTTAGGCCTATAGAAATAGAATAGTAGAAGGGACATCTCTATTCAAATCGATGTAGTAGGATGGTTATAGTGGCAGCCATTTTTATGTATAACTGTTTAAGTGACCGTTATAGCGGGCTAACTTCCACATAGACTAAACCGATTTACGGCAAGGTGTGGTGAGGTTTTGCAGAAACCACTAAAACAAACAGCGGAGTACTAACGTTACGAGCTATCCAGCTAGCCAGCTTACTAGCGTTCCGTCATGCTTTAATTGCCATCTGTCTATTTAGCTGTTTTGCTAATTCTGTCATGCTCTACTGGCCAGCTGCCTATTTAGCTAGCTTGCCAATTCCACCACGATTTAATGGTCAACTGGCTAGTTAGGTAGCTAGCTTAATTCCACCACGATTTAATGGTCAACTGGCTAGTTAGGTAGCTAGCTTAATTCCACCAGGCTTTATTGCTACACCAGTGCTGGGTCAAACGGTCCCTCCGCCTCACTCTCCACCGGAGAAGGGCAAGCTAACTATCCAACCGTCTGTCTCCGGAGCTGCGTCCGCTGTCTTCCCGGGCCAGCCGCGAAGACAGCACTTTACGACCCCCACTGATGTGTGTGGACACCGTAACAACACAGATAACAAACAATCGCCATTTTACTCTAATTCAATTTTGATGGTTAGGCCAATATGTCTTTTAATGATATCAGTAACATTAATTTACACTTAATCTGACTGAATCCCAATGTAATTAATAAACAGCAAGTCATTTCCACAACATATCTTACAATGATAACTCTCTGTCCTGCAAAACCATAATTAGCATAAAATAATGCTTAAAAGAAGGCACTTTTCTTCATTAAATCACCATTCAACAACCATTACAATATTCTGAAGGCGGGAACATGGGGCCTAATGGTAATGATTTGTTGTACCTAATAGCAGGTTGAAAACAATTAGGTCTCACTCAGTAATGTGATTTTAATGCACTCACACTGCAAATCTAATGTGCAGGCATTATTAGCGCACGGAGAGTTGATGTAGTGTTTGCAGGTTAATGGTTCCGTCTTGCTTTGTTGTATGCAAATGAGCCGGTGCTGATGCCAGCCACCAACAGGCTTTAGCTAATGACTGTCAGGCTGCCAAAGAGAGAAGCTTTAGCTTAGCATGTTGCAGCCTACAATCTAGTCTGATTCTCTCTGCATCTCCCTCTGTCTCCACTCTCAATGCAATTAATTTACTGGCTGTTTATGTGTATAGTTATTCATGATTGTGGTTATTTGTCATAAGTGCATAATACACAATACTACATAATCATCAATATTTGCAGTGATGCAAATCAGCATTGACAGTGAGATGATATATCATTATTCTACAGTCACCATCTTTTGTGAGCGTGCATTCTGTCAATTTCTTGTTGTTTTTTTACTTCAGACTAATGGACTGAAATATTAAAAAGCCAAACACAGCACAGTGCACAGCGCACACACACAGAGAGAGAGACTGGGCCAAATGTCAAGGCTTGCCACCGGGGATTCTTTTTTTTTGGCTTGAATTTGAACTTCTGAAGATTTTTCTGCAGACTTCATGGCAGTGGAACAGACGCAACAATGGCAACTGTTCACACATGAAAAGAATAACAGATACTGGCGTCTATTCCGTTTCCATTGATTGACATCCTGGGGTTGCTCATGTTCAGCACAGCATAGGCTATATTTTGGCATAAATCATAAAATCTTGAGTTTATTATCTTTGTGGGTGCGTCTGACTATGAGTTCATTAGACGAGCATTGGATGATTTGCATTGTTCGCGAATGGATGCGAACAATGCAAATTTCTGCCGGGCGGCGCAAATGGCGCGGCACAAATGGCGGAAGGCGAAAAAATTCAACTGAAATATTTCAACTCGGGAGAAGAATTCGGGTGACTCGTGACGCGAGTATGAAATCCACCGAGCTGTGTGCGGCTACGGAGAATATTACCCAGACACGAGGGCGTCTGATGTTCTGAAGTTTGTGGAATTTCCACAACAATTATAAAGCAGAAATAGTGGTTATTTCCATGGTAGATGGCAGAACTGGAGATAAGCCACGGAGATAAGCCACGCCCCTACCACGAATTAAGCGAATGACACGAATAAGCCACATATAGACGAGCGAGTAAACTCACACAAAATATCTTCGCGTTTGGTGTGAACATAGCATTAGCCTCACATTTTAAGTAATTAAGATACTATGCAGCTATACAGCTGTTCTTACTGTAAAACTGCATTTATAACACATTTGTATATAACAGTAAGGCAAAAAAACGTTGCACATTTTGCTTTTTAAGGTTACCTATGCGTTTATGATAACAAAAAGTTGCCATCGGTAAGGAATTGGTCACCAATTTCTCACCAATTTCTCAAGACAGCTGCTAATGGCTAAATGGATGACCCTGAGCACACAGATATATTTTAAATTGCTTGTTTTAAAGGTTTTATGTAGGCCCATGGCAAATAACGAAAACGGGGTTCGAGACAAGTTAAGATGCAATTAGGAAACTCAAAGCCAGTGAAAATGCTTTTATTCAGCAAAAAACTAAAACACTTCCTCTCTCTCGCACAATACGCACTGAGCTGTTGGATTCCTGAAAGGACCCACACTGCTCTGATAACACCATGGCTGTGCCCGAAATAAAACACTCCCTTTATAATGGACTACTGTATATAGTGAGTTCACCATGTTCTAGTGCATGTTCTGGTGAATGTATAGTGAGAATTATTATACCCTATCCAGTGGACTCAAAGTATCCCACAGTGCATTGTGGAGAGAAGTGTGCAGAATTATGTAGACGCCTAAATACGATCTGACCTCCCTGCGTCACGCTGTTTCTAACTTTGGTTATTCACTCAGTTAGTGTCTGCGTGCCCCAGAGCGAGTCCACGTGCAGAGGTGCAAAGGATTGTGGTCGGTAGATATGGGCGCACACACTTCAGAGCGACAGTGCCGTGTCTGAAACCGCTACCCACCTGAATGCTGAAAGTGAAATTGATGCCCTACTTGGCGAGAAATACAAAATGAGGCAATCATTGTCAGCCAATTATCCCTCAGTGCAACATGTGACATTTGGCAAAATACAGCAGCACCATAGCACAGAATTTGGACACAGCAGCACAGGAGAACAATCTAGAAACACAAAGACAGCTCAATAGCATCACAGCATTAAAAGTAAAGCAAAATTAAAAAAGTTAAATAACGATAATAACAATCAAATAAATTCAAAGGAGTGTTTTCTTATTACAGTTGTACTTTGTGTATTATGTTCTGATAGCCACTTTTCATTCAGGATCCAGCTCACGGCCAACAAAGTGACAGGATTTGTTCTGACTAATTAATCTCAAAGCTTTCATTCCTCCTCACTCTAGCAGTGAGTTGTGCAGACTAGAGTGACGGGGCAGTCGTCTCATTTTCAGCTCAAAAGAGGGAAAGAAATGACATCCATTGCCGTCTGCGAGCCGGGCTACCAAAGACCATTTGTGATGGAAAACAAACTAGCGGAGCAACAAGTCTCTGAGACACCTGAGACACTTCTAAAGCATCATCATTAGAGGCGTGGGCACTTTCTCGATTCGTTGACTAATCGCGATGCAGGCGTGGACAATTCTGCATTAACACGTCACCACCTGGAGTCGGGTTTCACTTAAGCTCACAGTCGTGACAACAATATCGGGCTGCAAAATAAACAATGTGCATGCAGGCTGAAATCAAACCACTACAAGAGATGCAGGGACTTAAACTTGAGTGAGAGTGGAAGAGCTATGAGTAAGAAACCTCCGCTGATGCCACAGGCATTCAGTGGCCCCGTCTCAGAACTGCGGTGTGAAAACTTTACTTTTGTAGATTACAGCACACTTGTGATGCACAGCGGAAGGATTCCTGATTTGTAATGTTTAAGTCTATCAGTGGGTCACACAAATAATAGTGTAGTCTGATTCTTGAAAGCTCGCTCTAGTTCAGATGTATCGGACTGTATACATTGTATAAATTGATGGAAAAGGTGACAACGTGCAGTAATGTGAACTGGCTCCAATGAAAATTCTCGCCACTACTTTTTTAATTTATTCTATTTAAGTCTTTATTTTATTTAAATTTGTGGCAATGCCTTTAATCAAAAATATATATATATATTTTTTTCTCCATATGCTGCTCATCTCATTTTAAGGTCGAGACAGGTTTTTTGGACATTAACAGGCTGCCAGTTCAAACTCTCATCCAACAAAAGCTGATGACAGATTGTTGCGTTTGAGTCTCAAAGGCAGGGTCGGTAATCTTCTTTGAAATTGGAATCTTCATTTCATCCTGACAGTGGTCAATGAACCAAATGCTCAGAAGGAAAAAAAAAAAAGGTCTGCAGGACTGTAATAAGACCTGATTGTAATGTTTGGACGAGCTACCTGAATGTCTTCCACAAGCTGCTAACTTTATAGCAGTAACTACCAAAAGGAGCCATGTTTGTTGTTGATGTTCATAATAATTTCGGGGGGAGGGATTTGCCGAGTTGGCGATTTTCTCGCTAGTTGTAGCAACTTTTGGAACTAGTGCTGCAATCTGCTTTCATCGGAAAAGCGTCGGCGACACTGGGCTGGATCATTTTTGTAAATATAGCGTGCTCTTGCTAGTTTCTCAAGATTACCAACGTTGCCTTTAAGTTGCTTATACATGTTAGAAACTAAGCCTAATTAGATTCAAGAAAGGATCTGAAAGGCTTTGGATTTAATAAGGTGATTCGATGCTTGATTTGATAAAATGTTGCCTTTAATGCTAACACTTGTGGATAAGAAAAGCTGACTTTTATGCTATTGTTTAGGAGAGTTGCCTTGATCCTTCGCGAAGTTTACCCAATGTTTTAGATGGCTTTCAGAATAGAAGTCTCTAAACGAGGACTGTCGACGGTCCCAAATGATGTCGGCTGGTTTATGTTTGTCGCTTAGATAATGCAAGTATCAGGGGAAAACCATCTATAAGCGTAGTCAAACAATGTACCGTTGACCGTCTAGTCTAGTCTACTCAGACTACTGTCGAGGCAACACAACCACCACATCGCAGAATACTGCACCTCAGCCTGGGAGTACGGCGAGGCGCAGGGAGGCGCAGCATCAGAGGACTTCGGCTGGAAGACAGAGAATTTCAGACGGCGGGTTGGAAGACGGACAGAACAAGGAAGACAGCGTGAGAATAAAGGCGAAAGAGTAGCGGTGGGTGTGTGTGTGAGAGAGAGAGAGTGCAGAGTTAATTAGAAGGGAATGGAGGAGGATTTTCTCATCTGCAGCGGAGTACTCTTCGCTTCAGTAGACACCTGCGGGTCAATGTTACATTCGGCCTAGCGGCTGCACAGAAAGAATGGTGTCAAAAGAGCGTCTCTCACGCACACACACACAGATACAGAGTGTAGCGATGACCTCCATTAACCTGCCGTTGACCTGTGAGACAGACTGAGAGCATGCTCGAGTTGAACTCTGCAGTCTACCAACAATAGTTTGTTATCTCAAACCTTTTTTTTTATCTCTCGGCTTGACAGTGTATTGAAGGGAAGGAAATGGTGATCAAATGCAATGGTAACACACACACACACATAAAAAGCCAGGGCACTGTCGAGTGTGATCAAACGCAGACTAGTTGGGTTTAGAGTGTTAAGCTCCTAAAGAATATCTAAAGCAATTTTTTTTGATTATTGCTTATTTATTCGTGAATATTCAATGTTATAGAGAAACGCTTAAACTTGCAACAACTTGCTTGAGGGCATATTGTCACATACTGTGTCTTTGATTGTAAACTTTATACGGTGAACTCGTTAGAAAACCAGCATTTAGCAGTTCCATGAGCATTCCTTTGGGTCCAATTTGTACCCTCTTTTAGCTCTGATTTTGGTTTCCACTAGCTCCTTAAGGAAAGATAGGTCTCTTTAGCTGCTACATGCTACACCGTGTTCACCAGCTAGTCTCCAACTGGTGTCTAAAAAAATGTTTCTCATCAATCTTTCGGAAAAAGAGCAAATACATGCATTCTGTGGCTTTGTTCATCCATCACTAGGAGAGTATCCTTTCACACCTTTTGATCAATTCATAAAGAAAATATTGATTGCGGCAGCGTTAAAAAGGTACGTCTGCCTAGGTATGTTCAAGTGCACAGTTTCCCTGCACATGTTCAGAAGACTCAAGTAAATTCAAAGCAAGTAAGTATTGTTTTTATTCTTTAGATGGGGAAAAGCCTGGCTTATGCCTTTGACAGCTTGGTGCACACAGAATCTTTCATAAAAGCAGGCCATCATAATACATCATAATTACAATAATAATAATTACTACCATTTCCAATATGTCTTCAAAATCCAATACAATATGACAAAAATCCCATCAGCTGCTTAAATCTTTCCCGCATGTAATGAATGTCAGCTAACAGACTGAACTTAACAGTTCTGATGCTACCGTGGCCAGGACTCTTATCACTTCCTTGTTTAGTCTTTGCCATCTGGCAGTTTGCTGACTCTCTACATGCACCACAGCTCCAACCACCTCCCTTAAGATCCGTGCCTCGTCTCCACTTACTGCCTCTCCACACAATGGCTGAACAGATTGATTATTCCAAGAAATAGGGATAGAATTCAGGTCACGGAAAAAAAAGCTAAAATATGGATGTTACTGATTATGTTACACAAACTACAGAAATCAGAATCAGAATCAGAATCAGAATCAGAACCATTTATTGCCATGTATGTTTACACATACAAGGAATTTGTCCTGGCGGGAAGGTGCATACATTTAACATTTAACAATACACATTTAACAGTTAACGCAGTGCAATAAATGAGGATGAATGAATATTTACATTGAAACAGTAGCATATCAAAATATCAAAATACCAAAATACCAAAAATAAGATGAAGTGCATGGAATGTGCATGAGTGTAAGTGTTGTGTGAAAGTGGCAAGAGTAGTCTTAAGTGTCAAGTGTATTTAAGCATATTTAAGCATAAGGCTATGTGCAGGTGAGTGTCCGGTGGGAATTGTCTGGGGGTGACAGAGTCAGTCGAGTAGAGTCAGTGGGGGACCCGGGCTCTGTTGATGAGCCCGACTGCAGACGGGAAAAAACTGTTTTTGTGGCGTGAGGTCTTGGTCCTGATGGACCGCAGCCTCCTCCCAGAGGGGAGGGACACGAACAGTTTGTGTCCAGGGTGAGAGGGATCAAATTGCAGATATGTCCTAACCGAACGTATTAATAACCTGCAAATTAATTGTGAAACAGGTTAAGATGTTAACTGGCTAAAGTTACTTTCAGAATCATAACAAAAAAGACTCAATCTAGCAACGGTATAGCTTTAATTTTATTTGTCCATTAATGTAATGGCCAGCTAACATACCGTAGGTCTGTTTCACAATTCGTCAGATTTTTTGAATTGGCTAATGTTGAGTAAAATGCTAATGCTAGGCTAATTTCAGCCGTGTGCATCACTACCGCTCACCACTTTCTTTTATTCAACCTCTGACAAAAACAGACCGCTGGCCTCACCTTTTATTACTTGACCAAAATGAATATGTGCGTATTTGCAGATTTAAGAAGTCTCACACATTATTGTTGTTTTTACTTATTTGACAGGTTTTTTGGGGGCTTTCATTGAAATTAGTCACATTGAAAACCTTGTGAAGGAGTTGCCAATAAGCCATTGCCCTACTCTTTGAAATTATATTATGACTTTGGAAATCACATACAGAAACCTACTAGCAGTTTACAACCACTAACCACTGGATTTCAAAACATGAAAGCACTGCTACACCCGTTTGTATGCCTACTTAACATACAGTTAAAATAAGTTGCTCTAGAATGCATGTAAGTTGCAATTTACACAAAATTGCAATGAAATTCAAAGGGGCTCTGATATCAGATTGATATCGGCATTGGAACTAATATAAACCTGGGTCGATGCGTCTCCAAGGTGGTTCTTAATTTTTTGGTGAAGATGTTTATTTTACTAGCTTGTGTTTTGTCTTTTTGCGTGTTTTGTTAAATGAGCTCCCAGGGCCACTTAAGCCACCGGCTCCTCGGAAGATCACCAACCACATAAAGTAATTCAACATCCATTCATCAACCAATACAACCTTGAAGTCCATACATCGGAACAATTTAACATATTCTTTATGTATGATACCAGGCTTCCTCCTCCTCCTCCTCCCACCAGCCGCGGGCAGAAACTAACACTGACTGTGTCTTTCTGAGGGCAGAACAGAAGAATGTTTTTTTTCTCTCCATTTTTCATCTTTCCCCACTCCCATCCATCACCCTCCCTCCTCAGCTGTTTAGGCATCAAACGACTGCCTGCTCTCGTTGCCCGTGGTGGTGAACGCAGCACAGACGAGATGTGAATTCCTTTTGTATCCCCCCTTCTTATGCTGTTGATGTCTTTTAGCTTTTGTTTGGTTTTATTTTTTTCCCTCCCCCACCCCTCTTAGAAAACCTCCTCCTCCTCTGATGCTGATGCTGCTGGAGATGTCGACACAGCACTAAAAAGGCACAGATGGGCTGATGATGAAGATAAAGAGAAAAGAGGATGGATGAGGAGGGATTGATAAAGAGTGGATAGTGATAAATAGTGGATAGATAACAAGGGAAGATGTGCGAGCTGGGTGAGGGAGGATGAACAGAGGTTATTAGGACTATTAGACGCGTCTGTCTATCTGTTGAGAAGATGAGATAAGCCTGTATTGGTCCCCAGACTGGAAATTTGGAAATCACGATTTTTTCCTAAACCTAGTATTTAGAAATTTAAGAAGTATTTAACAATATTTTCCTGAACTCAGATGGCTACACAAGGACCACGTCTACTTCTTATATACAGTTTGTGTATCAGTCACATGCTGTTGTGGCTGGAAATAAGAAGGCGTACTCCAAGAATATGACTAAAAAGTCAGCATACTATAACTATACAAGTGCAATTAAAAACAAGGTTAAGAGGAAAAGCGAGAAACATGTACAACGCTGCACTGAACCTTTGCTGAGAGTTTAGCAAAAAATAGTCTGTAACCATGCTCGCAGCTCTGCAAGGCTGCACTTAGTGTCAGCAGATGGCAGACGTTAAGTAGGCTGCCACAGCCGGCTGTAGGAACACGAACATTGGCCAGCACTGTGGATACAGCACACAGGACGTCCGTATGACTAACGCCGGCAAATGAGGCTGGAAATCAGCAAAGTCTTCCCCCAGGGTGACTGTCCCACTCTCGTGACATTTTTAGGCCAGTCACAGAGAGTTCACGAGATGCACTGTGATGTCTTGTTGATTCGGCTAACATTGAAATAATGCGCAGTCCGCGCACACATACACTAACGAAACTCACTCCTGCCAGAGCAGTGAGCTCATGCTGCATGAAGTGGATGTACTTGTGTACTCCGACAGCAAACAAAGTACTGCAAGCTGTCCATTACAAAACCCCACGTCCTCTCTCTACCGTTCTCTCCAGCGGTCTCACTCGCATGCAAACAAAAACTAATCCAAACCTCTTATATGCACCGGGATTTGCATTTAAAATCCTTTTTAAAGCCTATATGTACCAAAACACTACCTTTTTCAAACTCTATCTGGTGAGTGTGAACGTGTTTTTGTAGAACGAGTAACTTTTGAAAGTTACTCTTACAAACGGGGCTCGATAGAAGGGTTTGCTCAGGTGTGGTATATTAACTTGTATAGAGTCTTTCTAGTGCTTCAACAATACATGTCATTCATGCATTCCCGCCCAAACATACACAGAGGCTACCATGCAAGGTCTTGCTTTGGTCGAGTGAGCCACACTGTCAATAACTGCCCTCCAATATTAGAAATTACATTTTTGGAAAAAACATATGAAAAACCTGAAAAACTAAAACGACTGCACGAGAGTCTATGGAGCACAGCCGGATAGTTGTGGAGCTGATCGACGCTACGATCGGTGGAACTTAGTGAAGGGTCACCTACTGCTAATCTCCATGAACAAACTCCTAATAATGGTAATAAAAAGTAGAGGGTAAAAACAAGCGCTCTCTTTGCATTTCCCTTAGCTTATTTTCTTGGAATATGGTTAAAATTTGCGATTACATTTAGATGGAAACTTGTCCAGAAAACTGTCTAATCGGCATTGATTAAGATTAAATGAATTCCTCCTGGACAATCAATAAAGGAGAGATCATTTGGACAAGAAATACTGCCTGCATCTAATCCAATTATATCTTACTATATCCATCGTATTACAGCATTCATGCAGGCAATATTTAGTTGTCAACTAACTTCCATTATCCTCCAAACATCCAGGCAAACAAACCCAGTACCGCGTGGTGATGTAACTACAGCATGCAGATAGGCACACACCGTTTCTCTTCTAAAAGTGCTGGAGAAATAAGTCAGGCCAACACACACACGCACACACACACGCCCTCTCCTCCTCTTTCTCCATCTGCACCAAACTGCTTAAAGTGATAATGAGTTGTTTTTAATAATTCATTTGCATATAAAAGCCGAGCAGTCTGCGTGGGCGGCAGAAACAGATCCTAGATCACAGTCTGGCTATTGGCAACGCTTCAGAGAAAACAGAGAGGGGGGAGGCGAGAAGGAGAAAGAAAAGGACAAACCGAAGAAACAGACAGAATGAAGAGACTTAGGGAAACCAAGCGAGGGACACCGAGGGGAAGAAACGGGAGATGAAATAAAGACGCGCCAGAGACGGGCAAGACATTTTGCAGTTGTGTAGCTCATTTGTTGTTCGTGTTTGAGAGCGCTTTCCTATCCCCGCATCTTGTTTGTTCAGTTTGTGTGTGCACCATCCTTTCAGTTTGTAGCCTTGCTATGAGTGGAGCGTGCACCTGGGTAGAAATGTCGGCTTTTCGTGTCCGTTTTGGAAAACTTTTGATACCTCACTTCAGAGTGCGTCGATTAGTTGTATAGCTTCTTTTTTTTTTAAAGATGCAATTCAAAAGGGAATCCCTAATTGTGCTGAATGATTACTGCAATCCCAATGGCAGATAGCCACATTAAGTCCCTGATCACACAGAGACGTGCCACTGGAAACACATTGCCGGCAAAACACCCGTTTTCCCATGGTATGGTTTGCCGTATTTTTCCCAGCAGTTTTTTTATTAGCCGGCTTGAATCCTTTTTTCCCTCCAGTTCTATCCCATTTGATCGCATAGACAATCAAGCTGGTCATTTTCAGGTAGTTTTCAGTAGTAAGTTAACTGTTTCCAAGTTGACATTGCTGTGACTGTTTTGAAGAACAAAAACCAACAAAAAACTCAGAGGCCTGTTAGAGCAGACATGTTGACTTGAGAGAGAAGCGAAAGCACAGATGGTTAATGTTCAAGACTCCCAGCACAAGTTAGTTATAAGGTTGTATTATGAATGCTCTGGCGCATCTGATCTGATACTGACCCAAACTACTCAAGGTCAATGCCCAACCTTGACCAATGGTCTCTGCCTCAATCAGACACGCACAGCGAATCTTTCTAAGAGCAGTGGGCTTCATAACTACACGGCAATTGGGGAACGGTTAAAAAACTAGGGCAGATCCTATAATGATAAGGCTGGATAAAAATGTTTTTCGCCATTATTATCCATTTATGATATTTTTTTGTATTTCAATGAAATCCTTATGAAGCCATACATCGAGAAATTGCAACACATAATTGCATCGTTTTAATTGACAATAATGAGCACATACCACCAACTTTCTCAGAAAATCTGATTATTTTGCACTCAAGTTCAAATCAAATGACAAAAGCACTTTTGCATTTGTGAAGTATTTAATTCCCACAAGAGTATTCAAAACCATCGACAACTTATTTATATTATTTATTGAAGCGATTTATCGAGATACAAAACATCGTATATAGGGATAGAAGATTATCACACAATGTAGGGATTACACTCACGTGTTTTTAGACTGAGCAAAACACTATAATAGATCATTAAACAGGGATGAGATAAATCATTTGATGTTAATAATAGCGTGTACATAATAATCTTGTCTATTCTTTACCTTTATTTGTTCAGATTTGTTGTCCTTGCGGCTAGCTGTTATGTCTATTCATAACAGCTCAACAGACCAAGAAAACAGTAATTGTTCTGCTGTATCTTACATACAGTGCAGGCAGTATTGTTTGCTGAAGAGTGTTATGTTTGTGAAAATGGGATTTCTGTGGAAGGAGGCACAGACTTTGCGCATGAACACGTGCACGTTGTGTGCGCACACACCAACTCGTGCACATTCCAGTGAGCATTCACACCGCCTTGCATATCTTGCACAGCGCCCGAGCAACCCACTCGCTCTACTCTCTACTCGTTGAGATATATATACACACACACACACACACACACACACACACACACACATAAATACAAACATATAAACACCCAAACATAAATAAATGCCTGTTATATGTTGATGAGAAAACAAACACTTGGTTTCCTTTCAATAACAGAAAAGGAATTAGTAAGTAAGCCATTGAGTTGGTTTCTGTCATTAGGAGATTGTATCAAACAGTCTTACATGAAAACATATGCAACATCTGATGCACACGCGTCCAGGAAATGGCAGCTCTGTACACGGATATGACAAGAACATGGGCCAAAATGTAAACAAGAAGTGAGGTGGATGCTCACCGGAGCTGCAGCCAGGGCCTCCTTGTTGTAGTACTTTTTCCTCTCGTACTTGTCCCGGATGAAGACCTCCACTGCTCTAAAGGCTTGGATTAAGGACAAAAATACTGTGCAAAAAAATTACAAAAATATCAATTATGCACACACGGTAGAAACAAACCATCAACATGGAGAGGAAAAAAAACCTGGCAGTGCCAAGCCTTTGTTTTTTTAGGTGTTAGATATGGCAGGCGTTTAAAATAAATAAAAGAAGTTGTGATCATAAGGTTGCCAATTTGAATTGCTGGTTGCGATCAGAAACATAGGAGGTAATGACTGAGAAATCCTTTAAAGTAAGACGAGAGCATCGTTTGTTCGTTTGGTTAAAGGGATAGTTTGGGTGTTTTGAAGTGGGCTTGTATGAGGTGCTTATCGGTATTTAGACTAAATATAAGTGTTCGCCACATTGAGACATTGAGACTCTTGCCGTGAGACAGCACTTTCTGACAGGGACGAAACTCCATCGGACATTTCTTTTTTTTAAACAATCGATGAGTTTCACTTTTAGTTTGGTTACACGTAGGTAAAAAAAAAATATATATATAAACATAGCGTTCACATAAACCGATACTGATCTTTTAAGGCTTCATACATTTTGGGAGTATGCCAACTGCTAGCTACTATAGATACACTGATACAATGAGTATCCATTCAACATTACTTCTAAACACTCAAACTATCCCTCAAGAAAAGAGATGTGAACGTAAACCAATATTACAACGCAAACCACGATCTTTCTCTCTCAAACCCTGAAGTAATACTTGTACCTAAACTAATCAAATCCCCACCATGGCGGAAGATGATCAGGAATGGGTATCTCTATATGAATCTTAATTGTAAAAGTGATTTCTAACCGTTTTTGAAGGTACCGTTCCTGGCATCAGGTCCAAAAATGTACATCCAATTATAAAGCAATGACTCTCAGTCTGTCGTACCGTGTGTCATTTGCATATCTCAAGAACGGTTCATCTGGCTTTTCTCACTCTGGGCAGGTGTATTGACGGGGACCCAAGAACGTGCAGCGCCGAAGTTGGTGCAATTTGGACATGCTTCAATGTTAAGAAACGTTTGTGCAGCAGCGGGGGCGGGGCGTCAAGGCTCTGAGGAGTCGAGCATTTGGTTTGCAGTCTTCCCTGGAGTCTCGGCAATGCACTTCCAATCCATCTTTAGCATTTATACAGTCAGATTACGTCACTTGCCTTTGAATTCACTGTTCTGTAATCCTCGTAGCATAATGGTTAACTTTGATTCATGCTATCTGTACACTGTCAACAACAAATTAAGACAAAAACGTATGTGTGGAAGCACCACTACCACATGTTCTAAAGAGTGCAAAAAGCACTCATTTTTAATTTAACAAAATTGGAAGAGACAGTCGGACCTCCCACCGGAGTCGGTGGGAGGGGTCCTGGAAAGGGTGCCGCCTGCTGACTCCATCGTTCTCCTGGGAGACTTCAATGCCCACGTGGGCAACGACAGAGAAACCTGGCGGGGAGTGATTGGGAAGAACGGCTTGCCTGATCTGAACCCGAGCGGTGTTTCGTTGTTGGACTTCTATGCTAGCCACAGTTTGTCCATAACAAACACCATGTTTGAACATAAGGTGGTTCATAAGTGTACCTGGTACCAGAGCACCTTAGGCCGGAGATCAATGATCGACTTCGTAATCGTATCATCTGATCTGCGGTCGTATGTTTTGGACACTCGGGTGAAGAGAGGAGCAGAGCTGTCAACTGATCACCACCTGGTGGTGAGTTGGATCAGATGGCGGGGGAGTCGGCTAGAGAGACCTGGCAAGCCCAAACGTGTAGTGAGGGTGAACTGGGAACGTCTGGCGGAGGATCCTGTCCGGGAGGTCTTCAACTCCCACCTCCGGAAGGACTTCTCACACATCCCGAGGGAGGTTGGGGACATGGAATCCGAGTGGATCATGTTCAAAGCCTCTATTGTAGACGCGGCCGCTAGGAGCTGTGGTCGGAAGGTCATCGGTGCCTGTCGTGGCGGCAACCCGAGAACCCGGTGGTGGACACCAGGGGTGAGGGAAGCTGTCAAGCTGAAGAAGGAGGCCTTTCGGGCTTGGTTGGCCCAGGGGTCTCCTGAAGCAGCTGACAGGTACAGGCAGGCCAGAAGGGCTGCAGCTGCGGTGGTCACGGATGCTAAAACTCGGGCATGGGAGGAGTTTGGGGAGGCCATGGAGAAGGACTTTCGGTTGGCCTCAAGGAGGTTCTGGCAAACCATCAGACAACTCAGGAAGGGAAAGCAGGGCCTTCCCCAGGCTGTTATCAGCGGGGGAGGGGGGCTGCTGACCCAGACAGAGGATATCGTCGGGCGGTGGAAAGAGCACTTTGAGGAACTCCTAAACCCGGTCAACATGTCCCCTGAACAGGGGGCAGCGCCTGAAGACTTGGGGGTGGATGAACCTATCTCCCTGGCAGAGGCCACTAAGGTAGTCAAAAAGCTCCATGGTGGCAAGGCGCCGGGGGTGGATGAAATCCGCCCTGAGATGCTGAAGGCGCTGGACTTTGTTGGGCTGTCTTGGCTGACACGCCTCTTCAATGTCGCATGGGGGTCGGGCACAGTGCCCATGGACTGGCAGACCGGGGTGGTGGTTCCCATCTTCAAGAAGGGGGACCGGAGAGTGTGCTCAAACTATCGGGGCATCACACTACTCAGCCTCCCGGGAAAAGCTTATGCCAGGGTGCTGGAACGGAGGCTCCGACCGTTTGTCGAACCTCGGATTCAAGAAGAACAGTGCGGGTTTCGTCCTGGTCGTGGAACAGTGGACCAGCTCTTTACCCTTGCAAGGATACTGGAGGGGTCCTGGGAGTTTGCCCAACCAGTCTACATGTGCTTTGTGGACTTGGAGAAGGCTTTCGACCGGGTCCCTCTGGGCTTTTTGTGGGGGGTGCTGCGGGAGTATGGTGTGCCGGACCCGTTGCAACGGGCCATCCAGTCTCTGTACGCCTGCAGTAGGAGCTGTGTTCGTATCCTCGGCAGTAAGTCAGATACGTTCCCGGTGGGTGTTGGCCTCCGCCAGGGCTGCCCTTTATCACTGGTCCTGTTTGTGACTTTCACGGACAGGATATCTAGGCGCAGCCGTGGGGCGGAGAATGTCAGGTTCGGGGATCTCAGGATAGCCTCTCTGCTGTTTGCAGATGATGTGGTCCTGTTTGCCTCCTCGGACCATGACCTCCAGCATTCACTGGGGCGTTTTGCAGCCGAGTGTGAAGCGGCGGGGATGAGAGTCAGCACCACGAAATCTGAGGCCATGGTGCTCTGCCGGAAACCAGTGGATTGCTCCCTCCGGGTGGGGACAGAGTGCTTACCACAAGCGAAGGAGTTCAAGTATCTCGGGGTCTTGTTCACGAGTGAGGGTAAAATGGAGCGGGAGATCGACAGGCGTATCGGTGCGGCTGCAGCAGTAAAGCAGGCGTTGCACCGGGCCGTCTTGGTGAAGAATTTACTGGTCGGTCTACGTCCCAACCCTCACCTATGGTCACGAGCTTTGGATCGTGTCCGAAAGAACGAGGTCGCGGATACAAGCGGCCAAAATGAGTTTCCTCCGTAGAGTGGCCGGGCTCAGCCTTAGAGATAGGGTTAGGAGCTCGGACATCAGGAGGGAGCTTGAAGTTGAGCCGCTACTCCTTCGTGTCGAAAGGAGTCAGCTGAGGTGGTTCGGGCATCTAATTAGGATGCCTCCAGGACGCCTTCCTGTAGAGGTTTTCCAGGCACGTCCAACTGGTAGAAGGCCCCGGGGAAGACCCAGGACACGCTGGAGGGATTATATCTCCCAGCTGGCCTGGGAACGCCTCGGGATCCCCCAGAATGAGCTGGTAGATGTTGCGGGTGAGAGAGAAGTCTGGGTCAGCCTGCTTGACCTGCTGCCTCCGCGACCCGACCCCGGATAAGCGGTGGAAAATGGATGGATGGATGGATGGAAGAGACAGTATTGTAAAATTCTATGATTTTTCCACGTGTATAAACACCACATTCAGTACATCACAACGTCTCAAAATGTCACAAGGATGTCAGTAGGAGAAACAATCCACCCTAACATTATGTCTGCATGTTAAACGGTATCAATAACCTTCCTGATATTGTTCAGTCAAATTGATACACCAGATCGAGAAATAGACCTCGAAAGATTTAAAAATGGGGAACACCTGCACGGGTCCAGCTACGAGGACTGCATCTCAGACAGCGCACTTATTTAGTGCTGATGACCGGAGAATGCAGAACAGACGGGATGCCACACACCAAGACACGTGTCACATGACCTTTGACATGAATCAGAGCTATCCCTCTCTGAAGAGATGGGCGTCGTTCAGCTGAACTGATTTCATATCTATAACCAACCAACCAACTACTTGTTATCAACCCTAAACAAACAAATAAAACAAGCATGTGTTGGTCAATTTTTGATTTATATTGCGGTGCTGCATGTAACAGCTGCCAAACTGGTGAAAACTAAATAAACAAAACCGCTAAAATACAGCAGTAACACTGAATGCTAATTATATTTTATATTACATATTTGTATTTACACAAAAGGCAGACGCTAGAAGAAGTAGCAGTTCCACAGTTAATTAACAGTCATTACATTCTTTTGAATAAACCTCACACAGGTTTATGGATATCAGCCACGGTTATGAAGATACTACTTAGGAAGTTTGGGTGGCTTTGCGCTGCAAAACATTTTATAACTGCAGACATTCTTTATGAAACATTTTAGATATTTTAAAGAATCCCTTCTGATGTGGTGGTGTGAACGGGTGAAAATGCAAAACCATAAATTAGAGAGGATCATGTTCATTCACATGCGTGTGTGTATATAGCAGTCTGTTCACGGCAAATCTTGCATGCTGCCGGACCCAGCAGCCTCTTCATTTTTGTATGCTCATTTATGACTGTACATACAAGAACCTCTCGTGATTGCATTGATTGCTGAGTGCTGTTTTACATGGACATCCAGTGCTGACTCCTCACTCCCCTTAACCTGCCATGTGGGGGCCATAAGTGAAAAACAATTACTTCCGTAGCAAGAGGCATTTTCTGCAGCAACGTTTGGCTTTAAAAAAGGTTTGGTCTGATTTTCAACCGTAGCATCTGCAGATTAATTCCATATCCAATGTGTATTCGCCACCATTTGACTGTAAGGTAGTCGGGAGGGGAAAATGAGGGTTGTTTGGGAGGGGAGAGTTTTGAGAGTGCAGCACATAAATGAAGATTTTGAATATGACTAATTGCAGGAGCTAATAGAATTTCTTGTAACAAAATGTTTCCCTGGACCAATAAAAAACATTATTAGTCAAATTATAAAACTGCAAATACGGAAAGGCAACTTGAATGTGTCCACACTGAAGGAAAACCATCCTCTATTACACAAGCTGAAAAATAATGGCCGACGGGGACGGGGAGTTAAACTCAATTTAGTAATTTACATACATTGCATAGTAAATGTCAGGGCCAGAAATAATGTGCGAGTGGGAACACCGGAGAACACTCACACACATTCAGCCAGTACGGCTCCTCTAATCCCGAGTCCGTTATCTGCCGCTTTCAGCCAGCGACGCTGCTGTCTGAACGACTAATGGACTTCAAAAGATTGAGGAATGCTGACCACCCGCACAAACGGGCCTGCCAGATACAAGATAGGGTATTACAGCCTCGTTTCACATGGTTTGATTATTTATTTCAGTCTGCTGGTGGAAATATGGACATGTGCCGCAGCGTTAACCACACAGCTGTCTCGTCCCGTATCGTGGAAAAGGTGGGAAATTGGACGCCACTGTTCTCTGCGTTGTTGCTCACGAAGACGCTGCTCGAGGTGTCCTGATTGAGTGTGTGGAGTGATGCCGACGTGGCGGAGCCTGTCACCTCTCGTGTGCCCGCTGGAGGGGATTGGGGAGGCGCCGAGGAAAGCTCAAGTTTGATGATGGAGTGATTTCAGGTCGGGTTTAACTGATCAGTATGCCAACATGCTGTAAATCAGTCAGAGTACATCATTGATATGGACTAGATAATTTAACATGCCAAAGAATAATCAGTATTTTGTATTAACTGAAGCGATGCATCAAGCGTGACTGTACCTCACTGTCGGCTGAGGTTTTGAGAACAAACTGCCCTTGATAGGAACATTTATCATGCCCGACCGTTACAGCAGCCAATAGGATTTATCAAAAATACCATCAGATTTCATTCTGGTACTCGATGCAGGCATTTGTATAGGCGAAAACCTGCAATCTGCACACTGGAACAGTGATTTTGAGCAACTGCAATACTTTGTTACAATTTAACTACATCTCCGGTGAATATTAATGTATCAAAAACCTGATTTACTTGGATTTAGCAAGTAACAAATAAAACAAAGGCTCATTTACATGGTTGATGCTCAATTAGAAAAAAACACTATAAATGACTATAACAAAGTAAAAGGATAACATTTCAAATTTATTTATGGTTTACTGACTGATTATTTTTTGGACAGTTGCAAAAACAAATAATAAAAAATTGTCTGGAGCCTTGTAGACCAGCTGCTATACTCAAACAACAAAGGGATCTGTATCTGCCAACATGGATCATCAATGATCATCAATTAGTATCAGTGGCAAAAAGAAAACATGATTGGGGTACATCAGATGTGTTTGTTATTTGCCTCTATGAAAGTTTTCCTCTGGTGGGCCCACTGCCCAACAGGCATAGTTCTGCTTATGTAAATTATCTAATCTATGTAAAAGGAATTTTCTTTTGTGCTCATCCGATCCGTGACTCTGATCCGTGAGACGATCCGAACCGTGACTTAAATTAAACCAAATTGAACAGTTCACGTCAGTTTGGGTCCCCATCAATACACCTGCCCAGTGTGAAGTAGATAGGACGAACGGTTTTTGAGATGTGCAAAGGACACACACACACACACACACACACACACACACACACACACACACACACACACACACACACACACACACACACACACACACACACACACACACACACACACACACACACACACACACACACACACACACACACACACACACACACACACACACACACACACACACACACACACACACACACACACACACACACACACACACACACACACACACACACACACAATCGCTTAAGGAGCGATACCGAGCAGGGCGGGCAGAGTCGATCCTTAATTCTGGATCATGATGCCAAGAGGAAAACATCTGGTGGGAGTGGGATCTAAGACGGTGATGTTGTCTCCCGTCAACAGGGCACGAGGGATCATCAAATCAAAGGAAGTTCAACCTGCCTCAGGAGCTGCTGATCCTGTTCTACTCCGCCATCATCCAGTCTGTCCTCTGCTCCTCCATCACTGTGTGGTTTGGATCACCAAACAGGACAGAGGCAGACTACAGCGGATAGTCAGGTCTGCAGAGAGATCTATTGGTTCCAGCCTGCCCTCCATCCTGGACTTGTACACCTCCAGAGTCAGGAAGTAGGCTGGAAAGATCACTGCAGACCCCTCACAGCCTGGACACAAGCTGTTCCAACTCCTCCCCTCTGGTAGGCGCTACAGAGCACTGTATGCAAAGACCACCAGACACAGGAACAGCTTCTTTCCACTGGCCGTCACTCTGATGAACAATTAATCAGACTCCCCATCTGCACTACTTGCACTAATCGGACTACTGTTCTCTTTAATGTCTTTTTATATTTATCTTGTTTATTGTAAATGTGTATATATGTACGAGAGCTACGTGTAACCGGAGTGAAAATCCATGGCCAATAAAGCTGATTCTGATGCTTTCATTTGTCACCCATTTTAAATGTAAAATAAATAACTTTTATGCAAATTTGCGGTGACATTCGGAGGCAAATATATGGTGACGTAGTGACCGTTTAAGATTTGGACGTAAATATCGGGAGGCTTATATGGTGGTATGCTAATCTCTCCATGGTGACAGAGGGTTTTAATGCACACACAGTGTTACAAAAGCAGTTCGCACACAAGCGTTTAATGTCAGGGAGTTGTATGCTGTCATGTATTGTGACAAACCAAGTGTGTATGTAAACAAAGTCGGGGTCAAACAAACGCACGGGGCAGTAAATAGACGGTCAGAGAGTAAAGCACATAGACACAAGGCGGGAGGAGGATACTGGTCCGTCTGTGGCCGTCTGAAGTTCTCCGGGAGGTGGTCTTCATACAGCCGTTTGGCCCGGTTGTTGCCCATGTCCACCATACTCTGCAAGAAGAGGAACACAGAACGATACATTAATTGGTAAAACGGCTTTAAAGAACATGTCAAATACACACGAGTCATTTCATTATTTATTTCTCTCTCTCTCTCCTAAATTAAAAGGAGGGTGATAAATGGGGTGATGAGAGAAGAAGTGGTTGAGATGGAGTCTGAACAATCAGCCATCTGGAATTAGTCATTGAAAAAACAAGTGATTAACATTCAGTGTGAGTCCTTCTTTGACTCACACTCAGCTGATGGATAGGCAGTGCCTTGAAGAGACACACACACACACACACACACATACACCTTTAACACATTGAACAATTGGATTTATTAACAACTGGGTGATTGAATAAATTATTGCCGTGCTCAGGTGAGTTTCTCACACACACACACACACACACACACACACGTGACTTCGGCGCGTTTTAACTCAACTATGATTCGGAGAGGAAATGGTGCAAAGTGGTGAAATGGAAAACTCAACCATGAAACAGAAACGACACAGCGATTTTTAGAAGGTCAACTTGCACCAAGCATTCATTAGTTATTTGATTATGTGTTGGCCCTATGAAGGCAAACCCCTGTGGTTTCTGCCACACGGCGTGTTACTGTTCCAATTTAAAAATGTATCATAGAGAGAATTAGACTAGAATAAATCGGGTCCAAATTGGTCTCAGATATTAATCACAGACACAGTCAGTGTAAAACGTATAATGCATGAACCATTCCTTTATAGAGAGACCAGTTGAAATTCTCAATGCAAACATAGCAGCACTTTTGAGAAGCAGTGAGAACTGTCACTTACGATAGATTTTCTCACTAATAATAATATAGTAGTGTCACTGCAGTATTTCCATCTTGGTGTGAAGGGTTTTGTGTGTGTACCTGGATCTGCTCAGGGGTCCACTGGTCGAGATTGACAGATTTGACTCTGGAGATGTGGACACCCAGGTTACGGTGGATGCCGGCACAGCGGATGCACATGAACACCCCAAGGTTCCATGACGCCCATCGAGGACCTGCAGTGGGAAATAGAAAAGGAGAGCTTCGGCTTTAAAGCTGCATCGGTTCAAGTTTTAAAAAGGGTGCGATGTGAAATGCCTGGCCACTAGCTCCAAATAAATAGGGGGCAGAGCAAGAATACATAAAACTCCAGACTGCTGAAATTCTGGCCTAACACTGACATCTTAAAATCTAAACGTGTGACATTGGCATTTCATTTAGGTTATCCATCTATGTGTTTAATGTGACACTAACTGGGGTGCTGTACACTCATTGTAGGTTTCCTTATATTGATTAAATCAAAAACGATGGATTATTTTATTTATTTCATATCGTCCGCCCCGCCACCAGAACTCTAGTCCGCCGTGAGGAGAGCACATGGCAGCTCCGGAGACGGACCGTCGATTAGAGTCCGTAGCAATTCAAACAGCCAGTGAAAACCGCTGGGGCAATGTCTGACCTGTGTTACGGCAGCAAAAGAAAGGGGGACTCTGCGTGGTCCTCCTGTGGTCAGACCCCTCTGCGCTGGGGGTTGCGAGTTGAACCTGAATGGCTACAGCTAACAGGCTAACTGGCGGCGGGGAGGACGAAAAATGAAAAAAAAGAGTCCTTTTCTCGTTTCGGCCACTTTGGATGTAATCCAACAAACTACCCATCGACACGTACAGGGGCCCTGTACCTTCAACGCGACCCAACAGGCCTTGTAGATTCAGATTAAACTTTATTGTCTAGGTCGGACAACGAAATGTAGTTTAGCATCTGACCAGAAATGCAAAAAGAAGCAGTTAAAGTGCAGTGCAATGTTCTAGAATCTAGATAAATAGCAGTATAAATAACAGATAAATAATAAAAAAAATGAAAAACACTATGCGTAGTGTAAGTAGTATAACAATACAGACAGTATAAATAGTCGATATGAAATGCAAGATATATACTGTCCTCTCATGTTGGACTCAGGACCCACTGGACCGCATGCTCATGCCAGTAGATATCTCTGCAACGACTTTGACACAATGTCGACACCGTGACCTCTTCACGTTCTATTGATGCTGGTTCATTCTTTCGAATGCTTGAACCTAAAGTTCCAGCCAAATTCAAATCTAAACTGTGGAGGCAATTGAACAGCAGGAAGCAATGAATTAAAAAAATGTTTTAAAAGAGAAACAAAGGGCCGCCATTCTCTCTGAACCTCTTCACCCAACACAGTCCATCAAAAAGGTAGCCCTCGCTTCCACAAAACTGGACAAACTGTTTGACCGACGAGGGATTTCTGGGGAGTGCGGCAGCGCGCAGGTGGAGCACACTGTCAGAGTCGGGAAGTTAATAAGATGAGATAAAAATTCAAACAGCACAAACATTCAAAGCCATTACTTACTTTGGTGAAATCGTCTCACTTGTAAAAGCTCCAGTTTAGTGATTACCCACTTCAACTTCAGCTTATCCAGTGACATTTTGTCTTATCATCATTGCTATAATACATGTGAATGGGATATTTACGAACAATGCATAGTGGGGTTTGTATTATTTATAATTTGATTGCACTTCCTGCGGTTTAAGAATAATTCCTCTATATTAAACTGTGTGCATGCACCATCCGTTTTTAGTCATTTTGAAGCACAACAAAAGATGCAGATATATCTTTTTTTGTATATTGAATGTACTACAGATTTGTTACTTGAATAAACTATCAATTAGAAAGCTGATTTTTCAAATAAATTGCTACAGACTGTTTTAGGATCTCTTCAAATTAAGTCTTTAAAGGTTGAAGAATTATAAAATGTGTGTAGTTTTACTGCACACATTCTCAATTGCTTTGATTTAGTGAGACATAGCTTTAACAAATGTCAGTATAATTAAAAAACCTCAATATGAAAGATACTATAAAAGCAGCTTTGAGTTTCTTAAACTGGTTTTCAAGGGGTCAGGAAAAACGGCACATTACATTACACGTGCTATAACTGAACTCCAGATCTAAATCCATTCTTTTCCGAATGCAGTACAGGTTTTCGCCACAGAAGTGAAACCAACTCAATGAGGGTAACCATAAAATGGCATCATCACAGCTGGTGGTCGTGCACCTCTGAATTATTGTAACTTAGTGCACGCGATCACATGACTGTCACAAATAGTTCACTGATAAAGACACTATTTACATCCAAGGTCAAACCTACGAACGCTGAATGAGACCAGCAAGATAAATAAATGAAGTTGTGCAGTTGTAAACACGAAAAAGATAGAACTTTTGAGATAGAAGTTCAAACCCTGGCAGCCTCACATTGAAACCTCTGCAAACCCAGCCTACTGCCAACCAAAGTGGGCATGATTGTCGAATTTTCTGTCTTGGAAGAATTATAAAACATTTTCAGACCTAGCTCCGCCCTATTTCCCAAGTGAAAAAGGGGGATTTCAGACGCACCAACAAGCCCTTTGAAGCATACTTAAGGCCATTAAACCCACTGAGCATTAACACACTCGTGCATACCAACAGAATCTCTTCATAAATATTATGTTTGAGCGAGTTCAGGTTAAGTCCCATGGAAATCTGTCGACCAGATGCATCATCCATCATATATTAAAGTAGCACAAAACAACCCATTGCTCTGCCAAATCTCCACGGGAATGAATAGGAGATGGCACGGACATGACAAGTCAAATCATTTAAATGGCCTCCGTCCCTTCCTCCCTATCCGGGCCACGGAGCTCATCATCCGTCAATCTGGCAATCGAAAAAGTGACTTTGAACGCGCAGAGGATCCACTTTTATGGATCCGGGCTATATGAATATGGTGGTGGGAACGCGCCCAGTCTAGCAGGCTCGAGTGAAAGCATCAGTGTGTTAATGCGGTGGCACTAATGCGCTATAGACGGCCTAAAGGAGCATTAAAGCAGGGATGACTGGGCGTTAAGCCCGAATCAAAGCAGCTCAGCCACAGTAAGCTGGACTCTATCTGCGTGGATCAGACTTCTCTTTGGTCCGCTCTGCGATGACCTCCCCAAAAGCACATCTCCTAAAAAACTAAAACACACAGCAGGTTCTCCTCCATGCATACGGCGACATACTGAGTACACATATGTATTCCCACATAACAGCGGTGCGTTTCATCGGGATACACCGAAATTTCATTTAAGCGGTCGGCTTTCACAGTGGATTCTCATTCTCCACTGGCTGCCGAGAGGTTCCATCACTGTGAGAAATTCAATTGAACTGTTAAAGCGGGGTCCGACTGTATGGGGAGAGGGGGGGGGGGGATGAATGGCTTGCAGGAATTATACTTTGAATTTAATTGCAACCCTGTCAGTCACATTTCTCCCCAACATGATGAGCTCCGACTGGTGAGTTCCAGCAATCCCTCAGAGTAGTTTCAGGTAATCGGATTATTACTCACTTTTGGCAGCAACCAGAGAGTTAATGTGAATGAGCTTTCCTTTGTTCCTTCAGACATTGCAGTGCAGTAAAATGTAAAATCTAAATATTACTGTAAATAAAATCAAGTTGGATGAAAAATGTAGCAGCCAAATCAGACTAATGACTACCTTTGTGTAAAATGGGCTTTTGCTCATTTGTAAATCAGTTATCAGGCTCCTGTGATTTATGATAGTAATCTGCTCTGCTTGTGTGTGCATAGAAACACAGTCACTGTTCAACCAGCTACCCTGACTTAATGCTTACGATCACCGTGAGCTGAATAGATAAAACGCATGAAACAGTAGTACGTGTTCGTCTGTGTCTCATGTGGATTATTCACACACTCAATAACTTGCTCTGCATTGACGTTTGGGCAAAAATATACAGCTGACCTGATTAGACCCAAATGAGCTCCACACACACACACACACACACACACACACACACACACACACACACACACACACACACACACACACACACACACACACACACACACACACACACACACACACACACACACACACACACACACACACACACACACACACACACACACACACACACACACACACACACACACACACACACACACACACACACACACACACACACACACACACACACACACACACACACACACACACACACACACACACAGGTTGCTGGCATGGCCTCATCTTGTATCATCAATTTCAGGTTAGTGGCTCTTTAGGTTTTATGGCCTTTTTTAAGATTTGTATTTTGTCTTAATGTCCTCTTGTAAAACGCTGTGAAAACTCAGCATCAGAGCTCCATTGGTAATAATTATTATTCCTCTCGTCTTCTTCTCATTGACGCGCACAAATTTAGCGGCACGCTCCTTTAAAAATACGTTTAACAACCTCCAGTTCCTAATTAATAAAACGTCCTCTTAGTAAAAATCCCCGGGAGGCTGCCAAAAGTCCTCAGTGCAGGCCGGAGGAGAGTGGGAAATCATTAAGTGATGGGGGACAGTGTTTTTAAAAAGGCACTGTGCTGCCCCCTACTGGTCTGTTAGGGTGATTCAGAGTCAGCAGTGATGAAGAGGAGCGGAGAGGCTACTACTCCTGTGAGGGGGAAATGTGTCCGCTTCATTATCACAAAAATGAAAAACCTTCACCTACAGTCTCATCGTCTGTTCTTAAACAAATGAAGGAACATCACGGTCTTTAAATCCCTGCAGATGGATAAACCAGGCACGAGGGACTTTTACCCCACAATCTGGTACCTGGTTAGTTTCATCGGGTGTTCTATGAAGAAGGAGAAGCAACATGTAATTATTACATTAATTATTATTTTGGACCTGTCGAGCATTTTTAAATTCAGCAAATGTAATTGTTGAAAATGAAGCCTTGGCACTATGCTGGGGATAGAAGGCAGTGTGCTGAAACAATTGGTCCATTGTCAATTAAATATTTTGTGGAATTGATTCACTCACACACACACACACACACACACACACACACACACACACACACACACACACACACACACACACACACACACACACACACACACACACACACACACACACACACACACACACACACACACACACACACACACACACACACACACACACACACACACACACACACACACACACACACACACACACACACACACACACACACACACACACACATTGCAGAGTTGGTGGGAGACAGGAGGATGATGGCCAAGCTCTCATCCCTGATGAACCACGCCTCCCACCCCATGCAGGACACCCTGGCAGCTCTGCACAGCTCCTTCAGCCACCGGCTGATTCACCCCCGGTGTGTGAAGGAGAGGTACCGCAAGTCCTTCCTCCCTGCTGCTGTCAGGCTGCACAACAAGCTGACCTCCCAGTAGCCCACAAACATTCTGGACTCTCAATACTTGAACACTTTTTTTTTTTTAAATCACTCTGGTCACTTTAATCCATTCTGGTGCAATATTTTGTAATATTTGTAATTTGTATATTCAATATTCTGGTCACTTTAATCCATCCTGGTGCAATATTTTGTAATATTTTGTAATTTGTATATTCAATATTCTACTGTACATTCAATTTCTTCTTTACTGTTTATTTTTTATTATGTTTATTACTGTTTATTTATATTACTTGATTTCTTTTATCTTTACGTTCTGAGCAATGCTGCTGTAATCCTGTAATTTCCCCACTGCGGGACTAATAAAGGATTATCTTATCTTATCTTATCTTATTTATTTTAGCTAGGGTGGACCTAATAAACTGGCAACTGAGTGTATGGAGCTAGAGAGCATGGAGGAAGAGCCTGCTGTTTTTTTGGTTTGTTTTGTTCTTGTCAATACTGCTAAAAGCTATTCAGCCTGAGTGCTTTGGTCACTCAGAGGTTAAACACCATCCATGGATGAGAAACAGGAGGGGGGAGGGGGGACATTCAAGGGATGCGTCCCCCACAGAACTGGTCGTTTTTTGGGGGGTGGAGTATTCCTTTTTTGATCTAAGATTTCTTTAGTTGACCAGTGAGACTTGTTCATGCTGACTGACATTTGAAGCATAGGACAATGGAAATCTCATGTCACTATTACCCTGGCCCAAATGATTGTGAGGCAGGATTTTATAAAAAATATATATAATAAAAAACGGCACTAAAACAAATGTACATTTTGGTATTTTTCTTATTGCATCACAAATGGACACAGGTCTTCTTTTTAGTGACAATACTTTATTAGTGAGAATCAAATTTAAATCAGGTCATCATAAATCCGAAGGTCCCCTTGCATAAATAAATTAATAATTGTAGTATTTTTTAAACTAAACAATTTTTCACTTCACCAGGGTAGTGAACAAAACAGTCACCATCAACATTTTGACAATCTGCTCTAAGAAGCCTTTATAGTATCATCCCAAACATATTTTTTTCAAAAAATTCAAATAACTAATTTGTTGTTGTCAATCTTTGTGGAGGAACTCAGTTTTACATATCGATTAAACCAAATGATCTACAGTATAAAGCATACGCAAAGATTTTTTTTTGAATACCCATCTTTAGAGCAGGATGACAAAGATGGCAGCTTCCTCACATGAAACATAATATTATTTTGTCACAAACCTGTATTTGTTTTGCTTGGTTGTTTAAAATTCATTTTTCAAAAAAACAGGTTGCTGGGAACACTCTAGATTATTATAACATTACATTACATTGTAAACATTGTAACGTGTTCAGTGTTGCAATGTCTTCAGATGAATACGTGTCAGAGGGAAACACACCAATAAATACTGCTTCCTGTTGTTGTAGCGTCACGGCTGTCAGCTGTTGAGCGACCACACTGAAGTGCATGTCTTCAGCCTCCAGCAGCGTGGTTCATGGTCGGCATCAGCTCAAGTCTCAAGACGCCTCCTCCAAATGCAGGACGGGAATAAATGACACGTGCGTTAGTTTGTAACTCGCATCACAACTTTGTGTGACATTGTACCTCTACGCACTCCTCTCACGGGGCTGAACAAATCCTCCTTACCGGTCAAGAAATGCAAGTGTGTGTGCGAGCTATTGGCACCAGATTAACCACGTGTGTGTGTGTGTGTGTGTGTGCAAGACAGGTACCAAGGACAGGTCGTCAAAACGCAGAGTGCCCCACTGCTTGCCAAGTTCTGCTGTGCCAGCACAGAGGAGAGCTGCATGTTGCCAGCTCGAAGATACTCACACCACCCCACACCACACCCCACACCCCGGCCACTAACCAGAACACACACACGGCAGTGCGTGTGTGCGTGTCACTGTGTTAAAAGTCGGAAATTATAGACTGGACTCTAAGTAGATAACGGACTGATCATACTGTGTGTGTGTGTGTGTGTGTGTGTGTGTGTGTGTGTGTGTGTGTGTGTGTGTGTGTGTGTGTGTGTGTGTGTATGTATGTATGTATGTATGTATGTATGTATGTGTGTGTGTAATTACAGCCGAGTCTCAGGTGAGTCACCACACTGCTGCGGCCCGGACCACACCCGAGGAGGACAAAACAAATGTCTCCTTTCAGAAAAGGCCGTTATTGTGTGCAGTCTCATATCGAAACTTTAGTTGAACGAAAATAGATCTTTCATGAAACTGCTCACAATGAGGTCCAAGAATACGTATCGTAGATTTTGGGGTAAACTGTCCCTTTAATGTTTTTTGGGGTTTTGCATATGAACTTTCACAATAGAGATATCGAAGAAAAAGAACCTCAAAACTACATCTTAAAAAAAAATGTGGTTCAATAAGAAATTACAAAATGTAAGTATGTAACGATATATTCTCTGTCAATCAACCAACTGTTTCCGCTCTGGTTCATAACTTCAGTAAATATTCCGAGGGAGAATATAATTGACTATTTTCTGAACGATATCAATTCAAAATAATATGATATTCATATGTGGGGAACATAATCAAATGGTTGGTGGATTAAAAACAAAATCCATTGTTTTAGCATGCACACAATTGTGAAATGACGCTGTTGCTTGTTGTTGTTGAGAGTGACACTTTCAAACTAAAACTCAACTTAGTACAATCAAAGTGATCGATAACAGCATCCTGCAGTGTTTGTCTATCCCATCTAGTGATGGGTGAGGCCGGTCCAGCACAGTGAGTTCTGAGAGCGCCCTCTGCTGGACCACAAGGTAAACTACTTTCTGCGTATAGTTATATAGTTATATAGGCCATATAGTGTTTAAACCTGAACAGTTCTTACAGTTCAAAATTACATTTTTTTTCCCCCATGCAAGAATGACAGTTGGACTTTCAAATTAAAAGAGACAGAGCTCTTTATCTTACTTAAAAAAACTGACTGACAAGGTAAGGATTAAACACAATTCTTATTTACGAGGGTGGCAAATATTGTACAAGATTGTGATTTATTTAGGATACCGTGCAATTGCATTGCTTAAATTTACATTTTCAACTTTGGATTTATGAGGTCATCCCTGTGACATAGCAAACATGACACATTAAGCATGGCTGGATGCTGCTGCTTTATGAGTCACATAAGTAAACAGACTGACTGAATGTGTTCCTCAGTGGATGCAGTTGCCATGGGTGTAGTTTTGTTGTCATCGTGGGACCTCAGTTTGTGTGATAAAAGGTGGTCGTATAGAACCACATCCATGGTACACGAGCAGCTCCTTCCACTGAGGAAGACCATGAGTTGTGGTTGAAAGCGTCAGAAACGACAAGCGCTTCCCATCTTGTGTTGAATTTGATCTAGTCAAGGTGTCTTTTCAAAAAGGTCTATATTTCTATGGTCAAATGAAATTTGGTCTGAAAGGGTGACTGTATTCTATCCTGAATTTTTGAGTAATTCAGGTTTAGGTGCACTCCCATTCATGCACTATGTGCGCGCTAGAACCCCCGGGCTAGGATAATGAAATACTATTTACACTGATATTAATATCAAATAATGGACAAAAGATGCAGATGCAGCAGTCAAATCATGATCAAATCTGATTCACGGAGGTCTGGTGCTACAGATTACACTTGCCAGAAAGCAGCATAGGCATGGTGATGACGCAGAAGGCATTCAATCTCAGTCATAGGTAGCCCCAATACGAGGCGTTCAAACTCCACGCAAAAGTCTGGGAATTTCATGGTTCCATACTTACAAAAAAATACAAGTAGGTTAAGACGTTCAGGTAACAGCACGATCATGTGATAATTTTGCTGAATCAATTGTGCAAAATATTGTTAAATTGATATGTCTTTTTTAATTATGTTGCTATGTTGTTAACACTCACTACTATGAATTATCAAATTGCAGCGGGGACATTTGAAAAGGTATTGGAATACATCACTGGTTGATGTATGCCAAATTAAAGGTCCTAAAGATTAGGGGAAATTCCGAGTTTAAACTGCACGGAAGACTGTGCACGGGGATCTCAAACTTTCATGTTTGAATGGAGTTCTGGGGGCAGTTTTGTTCAAGAGTACATCAACGAGTCAGAGATAAGGTGTTGGCTGAAGCTGAAAAAAATAAATAATCATTTTAAAAAACCTGGTGTATCTGCTGCCGAAATGTTTTTTTACGCGGGACATTCAGCGAGCAAACGACTCCTCTACTTGAATGTTGACTGCACAGGACTCGTACGTTTTCCACTCATAAATAAACCAGTCAAGGACATGACATCGATACTGTCGGGTAAGACCTGCATCAAGTTAGCCCCAAACATGTAATGCCACACCGGAAACACAGAACATCGGATTTCCAAAATAAACGTAAATTTCCGCGGCGTCTTCACAAAAGGTATCCTAGATCCTAGGCTGGACGGATAGAAAATATGAAAAAATGAAATGCGAAAAATGTTCGTCTTGTAATGCATCAAGTACTCAGATTGTAATTATGCATGTTTGATGCAAGCAATAAAGTGAATCAACGTGGTTTTATATAGTTTTGAATAAATGTGTTAAACAATATATATATATATATATTAAAATAATTGAACCTCTTATTTATTGCTAAATTTAAAAAAAAAATATCTCTCTCTTCGTTCTTTTGACTACACAAAATAACAAAACAGCTCGAGGGGGTGTTATTTTGAAAATATTAAACGGAAATTGAATATTGTGTGTGGTTAATTGCGCAAATATCTCTCCATAGTACTCGTTTTGCCTTAATTATGACTGGACAAGCATTGACATAAATACACTGAGAATGGAAAACTATGCGTCTTCAGTCAGAATTAACGTGACTCCTTTTGGCGTTAAGATACGAGTGTTAAGCTCAGACAGATGTAACGTTACGTATTGCTCCAAAGAAGTGACTCCTCTATGAATAACGTTACAATATGTTGCTAGCATCAGCGCACCGTTAGCGCACCTTTAGCACCCCCCACCCCTCCCTCCCCCTCCTCCCTACATCATTTCATCTTTTCATTACCCACAGGTCTGACGCGGTTCTCAGGCTTACCTTTTGCCTCACAGTCGGCACAGTTCTTGTTGTCTGCCTCCCTCAGCAGTTTAGACAGAATGACCTGATGCTGCTCATTCAGTTTCTGGGCTTTTTCTCGCTCTGACCGCGTCGTCATTTCACCAAAGTTTTGAAGTTGGTCCCGCTGTTGTAGGCACGATAAAAAAAACACGGAGTCCTCAGCTTGTATTAAAAAGGGTGGGACATCCCCTTCGTGGCCGCACTGTACCGCCTGTATTCCGCTAGCTTGCAACCTGCTAACAAGGTAATACGGAGAGCCAAGGCAGCATCATCCCTGGTGCCTTCAAGGCTGTCGGAATTTCTAAACTGCCGCGTGCATCTTAGCAGAACTCACTCCAACAGCGCTCAACATGCGAATGTACAACATTTCACATCCAGAAGACATTCAGCTAAAACGTTGGACAAACATGAGCAGGCATCTTGTTGAGAATACATAGTATATATAAATAAAACCCTTTGAGTTGCATTTTACATATTGTATGTATATATAACCATTTGGAATATTTCCTATTTAAACCAATTAACTACTTTATATTGATGGTGAATTTAATCTCGTAAAATCCTTTATCTGCAAATACAGTTGTAGAAATCAGCAGGAATTGAAACCCTGATTGACTAAAACAGACTGAGTGTGTGTGTGTGTGTGTGTGTGCGCATGTGTGTGTGGGTGTGTTATGTGCCAGTTTTATGTTTTGTATGTCATTTTGTGGGGGCCGGGTGAGAAGTAGTTTATCTCAATAGAAATATACCCAAACAAAAGTACAAATAAATAAAATGAGGGAGCAAACATTTTCTGGCATTCATTCTACATTTTCATGTACACAGTAAAATTGACAGTGCTATTGCAACACTTAAAGAGTAAATTTTAACACTGAGTCAGTGAACATATGGTCCCTATCTACAGAGAGTTAAAGTTACACTGAAGATAGTGTTAAAATTTCAGAGTTAACTCTGGTAAGAGTTAATATTTTACACTACACTACACTGAGAAGTGTTACTCAGATTTGACACTAGGTTGTAAATAACACTTGTAGTGTTATTTACATTTGACACTAAGACTCAAAAATACTCTTCATGAGTGTTAAACCTAGTTGACACTAAGTGTTGTTTCCACTGACTCTTGCCATTGTTAAAACATATTTACTCTTGTATTTACTCCCTACTAGTGTATTTTTTATCCAACACTTACTTATTTTAAATTGACTCCTTTTTAACTCTTAAACAGAATAACTTTGAAGCTAACACTTAAAACAATAAAACAAAAAAATGTCTGCGGTGGAAATAAACAACAAACACCAGTATATTCATGTCACAATAACAATTTATTAAAATAAAAACATTTTAGTTGCATACAATGTTCATTATCTTTAAGTGTAATCCTGTTCGTCAGACCTTTCATCCAGTTGACATCCAGACAACACGTCTCACCAGGTTTCTGAGCCAACAGATTAGCTGTGAGTAGAGGACAAGACAATATTAATTTAATATAAAATGATTTTGAAGAAATAACCGTAAATACAAAGATTGACATAGTTTTGTTAAATGAGGCAATCCCCAAAGGAAGCTCACATTAAACTTGTTACACATCAACTCACCTGTTGGGCCTCTTGATGCTCCTCTGCCTGCTGTAGGGTTGAAGTTTCCTCAGGCCGCAGCCTGAGAGCTGCAGCCTGCAGCTGTAAACACACATTAGAGGACTGGATGTCAGTAGACAGCAATATGACGTTACTTTGATAACTGATAATCCAGTTGAACTGGACAAAAAAGAAACTAGGGCTGAACGATTAATTGCATTTGCGATAATATCGCGATTTGACTGAACGCGATTTTCTAATCGCAACGTGCGCGATTTGAGGTGGTCACGTGACGCGACTTTTCATGCTGTCCAGCGCAATGGCCTCTTGCTCGACGGAACAGTCAGAAACTGACACAGCTGATACTTTAATATCGAAGAGGAACAGCAAGTCGGTGGTGTGGAACTATTTTGGTTTTAAAAAAGAAGATGCTGAGCAGCGTCAGGTGTTGTGCAGAGCATGCCGTGCTCCGATTGCTACTTCACGGGGTAACACTACAAACCTGTTTCAGCACTTAAAAAAATACCACAAATCAATGCATGACAGTTGTATGACCAAAATGCCGAGCACCAGTGCGCGAGACAAGCCAAATACCTCAAGACAGGGATCACTGACAGAAATGTTCGAAAGTGTCACTCCGTATGAACGTAATTCAAAACGGCACGGAGAAATCACTCGGACAATAACCGAGTTCATAGCCAAAGATATGATGCCTCTCAGCACGGTGACCAAGCCTGGGTTCATGGCATTAATACATACGCTTGATAAACGTTACAGTATACCCTCCCGCACATACTTCAGTCAGACTGCCATACCGGAGCTGTACAAAAAGTGCAAAGAGAAAGTCGCCGCGGAACTTAAAACGGTGGAGTTTTTTGCTAGCACTACTGATATGTGGTCAAGCCGCACAGCTGAGCCGTACCAGAGTCTTACAGTCCATTTTATTGATGAAGATTTCAACCTCCGAGCTCGCTGCCTACAAACTACCTACTTCCCAGACGATCACACAGGGGAAAATATTGCAGCCGGCCTGAGAGAAGGGCTTGTCAGCTGGGATCTCCACGAGGAGAATCACGTCTGCATCACGACAGACAACGCGTCGAATATGGTGCTTGCTGCGCGGCTTAATGAATGGACGAGGCTCCAGTGTTTTGGCCACAGATTACATCTTGCCATTGGTAAGTTATCGTGTGTGTGTGTGTGTGTGTGTGTGTGTGTGTGCGCGCGAGTGCGAGAGAGAGAGATGCGTCGATTAGTAAAGCTGAATATACAAATATATATAAATGATATTATATAAATCGGATGGGATTAAATAAATTCATACTTCCACTCCTTTTCTAATATGTAAATTCATTTTACTTGCTTATATCATATGTCTGTCTGTGGTGGAATGCCCACCTGCATTTTTTTTTCTTTTCTTGTTTTTTACATGTTTTTTTAGTGTTTATGAGAGAGAGAGAGAGAGAGAGAGAGAGAGAGAGAGAGAGAGAGAGAGAGAGAGAGAGAGAGAGAGAGAGAGAGAGAGAGAGAGAAAGAGAGAGAGAATTGACATGCAAATAAAGACCCTTTGAATTGAGAGAGAGAGAGAGAGGATGTGTTGTGGATGTGTGTATTTCAGAATTACAGCTAATTTGAGTGTGTAATAGTGAGAGCCTTGTATCAAAACTCAAATTGTGTGTAATACACTACTTTTTATTTCTTTTAGAAAATGCACTCAAAGATGACAGAGTGTCAAGGGCAACAGCACTGTGCAGGAAGCTGGTGGGGCACTTTTCCCACAGTTGGAAGAAGAAAGCAGCCCTGACGGAGGCACAGAGAGAGCTCAAACTCCCTGAGCACAACCTCATAACGGAGTGCCCAACAAGATGGGGTTCTAAAGAAATGATGATTGCCAGAGTGCTTGAACAGGCCAAAGCCATTTCTCAGGTATTGTCTGGAGATCGATATGCACGCTCCCTTATCCCAACCTGGCAGGATATTGACGTGTTGGAGTCGATTCACAAGGCACTGCATCCTCTACTGGAGTTTACTGATGCTCTTTCTGGAGAGGAGTATGTAAGCATCTCCTACCTCAAGCCAGTTCTCCACCTTTTTGCCACATCAGTCCTGGCTGAAGATGCTGAGGACACTGACCTGACTAAATCAATAAAAACCAAAGTCCTAGCATACCTCAATAACAAATATGGAGACCCAAACATCCAGGAGCTTTTGGATGTTGCCTGTTTCCTGGACCCTAGGTTCAAAATACAGTACATCAGTACAGACAACATCCCTGCTATCAAGACTCGTCTGAAGACAGAGATAGTAGACTTGGCACAACGTACATATCATTGGGTAAATAATTATGTATTTCACAAAAACAAAAATTTTCTGTAAAATCTAACTGGAAAACTAATGGCTGTTGTTTTCATCTAATAGGAGAAGAGGTCTCATACTGAAACTGTTCAGATGCCTCAAAGTGCACAGTCCTTGGGGGAAAAGGCGAAGAGGTCTCTTGGCAGTTTTTTCAAGACCAGTTCAGCCTCTCCTTCTTTGCCTGTAAATCTTGAAGATGTCGCAGAGGCAGAGATAAACAATTACCTGATGACTCCTACCATTGATGGAGAAGATGATCCATTGGCTTGGTGGAGGGTGCACAAGATCAGCTACCCACAGTTGTGCACCATGGCACGCAAGTATCTTTGTGTACCTGCTACAAGCGCTCCCTCAGAGCGTCTTTTTAGCACAGGAGGAAATATTGTGACTTGCACTCGCTCATCCTTGAAGCCAGAAAAAGTCAATATTCTGGTTTTCTTAGCAAAAAACCTGTGAGCCACTGAGAACAGAACTGTTGGATAAGTATGGCTGGCAGTGCCATACTCGTAGTGAACTTTAGTCTGTGTGGTGTGTTATTGTTGTGTACTTGAGATAAGTGAGGCTCATCTATTTTATATTATAATATTCAAATCGTTTATAAAAAATAGTTTGTCTAAATTAAAAGTGCATTTCTCATTTTTTATTTATAACTTTATTTACTTTGATTTTACAAAATATTTTCAAAGCAAATTCCTTGTTTCAGTTGTGTGAAATGTTACTGACTTGGGAGCAGTAAGATACATACAATTTAAAATTATTTTTTTCTTAAGACTGTACCTTTTGCACACAGTGTTTACAAAGTGCATGCCTTTGTTTAAATTATTTAAATGCACAGTGGCAAAGCCACAGATGTTTCTGTAATGAGCAGTTCAATAAAAATGTCATTTATTTCAAGTCATACATGTTTGAATTTAATTCTAACAAATAGACCCAGCCTATGGGAAAGAACATTTCACACTAAATGTATATACTATTGTGTTGGTCATATTTAAATCATTCATTATGTTTTGTTGGGGAAAAAGGATAAATAAATTAAATCGCATATTAAATCGCAATCGCAATATTGGGGGGAAAAAATCGCAATTAGATTATTTTCCAAAATCGTTCAGCCTTAAAAGAAACGATTGTATGCAGTAACTGATTCCTGATTGACTAACTAGCTTGAAAGTTAATCCCATGAAGTCATGCAGTCAAAGGAACATTTGCAGTATTTATGTTACTTCCTCCATGTACATTAAAACAATACAACACTGTCAATCCTCCACATTGAGCTCTCGTGCCCACATTGTCCAGTTTGATGTTAGCTAGCTAGCGTAATGTTAGCTTAACTGTGCCGCACATTTAAGCTAACCTTCAACTCGGTCGCGTTAGCCCTCTGCTATTCAGTATGTCAAGACAAAAAACAACTGCAGTGTATGTTTAACAACAATATAACGGTGTTATAATTATTCTCTTCTGCTAAAATGACAACATTTGGTTTCATAAGTGATTTAGAGAAACTTACCACGGTGTTTCGAGAGGTGCCAGATGGCGGTGAGGAAACTCATGATCCGTTAGAGAGGAGAAGGAGGTGGGCGGAGCCTCACGGAGTACAGAGTACTTTCCAGAGTACACTACGTCTTGTAGCAGTGTACAAGTACATCAACACTGGGGGGCGTTTTACTCTTGAAATAGTCAATGAACTTTGACACAGCTTTTTTACACTGAAAAGTTTAACTCTGATTTTTTACACTGACACTGGGCAATACATTGGTAGTAGTTACTCTTGCCGTTGTTGTAAGAACTCTGGAAGAGTTAATATACTTTGACAATGCATATTTAACACTGGGGAATTTACTGTGTAGTTGGCATACATGGTTGTGTTGACGTTTTCCACCCTTGTGATAAGCCTTTAAGCATTTCTTTGAGCAGTGCAGCAGACAGCAGGTTTAGTGGCATTGCTCTGTGGGAGTATGATATCAATGCTGGACCGTTCACGGCTGTACAGAACTAGCACATAACCATTCTGGACTTTGTCCTTACAAATTGTTTGAGTTCCAGGTGTCAGCTGAAAGTCAGAATTAAATTACATTACATTTCATTTAGCTGACGCTTTTATCCAAAGCGACTTACATGATATACATTAGACCCAGCAACGGTGAGCAATTAGGGTTAAGTGCCTTGCTCAAGGACACAATGACATGGACTACCGGAGCCTGGGATCGAACCACCAACCCTCTGATTGAAAGACAGACTTGCTAACCACTGATCCACAGTCGCCCAAATTTACATGGAAGGTAATTGGATCAGTAAAACCGCTAAAATGACTAGATTTTCTTTAAGTCATGTGACTGATAGCATCGTGACAGCGGTTTGGCACCCAAAAAGCAATTTGTTTTTCAGTATCAACAGTAACTACTGTAGCTGCTGGGCACTATCCCAGGGGCCCAACAGGTTTGAAGTTTTAAACAACCACAAAGAGACCACAGTGAGACACAAAATGACCAAAAATAGACACATGATAACCAAAAAGAGACACATGATAACCAAAAGAGACTATATACAACCAAAAACAGGCATTAAACATTTATAAAGTGACAGAACACAACCATTAAGAGACAGAGCCAGAATACAACCACAGAGACACAAATGGACAAAAACAAGAGAGATTATAACCACAAAGAGGCATAAACGACTACAAAGAGATGCAAAACAGCCGAAAAGTTGTCTCTTTGAATATCTCTTGGGCTTATGTAGAAGGGACCTTTACATTCCTGTGCCTATAGGGGCCCATTGTCTCATAATTCGCGTGTGTCCACCGCCGCAGTGGAACAGTTGATGATTGTTCGTACAGAATTATAAAAACTACAGTTCACAGGTGGATGTCTTGACACCAAGGGTCAGGGCATTTTCTGATACTAAGCCATAAAAAAAGTTGATACTGAGAAAGTGTTAAAAGGAGAAAGTACAAACAATTACAATAAATTAATATCAAATATATATACGTATTTATAAAGTACATGTACCTCATTTTGTGTCATCACATGTGATTGGAGCATACTCAACAAAATCTAGTCACAAAGCTTTAGGTTAACAGAACATTTGTTAGCTTAGAAAAGTAATGTGTGCGATCTGAAATACATAAATGGTACACCGTCAGTTTGCTACTTTCCCGCTAATCCCTTCACCAGTAGAGGACAGCAGTCAAGTCCTGCATCCTAAAGGGAGCCTTTTTTGCTTGAATCATCAGAAATGTGGCTGTTTCTACACATTTTATCTCTAGAGCAGGAAAAATCGACATTTTATAAACAAGCCATGATAATGCCAATACTCAATGTTTCCTTTTGAGTGACAGTTAATTATGTATTATACAGACTGAATAAAGAAAATGCTGTAAATCGTCAGTAAAACAATTAAAATATACTTCCAGGCTTTAATGAGGATGCAAGCCTCTGAAACAATCAAAAAATGTGGATTCGCAGATTAATAATGCACGGTGTGATCTGTCTGGTTTTTGTCTGTAAACATTTCTTAATCCTGAACTACTGAAAACCATAAATTGAAGGTAGACTGGAGTGTCATGACGAACTAACTACTTGCAAACTAGCGTTCGATCAACTGTAATTATGTGACAGGACAATGTCTTCAAGGGCCATGTCTAGAAGGCATTCCACGAAAATGTGCAAAAACCTTCACCAGAAAATGCTGATATCAGTTGGGAAACAAGTTAAGTTATGTGCCTTTTCATTTTCAATAGTAAGTCGAGAGCGAACCATGGTTATCTAATTGACCCCAACATTCTGTTTACTCAAGGGTTATTAGGATTAATCGGGGATATAACACAAGTCATGCATATAAAGACACTATTTGAAATGGACCAGTGTGTCACTAGATAAAAGAGACCAAATTCTTAACCCGTCATTTAAGAGGGTTTATGTTTGACATTGGCTGCTGACGTTCAGCAAATAAAAGCCTGAGCAAATAAAATGCAAATACATTCCAACAGCTGAGTTGAGGAGGTTGAACAGGCATCCCGTATCGTGTAATTAAGTTGTGACAGAAGCTTATCAGCATTTAGTGAGTTGTTAGTGTTCTACAGTTAATGATCGTAATTGATCGTTGTATTTGCTGTCTGAAGATAAAAACAAAGAAATGCGCATGACGATGCTCTAATGTACAAACCTACGGCTATGAGAATCTCACACAGCACACCAGACAAACGCAACTACGACCTTTATGGGAATGTTTTAGGGATATTTTACACATAATGTGTCTCCATAACCGTTTATCACAAAATGCCTTAATCCAAATTAAAAAATAATAATAATTTGACATCAAGTTAATAAAAAAAACTAAATTGAGGAAATGTTTTCCGAATGAATATTGTACCTCCCTCACAAGTGAAACCATTAGTGACCTTGTTTTTAAAAAAGGACACAGTCAGAACGGTGTCCCGTCAGCAGCAACATCAGAAGTACCGAAAGGTCAAAAAGGTCAAGGGGCAAGAAAAACCAAAAGGTCTCGCTGAGTTCACAGGACAGACTCAATGGCTTCCGGCATGGCCGCTGAGGCTTTGGTTTGGTGCGTGACGAGCAGCGAGGTCTCCTCCTCCGCCTCAACGTTGGCCACCGCCTCCACCCGGACCTCCGCCAGCTGCCCGTCCTGCTGCTGCTGCTCCCGCTGCTTCTTCATCTCCTGCTGGTTGATGTGGTGGAGGATTCCGGCACCCAGAGCGTCGCCCTCCACATTCACCACTGTGGTGGTGCGATCCCTACACACAAAGTGCACCAAGAGCAAACATTTGGAGGAAACAGCCACTACCACAAATATTTTTTCTTTGTTTTAAGCTGCTTTTATTTGTGTTTGAACTCTTGTTTGGAGTTACAGGTACAGTATTTCCCCATTAAGAAAACTAAAAAAAAGCACCTGAAAGGAACGAAACACACTCCTCCTACCAGTGACTACATGGAATCAAACTTTGGCACCACCGATGTAAAGTGTTTATGTGTCTCAACTTGCTCCTGTTTAACCTGCTGCTGTTTGTGTCTGCTCTGTTACCGCATGACAAATGTTGCTAGGGGAAAAAAACAACAGGCTCTGTTTCCTGTTCCTGTTGGCATAACAGCTGAGAATCCCGGTCTCGTTTCCCTTATTGTAATGTTGGTAACTTATGTGCAGGTGTGTGTCTTCAGTGGGGTTCACTTGATTTTACTCACACAATCCAGTCAACAGCCAGCATGAGGGACAGGTCGTTGGTCGGCAGGCCGATGGCCTCCAGGATGATGGCGATGGTGATGATGCCGCCGGCTGGGATGCCTGCTGCTCCCACACTCGAGGCTGTGGCTGTGACTCTATGAATAATGAATAAATAATCGTATGAATCATATAGTACTAGAAAGTTTACCTCTTGCTGGGAAATGTCCGAAAAGTCCTGTGTGTGTTCTGTTGTCTTCTCACAGGATGGTGAAGATCTGCCCGGCGTTCAGCTCGATATTGTTGAGCTGAGCGATGAAGACGGCAGCGATGCACTGGAATATGGCCGCTCCATCCATGTTGACGGTGGCCCCGATGGGGAGGATGAAGCGGCTGATACGCTTGTCAACACCGTTGTTCTCTTCCACGCATTTTATCATAGAGGGCAGAGTTGCAGAGCTGGTGAGCAAATGAAGAGAGATAGAGCTTAATTTTTACCAGCCATTCAGGTGAAACTAATACCATTAATAGTTGCAATTAATGAACAGATATTTCTGTTGAGGATTGTGAGTGTTTGTTTATATTCCCGATTCAATTTCCAGATCACTTGCTACATGTCATTCCCCTTCTCTCTTTCCCCACATGTGGCTAAAAATGTGAAAGTATTTCTTGACTGTGGTGCTACATGAAAGGTAAATGTGGGGTCACTAAACTCTTTAGTGTTCATCCCTTTGAGGAGCACGAATGTGTTCCATAAATTTCATGGAAATCGGCCTATTGTCTTATTGCAGATTTGACGGTTTGCGTGAAACACAAGGAAAATGTATGCCCTTTGCAAAGCATGAATATCTTCAGATCATTGTGTACAAATTCCTCCGAAAGTAGAGCTAGCTTGAGGAAAGAGCAGGGTCTCCAAGGTAACGCTGAAAAGGGTAAACCTTTTACTAGTTTCATTACTGTGGGCCTTAACATAAATGTGCAATGCAGCCACTCCTAATTTAACTGAGAAGCACCCCTTTGACAACTGTTTTTTGTAATTAGGGTTGGACATGCATAATTTACATGTATTTCTATCACTGAAAGGTTCATCTGGGTACCCTGTGACGTGACAGCGTACCTGGAGCAGGTGGCGAAGGCCGTGGTGAAGGGTGTGATGAGGCCCGACAGGAAAATAAAGGGGTTCTTGCGTGTGAAGCCAAAGTAGATAAGGGGCAGGACGATGCCCCCGTGGATGACGTGGCCCAGGATTGAAGCAAAGATGTATTTCCCCAGACTGGTGACCAGAAGAACCACATCTACCATTTCCACAATCTTACTGCCCACCAAGAACATGATGCCAAAAGGGATGTACCTGAGAGACACAAGAAGTGAGCATTAACAGGGAAGGAAAGCGGTTGGGATGTGGGATGTTAACCGTAACAGTACAGTCAGATGCAGATACAATCAGATGCAGTCCAAACTCTTGAGTACCATTAAATTATCCCACAAATATTCAACTCTACTCACCACATGATCCAAGACACCAGCACCATGGTGGCCTCGTTGAAAGCGTTGAAGAACCGGATGAGTTCTTCCCCCTCATTGCCCAGCTTCCTCAGCGCCACGCCAAACACCATGGCAAATAACACCAGACCTAGGATGTTCATGCCATCTGTTTCGGTACCAATAGGCACCTAAAAAACACACACACAGCAGAGTCAGACAGTAGGAGACGGCCAACAGACAAAACGTGTACATCCGCTGAATTTGGTTTGGTAAGATAAGATATTCCTTTATTAGTCCTGCAGTGGGAAAATTGCAGGATTACAGCAGCAGACAGGTAAAGTGCACACAAGAAATACATAATCAAATAAATAAAAAAACAGTATAACAGTAAACAGTAAAACAGTAATAAAAACAGTAAAGAATCCCCAATAGCAATATTATATATTTTGAAGTGATTAAAGATGATGTACTATGTTTCAGATGGGCATCATTTCATTGAAAATATCGTTAAACACTGAGAGCAACAGTTTTAAAAACTTAGCAGCTAACAACATTAATTCAACAGTGCTGCGACATAACATAAATATTTGCACTATTGAACAAAACCATCCTTGGCCTTAGGAAAGCCTTTCAAAATGAATTAAAACAAACTAACAGCGCTGTTAGTACTGTAAGAACAGTGAGTCTTTAAGCTAAATGCTCACGTCAGCATGCTAACAATGACAGTACTATTATGCTGGTGTTTAGCAGGTTTAGAAGCCTGTTTGTTAACACTGTATGTACAGCTGACATCGATATCGTTAGTTTTGCAGGTATTTAGTCAAAAACCAAAGTATTGGATAAATCATAAATTGACCTGATGATGGCACTATGGGAAAATGTAAGAAGATTACCCAAGAGTAATCCTGTAGGGAACATCAACGTCTGCATCACATTTCAAGGCAATCGGGGGTCAGAACTTTCAGCAAAAACATCGCAACACATTGTCTAGGAACCATGTCTTTGCCACATTTTGTGCCAATCCATCCAATAGATAGGCAAGGCAAGTTTATTTGTATAGCACATGTCAACAACAAGGCGATTCAAAGTGCTTCACATAAAACCATTAAAAGCATCAAAACATAATGCAGAATAAAACAAGATTTAAAAACAATTAAGAAATTCATTAAAACATAAAAAATTGTTAAAAAGCAAAAAATACAGAATTGAATAAAAGTGCAGTTTAAGATATAAAATGCAGTAGTGAGATGCAGAATCTGGTTTAATTAAAGGCAACAGCAAACAGGAAGGTCTTCAGTCTGGATTTAAAGAGGCTGAGGGTCTCTGCAGACCTGCAGCTCTCTGGGACCTTGTTCCAGATTTGTGGAGCATAAAAGCTGAACGCTGCCTCTCCGTGTTTAGTTCCGACTCTTGGAACAGAAAGTAGACCCGATAGATAGACAGATAGATTTATTCAATGCATTTAGCCAGCACTGGTATGGGATTATAGTCCCCTAGTGCTATAGTTATGTAGATGTGTGTCGTCTGCATAATTATGATAACACACTTTGTTGTTTTTCACAATCTGAGCCAGTGGAAGCATGTAGATATTGAACAGAAGTTAGACATCATACTCCAAGTCAGGGTGACTGTGTCTCACCGATCCTCTGTCTTTCAACCAGAGGATCGGTGGTTCGATCCCCGGCTTTGCTAGTCCATGTCGTTGTGTCCTTGAGCGAGACACTTAACCCTAATTGCTCACCGTTGCTGTGTCTACTGTATATCATGTAAGTCACTTTGAATAAAAGCGTCAGCTAAATGAAATGTAATGTAACTAAAGTCCTTGAGATTAATCCTATGGGGACCATGACTATCTGTACAAGGTTTTGTTGCAATAACAATATTTTGGTCTGGACCACAATGGTGGAGCAACACATACTGTAAGCTTGTAGCCTTTCAGTATGGAGGTGGAGGCCTGTCAAACAACAGTGTTGGTATACCCTGCAGTAGTTTATACAGCACCTCTCGCTGCCCAGTATGCATGTGTAGGTACGTGGGTCTGGGGGCAGTTGAAGGATTCAGTGAACTGGATGATGGATAACAAATAAGGACAGGAACAAATCCTGAGCTCAATCCCACTCCATTGTACTGAGCGCTCCCACAGAGCTCCACCAGCTTCATCCCCTGGGGGGGGGGGGGGGGGGACTGTCGAGCATGGCCCATGACAGACAAATACCATGGGCCGATGCCAAGATCAGATCCTCCAACTGTTCCCTCATACTGGGTCAGTGGGGGAAAGTCATAGCCACTGGGGAGCAGCAGTGGGATTTAGAGGATTTTCTACTCTATGTTCAATATACTCACAGGCAAATTAGAAGGGCAACACTTTTGATTGACAAGGCAGTTTTGAGTTGGGCAGTGTGGAGGGACGGAATAAGAAGATCTACAATGGGAGATGCAATGATGGGGGACACAAACTTAAAGAAGAACAAGTCCAGATCATTAGACCCAGCTGGTTTTTCAGGGTCCAGTCGAAGCAGCTCATTCAAGACCTATAGAGACAGCCTATAGGGTGAGTCTAAGTATTACTCATCTATGATCCAACATCCAACGCATCTAATAGGCACACGTGTACAATCTGGAAATCTGAAACCAGGCCGTGTTTGTACCCTGTTTAGTAGAGACAATTAACTTCGACACAGGCCCAATGGATATCTGGTGTTTCAAGCTGACCTGGCTGATTTTTTATCATGCTTCATGCACTTGTTTAAGAGTTGTTCCAGCCATGACTTAAACATACAAATAAAGCAAACTTCTACAGGTAAACCGCAGACCAGTGTCCATCCCTCTTTAACCAGATGGCAAATCCAGCGATTTAAAATGTTTAGGTGTCATTTCAACACAGTGAAATAAAATATGCAGAACAGTAAAGACACAGTTGAACTGTTTTAGAAAGATAAGACCCGAAATTGTCATATTTAACCTATTGGTGTTACATTGAGCCAGGATTCATGATTATGTCACAACACAAACAAGCACTGATAATAATAACTGATAAATAAAGGATCAGAAGTAAAATGGCACTATTGTATAATTCTGAGGAAGTACAAGTTGCTCAGTTATGACAGCATTATCAAGTTTTCTTTTATCAAATTAAAATTTTACCAATAGAATAGCAACTAGGGGATCAGCAAATGGCAACTGCGGGGTGGCACCATAGACTGTATATTAGAAGTGGACGAGGTCACTGTGGCGTCACCCATTGGTTTGTACATTTTGAAGCCTCGAGTTTGGCTGTCGCCATCTTGTTTTTTTGCAACTAGAAGTGACTAGAGGAGGTGGAGTTAAGTACAATTAAATGCCAAACAACACATTTTTAGGTGACCAATTGATTCCTGAACTGAAAAACACACTGTGAAAACACAGACAGCTATCAAACCGGACAACTAGCAACCTGTGAATCCCAAATTAGCCGCGCCCTAAATGACTCTGTCTGCAATGTTTACTGGGGTAATAAATCAAATGAGAAGTAATTTCCTAATACAAATCTATACAATCTGACCTCCCTTTGCAACCAGAGGAGACATCACCTGCTCGCCATTAGAAAAGATGAAAGTTTAGGACACTTCAAAATTGGATCCAATTTTCAGACCCGGACGTTACCGCCTGAGTGGCACGGGGCAATACCCTGTGACGTGACAGCGTACCTGGAGCAGGTGTGTGTTGTGTGTGTGACTGTATGCATGGAATGCTTCCAGTTCATACCTTTTGATAAAGTGTTGTCCCATTGGTGTTGTTCCCTACAGCAACCATCTTGTAGTCAGTGGCATACTGCAACATAAGGGGTGCAACATAAGGGGAAGGAAAGATTACGGTTAATTTTGTTGACGACAAGACTCATCCATGCTGTTTAGTAGTGAGACAGCATTTTGAACAGAGTGAAACTAGCTGTGTTTCCCCTGCTTTCAGTCTTTAGGCTAAATTAAGCGAATCGGTGGTTTCCAGCTCCAACTCCGTACTTAACCCAAAGACATGGTTCACATCTCACTTTCTGAAAGAAATGGAGTGAATGTATTCCCACAAAATGTCAAATCACTAAATCAATTTCAATCAGAGCAGCACTTAAATTCTGTCAAATGAAAACCTCAAGTTTAGTTTTTGATGGTTGAGAAGTTGTGGTGTTAACAACAAACCCCCTTAAATACCGTTTGTTGCAAAGATGTGCATCAGGAATCTTTCAAATTTTGCTAAACTGGGTTTCATCTGCCGACAATGGTGGAAAGAAAATACACTACTTTAGAACAACATCTGTACGTTGCTCTCATGAGGAATGCCAGGTCCAGACTGGCTTTCAGCAGAAAGAACCAGGACTGCAACAATGGCCCCACTCTCTCTGCAATTCTTTAAAAAGCCCTCTGGGATAAAGGTGTCTGCCATGTTGACAGATCTGACTTTAAATGAGGCTGTAGATTAATGAAACATACTAAGGCATTCAGAATCATACATCACCTGACTATAGTCATAGAACTAAAAGGACACCCTTCCCCACAGGAAAAATCGTACACTTAATTTGTTCAAATGTCTGTTTCAAGCATCTAGCTGCTTGTCATGTTGTGTTAATCTCCCCCTGCTCTGCTTTCTTGGTTTAATCCACAGTTGGACCCATTCCACGGGGGGCTCTGCCACAGTATGGGCCGACTGCTAGGGGTGAATATTGAACTCTGCGACCCGGCTGCACTTTAAACTCCATTTCCTCTCCCTGTGAGAAGTCACTAGCTTGTTTTTGAGTTTATGATCTACTGGCCTGGTTATAGGCGAGTTTGAGGCAATCTGTCCGGATGCGTGAGTGTGTGTGAGTACGTGTCTGTGTGCGTACTCTGCTTTACGTGTGTGCATAGCCATTGTGTATCAATGTATCCCCAAATATTGAACTTTCCTGGTTCTTATTTTAGCCTTAACAGCCATGCTCATAATTCTAGGAGGTGGAGCGGACCGCGTTCAAGAGCAGCGAGCCGAGGAGGGTTGCTAGGCTAGCTGGAATGGAATGGTTTCGCCATTGTAACGGCTGGTAACGGACCTAGGAAAAAAAGGGTTTTAGCGGGCAGGGGAGAGCAGCGGTCTCTATTCTGAGCGTTGCCTCATTAAAAGGCCTTATTAGGCTCTCAGCCCCAATTTACTGCCGCTATAAATGAACGTGGAGCAGCATCCGCATGGTGAAATAAATTCTGATGAACAGTCCACACAAGACAGAAGGAAAAAAAACTCAATTATTTAGTAGAGAAAACAAAAAGTGGACAATGTGGTGTGGTGAAGTGGGGTGCTGGCACTCACAGAACGGAAAGCAGCAGCCACTAAGTTCGATGGGAATAAATTCCTGTGAAAGAAAGAGAAAAATGAGTTAGCTCCACATACAAATGTGTTTGATATTCTTAATTGACAAAAGACTTTGGTAATATTTAAGCCAGTGGTTTGTTGAAAAATAAAAGTCTTCCAGAATCTTGAATGATGATACATTGTTCACAGGATTGGTTTGTCACTACACACTCTGGCTCTTCTCCCAGGACCTTCCATAAGTCCTCTGCACCCACTGCACAAATTTCCTGACAGAGAAGTTGTTCTAGTACTAAGCTGCTGTCTGGTTCATCTTTTATGATAACAAATCACGGTCTGTACTAGGATCAGTACCAGTTTCTTTACTGGTTAGGGCAATAAGGGCATCCCAAATGAACGTGCTCCCCTTACTGAAGAATGACTGAAATCCTTGCCATCAAGCCAGTTTGTAGCATTTGAACTGGAACCTCCAGAACTGAGCCTCCAGTCAACTGGTTAACCTCAATTGAAAAGCATGAGCTGCTGTGGCTTTCTACAAATTTTGGTAAAACTTAACTTTAAGATACATCCACATAAAATGTAATAAAACCAATGAATAATGTAAATAAATGTGGTTATTCTTAACTCACAACAAAGCCAATCAATTTGCTTGTTATTGAAGGCAGCCAATAGCGAGACTATGCAATAGTCTGCTATCATTCTAGCAGCCCTGTGAGCTCTGTAGCAGCGAAATGCTAACATGAAGTTCTTTAGCAGGTTTAAAGGTTCATTGAGACAATCAGAGCCGTGACTGAGCAGCAAACAACTATCTGCTATGGAAAGATATAGTGAAGTAATGTCTACCTGAGCCAAGAGTAAAGTTGCTCTCTTTTTGTGTGTGTTGTTATCCGAGCTACTCTGTCATATTCATTGAATGTTCATTCTGTACACATGACATCTATTGCTTCTGTACATCCGGGGAGAGGGATCCTCCTCTGTTGCTCTCCTGAAGGTTTCTTTCCTTTTTTCCCTGTAAAAGGGTTTTCACTATTTTTTGGGGGAGTTTTTCCTGATCCGATGTGAGGTCCCGGGACAGGGATGTTGTATGTGTACAGATTGTAAAGCCCTCAGAGAATAATTTGTATTTGTGATTTTGGGCTATACAAAATAAACTGAATTGAATTTCAGCAATTATCATTTATAAATCCATTGTGACAGCTTTTTCCTTGACAGTCTTTCTGTAAAGGCGCCAAGCTGAGTTTATTTTCACTAAAATAAAGTAAGCATACAGGAATTACTGGTAGCCTGCAGGCCCTTTCCATGTATTAGTGTTTGTTGTAACTTTATCCACTGTGGCCACACTGTATTGTGCAAAGAAATACAGACTTTGCTCTCATCTTTTCCCATGGCCAAAATACAGCCAAGCAATTCAGTCCATAACCCCATGACCCCCGTCAACTCTGCCTTCAGTACAGGGGCCAAATGCTGGTTCAGCTGTTAAATATGTCAGCCATACTGACCACACATGGCAGGTAGCCATGATACTGTCACTTTGCTATTTATTCTCTTCTAAATGCTGCTAAAATATATGATTGCTTGGATGAGTTTGTGCACCCACACAAGGTTTCATACTCTTCTTCTCTCTGTGAAGGTGATTAGGTTTCCTGCTGTTACATGAGCGAGTCGAGGATCTGGATTAACTCTGGGAAACCAGAGCTGAGAGCTGGCATGCTTTTCCCAACGGGAGCCCCGCTGCCTCCTTTCTTTGGACTGCTTTTTTAAAGCTGTTACATAACAACTTGATTTCCTAATTAATTGAAGCCAAACATTGTTCATGATGTGTTTAATTAAAGGCAGCAGAAGAGGGTTATCCAGCTAATGTGGGCAGGAGTGGTTCAAACATGTTCTCCATCACTGGCAGGGAACGTGTGTCTAGTATAAGTGTGGAGCTGTTTGTGTGCAGTGGTTACTGTTGATGTGTTTTGGTGTTTGGTTCAGATTAGTAAAATTTGAAATCAGTTGTTTGAGATGATGAAGAAATTAGAACGCTGTGGGAAGATTTTTATAAGAATGGAGTTTAGTTTAGTTTTTTTCTCCAGTTCATATATCAGCCCAAAGGGATAATCTGAGACCTGTTTGCCAAGAAATAAGTGTTTTGACAGAGGAATCATAAAACCCCGAGAGGGAAAAGGAGCAGATAAAGACAATATTTAGACTTGAGCATCGTGTCCAGAAAGCTACACCATCCGAGGCCCCCGTCAAGGTTTAACACTTACATGCCATGACAGGTATTTCTAACCTCAGTGGATGAAAATGATCTTGCAGACCCCAAACAATCAGTCCAAATACATCAGCATTAAGCATAATAGTTTAGAATCATGTGCTGGTCTAATGCTTCCTGGAATTTTTTGAGCAACTGGTCACCAGAACAAATATAAACTCAACAAGACTTGGAAATAAAATCAGCCTGCCCACCTGCTATTGTGATAAGGGGGGAATGCTGACTGCAGCAAACAGTGTTTCAGTTTGTACTACGTGGTGCTATCCCTCCACCTCTTTTCCCTTTCTCAAAATACTCTCCACGCTTTCAACAGCTGTCAGCTTTACTTCACACAGAACTTCCTAATAGGACTCCTCCTGGACAGGGGTCCTGACAAGCCAGTAGCTGTAAGTTTCTGGACAGAAACGTGGTTGTCCACCTTTGCCCTGCTTCTTGAAAAAGGCCAAAAACGAGGGAAAAAAAGAAGAAGAAAATATTTGTATTATGGTGCCCACTCAATCTTGATTTTGAGTCCACCATGCCCTCTTTGCTTTTCTATTCAAGAGGCAAAACAAGAAGGAAAGCCTGACTAAGTGTCACTTCAGCATTGCTTGAAGCTGCATGCTGGACTCAGTGGTGCAAGATTCACACAGATTGTTTACTTTTTAAACTCAGACAGTTTAATAGTACGACAAGTAAAAATACCTCAAATTGTGTTATTTAGTTACTTTCCGGCGTTGACTGAGCTGCATGTGGTGGAAAGGATTTGAGTATCGAGAAAACCAAAAACCACAATATTTTTGGCTTAACTTAACTGTATTACAGCCTTTAAAACCAGGAATAGACAACACGTATGCGGTAATCCAAAAATTTCTAGTCTCATATCACAATATCGATAAAATATCGACATATTGCCCATCTCTAATTTAGAGGGTCATGAACGTTGGAAAGAAGTCTATGATGACAGTCATGCAACCATACCTACCTGGCTGCAATGCAGTTAGGTATGGGCAATAATTTAATATGACAATGTATCGTGATGAAATCATATATCGAGATATTGTGATACACAATGTCATTGCCTAAATTGAGAACAAGCACGTCAGATCAAGGGGACGTCAGATCAACTGCCGGCTGCGCTAACCTGTTCTGCAAGTTTGGGAGCTTGTGCGCGCGCACGCATCGGATGGCCCCAGGCGTGGAGGAGCCGCTCGTGTGTGTAAACTAAGCAGCTCCGCCCACCCCTCCCCAACCCCACCACCACCACCACAAAAAAATCCTGCAATACCCCACCAGACCGGCTTCTTAATCCTCAGTGGTCTTCGGTCTATATATTGTATTATATATACCTGGCCAGATCCAAAAAGGAGTCAGTGGTCTCCTTGTCCCTGCTGACGCTCTCCAGTCCCAGGCTCAGGGACCCCGCGCCCACACCGGGCTTGATGATGAAGGCCAGCGTCACCCCGATTCCCGAGGCGATCAGCGTGGTCACCAGGAAGTAGGCAACAGCGATGCCCCCCAGTTTCCCCAGGGAGCGGGTGTCCAGGCTGGCGGCGCCAGACACGAGGCTGCAGACGACCAGGGGCAAGATGATCATCTTCAGCATCCGCAGGAGCATCTCGCCGGGGAAGGCGAAGTAGGTCATCTGCGCCTTGGTCAGGTTCATGCCACGGACCAGCATGCCGAGCCCGACGCCCACCAGCACCCCGGACACCGTCATGATCACCAGCAGGTTCTTCCTCAGGAACTCCGTGAGTTTCCCCATGCAGCTCCTTCGCGCGCTCTGCTCAACGATCCGGTCGGTGGACGCCGAGCTGGGCACGGCGTGCCCGTTGATCTCACTCTTTTTCTCCATCTTTCTTTTGTGTGTGTGTAAATTTAATTTCTCTTCAGAATTAGTGTGGGGTCCGAGGCGCAACGTTGGGTCAGATGCACACAGACACGTTGGACGCACGCTCTCCGCTATGTGAAGGCAGGTGCCGGCGTGAGAGGCAGAGTGCGGAGTGGGGAAGTGGGGAGCCAATGGGGAGCCAATGGGGAGCGAGCGACGATACGGGCAGCCTCTGGAACATGCGCACAACAGCCGGCGCTTTTTATACCGAGAGCAAATGATGCAAGAATAGGAGAGATTGCCAGGGTCTCTGGCAATGTGACACACTTATGAATAAATGTAATAATAGAAAAAACAGAGGAAGACTTCCGTAACATGTTATCTTCCTCTCCCTTTTACTCTGTCCTTTATACAATTTAAGAAATATAAAATCTATAATATGCTACTTCAGTTACCAAATACATAAGAGTAGTAAAGAATTTCTCAACCCTGTTTATTCCTGGAATATCATATATGTTTTCAACATGAAAGACCAATTTTCATTTTTCTTTTGTGAAAGCTGTATCTGTTTTCAGTGCTGGTATATAGCAATCATCTGATCATTAAAAACAAGTCTGCAAGGAAGGGAACTATATCCTACAATAAGCTACGATCTCAGAGTGAGTGAAGCCTACAAAGATCATCAATTAAAAAATGCTTCACCCAGTTTCATTCACAGATTATTACACTTTCATAGAAAAGAGATGAGGTTTGGCCCTCATTGTCAGGGCCACAATGAGGGAGAGATGGGTGGAAGCAGGGAGCTGTCAGCACCATGGCCAGCGCTCTGCGCCTCCTAGAAGACGCTCGTTCTCTTTCACCTTCCATCTTTTTTTCAGGCAAGGTGGATGTTTGCACTTTAGAAAGCAGAGAGTAAAAAAAAAAAAAAGATTATTCTTCTCTGAGGTATAATAACTGATATATACATATCAGATTTGTCCACATGGACTCGTTTGTATCCTCGTTGCGCCTCTAGTATCTAACCACGAGATGACGCTGTAATAAAGCAAGTGCACTTGCGTTCTTCACTCCGTAGACAAAGGTCAGCTGTAAGAGTAATAGCACTAATACACTTCTGGCTCTGCTGGAAAGATTTTTAATCAGAATCAGCCAAACCATTGCGTCTGTCTATTTTATTGTGTGATTTACTCTTATTCATTATTACTATTATTGTTATTAACACATGAATAAACATAGAGTTTAGAAATGTAACTTAAATGTGAATTATATATCTTTTGGGTGTTTTTTTTTACTATAACATTTGAATGAGGCTGCATTAGCCGCTACTAGCATAGCACGCGACGAAACTGTCAGTGTTAACGTTGCCTTGTAGGTAATGTAGTCAGGTTTGAATGATTATAATCCACTTTCTTTTTTACACCATGTCAAAATAAATATGACTATACTAAAGGGGTGGACTGCAAATAAATGGAGTATTCTTTTAATGGGACTTTTTGTATTGCTTATTATTTGTAATAAATATTATTTTGTCTGATAATCTTTTATTATGTATTAAGTAATCAGCATTTCACAAAAAATAACACTGTCATTTTTTAATCATCCACCTGCCATAAAAGCCACACTAACAAATAAAAATGAGAAGCAATGTTTAAATGATGGACAGAGAGATACAGCTGTCTCTCCGCCTCTGTTGCCGACTTCTCCTGTGTTGTCCTCCGTGACCTTAGCTGTTGCTAAGTTGAGCAAAACTTTCCCCTTCCTCCACCAATAGAGACGGGTTGTCCCGTCCCCCCACAGCTGCGGCGGCCTGAATGCTGTAAATAACCACCGGCCTGTTGATCAGGAGTCACGGCGGTGTAACGTTGGACGATGTTGGCACCGTGCCGCCGTAAACCGTGAAAACAGAGGAAGACATAACTTCATAATGGAGACCACTGAGCTTCTGGTGCCCACACTCGGTTGAAAATCCAATGGGACCAGTATTTTGCGGTGCTGCGTCCCATCCAGCACACCGGACGTGGATGGGACTCAGCACCGCAAAATACTAGTCTTCTACTGGATTGTGCGATTGACATTTGCGTGGAAACCACTGTTATGTCCCTCTGTCTTTCTTAAACAACAAAAAACACATGCAAGGACTCCCTGTCTTTCAAAAATAAAAATGTCTGAAAACAACCGCTTTGTGTGAAATCCAATTTCATCTCTTTCCCATGAAAATCCATTTGTTTCTTCGAATTTCCCTAATGTTTTGAGCTGTAGGGGAATCAAAGAGCAAATGAAAGCCACGAATCTAATGCATGTACGTTTGGTTGTGGAGTGCAGGAGTGGGGCCCGTGTGGAGACCTTATTTGCATTTACAGAAAATATACAACAGTTGATGGGAGAAATCAAATTTCTTTTTGGGGGGTTTGTTGTTAGCTGAAAATGCATTATCTGTTTTGGTGTACATGTGTGGAGCATCATGGGGCTATGGTTGGAGCTAGCATTTGTTTTCACAGGTAGAGTTGGTGATGCAAGTCAGTACATGTTCAGGAAGTCCAGGGAACCTTGAAGATGACAAATCTGGTCGTCAGCATTTGTGAAGATACATCTAAAGAACACAGAAAACAAGATTATCCATGGCACAACACACTGCAGTACATGACTTATCGAATCTTTGAGATCTTATAATGCTGCAGCAATGATTCCTAAAACTAGGAGATGAGTCAGCATTTTTTTTAATGGGTTATTGGTTACATTCCTAAAACAAGGTCAGTGATTTTTAACGTTTTCTTCTACGACATAAAAAAACAGTAAATATTCTTCTAGTCAATTTTACGTGTGCCTTAAAAAAGGAGGGTGCTAACAAGTTAGCTAAATGAGACAAAACGTCATCACATCACGTCGTTTAGTCTGCCTTTAGCTTAGTCATCACGTGAGGTCTTGTGACCGTGGTGTAGTTCCTTTATAGCCCAGCGTTAGATATTCGCTTCTGCTGTTCGCATTCACGCTTCATAAATCATAAATTACACAGTTTATGTTACTGCAATAATCCAAAGGCCTGTGCAATGCTAACTTCCTGTTGGACTACAAAAGTACATCCCTGAAACACTCAGAAGAGGTGATCTGATGTGAGGTGAAAAAGCCGATGCCTTAGACTACCCGGGTTTGAATGAATGAATAGATTATACACCTTAATTTGACCCTTTGATAGGGATGCATCATACTGCATGGTAATAAAAAACTATTATTGTTTTGTTATGTTAATTATATACATATTTAGCAATTGTGATAAAAATCTCAACCCTGTTGACCTGCTTGGCATTTATATCAACTACATCACACATAACTGCACTATCCTTCATTTTTCCGTAGTGAAGGTAGAAGAAAAGCTTTTATCCGCCCATCAAAAAATATAAAAAACAAGTAACATCGGTAAATATTAGGAAAAAAAGGAAAAAGCTTGCAGTGGACCTTGAGTCAAGATTATTTTCTCAAAGTGGTCAAACCTCAATTATTAAGTATAGAAGGTTAATGTGTTTATGTGCATGCATATGAAAGAACAAGACCGTAGACAATATCAGAAAGGAAACAAAACAGGCATTTGCTCTTGTTACAGTTTATTGTGTGTATATATATATATACATACATATATATATATATATATATATACACACATACATACATACATACATACATACATACACAAACTACAAAAGTAAGACTGTTTCAAATTCAGACAGCTGTTTATTTATCTTGTATACTATATGTATATGTGTGTGTATATATATATATATATATATATATATATATATGTATAGACAAATATACACACACATACATATATATACATATATATTTATTATCTACAGTCCACATTTGGATCCCAATACAGTGATCAGCTGATAGTTTCTCTCTGTGAATTGCATAGAAAAAGGCACAGCTCTGAGGTCTGTGTAAAATACAGGCTTCGCAGAGGAATTCGGCCTCGCTCGGCGATTCAAACCGCTGCATGCTTGGTACAGCGCTAAAACAAGGTTCGGTAACAAACACTGATCGACAAAAAAATGTAAAAAAAGAAAGCCCCAGGAGCTCGAATGTTGTTCATACTATGTACATTACTTTTGGCATTGAAGCATCTGTGACAGGCTTTGGAGTTGTTGACATCTGAGTATTGCTGCATGAACTGTTCGCCTTCACAATTGGAAAAAAGGTGAACAAAAAGAGTACAAAAAGGTGTAAAGGTCGTGAGTCGTCACCCCACAAAAATTGATTACAAAGCAACAAACAAACAAAAAAGATAATATAACTAACTATGTATATATTCATATATATATATAGATATATATATATATATATATATATATATAAATAATATAAATGGCTTCCACCCATAATTCCATACTCTGATACATTCCTATCTGATACATTCCTACCACACATTCTGTACTCACATTTACAATCCAAATGTTCACTTCACATCAAAAATAAATATATTTACACAGAGAAGAAACAATATGAATAAATAACTTCATTGACAAAAAAAAAAAACACTAGCACTCCAAAATTCAATTGGATTCTGTTTAAATGCAGTTTTTTTCAGGTACTAGTTGAGGATGCTGGGAAACCAATGATCACTTATTGTAAGTCGCTTTGGATAAAAGCGTCAGCTAAATGACATGTAATGTAATGTAATCTTCCACCGGTTCAAGTTTTGACATCAGCCCAACCTCACTGCTGTTGGCTAGCACAGTAAGACGAGTTCTGTCCCATTTACAACGGCTGCATCTCACCAGCTGGGACCTCTGCTAGAAGGAAAAACATGTACATACCATTTTCCATTACGAGGCAGTGTTGGGAGACACAGAAGTGTTTAGGGTTAATTGTGCAATTTAAAAGTAACAGCTTTTAAATGAAAAATCCACCTTTTTGCATTTCTGTACCACTGTTTATCTGTGGTGTCTTCCTCTGTCAACATTAAAGCTGCACTCAATATCTTTTACATTATTACCATGAAATGATGAGGCTTAACGTGTGATGAACTCACAGCACCAAACTGCACAGCCAAAACAGTCCGAAAGAGAGTGAAAATGGGACTTGAACTTTTCAGGTGGACGGCTTAGAATGCTAAGGTGCAGCAAACTTTTGCCAACATAATAATGTGTCATATGTTATGTTTTGAGCGTATTCTGATGCCCCAACTTGAACTTCTGAAAAAATTACGTTCCCATACAATTTAACTGCACTCTAAATTTGCCTTTTGGGGAAATGTATTTTCTCCCGGTTTGTGCTTAGTTTTAAATGTTTGAAACGTATGAATTGAAACATAACCAAACTCCTTGTTATGGTATTGACCCCCACTACTCCGACCTCCTCCCTACGTGGACTCATTTGTGACACGTCAAAATCTACGACAAAACACATTTTAAACATAGTGTTTTTGAAAAGTCACCATTCTGCATTAGTATTTAACAATTATACAGAGTGAGGAGAAGAATCCAATTTCACCAAAAGTAGCCTCAAGATGATTTACGACACATCACCACACAAAGTGCCGAAAGGATTGAACATGAATGAATGGTGATGCTTTAAAAGTACCCCAGGGTAGATTATTCCTTTAAAGTTTCACCTTATTAGTTAAAACCTCAGTGCATTGTCTGACATTGTCGTTCTGAATAGTGCAGCAGGTAAAAGGCATTTTGTTGCATCACCTCCCCAAAACACGCCATGTATCTGCACACTGAAGAGGGTTCTGTCCCGAGGTCCTGTAACTAGTGCGACCTCTCTATGAATAGAAAATATGGGGACAGTTATATTAAAAATGGTCAAACATAACAGCAATTTACTTTTGCAAAGATAAAGAGAAATTTCTGTCAATGGATTATTTCTAACTTCAATAGATAGCATAAAAGGCTCAACCGTGGACATTTGAGTATTTATATTCTCTTTAAAACTGTGTGTGTGTCTGTGTGTGTGGTCGGTCTGCTGGCAAAAAATAAACAAACACTTAGGCCACATGTATCCTCATCCTAGATGCCCCACTCAGCCACTCACATTGTCTTTTTGTGTCACAAAGTTCCTTTGTCGTTTTAAAATGACAGTCTTTTGCATCGTTGAAGTATTAGGTTGACATTGTGGTGTCACCCTCGATTGTACAAAATCCACATTCAAAAACTGTTCAGGGGCGAGATTTAGCCCTCCCTCTGGTGTACATGCTGAGGTCTGAGGTTCAGCATCAAACAGTGCGGCACAACGCACGGTAGTGAGCCAAACCCTGAGATCCTAAACATAATGTATGTGTGTTTGTTTGTAGTACTGTATGTTACGCTGTAATTTGTCTGCCAATCATGTTGCTAATTCTGTCGAATTAAGTTCTTTGTGCAATTCAGAGAAATTCTATGCAATAATTGTTCATCTCGAGGCCTATAGAGTCAAATGTAATGCGTTTGTAGCCTCAAAGTTGCTGAGTTTGGGACTTTTCAGATCATCTGCATTCGACCGGGTGGTGGTGGCGCGACCCGGCGTTTCCAATGTAAACACGCCAAGCTCTCCTGTGGGTGTAGCTCATTTGAATTTCTGCTGTCACTGAAGCACGATAACAGCATCCAGTACAGTTACATGTAGATTTGCCTGCCAATAAGGAAGGGAAATAAGAAAAATTCCTGAAATTAATTCATAGTCATGAAGTGTACACGTTTGACCCAGGCAATGTGATTTTAGAGCTGTTCCCAAAGTGTGTTTATATAGCTCATATGCAACGCAGCACACTCTTAAAACAATGTATTCCTCACTAAATACCTTTTTGATGCTTGCTTTACACATATTAAATTAAAACAATTTTGATCATGAGAAATTACCTTACTTAATAGTTTGAATAGAATACAATAAATACAAAAAACAAAATGAGAAGAACTAGAAAAGAAAATAAACAAATACCGTAAAAACAGGAATTGAAGAAGTGGTCATTTTGAAAGGCACTCGTCTGCTAAAAAGCCATGAATTCAGTGTGTTTTGTGTTTGTGTGTGTCATGTGTTCACTTGTATTACTATACCTGTGAGAAGTACATGTCACAAGAATAGAATGATTGCAAAAATTCCCCAGAATGAGGACAATCTGCCGGTCCTCATAGTTTTCTATTTACAGTTACTTCCCAGGGTTAAGGCTTAGGTTCAGGTTAAAGGTTAAAACTAGGATTAAAATTAGGATTAGTTAATACATTGGAGTCAATGGAGGTCCTCACAAGTATAGGAATACAAACCTGTGTGTGTGTGTGTCTGTCTGTCTTTGTTTGTTTCCCAGTTACTTCATTTCCATATTTAGAAAGGCGAGCACAGTGCATGCACAGTGTTGTGTAGTAGTAGTTGTCATAGTAGTACTAATTGACATCACCATCGATGTTTACAATTACTGACCTTTGAAGAGGGTAAAAAACAAAAGAAAAAAAAACAAAAAACAGGAAACACCCCCTAATGTTTATTCTAGTCCGTCTTAATTTAAACTCTGTGTGTTTCTGGTGTCAGCCAGTCACGAACCCACCAACACCTCCATGATGTGGTCCAGTTCTGTCAGATCTATTTTGAAAGGCTGATTGGCTGAGACCTGGGGGGCGGGGCTGCTGTACGGTGACGCCAACGATTTGAGAAGGTCGTCCGCCATCACCGCTGACGGCAGCTTGGTGAGGCCGCCGCCTGCTGCCGCTCCCACTGCCGCTCCCACTACCCCTGCTGTCGTACAGGGGTCAAAATCATACATGGACGTGTCGATATCGGCGAACAGGACGTCGTCCAGTGCCAAGTCTGAGAGAAACCCCGAGGGTGAGGAGGAGGAAGAGGAGGAAATGTCTACTAGGCCACCAGGAGGAAGAATGGGCAGAGGGTCCATCGGCCGGAGCTCAGGGCAACGTGCTTCTGCTAGAAAGACGCCAGCTGCCACTGGTTTAGCACCCATAGTCCTGCAGTCTCGGAGTGGGCCCACGGGTGAAGGGGAGAGGGATGCTAGGTGGGGAGGCTGGGTGAGTGGCGTGGGAGATGGGGAGGTAGTCACGGTCGTAATATTAGCTGCTGCTGTCCTTGTTATGGCTGTGGGAGGACCCAACTCCATGTCACTCAGAGCGGAGGGAAAACCATCGTCGGACAAGACGGGCGCGGGGACCCTGGGAGACGCCAGGCTCAGAAGTGCCGAGGGTAATGGAGGAGGCTGCGCCAGAGGAGGTGACAGAGGAGGAGTGGGCGGGGATGGAGTACAAAAGGCTGAATCTCCACCATCCTTCTCCAGCAAAGAGGCCGGGGTCAGGCAGGATTCCAGAGGAGCCGGGCATGCCTCTGCGCTTTCGGGGCCGGCCTGGGATGCCTGGCAGTTGGGAGGCACCATTGGGTGGGGCGAAGGTGGTGGGATGGTCGCCGGCATCAGCAACACCGACGGCTGGGACGCCACGGACAGAACGCCAAAGGAGGGCGCCGTCTCGCGGAAACCCTCATCCATGGGGTCGTCAGGCGGCGGCGAGGGCGGCAGGAGAAGCGGCCGCAGGGAGCCCTCCTGCTTGAGCTCGTCCTGGATGCGCCGCAGCATGTTGTTGATGAGGACACGGCGCTCCAGGCTGGGCTCGCCAAGTGGCCGCTGGCTGTACAGCTTCATCAGGGAGATGTTGAAGATGGTCTGCCGCTGCAAGGTGTACGACACCTTAGACAGGCCCTCTGGCACAAGGCCTAGTCTCCCTCCCGCCAACGACGCCTCCAGCGTTTTGCCTTCCAGCCCCTCTTCATCCTCGTCCAGCTTCCGCTTCGCACCTTTACCGAACATATATCTAGAAAACACAAGACCAGAGAGTTAATTTGTCGCTCGTCAATAACATAACAAGGCCAAAAAGAAACGTGTTCTTGGGTTGCAACTGGTTATTCTAAAACGATTATCCTTTTGTTTTTCCAAAGTGTTGAAAGTAAAATAATTGCATTGTATTCCCAGAGCTGAGCAAATATCATCTTTGCAGGAAAAAAAAGGACTGCCGGCCAATAGAACAATTTTTCACCGCTCTTTGATCACCGCTCGCTGGCCAACTCGCTCGCAACTGGCCAGCAAGCTGTGAACAGCAGTTTGTGTGGCGTGACTTCCGGTCTGTCTCACCGGCATTCCCCTGGGTCCTAAGTCCTTCCATGTTCAGCTTCTAATCACCCTGTATGTACCAACATACATTTATAACAAATAGCACACAGTAATCAGCTTGACAAACTTTGCAATAAATCGTTTTCTGATCTACGTCGGATTTTTTAAAACCGGAAAACCTCCAAATAGCAGACACAGCTCCTCTCTTGGTGCATCTCTGGTCTCTCGTTCCTCCTGCCTCTCTCTTTTCTGTTATTTAATGTAGTGACAGAGTTTCTTCTTGTTGATAGTCGGCGAGTTGTAGCTAGCGCAGTTCGGCGGTGTCATTTTATAAATATACAATTATTAGAGTTACAAATTGTTTGTGTCATAATGAGCGTTAGTTGTGGGTTATTAATTGTTGTTATAAACTTAGAACCATGACCCCATCTCAATACACGTAAGACAAGTAGCTCCGACAACTGCGCCCTCAGCGGTGAGCTGTGAACAATATATTCTGCTGCCTGCCGAAGAGCGACAACAGTTGTTATGGCTATGCCGGTACCGTTACGGGTATGACGGTATATGAAAAATTCATACCGTATGAACATTTGTAACTGGTATACCGCCCAGCCCTAGTTCAATGGTTACATTTTTCCATGACTTTCTGGAACCAATTCTAGTATTTCTACATTGGGGAAATTGTACATAATAATATAATATTCTGATACGGCAAAAAAAAATACACCTGGCTAATGTTTGTTTTCTTTGTATGTTGATTAAAATCCAATAGCATCGCTAGATCTCAGCATTAGATTATCATTGTCATACCACATCTCACCAGTAAGGTTTGCAGACTGAAGCGCAGGAGCTTAACCGTGGCGATTCAAAAAGCTGCTTAAATGAAACGAGCTTAATGCAACAGGGGATTAAAAAAAAAAAAACATACATTGAAACCAAGAGCAGCTGCAAAGGGAGCCTTGCCATTGCACGCTGTAGCCCAGCACACACCCGAGTTATGTAATAGCAGCATTCCCCTGTACAGCCGGATCATAGGCCAGATTTTAAGCCCAACCCCCCACCCCCTGCCATATTAGAAGAGCACATTGAGTTACTTATACCACTTTCAGACGGCACGCACGTTGGACTCTTCCATATGAGACAGCTGTCAACCTCTCCAGACTACAGTGTTTGTAATTCAACACAAATTCAACACAATTGCATCCAGTAATTCACCAGATAAAAGTTACATTTTAATTTCACCACTTTGACTTTTTGTTTATCTGGCTCTCATCTCTTTTGTCAGAATCATTGAATTAATTTCAATTCCTGGCACCAACGTCAGTTCATCAGAGCCGAGCGGCTTTAAAGGAACGGTGCATTCCCTCAAAATACTGTACATATTCCAGGAGCTGAATGGACCTCTCCGTCTAATCAAACTACCTGATGGTCTAATTATCAGTGCTCCAGAGAAAGATGAGAAGGCAGCAGAGAGACAGACAGGAAAAAGAAGAGAAAGAAAACAGGAATCGCTGCAGTGTGTTTGACTCTAATCCAGGCTGACAGGCTCATGCATCCAGTTGCTGTACACACACACACACACACACACACACACACACACACACACACACACACACACACACACACACACACACACACACACACACACACACACACACACACACACACACACACACACACACACACACACACACACACACACACACACACACACACACACACACACACACACACACACACACACACACACACACACACACACACACACACACACACACACACACACACACACACACACAAAGTGTGTGCTGCAGGCCCAGTCACCACGACTGGTTGGTTGCCATGACAGAGTCAGCTGGGAATTCACCCAGAGAGATGACAAAGAATGAGATGGGGGAGAGGAGGGAGGGGGTGTGCCGCGGGGCGGGGGGCAGGAAGGAAGAGGAGGTCTGGGAAAAAAAAGAAGAGGGGGGGGGGGCAACTTTCTCTCCACCTATCTATCAGAACTACTGCTCTCTTTGAGCTCGTCATTACTTTCGACTTTGCAACTGGCTCATAAATGATGCAAATCTGTTGGTTCGCTGGCTGCACACACCGTTTAAGTTCTTTGCATGGAACACACCAAAATAAGTACTTCAAGTTCTTTCTGCGTTAGCATGTTAGCTTTGACAGGTATGTCACTGAGTGTCATTTTCCATGGGAACAGCAAAATTATGACTTCGATACTATTTAAGATTATACATGGCTGTGTAGGCTTGTTGTTTGGGGTGTCCGTCTAAAAGGTGCTTGGTCATGTTTGACGTGTCCTCCCTTGGTCTGTTAGACGGGTCTCTGTGTGGTCGGTGGGCTTTCCTTCAGTGTGTAATGTAGCCAAAGTACTTCCACATTTCACTTCTGGCATCATTTGATCCAACAAGCCGAGGGCGGTCGGCAAGAGCACCTACACTTGAGGCCATGTCTCCCCTGATTTCTCGCTATGAGTGACCGCTGCCTGTTGCCTGTGTGAGCGCTGGGCAGCACCGCCTTCTTAAGGTCCGCCTCCTTGCAGTCAATGCATGCAGGCAGCATGTCAGGGAGCAGAACAGTGAGTGCGCTCTGATCGCGCGCTACGTTAATGAGGTATCGATACTAGAAATCTGCAAAACCTTATTGTTTTTAACGTACGGTACAGCTGGATTTTTTAGTAGCAATTTACCGTGCAACATTATAGTCACAAATCAGATTCTGACTTTGGGTCCAACTGTTGAGCGATGAGACTAATTACGAAATGGGAATGTCTGTAATGTTTGAAAGGGTGGATTAATTAGGTTTTGGTAGGTGCACATGTAATAGAGCTGTACTCCCCGCTGTCTTTATGCTAAGCTAAGATAACCATCTCCAAGCCTTAGATTGATAGCTGACACACAGACATGAGTGGTAGTGACGTTCTAACAGAATTTATAGAAGGACATAGGGCTGGGCGGTATGGCCAAAAATTCACATCACGGTATTTTGTAAGATTCTGGCGGTTTTACGGTATTTTTATTTTTTTTCAAGTAAACACATTCATTCATTGACGCTGAAAAGGACCGACAGCCACCTGAACAGCTGTTCACTGCTCGTTGTTCACTGCTAGCTGGTCAACTCCCTCGCAACTGCCCAGCAAGCTGTGAACAGCTGTTTGTCTGTTCTGTCTCTTCCGTTTTTTTTTCACCTGCATTCCCCTGGGTCCTAAGTCCCTCCAGGTTCAGCTTCTTTGCAATAAATCATTTTCTGATCTACGGACTTTTCAAACCCTCCAGCCAGCAGACACAGCTCCTCTCTCGGGTACACATTGTATTGGTGCATCTCTGCACTCTCTTGTTTCTCCTGCATCGCTTTTCCATTTTTTAGTGTAGCGATGGAGTTTCTTCTTGTTGTGATAGTGGGCGGGCTGTACCCAGCATGCAGTTCGGTGGTGTAAATTTCATAAATGTACAATTATTAGTGTTACAAATTGTTTGTGTCACAAACTATTGTGTTGTGGTGTTTTCCCCTGTAAAAGAGCGTTAGTTGTGGGTTATTAATTGTTGTTATAAAGTTAAAACCCTGACTCTAACTCAATGCATGTAAGACAAGTAGCTCCAACCGCGACGTCCTCAGCAGTGAGCCGTGAACAATATATTACACTGCTTAATGAAGAGCGACAACAGTTGTTATGGCTGGGCACCGGTATGATGGTATATGAAAAATTCATACCGAACAGAAACGGTAGAAACAGTATACCGCCCAGCCCTAGCAGGACAAGTAGTACAGAAATGTATAATAAGTATATTTGTTTGTCTAACATGTCTCCATTATTTTTCCGACGGCCAGCAATGGCCTGGCGCTCTTCACTAAGATTGTAAAACTGCTGATTGAAAACATTCTGATCATCACACATACATACATACATACATACACACACACACACACACACACACACACACACTTGGATCAACTTGAAATTCTACATTTTTAGCCCCAAATTCATGATGCTTGGTGTTTTTGCCAGTTTCATATTAAAGTTTGGAGCTGGTTATAGATGATAAAAAGCCTGAATGACAGCTTGCAGCTAGCGACCTGAGACCGACCTCAAAGCGGTCACGCCCTCAATTACGGCAAACTTTAAATCTCAATGTAAATCCAACGGTTGAGTGATGTAGAAATTCACCGCCCGTACAGTTGATCATCAATGGGGAAAATAGCTTTAGAGACCAAAGAAACTGTGTTTTGTTCCAGGTTGTAATCAAAGTTAATCTCTGCTGTAAAATCAGACATTTTAACATGGGTGTCTACGGAGATTGACTTGCTTTTAGAGCCAGCCTCAGTTGGCCGTTTTGAGTTTTTGGCAGCGTTTGCTTCATTTATAGGCAACAGAGGTTGTTGCTTGGTGACAACAAAAAGTAGTAGCTCAGTGTATACTCCGGACTTGACTTGGTAACCAAAGGGTTGCTGGTTCAACTCCCACATGGACCACGGTAAAGAGTCTGGACATGAAGCTGGAGCAAGGATCCAAACCTCAAATACCCCCCACTCGGGTTAGGTTATGCATGTGTAATGAATAACAACAACAACAGAGTATAAAATGAGGCATTTATGATGTTCTTCTTCTTCACCACACATTTAGATCTCTGTGACTTACTACTTGAATTTCCTGCATTTGTTGCAGCTGCTCATGGAGCTTCTTGGGAAATGGCGAATTGGAGTGTCAGAGAGACACAGACATGGAGCGAGTCAAAGAGAGAGAGAGAGCAACAGAGATACTTTCAAAGCAGTTTGCGAGTGTGTGATCGAGGGCTGAAGCAGCTGCGCATGTCTGACTCACTGACTCATGGCGGGTGTTTAGACACACACACACACACACGGCTGACATACCAGAGGTGCCCCACCCCTTACAATCCGCTTCATTATCCTCCTCTTCCTTTTTCCTTCTCTTCTTCTTCAGTCACTCTTTTTTTCTTATCTATCTTTCTCATCCTCCCTCCTACCTCCCCCCCAATCACTTCCCATCCCTCCTTTCTTTCACTGACTGTCAAAGTTCACAGACCCAGAACCATCCTATACCCTATGAACCATATCTAGATGTGAACACGCCAGAAGAAGAAGAAAAGCAGATCAATGCGCGGAGTAGATAAAGCGCAGCCGAGGAGTACCGCGCTCCAAAATGGAGATGTGGTCTTCACTCAAGGTCACCGTGACTTAACTGCGCCGCCGTCGACTGTCTCAAAACTACCTTTTTTTCCCCCCAAAAAAGGTTTCATGTGTGGTAAATACAGCTCAAGGTCTGAGCAAAGAATCAACCAGCTATGACTAGAAACCCCCCAGCCTACCGTTTTGAAGGTCAGACATTTTTGGATTGAGGCGTCAATAGTCCTTACTTTTGTATTTGCCGCTAAGTAAAATATTACCACCACATTTAATTTAATGCCATTATTACCAAGTATAGTGTCATTAAATGTTACTGTGTCTATGTACTTCCTTGAAATTAGAATAACTTCAGTGCAATATCAAAAGAAGTGTGTAAATAAACCAAATCAGAGGCTGATGACAACAACCGAAAAGATTTACTTTAATAAAAGTCCAATATAATTTTATCCTTACATGTAATCCCATTTGCAGTATTTCCTCCTTTTTTCTTACCCTTTAAACCACCTTCAAAAATGTGCAACGGACACCAAACTAAAATTCAAAATCAATGCACGAATGGCTGCTTCCAGCGGGGCGATGTGGTCTATGAAAAGCACTTTCCTCAAAATAAACACTTCTGGCTTGGCCCTGCAGCACAAAATATCACCAGATAACATGACACCAAACCGACAACCAACACAGGCTGGGCAGAACAGTTTCTATCGTACTCGGATACGTCTACGAGTCCAGGCCCACACCTGCCTTCAGCGAGCTGGGCCTTTGTAGTAAAATAATAATACAAAGCAGAGGAAAGGAGATTTTTATAAACAAGCAGTGGGTTTTCTTATATATACCCAACTGAAAAGTATAAATATATGTAAATATTAATTAATTCATTCCCATTTATTTCACTGTGTTTACTGTTAAATGTGTATTGTTAAATGTTAAATGAATGCACCTTCCGCCAGGACAAATTCCTTGAATGTGAAAACAAACATGGCACTAAATGATTCTGATAAATCTAAATCCCACAGTAATGGTGTAAAACACTTGTACATTTAGAGGGGAGGTCATGTGTGCGTCATATGGGCTGAGAGTGTTACTTCAGGAGCTTGCTGCCTGCGAGTGTGTGCTGTACAGTAGTACAGTGCCGGGTGGACGGACTCTGCAGTGATGTTATGATCCTGAAACCGGACACGCTGGTTTCCACACACACACGCGCCCACGCGCGCACACACACACACACAAGGCTCGTCTGACCAGACCCATTACGCTCAATAACAGCCACACTTCCACACACAACTTAAGGTACACCATGACGATAACAGCTGCTGCTACTACTACTACGAAAGATTAATATATCCATTCTAGTTCTATGACATTTTTGAGCACTTGCATTAAAAGGTGCTTCAATTAGACCATGGTCATCAAGACGCTACTTTTCCTCATTCCCCTTTTGCACGGGCAATGAAACAGGTCAACACCCGAAAACACAGCATGTGTGTCTTTTTCTCAATCAGACTGCGACTGTCTGTGGTACTCAAGTGACACCATTAATTAATGTAATTAATTTGTTTCTTTTATCTGAGTGCAATTTTTTGATGCAGCCGGAGTTCTATTTCTATTTCTGTCATCTCACTCAAACATGCATATTCAATGACAAATTAAGCAGTAAAACAATGGCTCACTAGATTTCTTTAAATAATCAACGTAGGTTCGGAATGGGAATAAACCTTGCGTATGTAATGTGTCACTAGAAGCCTGTTCATCTGCCTTTCAAAGATCCAGACACTTCCTCTCTCTATCTCCTTTTTAATGGGTGCACTAAAGAAAATGTAAAAAAGAAGCAATTAGGTTACTGCAAATGTATTTATATTGCAAATATTGGTTATTGGTCTCCCAGTTTGCTTAAGATTGTCATTATCCATAGATCATTTTATAGATTTGGCTACAGAAAGCTGTCAAATATCCTAAGAATGAGCTGAAACCCCTGAACTAATCTTGACAAACCTTTTATTTCAACATTGCGGAAGAATCTTCACTAGTGTTTTTCTGTGAAACAAGGAGAGGAGGGCAGATGGTAGAGGAGAGCCATAACCAGATAAATAAGTCAATCATGCGGCTGGAAACAATGTCCATATATATATATATATATAAATATAAGAGAGAGAGAGAGAGAGAGAGAGAGAGAGAGAAAGAGAGAGAGAGAGAGAGAGAGAGAAAGAGAGAAAGAGAGAAAGAGAGAAAGAGAGAAAGAGAGAAAGAGAGAAAGAGAGAGAGAGAGAGAGAGAGAGAGAGAGAGAGAGAGAGAGAGAGAGAGAGAGAGAGAGATTTCCCTTATAGTGATCATAAACACTCACATGACAGAGGTCAGCTACTATCTCTTACGTAATGACGGACCTGGTTACAAAACAGCACGGGCTCCCGCTGCACAACACGCAGCACCCCGGTAATAGGGAGACACCGGTGTGAGTGCTGATGATGCTTTTACTTTCATTTTGTGAGCAATGAATGTATTGCAATCCTGTCTGAAGGTCTTTCTGTATTTGATTTATTTAAAGTGCAAGTTTGAGGTGTGTTAAGAGATTAATTAATTAACGCATCAAGGCCCTGGCTTGTAAACCATTGTATTCCTGACTCATTGAGGGGGGTACTCATATTCAGTCTTCCCTCATTGACAGAATGGGGCCGGACAAAAATAATTAGAAACACCTCTCAGTGTAAAGCAACACAATTCAACAGCACCACAAACCCCAGCGACCAATACTGATATAATCATTTAGGTCGGCTGTTATTTACCAAGATGTACCTAATGTTCAACAATTTTATGAATTAGTGTATTCGGGCACAAACTCTAACTCACTCACACACACGCACACACTTAAGTCTATAAATAAGAGGCAGAAGAAGAGAGCAGATTTAGGTCAGCAGACGTGTCTACATGCCGCTCCACTCTTTCCACCGTGCCTCTTTGGAAGAGGGTGGGGGTAACACAGCTTGATACTCAGAAATCTCCAGCGTCAATATGCCTGGTCACCCAGTGTACGGTAGTATCTACCTCATTACTGCAGTATCTGCCTTATTACTGCAGCATGCACCTCATCACAGCAGCGCCGGCCCTATTACCACAGCGCCCACCTTGTTACGGCAGCACCGGCATCACTGCTGCAAGTGTCATCATTTTTTTTACTGCAGGCAGCACGCTTACTACTTAAGCATAATCCTCGTGGATGCAGTACAAGCCTTATTACTGCACTTGAAGCTTTGCCGCTGCACCGTGGGCCTTGTTACTATTGCAAGTTCGAGGTATTCAGCAACTAAAGGTATGCAATGCAGAGTGCATCTGCTCCTCGTGGTGATAGCCGAGGGACCAGGAATGGCTTGTTACTGTAAATTCAAGCATCAGAGATTGAAAATAAAATGATGCAGCTGTCACCTCGTCATGTCCAATACATTTTCATATCAAGGCCTTTTAAATAAATGCATGTTAGGATACAGTATGCATTCAAAATTATTTAGTTATAGTCCTCACCAGCTCACTGATGATGACGTGTTGACACCAGAAATACCAGCAGAAGGTTGGGAAGAAGTGTAGGGGATTCGTAAGGGTGCTAAAAACTAAGCCAGGGAGTGCAACTGCAGGCCTAATATTTCCCCCCTATTTTATTTAAGGAGTTTCAGTAGTAAAGTGTAAGGTGGTGATGAGCATCTATTGTTGTTATGGTCTCTTACTGGGAATATTCTTGTAAATTAAACAGTAACAGTGACATTTCAAATGGGTTTTTTTAAGAACTCCTGAGAGGGTACCGATCAGCAAAAACTAGGCTTTCCACTCCCCACTGTGGTTATCTGCTCAACTACAGTGTAGGCAGATGCAGTTGAGTAACTCTGCATCACATCTGGTTACCCCTCAGGTGGGGAGGGGGTGTTTAGCTCTGATGTGAGTCTAGACAAAGTAAGAACCTCTGAGGTGACCCTCTGTGGGTCTCAGTAAGGAGGGGGAGGGTGGTGGTGGTGGGGGGCGGGGGGGGAGATGGGCTATGCTAAGCACATTCCACTACGTCACAGCAAGTTTACAGGTGTACATGCTTCACAATAAATATTGAGTGTGCTTGGTAATGGCCTGTATGTAAATACAAAGTCAATCTTCACTTTAAAGGATGTTGTTGACTACACATGTTCAAAAACCGTCGACCACACCAGGTCATTGTAACTGGTCAAAAATACATTTTTCAATGTAAGCCATTTACACGTCGGACCACTGATACAAATTTAGGTAATTTTATATGATTTCGTAATTACCTACAACAATAAATAAACATAGTATAGCCCAGCTTGTGTGGAATTATTAGCTTAAATAGCGTTAGCGCGTGTGCTAATTTAGAGTGTATTTGAGGAAACGCTGTATTTAGGGTAAAAAAAAAAAAAACTTTTAAAGACTTTCCCACCGTAGTGATAAACTGGAAACTGGCGGCCGCTTCGTCGACTAACTACGTAAACGGGAATGAGTTTTGGCCAGAACGAGACAAGAGGATCACTAAAAGTACAGCCGGGACACGTACTGCCGGTTATTATCAATTTAAAACGAAAACTTTTCACCCCGGATCCTCCGCTACCCACAGCGCCACTGATACACCTTCCCCGCGGTCTATTATTCATAAGAAACGCGTTACACCACCGGTCCGTGTTGTATGTCGCTCTGTGAAGGGAAATAAACGGTGTCTTACCACGTCCAGGTCCGCCGGAGTTTGAAAGAGAAACATGGAGGGTATTTAAACGGTCCCGTCGGCTACCGAGGAACAAGCCGTCCTCGCTCCCCGAGACTCGGTCACACAATGGCGCTGATAGGAGGAGAAAAACTGCCTCCGCTCACGGGAACGCTTGCTGCCTTCACGAGCCGTCGGACACGCTCGGGGGGTGAGATGCACGTGCGCTTATGTGCCGCAAAAGGTGTCATTTAGTTGATCAGCGCGACGCATGTGAAACCAAATCACGCGCAGATTTGATGTAAAATATGCTGAACATAAACGTAATGAATATGCGAGACAGGCTAATGTATTGTGACTGTGGCGAGATCCATGATCCAATCGTGGGAGATCTATGGAGATACCAATATGTGACATTTAAAAGCCAGAAAGGAAAGTGATGTGGCAACTAGAGGTCAGTTGGATGAATTTCACTATCATGTAACTGTTAATTAAAAATGAATAAAATATTCCTCCTCAGTGGGGGATAAACTTTAAGATGGTACAATTGTTTGTGCAAAAACTTCCCTAAATTGTTCTCCCTCATACAGAGGAATATCTAATTCAGATGCTCATTTAGGCTATAATTAATTAATTAATATTTCCCTAGATACACTCGTGCTATGCAACCATAATCCCGAGGTCACTCTTAATGTCACAGCGGCAGGAGAACTGCCATGACAGGATCCATTTTGTTAGGTTGGGTAGGTTTACGAGGAGCACGTGAAGGCAGCAGGAGAAGCTGAAACCGAGCAGCTGCCCCGAGAAGTGGCGTCGTCAACTTTGCTCCGCCCACACATGAACATACACGCGCTTGCGCCTGGTATGCACTGTAACATTGTATCCCTCTTTCTCTTTTTCTCGCTCCCTCTCAGAATAAAATATGTAACGAAACCTTCACAACATTTAAAAACTATAAGGTGGAAGCAACGTTCACGTTTAGAGCTGTAGCTCCTGTGTCAAGAGCCCATCTGGATACATTCCCTACCAGCACTTTCATAATATCTTAGCAGATAGTGTTGTTAGTTTATTCTGGGGTTTTGCACTTTGACATGGACATAGAACTTGGAATCATTAATTTATTATTTAATGGACACAAAAATGGACGGGTGGTCGTAGAGATGAGCAATGGACCGATGGTGCTGTTTGGCCGGTGAGCGATACCCGTCCTGCCACAGCAGCAGATGGCAGGGAGATGTCCGGGAAACTAAAACAAACCCAGCAGAGTCTGCTCCAGACGGACAAAACAGTGGAGCAGGGCAGAAAAATGAGCATCCTGGGCCGTTTGTGTCCCCGATGCCCCCTGCTGCACACTCAACCCAGTTGTGCACTGATACGGTCACAATCACAATACGAGTCCCCCTATTTTGCTAGACAGGCTGCCTGTCACAAGAATTTCCATTTACTGGAGTCCAGTGTTTACAGGACTGCACTGTTGGCACAGAATCATTCAGTTTCTCCTTATGTCAGGGTGGTAAACAGCATTTAGGGCAGTCACTCTTCACTGTTACCAGTCTGGTCAAACCGGGATATGGCACAAAAAAAAAGAAAACTCAAACTGGTCTTGTCCAGATTTGTAGATATCCTACAACATGATCTTGTATGTTATCCAAGTAATCATGAACAAAAAAGATATATAGACCTGTCCAGACTGCTATATAGAAGTCCACACAAGGCGGTGGATGTGTCCAACAAACTGCAATATTTCACAGGATACCACTTCGTTCCCAGTGTGATACGAGAAGTCACATGTAGTTGCGACATGAGTAACGAGCGGAAATTGACAAGTTTCTGGTTTTCTTAGTAAAACACACAAAAAATTGGGAGTACGTTTTTGTAAGATATCAAACCAACCGTTGCGTGACGATACGTTGCAAAAATTCGTCCCTGCATCTGTCTTGACAATTTGTTTTAATCTGCACTGTGTTGTTCACCCCAACTCTGGGATTTTGTTTGCAGGATTGTACATCCTTTATTAAAAAAACTGTTTTGTTGAAGAGTTGGGTGGAAAAAAAGCTCTCGGCGCTAACAAGCTTTGTGACAACAAGCTCTTTGCTAACGGGACAGTATGTTTGTAGTTAATTCAAAACTCTCGTCTTTTTCTTTTGTGGAGCAAGTTGTCTTCCGATTAAACAACAGATCGTGTTTAACTGAATTGGATACACCTGAAAAATTCTGCATTTTAAATACTGGCCTTTAGTCATTATTGCCAATGGACAGCATGCCATGTATGAGAATTTTCATAAAATAATAAACTGACTCAGCTCCATCAGCGCAGGAAGAACAGCTTGTGGAAACTGCTGTACTAATAATAATAAAAGATGAGAATATTCTGTTATGCTCAATATATCTGCAATCATGCAAAAAGCTTGAATGAGAGCCCAGCTGGAGTATGGCTAACAGGCGGGTTAGCTCAGTGCATGCACGCACGCTAAGCTTCTGTGGTGAATGGAGATCTGATTTAAGTCCTGCGTTCATCTCTCTGGACTCCCAAGTTGACTCATGAATGCTGAGCAGCGAGGAGGGATGGCTCTAAATAAAGATTTCAGGTCAAAAACAGGAAATGGCTCAGTGAGCAGGGAGGGCAGGGCCATAGCAACACCAACTGGAGAGCTGCACCCACCACATCCCTCCCTCCCTCCCTCCATCTATCTTTATTTATTCTCCCTCGATCTTCTTTTATTTCCCTCTGTGCAAAATCGGCCCGTTCCTTGCCTTCCCTGCCTTCTTCTTCCGTTGCTTCATCCTTATTTTTCTCTCTTTTCCTGCAGTCTTCTTCCATAAATGTGGCAATTTTAATTCTGCAACTATCACACAGAGATTTGCCAAAAAGCACAATGCAAAAGGTTTAACAGATTAAGCATTGAAACCATAATGAAAGGCTACATTTCCCCCGCACCCCCAAAACGCATAAACACATAATCTGAATTATATTACGGAGAACACATCACACTACATGTTATGCTATGTGTCACCATCAGCGTGAACCTGACTTCTGGTGAGTTCACTGGTCCCACTGACCTCTCCGGCCCGGCTACACGACGCTTACACCCAGCGCAGTGTTGCACCTCTGGTTGGTAACGCACAGGATTACGGCTGTCACCTGAATTAGTTTGCCGACCGTCATGTTCCATTTATACTCACTGTGACATGCAGGCTTTTTTTTTTTTTTTTACATCATCAGGGTCTAGAAATTCACATGGTGACACACACAGCTGGAATGATTGATTCATGGTCTGTTTTGTTGACGTGATCAATGGGTCCTCTACTTGTCCTAGTAATAAAGGAATCACTACACATGACTATTTGCCTGTTATTGACTCTGTGGAGGAATGTATAGATGCAATAGCACTTGGCTAGTAGTTTAGTAATCCATTACTATCACTTTTATATCAATTACTAATACAGTAAAGACACCTTCTTCTACTACACTGCTTCTACTACTACTTAAACAATTACAACTGCACCGATTATCATTACTGTTACTAATACTGCTACTACTGCTGTTTTAAATAAACAAAGAAAAACCCACCCCCACCTTGTAGTACTCAAGTAGTAGTTTTGTTGACTAATCTTAGTACTTTTGTTGTGTTTCTATTCTGTAGTAATTTAAAGCAAAATATTATGTTTTTTTACTAAACCTAACTAAGTTTTGTTGCCTAAACCTTTAAGTAGTTTTGTAATTTTTTTTAGTTTGTAACGGTTTACAACTACAACTGTTCGGTCTCAATGAAAATACATTTCTATCGTAACGTAATTGAGAGTGCAATTACATTACATTACATTTCATTTAGCTGACGCTTTTATCCAAAGCGACTTACAATAAGTGCATTCTACCGTTTACAACAAGAATCAGATCAAGAATCACGAAGGTACAATTTCGACAAAAAGTTCAACTACAAAGTGCTATCAGTAAGAGCCATTTCAGTGCTACTAAAGTGCTACTTCCTTTATTCAAGGTATAGTCGGAAAAGATGTGTTTTTATTTTGCGACGGAAGATGTAGAGACTTTCTGCTGTTCTGATGTCAATGGGGAGCTCATTCCACCATCGAGGAGCCAGGACAGAGAACAGTCGAGACTTTGTTGAGTGTTTAGCTCGCAGTGACGGAGCTACAAGCCGATTGGCAGAAGCCGAGCGGAGCGCACGAGTTGGGGTGTAAGGTTTTACCATGTCCTGGATGTAGACTGGACCAGATCTGTTCGTTGCACGGTACGCCAGTACCAATGTTTTGAAGCGGATGCGGGCGGCCACCGGTAACCAGTGAAGGTCGCGGAGGAGCGGAGTAGTGTGGGTGAATTTCGGGAGGTTAAAGACCAGTCGAGCTGCTGCATTCTGGATGAGCTGCAACGGTCGGATGGCACCAGCAGGTAGACCCGCCAGGAGGGAGTTGCAGTAGTCTAGGCGCGAGATGACCAGAGCCTGGACGAGAACCTGTGCCGCCTTCTGGGTGAGAAGTGGACGTATTCTCCTGATGTTGTGCAGCATGAATCTACAGGAACGAGTTGTTGCGGTAATGTTGGCAGTCAGGGAGAGTTGACTGTCAAGGGTCACACCGAGGTTCCTGGCAGTCGGGGTCGGGGCCAAGACTGAGTTGTTGAAAGTAATCGTCAGGTTGTGAGTGAGGGAGACTTTTCCTGGAAGGAAAAGTAATTCCGTCTTGTCAGGGTTAATTTTCAGGTGGTGTGCGGACATCCATTGTGAAATGTCAGTCAGACAAGCAGAGATTCGTGCTGCTATCTGTGTTTCCGATTGTGGAAACGAGAGGATCAGTTGGGTGTCATCAGCATAGCTATGGTAGGAAAAGCCATGCGAGCGAATGACGGAGCCAAGAGAGTTGGTGTACAGGGAGAAGAGGAGAGGACCGAGGACCGAGCCTTGAGGGACCCCAGTAGTGAGAGGACAAGGTTCAGACACAGATCCTCTCCAGGTTACCCGGTAGGTGCGATCACTGAGGTAGGATGAGAGCAATGAGGCAATGTACTTGTATGGGAACAATAGAGCGACAGAAGGGCGACTGTAGCTCAGTGGTTAGCAAGTCCGACTTTCAATAAGAAAGTGGTTCGATCCCCGGCTCCGCTAGTCCATGTAAATGTAGTTGACGTTACGTAGTTGCGTTACGTAGTTGCGTTACGTAGTTGCGTTACTCTTTTACAGCGTTAACCACGTGGCATTGTTTATTTTTGTGTGTGAAAGAATTTGTTTATTTTTTTTTCTTGTGTCACATTTGCAAACTAAAAACCCCAAAAGTAAGTGCACAGGCGGGGCAATTTCACTTTTGATTTTATATAAATATATAATTTATTTTTGAGTCAGTACTATAAGCAATGTGGTCAAAGTTTTAATATTTGGCTTAAAATTGTTTGTTTTTTGCAAAACCTAGTGGAAACATCTATGATTGCCAGCAGATTGGGAGAGGGTGTGTGAAGAGGACCAGAGAATATTATAAATACTATTAGACATGGGTGTGGCAACACAGAGGGAGAGGGGGAGACAAGGAGGGAGGGAAGGAGGGGAAGGGCTCCACACCAAAAAGCACCCATCTGCTTTCTTTCTCATTTTCTCTTCCTCTCTCTTTGGCTCTACCTCCTCCTATTCTCTCTCTTTGTCTCTCTACCAGTCTCTTTTTTATCAATGTCCACCATTCCCCCCTCTACACCCCTCTATGCACACAGGGTGGTTTATCCTTGACACTGCATGATATATCCTTGATGAATGCCCCAATGTTGTACTCTACTACATTAATTGATACAAACATAAAGCGAAATGGAATCTCTTTGTTCAGCCCCCCTCCCTTCAACAATCATCTTCCATTATTCTCATTACACTGAGACATTCAAACTTGTCAAGCGTCTTGACTCATGTACTACAAAAGGGGAAGTAGAAGTGAGCAAAGTCGGCCTCCTGTAGTGCCACCATGTTAGTCAAATATGCTCCCAAAATGTAGTAGTGCTGCCTTGACTCTGTACCTTTATTAGTGGTTTCTTGTGATGATGGGGATCTTAGCATTTACACTCATATTACTGTGACACTCAACAGCTGCTTTACCAAATGTATGTTATATGGGAGTGATCGTGAGGCCAACTGTGGGATCACTAAGTCACTTTGTAGTGCACTTAATAAAATGCTCTTAGTTTAGCTTTGGAAATCATGTTACATAACACATTTATGAACCGCACGGGAGTCCATTTGGAGAAGGACCGCGTTTGGTCCACATTGGGGTTCTGATTGATAGCTTTCACACCAGCCCAAACAAACTGTACTTACCGGACGCACCAGGGTTCAAACCAACGGAACAGGTTAGGCCAAGTTCACATTACTTTCCAAGTGTCAGATCGCTGCACTGTTCAAACTTCACAACGTGCTGTCTTGTAATTAAGAGTTGTGTCCACATATAAAATAATTATCAGGATGATCATGATTTATGGATAAGGGGCTTGTACATCATGATATATGTAGGCTGGTTTCATTATTGTGTCATTCCATATAGCTTTGTAATCTGAACAACATTGGTCAATTAAGTTGTGATCTCAAGTAAACTGTTTACTTTACGGCGCGCATTATAGTATCTGGCTTGTCTGGCTTTGGCCACACCAACATGTCTTTCAACCTCCTTCAACATTTGAGTGTGTGTGTGTAATGTGTTGTATGTAGATGTGTTGGGTGCAGGGGTCTGGTGCACAAGACGCTCCAGCGGGCCTTTGACTTGGCGGCCCAGGGCCAACACTGCAGGGGTTACGCCGGTAGTCTCATGTACCGCTGTGTTGATAGCCAACCGGAACTCAGGCAACCACCTGTCCCAGTCCTGATGGTGGTCACCTACAAAGGAGGCCATCATGGTCTTCAGTGTCCTGTTGACCCTCTCTGTCAGGTTGGTCTGGGGATGGTACGCCGTAGTGAGCTTTTGCGCCACACCCCAGGTCTCACACATGCTAGCCATCAGTTGGCTTGTGAATTGGGGTCCCCGATCAGAGACTAAGTACGCCGGTACCCCCCAGCGGGTGAAAATGTCATTTTTCAAGATCTGACAGACCTTTGGCGTTTTGGCATCCTTTAGAGCGAAAAGCTCTACCCATTTGGTGTAATAATCCACCACTACCATCAGGACTGAATTTCGGGCCTTGCTGAGTGGAAAGGGCCCCATGAAGTCCACCCCCAACATCTCCCCGGGTTCTTTGACCTCAGTTCCCTGGAGCTGACCAGCCGGCTTGGTGTTAGAGCCTTTATACTGCTGGCAGGTAGGACAGTCATGGACATGACCCCACACATCCTTGCGGACCGTTGGCCACCAAGCCACCTCTAGGATCTTCAAGAGTGTCTTCATCCTTCCTAAATGCCCTCCAAAGGGGCTATCATGGAAGTAGGCCAGAAACTCTGGGGCTAGTACGGCCGGCACCACTAATTGGTAGTTGTACCCTCCGTACTTTGACGGTACCCCCCGATACAGCACTCCTTGTTGCAGCTGATAATGAATGCGGCCGGGTGTGGGCTGGCCAACAGTTTGACTGAGCTCCTGGCATAAAGCATCAGTCTGTTGAGCCTCTTCAATGTCCTGTAGGGAACTGGGTAGGTCAGACCAGCGGGTTTTGGCGACAGCCACACACACACTACCTTCTTTTGGTGGAGGTGGCGCACGGGACAGCGCATCTGGAACAACATTGCAACAGCCCTTTTTATACTGAACACGGAAGGAGAAAGCCTGCAGGCGCAGAGTCCATCTGGTGAGCCGTGATGTAGCTTTGGGACAGTTGAATGCCCAGGCCAGAGCACTGTGGTCTGTAAAGACATCGAATGTTTCACCTTCCAGGAAATGACGCCACTTCTCCACCGCCCACACCACAGCCAGGCATTCCTGCTCCGAGGTGGAATACCTCAATTCGGCGCCCTGGAGAGCCCTTGATGCAAAGGCGATGACTCTTTCGTCTCCCTCAATTACCTGCATCAGAATGGCTCCAAGTCCAACACCACTAGAGTCACAGTGTACTTGAAAAGGAAGGTGGGGCCCTCGGCTGAGCCAGCACCGGTGACGACTGCAACCGATCCTTGAGCTGGTCAAAGGCGGCCTGACAGTGCGCGGTCCACTCCCACGATACCCCTTTCTTCTTGAGGTTGTTGAGTGGGGCTACAATGTCAGCCAACCTAGGGATGAACTTGTGATACCAGCCCACTAGGCCCAGGAACCGTTGGAGACTTTTCAGGTCTGTGGGAGCTGGGTAGGCCGTGATGGCGTCAACCTTTGACTGGTCGACCTCCACTCCTCTACCGGAGACTACATGACCCAGAAAGGTGAGTTGAGTCTGGAGAAGATGACATTTCTTCACATTGAGAGTCAGATGAGCCTGGTGGAGTTTCTGGAATACTGCATCGAGATCCCGCAGGTGTTGCTCTTGAGTGCGAGAAAAAACGATAATATTGTCTATGTAGACAAAGCAGATATTGCCCTTCAATTCCCCCAGGACTCTTTCCATCAACCTCTGGAAAGTTGCCCCTGCATTCCGCAAACCAAATGGCATGACCTTAAATTGGAAAAGGCCGAGATGGGTGATCATGGCGGTCTTCTGCTTACTCTCCGCATCCATCGCCACCTGCCAGTATCCACTCTGGAGATCAAGGGAGCTAAAGTATTGAGCCCCCTGCAAGGACTCCAAAATTTCATGAACCAGCGGCACTGGGTAGGCATCATGGTGGGTTTTAGCATTAACTCCCCTGTAGTCCACACAGAAACGGGGTGTCCCATCTTTCCTCGGGGTTAAAACTACTGGGGAGGCCCATGCCGAAGAGGATGGTTCAATGACGCCATCACTCAGCATCTTGTTAAGTAGTCCTTCAATAACTGCTTGCTTCTGTGGTGACACTCTGTAGGCTCTCCTTCGTACTGGCAGCTCGTCTGCAGTCCAGATCGTGTGCCTTGCCACGTTGGTGGCCCCAGTGAACTCTGTCCACACTGTAGACCACTTCTGCAGCAGCGACCTAACCACCTCCGGTTGAGCCTCCCACAGTGGAATTGCAGGCTGTTTGACATTGGTGTCTTCCATGACTGCCATGTAAAAGTTGACTGCATGCTCTGCATGACCCCATTTTAGTGAATCCCGGGTCTTGGGCAAGAACTTATACTCCTTTCCCCCGGGCATGCTATACCTTCTCACGTGTGGCTTCAACACCATCTGGCTTGCACACATGAAGTCCAGGCCGAGCAGTAAAGGCATGCATAGTTGGTCGTCGCTGAGTATATGTATGCTAACGGTTATGGGGGTGTCATGAAGATTAAGGAGCAAGACAGTTTTGCCTATCGCCTGGCTTTCTTGCCCATTAGCCATAATAAACTTAGGGACCTCACTTGCACCTAATGACTCACCAGCCTTCCTAATGCTGCTCCACAGTGCTCTACTCATTAAGGAGTAAGTGCAACCTGAGTCAAGGACTGCGTCGCCTTGTAAGCCACGTATCCCTATTGGGACCACTAGGAGAGTGGGAACACCCAGCACCGAGGCCACTTCTGCGCCGTGCCCCCGGCCTTGCCCATGTTCAGGCTTCTTGTCGGGTTTCTTGGCAGGGCGCTCTGAAGGGGTGGTCTGTTGTGTCCGGCTCCAATAATCTTTGGAGTTACTCCAGTCCTTTTCAATCAGGGAGCCCACCTTGACCCCCTGGTCCACCGTAGTGACGATGCCCCGTAGGCCACTTGCCAACCTTGGATTACAGGCCCTGAGGATTCGCCGCACCATCTCTTCCTCTGACATCTCAGGTCTCCATTTGAGGCAGAGTGCACGATGATCATATGAAAAGTCCCTCAAGCATTGGGTGGGTGCTTGCACATGTGCCCGGAGTTGCTCCTCAATCTCCGACTGATAGTCGGTCGGCAGGAAAGCTTCAAGGAAAGCACTCTTGAACTTGGCCCAATCATATATTTTACTGCGGGCTGCTAACCACCAGCTCCGTGCTGGCCCCTTTAGGACAGCATTGAGCGTGCCCACAAGTTCAATGTCACTCAGCGGTCTCAGAGTAAGAAAATTCTCACACTGCTCAATGAAATCAGTGACATCGGTGGAACTACTGGATTCCCCAAACAGGGGAAACTCCATTCTAATGGGTAATCTGGCCATCGCTGCAGGCAGGGATGAAGGACCGATATCGCCCCCAGCCCTATTCCGGCTGTCGGGCGTTGGCCCTGCAGGTGTGGAAAAGCTGCCTGGCCTCCAAGAGAGACGACTTTTGTTGAGGGCCCTTTTCAACTCTTGTCCCCACCGGGTATCCCTACGCTCCAAACATGCCACTATGGCTCGGTCCAAGCCTTGCAGCCTGGCGTCGACATACCCTTTAGCCGCCTCCGCCATGGCCCCAATGGCAGCCCTGAGCCCTTCTTCCCGATTGAGTGTGCTGTCAACTGCTTCTTTGAGCCGATTCTCCAGGGTGTCAACCCTTAAATGGAGGTCCTGAAGCTCCTCTCTGAGTGCCACAGCCTCTCCGTCCTCATCATCAAGATGCTGATGTTCCTGCTCCGACGGCTCGAGATACATTGACTCCAACCGGCTGGTCACCTCTGAGACGCCACTCTGATTGTGTCTAGTGGTGACGTGACGGTAAGGGTCAGCTTCCCTGTCAGCCTCAGCAAGCGGGGTAGCCTCTTGATCTGACTCCGAGAAGGGGGATTCAACTTCCTCAGGTGTGCCATCACCCATGGCTGCCCCCCGGTGGCTCATGTTGAACATCTGTGTGTGTAGGTAAGGTTATGCTCTCTGGGGAAATATGTATGTAAGGTGTTGATTATGTTATGTGTATAGTGCCGGCTGTGTAACAGGTACTACAGTCTACACCTTAAACAACTAACAATCTATCAAAAAAAACAAACACTGTATGACATTTAAATGCAATTGTTTTAGAGTGCACCCTCACAAGGGTTGTACTTATATTATTCATACGGCCACAAATACAAAACCATATCTGGTTTGGTTCAGGAACAAATAATTCAAACTAAATATAGCCCTCTAGGTCCAGCAGCAAACAATTAACACAAATAGCACAACTAATTAATCCTCACAAGTCCCCATACTGGCCTCCACTCTGTAACAATTCACCCTCAGACTTACATTAAGGGGAAATGCACAACGCAAAATTAAAAGGAAATGGGCGGATCAGCTGTTAATTATAGCCTTAAATTGCTGCCACTGGTGTATGTAGCACCTTTAACATGACCTACGCTTGGCCAAACCTAGAAAAAGAACGATCATAACGCCAAACAGTCAGTTGCAAGTATCAAAGTATATTAATAACTTAAATTCAATGCAACAAAACGACACATACCATACAAACAATTGAGCACAATTCAAACCCCAACAAGCCCAAAGTCCAAAAATAAAGTTCACTGAGCAAATAAATCCCCCCCAAAGTCGGCAAGCAAAGCTCCGCGACGGGCGGAAACGTGACGAGTCGCCGCGTTCACCTGCCCCGCGCTACCTCACCGCAGTCTCCTTAGCGGCTGGCCCAGTGATCCGGCTCCAGCGCAGTCTCTCGGGTGTAATCCACGTAATCCCATTCGGTTACCAGATTCCCATACGAAGCAATCGCCAGGTTACGCCGTCCTGAGGCCTCTAATCGCGCTGACCGCTTCGCCGTGCATGCGCTCCTCCGACGTCGGACTCCTCACAAACAAAACAACCCCTCGCGTCACTTCCCCCCAGTCACATTTTATACACAAAGGTCAGATAAAAGTAATAATAACAATAACAGAATATCCAATTTAAACCGGTGTTCCCTCAGGCTGCCGATAATAACTTAACAGTACGGCAATTAAAGTGTAAAGGAAAATAAACAAACATGTTTTCACCTTCACCTGTGCCGTAAACAGAGACAGACATATGCGATCATTACAAACATGAGATGATTAATCATGAGATTACTGGTCTCAGAAACTTATCAGCAACTACCGTTGCTTCACAAGTTCATATCATTTGTGACTCCAAACAATGTCGCACTGACTTTAAAAAAAAACATTTACATTCACTGCTCTTAATAAACCTTTGCATGTAACAGTATATGTTTGAGTTCTTGCTCAACTGTGATTGGATAGTGGAGCGTATCTCATTGTCAACCTCCCGATTTCACAGCTTCCCCATTTTGCATGCAGTGTCATTGAATCAACACATCTCAGGTTGCTGTGAATGCCACAGAAGCACATCAACAGCAGTTTGATTTTCTTCCACCATACTGTATCCTCAAAGGTTGTGGAGAGTTTGGTAAGTTTTGGTTCTACTCTGTAGTGTGCCAGAAAAACCCAGATATTTTGTATCGTGATTTTGTTATAGATAACAGACGTTCCCATTCAAAACCAGGGCGCAGGATGGTCAGAGTGGCAGCCATTTTTGCCGTTGCCATTGCAATTGTTGGTGGTGGGAAACTTCCGTATGAATTAAACCCAAAGTTTCAACATCTTGATGAATCATTTACACACTTTGATAAAAAACAGTTCAATGTCTGTTCTACTCCTATTCTACTTCTATGATCTTATACCTATGCTTAGATGGTTCTATATGTATCATTCTACAGCTGAATTGTTCCCAACATGTGTCCAGTTTTGTTCTGTTTGAATACCATTTGTTAAAAGAGACAGTGCCTAGAAAATAATTCAACCAGTATGAAAACTATTTTTGAGCTATTTGAAAATAAATCTACTTGGGGCTGAGAAGTTAGAATTGCACATTGTTGGTTTGGTCTTGGGGTTTGTCAACAAAACCTAAGAATAACAAAACCATTATTTGTAAAAAATTATATAAGTATCAGTATTTTCCACCTCCAATTGTATAGCCTAAAGAATTTAGGGAGATAGGTCTATAAATAGGAACTAGCTAGGGAGTTCCAAACAAAACATTTCATCATTGCAAGAACATATGCGACCCAAACAGAGAGACACAGAGAGCGAGAGAAAGAGGGGGGTGGGCAGGAGGGAGGTGTGTTTACTCATGGCCGTGTGACGCCACGAGTGTCAGGTGACTTACAGGAAAAGAAGTTGTTGCTCTCTCTCTCTGGCTGTCTCTTTCGCATGTGTGTCCGTTTGGCTGTTTTCCTTGTTTCATAACCTCTCTATTCACAACTAGACTTAATTCTATTGTTTGGCAGACTAATCAGAGTATAACATGCCAAAAGCAAGCAGGAGGCAATGCAACCAAATCATGTTAGATGATTTGACTTGAAAGTGGGCTGCTGTACAAAAAAAAGTGACATGATAGTGCAAATCAGCTAAGTCAGTCATAAAGACAGTAAGAGGAACTGTAATAGGCGGCTTCGACATACAGTACAGTACTGTTTTCATGGCTTTTGACTTGAGGCTGTGTGAAAATGTTTACCCTTTAATGAGCTATTGGCACCAGATTAACCACGTGTGTGTGTGTGTGTGTGTGTGTGTGTGTGTGTGTGTGTGTGTGTGTGTGTGTGTGTGTGTGTGTGTGTGTGTGTGTGTGTGTGTGTGTGTGTGTGCAAGACAGGTACCAAGGACAGGTCGTCAAAACGCAGAGTGCCCCACTGCTTGCCAAGTTCTGCTGTGCCAGCACAGAGGAGAGCTGCATGTTGCCAGCTCGAAGATACTCACACCACCCCACACCACACCCCACACCCCGGCCACTAACCAGAACACACACACGGCAGTGCGTGTGTGCGTGTCACTGTGTTAAAAGTCGGAAATTATAGACTGGACTCTAAGTAGATAACGGACTGATCATACTGTGTGTGTGTGTGTGTGTGTGTGTGTGTGTGTGTGTGTGTGTGTGTGTGTGTGTGCGTGTGTGTGTGTGTGTGTGTGAATCCATCCACAGCAAACTGGTGAGCGTGACACATTCCAGGACAACTCACCAATAGACACTGATACCTCTGTCCACTGGAGGGCGGGGGAGAGGGTGGGGGGGGGATTCAGTTCCCACAATTTAACTTGTTTTTTTTCCTGCAGTTTAAAGTTAGCTGGAGTGAGGCAAGGCTGAATGCTGCAGTGGTGGTAACACTGTAAGTGACAGTAGTGGTGTCATTAGCCATAAAGGTGACAGTCAGAGTGATAATAGCTGGTGTGTACTCATTACGTGTGTGTGAGTGTGTGTGTGTCCTCCTGTATTATCATCACTGTCTTGCGTCTAACAATACATTCTGCAGCTTCTTTTTTTAATTGTTTTTTAAAGAGTGCACTGCATGTCAAACTGCAGTGAAAACTCTGTGGAGTGAGATACCGGAGCTGAAAAACAGGAAGGTCATAAATCTTCGAGAGAAAGCGTTTTGATTGGCACACGGAAGTAGCCGCAGCGGTTCAGCTTCAGAGACCAGCAGCCAGCTACTACAGTTCATCTGGTTATCCGTCTCTTTTCTCCGTTTCTTTCCGCCCTCTGGCAGCTTTTTTTTTTTTTAACTAAGCTTTCTCTCTTCTTCAGGTTTATTTTTGTTGTTTTTTTATTTTTTTTAATTATATATATTTTTTTATCAGGGATAAAGTCTGAACAATGTGCAGAAAATGATATGCAAATGTGATCTGATCGATTAAAACTTGCCTCACGTTTGTTTGTGTGTCAAACGGTCGAGTTGCAGTTTACGTCTGTCGGTCCAAAATTTCATCGCTTCATAACTTTATCCTATTTGACATTTTGAGAAATTCTCGGAATTAGCAAATGCGTTATGTGTTTTCGGGGTCACCTTTGACCACCAAATTTGTAGAAATATTCCAGCACTATATGGCTCAATAGGATTTCATATCCCTCATCATCTCTTATCTGAGACGTCACCGTGTAACACTGAAGATGACATAAAAAAACAATAATTAAACTAGAGAAAGAGTCCTAGACACCTTTAGCCTTTTATCCACGCAAGGATGGATGATATGGTCTTTTTAAATTAACCTTCCATCTTCACAAGACACAGGTTTAGCAACAACGCTACTTGGTCAGGTTAAGGAAAAGGTTGTCCCATTGGTTAAAAAATTAAACGGTGAAAAAAACATCAATGTTGGGTGGCTTTTTAGTTTCACACGGAGCGAGAACAGCGACATCCAGGAGGCAAGCTTGTTCGTTGGACCCGCCCACCATGTGGGCTTTGGCGGTCTTTATACTTCCTACAAAAGTAATTCTGTGAGACTTAGGAATTGCAGTGCAATTGTGACAGTCAACGAGGGTGGGTAATTGACCTGATATATTGATATTGGCATGCCCTTGGTTAAAATAGCGCTTACTGTAACATATCCAGTCTATAGATTTATTTTTTATAATTTTTTTCCTAATTATATGCCAATGTTTTTTTCATGTTGATATACTCACACCAATTACATTTGCATTTTATTATATGATCATTTTATGGCGGATTCCGTCTTCATGAGCTTCTTTTAAGCCTTTTCATGCATCTTTTCTCTAATCCCTTCTTCTCGTTTTCTTCTCTCTTGGGAACGGGCTCAAGAAGACGTTTTTGTTGAACTCCACCCACTTTTGAATTGCATATTTTAAACATTTGATCACGTGCATTTTGATCAATAGTGTGGTGGTGATTCTCTCTCTCTCTCTCTCTCTCTCTCTCTCTCTCTCTCTCTCTCTCTCTCTCTCTCTCTCTCTCTCTCTCTCTCTCTCTCTCTCTCTCTCTCTCTCTCTCTCTCTCTCTCTCTCTCTCTCTCTCTCTCTCTCTCTCTCTCTCTCTCTCTCTCTCTCTCTCTCTCTCTCTCTCTCTCAAAAAGCTCTGCCTCGCTTTTCTCCTCTCATTTCTTCCGATCCCCCCCTACCTCCCTCCCTGCTGGCTGCCTTCAGGGTAGCAGAAGGTAAGTGAATGGCTTCAGCCCTCCCAGCTGGTCCCATCACCCGGCAACCCAGAGCAAAACAAAAGGAACACACACACACACACGCGCACACACACACGTACGCCTACGAAGAGGCAGGCAATGCGCACACACAGATGGGCAGATGAGTAGATGCATGCTCTTCGACACATGCAGACAGATATGCAGATGAATGCACACGCACACACACAAACACACACATGCACCCCCACCTTAACCCCCCGAAACGCACATCCATAAGCACAGCCAGTCAGCCAGCCAGGCGTCCCCTGCAGACACCCACTCATCACCCCCTTCTCCCATACCCAGCACCCTCTCTCCAGACACCCAGTCCTTTGTCCACTCTGCTCTGTGCACACACACAGAAAACAGTTTTAGGGTGTACATAGGCGTAAAAAGTGAGCACCGAAACAGAGCTTCCATTGTTGTTTTAAATTCCGTTAAGTAGCCTGGAGCAAACCCCTGCTCCGGAAACACGCATGGTTGTTTGTGCAGCTTAAATAACCTATGTTGCATGTCATCCGCGTGTGGCGGTCAGAGCATTTCGGGAGTCATTTTGTGATCAAAGTCCTCTGACTGCTGTAACCTGTCACAAATGTTTGCAAAGTTTTGAAGAAGGCTTTCGACAGACCTCAGTGGTTTGCAAATAAACCGATGCAACCGACACTACTGTATATAGTCTCTCAAAATAAATGTTCATAATCCAGGGAAGTGACCAGAAATCTCAGTGGTTTAATTGGTAAATGACCAGTGCTGGATTAACACACGGCTGCTCTAGGACGGAAAAGGTGACAGTGAACAGAAAATTTGGCTGAACTTTCAGCTTCAGTGGTAGAAGAGGAACTACGAGCTTTTATTTTCCTTCTCTCACATAATCTCACATTCACTTGCTTCTGGTGGCAACCTCCAGTTCTGACGAGTGAAGCCAATGTCTTAAAACGTGCATTCTCTCTACTGACCGGCAGGGGGCGACTCCTCTGGTTGCAAAAAGAAGTCTGTATAGAAATCTATGAGAAAATGACTCTACTTCTCTCTTGATTTATTCCCTCAGTAAACATTGTAAACATGAGTTAATGGTCTCAATCGCTAGTTTCAAGTATTCTTCAATACAGCATGATTTAGTAAAATATGGTCTATTTAGGAACCATAAAGCAAGGTATGCTTTAGGGCGGGCTTACTGTGATTGACAGGTTGCTTCCGCTACCAGAGCCATACACGGCGTCTCTACGTCACACTTTTTTTGCAAAAAAACAACAACATGGCGATGACCGTATTCCAAGATCTCCAAGAACTCGAGGCTTCTAAACGGTAGTCCACAAACCAATGGGTGACGTCACAACGACTACATCCACTTCTCATTAACAGTCAATGGGGTTGATAGATGTTCTTAACTTGAATGCGCTTGTTTTCTATTTCAGGTGCAAATTTCAGCCACGACATTAACTGGAAGGAGGTCAAAGTTCATCAAACAGGAGATCACCTTTGAACAAGAGACCCCCCCAACCCCTCCAACCCCATGTGCAATCAACTATGGACAGAGGTTCCACAGACATGGTTTCTGTCTAGTCCGTTTCGAGTATTTTGAGATGTAGAACGTGGATTTACATCACATGGAACCTTACAGCTCCTTTGCAGCCGTGCAGATGCAAAGAAATGTACATCTGGCGGTCTAGTTCCCATTATGAAACCTCAGTTCAGTCAGATGCCGCCGAGGTATCCCAACGCTCGCTTCATAACGTGCATATGCGTCCGTTCTTGACCTTGAAGCGATAAAGTGAAAAGGAAAAACTTGTAGCTCAAGGTCCACTTGCAAGCTCTTCCCAGCTTTTAACCGTGTTTTCCTGATCATCGTCATCATCATCGTCTCTCTTACCCCAGTGCAATCACAAACAAAAATCCATGAAATGTAATACATTACATTAATAGATTACTGTGATGTTCACATGTGAATCTGCACATCCTGCACAAAGCAAAATCAATACATGTTACATTTTTTTGTTATCATGCATAGTTGTCAATACACACAATGCTATAGTTACTGATTCTATATTTTGTCATTTTAATTTTTTCATTTGCAGCTGTAATGTCCAAGGCTTGAACACATATATATCCTGATCCAAACCAAACCTGTAAAAAACAAATGCTTCGCTTCTCAGCTCTTTAGGCCCAAAATTGCTCAAACAAACAACTAGGGGGATGTGGGGCAGGGGCGGGGTTAGCGCGGCTGCACAGGACGAAGAGAGAGGGGCAGCTCAGGGAACAGGTGTGGGGAATTGCGGTGAATGAGCCGCACCTGGGACTAATAAGTGTGTGTGTGTGTGTGTGGGTGTGTGCGTGTGTGCGTGTGGGTGTTTGCGGGTATTTAAAACCCGGAAGTGACGTCGGTCGGGGGCGCCGGAAGCGAGAGCACGGAGCGAGAGCAAGAGCGACGACGGAGAAAAAGCATCAAATAAAAACCAGTAACTCTGATTATGCTGTGTGCCGGCCTGTTGATTCCCGGGACAAGAGAACCCGTACTACAGTGGCACCTTAACAGGGGTTCCGGGATGAACCAAGGGGACCGTCAGCAGGAGGCTCCAGCCCAGCCGCTCATGGCGCTGGGACAGATGGTGGCCGGCATCGCCGCCATTCAACAAGAGCAGGCGGCGATGACCCACGCCTGCCTGGATACAAACCGCGCGGTCCTGGAGGCGCTCCAGGACAAAGCCGAGCGGCAGACCTACGCCTTTGAGCGCCTCGTCGCCGGGATGGAGACGACGTCACGAGCCGATCCCGGGTCCGTCGGGGGTGACGCTACACCGGATGGCCCCGGACGATGACGCGCAGGTGTTCCTGGACGCCTTCGAGGCGACGGCGGAGGCCTGCTCCTGGCCAGAGGGCGAATGGGCGGTGCGGCTCCTGCCCCTGCTGACGGGGGTGGCGCAGATGGCGGCGCTGAGCATCCCGCCGGCAGCCAGACGGGACTACTGGGCCGTCCGGAGGGCCGTGGTGGACCGCCTGGGCCTATCCCCGGAAGACCATCGGCGGAAGTTCCGCGTGGCCAGGCTGGGACCGGAGGACCGACCCTTCGCGTACGCCCAGCAGCTGCTGGATGCCGCCAGGCGGTGGCTGCGGCCCGCGGGGGCCGGGGGGGCGGAGGACATGCTGGAGACCATCGTCATTGAGCAGTTCACCGAGGGGCTGCCGTGGGTCCGCTGCCACCGGCCCCCGACCCTGGCGGAAGCTGTCACCCTCACGGAGGATCACCTGGCCGTCTACCCGCCGGCCAAGGGGGGCAGCGGGCCACCAGCCGTGCCGGCCGCCGGCCCGCGGAGGGGGCTGCACCCGCCGGCCCCGCAGCAAACCCCGACGGCGCCGCCACCGACGACCAACCCGAACCCGCCCAGCGCCCGCACCCTTCCCAGCTCACCGGGGGCCAACGGGGGCCTCACCGGGGGCTCAACCGCCAGGGCAGGGGTGCTGGAAGTGCGGGCAGCCCGGACACTTCCGGAGGGAGTGCCCACTCATGGAGGTGGGGCAGACAATCCGGGTTGCCGGCACCCCAGCCCCCTCCCCTGGCCCGGGAGCGACATACCGCGTTGAGGTAAGAGTCCAGGGGGGTATACGCCAGGCGATGGTGGATTCGGGCGGCACGCAGTCCATGATCCACCAGAACCTGGTTCGACCCGGGGCATTGGTGGAGGCAACATGGGTGAGGTGTGTGCATGGGGACATTCACGAGTATCCCGTAGTGCCAGTGGAGATTAGACACGGGGGGGAAAAGCATAGGGTGAAGGTCGCGGTTAGCTCCCGCCTGACGCACCCCCTAATCTTGGGAACTGATTGGCCGGGGTTTGGTAGACTGATGGGGGAGGCCGCGGGGGTGCGGGCACGACAGCCAGGGCCGTGCGATTTGTGTGCGGTGCTTAGCGGGGACGCAGGGCCGCCCGACACTGCAGCCGGGGCGGGGGAACCGGTTGAGCCTCCAGTGGAGACTACGCCGGCTCCCGAGTTTCACGCCATGGAAGATTTTCCACTGGAGCAGTCTCGGGATGAGACCCTGCGTTCAGCCTTTGACCAAGTGATCAAGATTGATGGTCAACTGGTGCACCCCGACGCAGCGCAGACCTATCCACACTTTTCATTGATCAGAGACCGGTTGTACCGGGTGAGTCGTGACACCCAGACCGGGCAAGAGGACACCCAGTTGCTGGTGCCAAAGAGCCGCCGGGAAATAGTTTTCCAGGTGGCTTATTATAACCCAATGGCTGGACACATGGGATCAGACAAAACATTGCACCGGATAATGACCCGATTTTATTGGCCAGGCATCCGGGCGGATGTGCGCCGACGGTGCGCATCCTGCCCGGAGTGTCAATTGGTGAACCCCCGGCCATTCCGAGGGCACCATTGCACCCTCTGCCATTGATGGAGGTGCCATTTGAAAGAATCGGCATGGACCTCATCGGGCCATTTCACCGGAGAGCACGCGGCTATCGCTTTGTGTTGGTCCTGGTGGACTATGCAACACAATACCCGGAGGCGGTGCCGTTGCGCAACATCTCTGCAAAGAGTGTTGCGCAGGCGCTGTTTCAGGTCATCTCCCGCTTCGGGGTCCCGAAAGAGATCCTGACCGACCAGGGCACCTCGTTCATGCCGCGCACACTGAGAGGACTTTACGGGCTACTGGGGATCTAGTCGATTCGGACCAGCGTCTACCACCCCCAGACCGATGGGCTGGTGGAGCGGTTCAATAAGACTTTGAAAACCATGCTCCGTAAATTCATTAGCGATGATGAACGAAATTGGGATAAATGGCTTGACTCTTCTGTTTGCAGTGCGGGAGGTACCCCAGGCCTCCACGGGGTTTTCCCCTTTTGAGCTACTGTTCGGCAGGAAGCCACGTGGGGTGCTCGACCTCATTAAAGAAAGCTGGGAGGAGGGGCCGAGCACCAGCCAGAACGAGGTGCAGTACGTCCTGGACCTGCGCGCAAAGCTCCACGCCTTGGGTCGGCTTTCACGCAAAAATTTGCGCCAGGCCCAGGAGCGTCAGAAACGCCTGTACGACAGAGGGGCCAGGCTGAGACGATTCGCACCGGGAGAGAAGGTACTTGTATTGCTCCCTTCTTCCAGCTCAAAACTCCTCGCCAAGTGGCAAGGGCCCTTCGTGGTCACACGGCAGGTCGGGGAGGTCGACTATGAGGTTGTGCGGTCGGACAGGGGCGGGAGTACGCAGATATACCACCTCAACCTCCTGAAAGCGTGGAGGGAGGCGGAGTCTGTTACGCTGGTGTCCGCAGTCTCGAAGAGGGAGGAGCTGGGGCCTGAGGCTCCAAAATCGTCCGTCCCGGCCTCGCTCCAAGTTGAAGCCCACCTCTCCGCGGCCCAGCAAACAGACATTGCCGAGCTGCAGGCGCGTTTTGCGGACGTGTTCTCGCTCCGACCCGGCCGCACCAACCTCATAGTTCATCAGATTGAGACCCCCCCAGGGGTGACCGTGCGGTCACAGCCCTACCGACTCCCTGAACACAAGAAAAAAGTGGTTCAGCCGGAATTGCCGGCTATGCTGGAGATGGGGTAATAGAAGAGTCCAATAGCGCCTGGTGTAGTCCCATCGTTCTTGTGGTCAAGAAGGATGGGTCTATACGGTTCTGCGTGGACTACCGCCGGTATCACGGTTTGATGCTTACCCGATGCCCCGGGTCGACGAGCTCCTGGACCGACTGGGCACTGCACAATTATTTTCCACACTGGATTTAACCAAGGGCTACTGGCAGATTCCCCTGTCGCCAGAGGCCAAGGAAAAAACGGCGTTCTCCACTCCGTACGGGTTGTACCAGTTCAACATGCTTCCCTTCGGGTTGTTCGGGGCCCCGGCCACATTCCAGCGCCTCATGGACCGGGTGCTGCGCCCGCACGCTGCATATGCGGCCGCCTACTTGGATGATGTCATCATCCATAGCACCACGTGGGCGGAGCATGTGCAGCGGGTGGGCGCGGTACTCGAGTCCCTGAGGGGGGCCGGGCTCACCGCCAACCCAGGGAAGTGTGCGATTGGACGGAGGGAGGTACGGTATCTGGGGTACCACTTGGGCGGAGGGCAGGTGCGTCCCCAGGTGGACAAGACGGCGGCCATTGCCGCCTGCTCGCCGCCCAAGACCAAAAAGGAGGTGAGGCAGTTCTTGGGGCTGGCGGGCTACTACCCGCCTTCGCGGAGCTGACCAGCCCCTTAACTGACCTGACCCGAAAAGGTGCCTCAGATCCGGTCCAGTGGACGGAGCAGTGCCGGTTGGCGTTTGAGGCGGTGAAACAGGCCCTCTGTGGGGAGCCGCTGCTCCACACCCCTAACTTCTCTCTCCCTTTTGTTTTGCAGACCGACGCGTCGGACAGAGGGCTGGGGGCCGTTTTGGCCCAGGAGGTGGGGGGGGTCGACCGACCCATCGTTTACATCAGCCGGAAGCTGTCCGAACGGGAGGGCCGGTACAGCACCATTGAAAAAGAGTGCCTGGCCATACGGTGGGCGGTCGACTCCCTGCGCTATTACCTTCTGGGGCGCCAGTTCACCCTCTGTTCGGACCACGCCCCGCTCCAATGGCTCCACCGCATGAAAGATGCCAACGCCCGGATCACCCGGTGGTATCTGGCTATGCAGCCTTTTCACTTCACGGTGGTCCATAGGCCGGGGACGCAGATGGTCGTGGCTGACTTCCTCTCCCGGGCCCAAAGGTGGGGGGGGGGGGGGGAGAGTTGGCTAGGCCGGTGGCTCCCCGGCCTAAAGCGGGCGGTGGGGGTATGTGGGGCAGGGGCGGGGTTAGCGCGGCTGCACAGGAGGAAGAGAGAGGGGCAGCTCAGGGAACAGGTGTGGGGAATTGCGGTGAATGAGCCGCACCTGGGACTAATAAGTGTGTGTGTGGGTGTGTGCGTGTGGGTGTTTGCGGGTATTTAAAACCCGGAAGTGACGTCGGTCGGGGGCGCCGGAAGCGAGAGCACGGAGCGAGAGCAAGAGCGACGACGGAGAAAAAGCATCAAATAAAAACCAGTAACTCTGATTATACTGTGTGCCGGCCTGTTGATTCCCGGGACAAGAGAACCCGTACTACAGGGGAAAAGAGAGATTTTATGGAAACAACAAGGTGCAAAACCTGAGAATGCTTCTGCAGGCTCCGGGAACGCGGCAACGAATAGGATGAGGAAATCTGGGAAACATGATCTGAACTGAAACTGGTACAGGGCCATCAGGTCCGATCCTGTCTAAACACGCCGCTAAAAAGCATCCATCGGCGTCCCAGACTGAACAAGTCTGGTCCACTGGAGCTCGGGCTTGTCCAAAGTGGTCCAGCTTGGTTCGGTTCGAGGCTAAACCAGGAGAGTCCCAAAAAAACCTAATCCCTGAGAGGCAGTCCCGTCTGGCTCTGCAAACGGTCCCAGCACCAGTCCCAGTAAACACAGAGAAGCACAATACAACCCCACACACACACACACACACACACACACACACACACACACACACACACACACACACACACACACACACACACACACACACACACACACACACACACACACACACACACACACACACACACACACACACACACACACACACACACACACACACACACACACACACACAGTCCTTATATGGCAGAGCAATGTGTTTTGTGTCCTCTACATTAATAATTGAGCAGAAAAATCCGAGTCAGAACAAGCCAACCATGAAAACACGCGCACACACACACACACACACACATCTAAAAACCTTTTCCCACCAAATTAGTGCGTATATGCAGGTTTATTTTAACACAGGCAAATAGGTGATGGACTCTTTTTCCCATAGCGAGTATGTCGTGCTGCTGGGGTTTTCTGGGTGTGTCCAGTTACACGTTACGCTGGATACTTATTTTTGTTATGTTACTACAGTCTCTGATTCAAGCTCTTAAAACAGACTCGGACTGTTTAGAACAGTGCGGAAACCAACGAAGACGGTTTGGATTAGTTTTATTTTTTTAAAGTGTGCTTCGACGATCAGCCCAGTAAAATGGACGCTGTCTGATCGGATTATTGATAACTATATATACTTGTATTCTCCAGGAGTGATCAAAAAGGATTCAATTAAGCTATACACATAGTCTAACGTTATGTCCAAATCTACAGCACTTAAGGTAGACAATAGACCCCAAATACCACTGGTTCATAACCGTTTTGGCTTGCGATCCTTCCCCTTTGAGTTTACATAATTTACATGAATTCAGAAGCCTAAAGTGGTAAACTCTCCATCATTTCACCAGAAAAAGCACAAACATAATGAAATCCTGACAACAACAACAATAACAAAAACTAATTCTGTTTAGAGGTTGTGTGTTTTTTCTCTTCTTTCCTGTCTTGTTCATCGTGACCCCCTTTGATTGTTGTTGAGACCTCTCGGGGGTGAGGGGCAACTGCAGTGCACAGTCCATATTTGCCCTCACGAGGAAAATCCAGTGTGTTACAACCTTCGCAACAGAGCTCTGTGTGTGTGCACGGTGCACGGCGTGGAACAAGCACAAGCATGCTTTCACGCAAAGACCCACATTACGGTGTTACCCGCATCGTCATTCACCCCAAACAGCAATCTCCCCAAATGCTACTCTGTACCATTGACACAGATATCAGCCACTTGAATGGCTGCCAAGCTGACAGCACTGTGAAACAAAGTATATAATCATTAGGCCATAATCATACGGCGGCTGCAAGCCAAATATCCCAATATCAGAGCTGGCCTGTTAACACTCCCTCAGTGGAGATTCACCATGGCTAGACAGCCTCTAATGCAATACAGTGTTAGTGAGAGCACACTGTAGTGTGGGAAATACTGTACAGGCTATTGGGAGTCCCGGATATTCAATTTGTACTCACTTATGTATAAGTTTATGTTTTCATATCAGCAATTACACTTTCAATATCTCAGTGAAAAATTCAGATAATATCTTAGAAAAATGAGCAACAACCCAATAGACATAACGCTGCTTTGCAAGAAAAGTGCATAGAATTTAGCTCATTTAGCTAATTTGCACCATATGAATGGAACCAATGCGAGCATTAATTGTCCAACTGGTCCACAAATGAATAGTTTGATTAAAAGAGGGGCGACTGTGGCTCAGTGGTTAGCTAGTCTGTCCGGTATTCCATGTTATTGTGTCCTTGAGCAAGATACTTAATCCTAAGTGCTCACCGTTGCTGTGTCTACATTCTACTGTATATCAAAGTCGCTTTGGATAAAAGCGTCAGTGAAATGTAATCTAATGTAATAAAAAAGAATAAACATGTATAGATATACTCAGCGTATGCCTGCTTATATTTTTTAGCATCTTTCTTTTAAAAGCATATTAATTATTTCAAATGCAGCGTAAATGAACGTCATGAACATATGGATATAACACATTTTCATGACTTTTTCAAAAATGTGGGCATTTAATTTTTTTCAAGGACTTTTCCAGGCCTGGAAATAACCATTTTAAAATTGTGTGTCTTTTCCAGGTTTTCCATGACCGTATGAACCCTGTATACTGCTTTTAATGACCAGTACTTTTCTATATATTTTTCCACATCCTTTGGGTTAGCGGGTGATGCATTAAATAGATCAATAAAAGAAAAATCCTCGCACACTTAAAATAAATGTATTGCCCAGGACACTTGAAGCAGAGGCTTTCAGAAACAGAAACTGGTACTCACGCAGCATGATGACTCCAATGTGTAGTGTTTAACTACGTTCGTTCTGCAAGTCATTACAGACAGAGATGATGTTTGAACTGCATGTTACGTTGACAGAAGGGAGGAAGTGTGTGGGGGGGGATATTCCTACACTACAGAAGACATTATGTAACTTGGACTACCATAATACAAGTAGCAAGTAGTGGAGCAATGAGTCACTGATGGGGGAGGTAACATGATAGCATCCCAACAACTCAACATTGGCGTGTGTGTGTGTGTGTGTGTGTGTGTGTGTGTGTGTGTGTGTGTGTGTGTGTGTCTTAATTTAATGTATGAAGTGCTCTGAGGGTGTAATCTTCTCAACAAGAACCGTAAAAAGAATAAATACCTAGAAAATAATAAACTTAATGTTTAATGTGTAGTTCTATACATCTTCAATAGTACATTTCATAGATCATAAAAAAAAGATCTCAAGGGAAACATATATATATATACAGTCTTATCTATTATTAATATTTCTTTTGGCTCTCATTAAGATGGCTTCTTTGCAAACACTGCTCTTCCGACATCCGATCCCCTTGTTCGTGTGTGTGTGTGTGTGTGTGTGTGTGTGTGTGTGTGTGTGTGTTCTGCATGTACACTATATGTGCCTCAGATCTATACTTGGTTGTGTCTCCTCAGGATCTCACAGTGCACAATACTTCCACATTCATTAGATACCAATACATGAACATACTGCAAGTACCCCGGAAATACTACATGTATAATGTTGTAATGAACCATTTGTATATTGTGAGGCCTGTAGATGCTAAAAGGTTCCCTCCAATAATAGCATTTCATTTTAAAGCACCTACACACAAAAATCAAAAAAAGTAAAGAAAAATGAAAGGTGTTACAGGATGTTCTATAAAAAAAAGGTCCTCTTACAAGCTTTTTTAGCATTTTCAACCATATCACTGTGACCTTTAAACCAACACAGACAAAACTGAACATCCGAATAAACGCCCATCTCCTGATGAAGACCATGTGACATGATTGAAAGCCGAGAAAAAAAGCAAATATGTGGACCTAGAGTTTGATTTTTGTTTTTTTGTTCCGAGGTCAAGAATCAACTTCCATGCCTAATTTCAATTATTCTAACAAAATACTTACAGTAAAAATAAAAAAAACATGATGTCTTGTGTTCCCCTCTGCCTTTTTGCTCATAATGCCTCACAGTTGATCTTTTAGGCAAAGTTGGAGAAGGTGGCACGACACCATCACTAGAGAGAAAGAGAAAGATAGAAGAAAAGGTGCCGCTTTTCTGGGGAATGAAAAGGAGGTCAGTGCCTAAAGGGGGTGGGCTGATGGTGAACACTGAAAGCAAAGCCACTGACAATACAAACGCGCATTGCATACAGGCGCGAACACACTGCATTTGACGATAGAGGTTGACACAACGTGTTTTCGGACGATTTGTCTGTTATGTTCACGCTGATCAATTAACGTCCTGCTGTTTTTTTTTGGGAGGGGATGAAGACGTGCACAAGCTTTACAGTTTTTCCAAAGAAATAAAAACTGAGCGTTCGCACAACCCGTCCCCATGATCAGCAAATGTACAATCCTAGCTTAGCAACAGTAACGACAGAAAGTGGTAAACTGTTGGTTTTAGTTAGCGAGCTAGCCCCAGCAAATAAAACCTAGAGGTTAGTGAATAGTCAATTCCACAGCAGCACTGCAATAGCAAGCTTTTGTAACCTCTGGTTCTGCCGAGTGAAGCCGATGTAGATGGGTCTTAAAAGTTGCATTCTCTCTTCTGACCAACAGGGGGCGACTCCTCTGGTTGCAAAAATAAGTCTGGTTGGTAAAATGACTCTACTACTTCATTGATTTATCACCTCAGTAAACATTGTAAACATGAGTTTATGGTCTCAATAATTAGTTCGGAAAAAATCAACATAGCAACAGCCGTAAACCAAGATGGCGACAGCAAAATTGTCAAACTCGAGGCTTCAAAACGGTAGTCTAAACCAACAGGCAACATTACAATGGCTATGTCCACTTCTTTATACAGCCTATGGGATTACTGCAATTAGAGGTTATGGGCAACACATAGGGATGCAACGATACCATTTTTTACAAACCGATACGATACCGATATTTTTATTTGTGTACTTGCCGATACCGAGTACCGATACCGATACTTCTTAGATTTGGTCTCCATGAAAGTGCAATTAATTTGGAGGCAGATTTTATTTTATCCTCTTCAGATTATGTCAAGCCTATAGTACAAAATTAACAGAAGGCTATCCCAAGCTTTAAACTTCTTGTGGAAGTCCCTCTAATGTCGGACCATCAAACGCCCCGTGTCCGGGTTCATAATGTAAGCGATAATATTAGGGATCGAGCAATTATATAGGAAGCTGTGTTCCAAGTTATGTTTCCGGTGCTTTTATTGTGGAGGGAGAAACGGAAAGGAAAAGAGTGGAATTGTGGGATATACGTGTGTGAAGGAGATAAAAAAGTGGTTCAAGTTACCCTGCAGCGTGTTTTCATTTTATTAGAATTACAAATATAGACACACAACAGACACTCGGCTACAATAATATCATCCGTAGCCGCACAACAGCGTCTGAATGAGGCCGCTGCCAGCGCTACTTCAGGTGGATCAGCAGCCGTTTGATTCAAACCGGCAGGACAGCGGTGATGACGCGCAGAGCTTCTCAATTATAGATGTATTAAATATGGAAAATTTCAACTCTCGCGTCTAACGTGCCGCCGGCGTAAATTTGCGTCTGTCGCAACCACACGCGTCTGTGCATAGACTTTACATGTAATCTGGTCGCGCGAAACATTTGCGTCGCGTTGGGACGGACTGATTACAAGTAACTCCGGGGCTGTCAGCCACTAACAAGAGCACTAATATGAGCACTAATATGTCATACACACGTATGCAACACCGGTTAATAAGCACAATATCGATAAAGTCTTGTATTGTACTCGCGTCTCACTTTTCTCCTGTCTATTGAAAGAAGTGAGCGCTGCGTAGCGAGGATCCAAGATGGCGGCTCCAGATTCTGCTGTTGAGACAAACTGGCCATCTGATTGGACGGCAAAACAACTTGGATAGCGTGATTGGCTGCTCAGAAGTTGAGACTGTTGAGACAGAGAAGAGTGTCTCCGGCTCCGCCACGGGGTTGCTTCTCCACAAAGCGCGACCAGTTTGTTGTAGTGAAATACTGTTGAGTGAGTATCGGTTCTTGGTATCGGCCATAGAAACCGATGCGAGTACGAGTATTTAACGCAGTATCGACCACCGATACCGGTATCGGTGCATCCCTAGCAACACACATATTTCACAGTACAGAGAGTACACATGCTATGAAATATCAGTTAAAGGGCACAGACCATCCTATAGTACTACAATAAGAGAAGAAGAAAAACATATAGTTCTCCTTAAAGTCACCATGAGTGCAGTGGTAAGTATTCAGAGGCACTTGAGTACCTATAACACAATGTAAAATATACTCCGCTACAAGTTAAAACAAGTAGGTACTTTACACCAAAGAACAATGTACACAGAGCAAATCTCTATGGCGACATTATAGACTTGATGAGATGATAGCAGCAACAAGGAAATAGAGATCTTATATAGTACTAAAGTTCTAAAGTATGACTACACTATTTAACCACAATGGAAACTTTGTGACAGCATTACAACACATTTATGTCTGTATGTTTTGGTGCATATGCAAAAGTAAGTGTCTAAACTACATGTGAGAATGGTAACAAAAACAATACAATAATAGTAATCTCATAGTAATCAGAACTATTTTAAATACAGTCGTCTTACAATTATTGTGTTTGTTTGTGTGTGTGTGTGTGTGTGTGTGTGTGTGTGTGTGTGTGTGTGTGTGTGTGTGTGTGTGTGTGTGTGTGTGTGTGTGCTTAATGACAACTTGGTTATATAATGCAGTCAGCAGCATCACAACAAACGGTCTTTCCTCGGAGCGGAGAGAGTGCACATCGGACAGTTGACATGTTAAATCTGGAAAGTTAAGGATTTTTACAACCCCGCGAAATTCGGCATCCAAATAATGTAGCGAACATTACACATTTTCATAAAGTTAAAACTTTTAGAATGGATTCACCCGGTCCGTCATAGCAGTCCTTCTTTCAATAGAAGGGGAACGTCCTGAATTTAAGATCGTATGATAATAAGTCATATTCAGTGACGCACGCGTATGCCGAATTGAAGGGTAGCTTCAATTCAGCTTCAAGGGCTTGCTCCAAGCCGCGAGCAAGACCCAACAAACAACCATTTTTTCAGCGCAGTTTTAGCAGCGCGCTGTGCACGCGCGATGCAGTGACGCATAACGGGAATTCCACACTTCCCCCCCACTCGGTTGTCCCGTCCATTGGACCAGCGGGGCCATATATGTGTGGCTACCATGCAAAGAATAACTTTTCTAAAAATGTTTCAGGTGCTTAAATATCAGAGGAGGCACGTACAATTCCACGTACACATGTAGGGGCACGTGACTTATAACCAAGAGCAGAGTTTCGAGATGCATTTTGGAGACACTCACCCTCTATGGCAGATACGTCCAGCACGGTGCTAAAGTAGAACAATAGTTTTGAAAGAAATTGCCGGGCGAGATGTGTCGGTACGGCGGGGAGCTCACTCACACTGCTGTTGAGGTGTCTATTTTCTATTTTTACCTTTAAAAAAAAAAAATTCTGACGAAACATGCAAGAGGCTCCGTCTAACATGTCACAGCTCGCAGCCAATGCGAAGTCATGTAAGAACACCCCGTTTTGTGCTGCATTTATGTACCATGAGGCAAGATATTTAATACAATCACACTACTTCGTTCGTTAGGCGGTCAAATGCCTCACAAACGTCCGGCTCATTCTACAGTGGAGACACCGAATACATATAATGCAATTATAAAGGACAGTTTTCTTCAGCTTCAAATCAGTTGAGACCATTTCAATAAGTTACAGGGCTAACGTGTTTTCGATATTAGACTATCTTAAAATACATTACAATATCCGTTTATTCGCACAGTACGCCAACGCGGCGCAGGCAGCGTGTGACAGACATGTCGTGCGGTGACTCAGAGGTGAGTCAGAGCGTCGTGTCCCCGCCCACACCGCGGTGGCGGCCAATGAAAGCGGTTACAGCGGCGTACAGTCACGCAGCCCTCCACAGCCGTGTGTGGTTTAAAGGGACGCCAATTCTCATACCATTTACGGAAAGCATCCCCCATTAAAAATGTAATGGCATGTGGGTGTTACTGTATATCCCTCCGTGACAGAGATATGAATTTGTATACGTTTTTGTATTTTGTATAAATTCACAGTTCAATACAACAAACGCATCATCAACGGCCGCGTGCTATAGTGGTACCAGGAGATTGTAATATATAATGATTCACTGGACACAAGCTTGAATGCTTATGATTTATTTTCTCAGCTCCTCACTTAACCAACACAGACACAGACACACACACACACACACACACACACACACACACACACACGCATGCATGCACGCACGCACGCACGCACGCACATTCACACGCACGCGCACACGCGCATACACACAGGCTGTAGTATTATCTTTGGCTCAAAACAACATGATTACATTAAGATTAACCCGGTTTGCAATGACCTCTAACGGTAATAAAAGAAAACTGCAACACAAATTCCGACAAATTCGCCCCTGAGGGTTATTTATAAACAATGAACAAATTAGTTCACGTGTTTGCAGGGTTCAGTCACTTAATACAAATTACGTGGCAATTCTTGTCACGTAACCCATTGGATAACAAGAACATTTTTTTCTTCTTTTAAATACTTTTGGATTTCTTCAAAATCCGAACCTAAGCAATTTTTGTTGATATTTATATTACCTGGGAGTCAAATTTCCACATACCACCCACCACATATAATCACTTCGTAGTTCAGATGGTGTTAAAAAGCTGTGGGACTGCACCTGCGTGAAAAGTGAAACACAGGACACGACACGTAGATATGGTGGTGATGCTCCTCTTAAAGGGCTTTTCAATCCTCATCACACCTCAATTTAAGTGTCACAGAAATGTTGGGGAGAAAAGTAGTCCCAAACCAGACACTTTTCTATCTTTCATCATTAAAATAAATAAAATATGTCCACATTGTGATCCACTAGCTGCTCAGTTTGATGTATTGAGTCACCGTATATTGTTATTTCCCCAGTGAAATACGTTCCATGTACTGTCGGTATTGACCGTCACAACAAGCCCAACTTTGTAGGACAAACGGCTTCTTTCCTCAAAAAATACAAAAGTAGAAATAGGAGACGTCAGAAAGAGGACAGTCAAGACTAGATGTCTCTCCCTGACATGTCTTGTACTGCTGTGCCCTCATGTGGTGGAAGTCTGCTACAACGTCCTGAAGGAGCGCAGTCTCCAAATAGGGTTCATAATGAGGGAAACGAGGAAAAGGGACCTTTGTTGAAATTTCCACATGCCACCCACCATATAGAACCACTTCGTAGTTCAGCTGGTGTAAACTGCACTGCACCAGCGTGATAAGTGAAACACAGGACGCACAGATGGTGATGATGTTCCTCCGTGGACGGTTCCATCATTTTACGCACGCAAAATGAACGTAGCATGTATGAAATATTTCCTTTTTTTGATATAATCACTTTCGGGAAAAAGAAGAAGAAAGAAAAGTCGTATAACATCTTCATTCATCCTCAAAACGTGTTAAAACGGTCGTTTACCGCCTTGCATAAAATGGTTCGCTCCACCTGCGGCCTATAAACTCCTGCAAAGCTCTTTAAGCCCATCAGTTTGTCTTCTTCTTTCCTCTGACTCACAGCAAAGATGAGCCACGGGGACCGTTACACCTCTTCGTCCTACCGGAAGATCTTTGGGGATTCTCCCAAGTTCCCCGTCTCCTCCTCGCGCATGGGCGGCCCCTCTACTCGGGCCTCCCCGGGGCTCAGGTCCATGGCTGGGTCCCGCCACGGCGCGTCCTCCCTGGGCATGTACAGGCGGCTCGGCCGGTCCGCCTCTTACTCCCCGGTGCTCACCGACACCCTCGACCTGACGCAGACCTCCGTGGTCAACAGTGAGTTCAAAGTCGTTAGGACCAACGAGAAGGAGCAGCTGCAGGTGTGTTTTGGTTACAAAACGACTTAATGGTATGTTTCATGTTCAATTAAATGTTTAATAAGCTAAAGTTCAACAGATGCAAACAGCATTTCAATGGCAGTCCATGAGTATAATTGCATTAACCTGACAGAGCAGTACTACATCAGCTTATGTTAGATGGAGAGTCGTCTTAGTGTCAGAATTACCTCATTCTAGGGCTGGGAAACAAAGATAAAATTAAAAAAATTACAATACTTATTTTTACCTAATACTTCATTAACAATACTGCGCCAATACAGAGATGTCACTTTCAAGCAAATATTTGCGAGATTTTTGATAAGTAATCATTACTAGTGTGGATGACCAAGTGGGAGAAAGGCAAATTATAGAACAGCCAAAAGTCTGGCAAGTATACTGTTACCATATTATGATATCCAAAATATATGACAATATCTAGTCTCACATCACAATATAAATAAAATATATTACCAAGCTTAACTCATCCTTGATTTTTTTACCACGCTTGAAAGCTCATTTTGAAAACTTGCAAAAGTTGACTGGCTTTACTTTCCAGTTTTGATTGAACACTTCCTCCTGAAGGAGAAAATATGATTATATTAACATCACAACAAGAACGCCAGCACCAAACGGTGAAAGTGTGAAGGCAACATTGTAAGATATACATTTACTCAAAGTGTGTGCACAATTATCAGCTATTAAAATAAGTTGATTTGGAAGTTTGGATTGGGAACGATATTAGTGGCAGGAGCTTTTATTATGAGTGTTCATCCCGATGAACAGGGCCTGAACGACCGCTTCGCCATGTTCATCGATAAAGTCCGGCACCTGGAGCAGCAGAACAAGATGCTGGAGATGGAGCTGGTGACGCTGCGACAGAAGCAGGGCGAGCCGTCCCGCGTCGCCCACCTCTACCAGCAGGAACTGAGGGACCTGCGGACGCAGGTGGAGGAGCTGAGCAGGGACAAGAACCTCATCCTGATCGAGAGGAACAACATGGAGGACGAGCTGCAGGTAGAACCGCTGGGTATTGAAGGATGAGGAGGTTAATTGGTTATCTTTACTTGGTGGGCCTCCCATCTCCCAATCCTTTGATGTCTCATTACAGAAGCTCAGTGTGAAGTGTGATGAAGAGATGAGGGCACGCGAGGAGGCAGAGCAGACCCTGAGGTCCTTCAGGAAGGACGTGGACGATGCCACAGCCGTCCGCCTGGACCTGGAGCGCCGCTTGGAGTCGCTGATGGATGAGATCGTCTTCCTGAGGAAAGTACACGACGAGGAGATCCAGGAGCTGAGCAGTTTGATGGAGGAGCAGCATGTCTCTGTGGAGCTGGAGCCTGCCAAGCCAGACCTCACCTCAGCCCTGAAGGAGATCCGCAGCCAGTACGAGTCCATCGCCTCCAAAAACCTGCAGTCGGCCGAGGAGTGGTACAAGAGCAAGTTCGCAAGCCTCAGCGAGCAGGCCACCAGGAGCAACGAGGCAATGAGGGCCAGCAGGGAGGAGATCAGCGAGTCCAGGAGGCAGCTGCAGTCCAAGACCATTGAGATAGAGAGCCTGAGAGGCGCCAATGAGTCTCTGGAGAGGCAGATCGTAGAGATGGAGGACGTACACGGGGCTGAAGTCACGGGAATGCAGGCAAGCAATCAGTCATCAGCACTACTGTACCAAAGTCCTTTTAAAGTTACTACCAGGAATGTTCATTTTGCGTTGATTTTGGCGGTCCCTGTGGACAAAAGGGGTAGTGTTTACAGAGAACCAGTTTTCTGACTGCACACCAATATAATGGAGGTGAATAGAATTTCATTTGGGTGCTCATTGTGAAATGCAAATTATTTTTTCTGTTCAGAAACAGTGTCTGATACAGTTGATAATCCACAAAACAAAACAGTTTACAATAGGGACTATTTCTTTAATAGAAAGGTGTCTCCTGGGCAAACAAAAAAAACATGTTTTGTTTTTCTTAAATATATATAATTTAGATAAAGTAACTCTAAACTAAAAAAGTGACTTAATGATTTATGTATGGGCCTACAGATAATGGTAAAACCAAATTCATGCAGTTTTTCGTCCTCGCCTGCGACAGCTGTGGTCGGAGATCATGGTTTTCAGATTTTTCTTCAAATTTACCACAAAAGTTCACTTGGACTCAAGGAAGAACTGATTAGAATTTAGTGGTCAAATGTTAAAAAGTTCAAGGTCACTGTGATTTTGCAATACTTGTTTTTGTCCGAAACGCCAGAATTCATGAGCTGATTATGATAATTTCACACAAATAATCAAGTGATGACATCTTGGACATGGACATTGGGTAAAACTGCAATTTATAATTCTAATTGAGCATTGAAACAGGGGAAGATATCGTACTTGGGAATTGAGACATGGAACATGACAAAACATTTTTAGAATTGTAAAATTGTCAAAGTTGAACCTCCTCCTAATCAAGTGTGCAGTCACTTGCTGAAGCACTGCTGTCGCAGTCTGCGTGGAGGACATTACTGTCAACAACTCTGAATAATAGGATTGGAAGGGAGCAGATCTCGGGTTCAAGTAAAGCTGTTAGCTAACTGCACACAGCAGGGGGAGTCGACCTTTATGTGTCAAGGACTGAGTCCAGGCAGGGAATCCAGCGTACTGACCATCTCTGACTTTAAAGCAATCATTTATACACTCCTGGATTGTAAATTATTGTGTCCATCTCTCTGCCCAAGTTTGGTTTCTAATTGTAAAAGCTAGTACCTAATTAAATCGCTTTGACGATAAAACCCATCAGTCACTTTTCCATCGCAATGAACCTTCCCTCAAAACCAGAACATTACACTATGGTTCCTCAAACAAATTAAATGCGACAGCTCGTGAAAAAGTCATTGATTAGTTTTGTGTACAGACACATGAATTGTCTGGAGATTTTCTCTGTCGCTCGGAACGACTTTTTTCAAGATGACATTACATCACAAAATAAAAGTTAGGTTTAGGAAACAAAACCACAAAAACCATTTGGGACAAGCGATGCCTTACACTGATCTTGTGGTTAAGGCTGTTCTAAACCAGCGTTTGCAGATATACCTACAAAAAAGTAATTTACTGTAATTCATAGATATCCTACAAAAAATTACCCTTACTGACTTTCCATCAACAGCAATTTTGTCCTGTAGCTTCACATTCAACCAACAGACATGAGAATGGTATCGATCAAGAAACTCTGTCGAACTTTCCTTTCCCATTCCTCTGGTCACAGCTGAATCGCCACGTCAGCATTAACGGTTTGCTCAGTCATCACATTTTGCTGTAGCTTGCGCTGTTAGCAAGATTAGCTGAGAGCCACCGACTCAGGCGACGCCATGTTGAGAGGCAATAGAAATAGAAACACTTTTTTCTAATTCAGGTTCAAGGTCTACAGTCAGAACGCAACCTATTTTTGAGCGTGGCAGCCGCTTCAGCAAGACGGTGAGAATGACCGCGACAGTTCTTAGCGAATTGACCCGGCGTGTCAATTAGATTAACCTCTGACCTATCAAATCGGATACAGGAAAGCCTTAGAGAAGCTACAGCTAAGCCCCAAATTATTATTGCCTTCCAAAAGGAAATGGCCCACAGTTATACTACAGCAGAAGCCTGTATCATAGTGGAATAAAAACAGTCTGGATACAGTACATGCAAAGTAAGTGAATGTGATTGGCACGACTGGTAATCCCCCTCTTTTTCTTGTTTCCTATGTAACAGGACACTATTGGCCACCTGGATACTGAGCTGAGGAACATGAAGGGCGAGATGGCCCAGCACCTGAGGGAGTACCAGGACCTGCTCAATGTCAAGATGGCCCTGGACATAGAGATCGCTGCCTACAGGTGCTGATCTGCACCCAAACTTCTCTTTGGCTTAGTAGTCTCGTTTCAGATTCTCGTAGCGCATTGTGAAGTGCATTGAGTCGTATGTGTGTCCGGTCTGACATTTGTTTGCTTTGGTCCCAAACGAGAAAACTGCTGGAGGGCGAGGAGACTCACTTTAACTCGGGGATGTCGTTCGGTGACACCGGCTACGGCTACCAACCCAGGGGCGCGGCCAGCTCCTCCCGGGGCACCCAGAGAGAGAAAGACGGGCCCAAGGAGAGCTTCAAAGAGAGCAGCGAGGAGAAAGATGAGGCAGACATCAACTCCAACAACTAAATAAAAATAGACAGGGCAATGTGGTCAGCATAGTGAGTTAGTAGTTCTGTTAGTTATTTCGTATTTGTTAAGGGCAACACATTTTGGAACTGGAGCTGAAAGTCAATCTTTTGGGGGTAATCTAAAAAGAGGAGTTTGTCAGTGTGACAAAGTTATAAATGTTCAACTCTAAACAAAGGAATCTGACGGGAAAATCTAGACCAAATGTACTGTGTATCCCCAGAGGAATAGGGTCATGTTGCACAAATTGGACCACTATTAAATATGTGACGAGGTACCAAACGTTCCGGGGACGGATTTCCATTTTACTGTTTTGTGTAGCATTAGTGTAGTTCCACATTGAACGTTGCAGCATCTTTTTATGTTGTGCTATGATGTTGAACTTAAAGAGAGTAAACTGCAATGTGAATAGCAAGTCTCCCTACACTTACTAAAGCCCTTCAGGTTGTGCGTAGGATGACGGTGTGTTGCATTGTGTTTTGGTTTTGGTATAACCGTGGAAACATTGTAAGACTTTAGCTGGTAAAGATATTCAGTACATGTTGGTACACCTAGCTGCCATCTCAATGTATACATCTACTTAAAAAAAAAAAAACACTTGCTGTTGTTTCAGTTGCAATGAATAAAATCACATGACTAACTCATGGTTTCCACAGCTTTCATTTGGCAAGTCAGCAGATTCACAGCTACAGGAGTTTGTTCATTGAAGATAGATATCATCTTCAATAATTCAAGCCACATTGGTAAAGAGCCTCAGATCAATATTACTCATTTATATGTATTTCTCAAAACTTGATTAAGCCAGAACATCATTCAGCTTTAGAATATCATACGGGAGGCTAGGCCCACATGGCAGTGTAAACGTTTCACACAAGCACCACACAGAAACTAATGAAATAAAACTATTTTCTTTTTATAACTGCATCAATCAAACTCATCATTCACTGTCAGGACAAGTAAATGCTCCTTGATCCTGTTTATAAAATAATCTAGTTTAAATTATCTGTAGTTTACACCAAGAAGGTGCAAAGACTTTTCAAAGATGATACATCTTGTGTGCGGAATTCTCCTGGTTTCCTGACTTCTGTATCAAATTCCAAAGGATTGGCAGCACTTTGAGCGGCTCCACTTCTCCTGAAAAGAACGCTCAAATACTTGGTCTTTGAAATGAAGACTGAATTAGTACAAGATATATGAAACAACCGCGTAATAAACACTTCTCATTTATGTCAGTTACCAGTTGCCAGTCATTTCTGGAAGTCTACGGGGGCTGGTATTGAAGAACTGAATACAAAAACAGTAAACATTTCCCAGTCATTTATTAATTAATTCTGACAAAAGCAAGTATGAAAGGTATTTTTTAAACAAACCCTATTATAGACTATACATAAAGTACTTTTATCATCTGGTGAGAATCAAGTCAAATGCATCAATTTACATCAGTAGACTGAAACTAATACAAAAGCTCTTAAATTAAACAAATACATCAACAAGAAGCAAGTTGCAATTAAAAAAATAGAGTGTGGATCTAAACTCCATATGACAAAAATATACACAAACCTTTGGTAGTTGTAGATTCAAGCCCTTTAAAAATCATAACTATCTGAAATCCCCCTGAGCCCTTGAGATCATGAATTGAAGTAATTTAGATAGCGGTCGCTGCGTTCCAGAAAGAGATTGCTAAACTAGACTGATGCAGCTCTTCAGACCTGACGTCGTGTCACCTTCCCAGACTCGCTGCTTCAAAGTTACAGACCCACTGGCAGAGGGGTACCATACAGTTTCAGCTACAGCAGCAGTCAGTAGAAGCCCGCTTCACGAGTCGAACATTTGATGCCACGGCAGGAGCAGAAGGGTTGCGGTTGAAGAACGTCTTGCCGACCACCCGCTGTCACACATGTCCGCAGAAAGAGACGATCCTGACAAGACATCCCGGGCAGCTGTGGAGCACCTATAATGCCGACGTAGAAACTTCCCTCCACATTTTGATGAGAGCCTGATGAAGAGAAACATACCCAAAAGGGTTCCTTTCACCAATCTTGATTCTTAAGATTGGGAGGGCAGGACCAGGCCAAAATGCAGCACCAACAGACCGTCCTGGAGCAGAAGGGACAGAACACCAAAAAGCATCACTGAAAAGTTCCCCGCCCTTCACCATGATTCCCTTTATTTGAGTTGAGGTTTAGTTTTTGATTGTGTGTTTTTGTAGGGTCTTACCTGTAGTGCCTCCACGCCCACAGAGTTCTGTATGTCTTTGAGTGACTGGTAGTGATCCAGCAGGTGGTCTCCACAAACAACATCCACCTGCAGGACGCCAAGAAACACTTTTTCGTGATTATGCCTTAACGTTTAAAGGTATTTTGGTCAGTTCTACGAAAAAAACTAATTATGAGTGCTTAAACCCCTCCCCCCAAAAAACATACCGGCCAGAACACTGAACAGAGATGCATTAGATATTTGTTATAAACTGGAAGGAGATGATGGGTGACACTAAAACTTCAGGGGCAACTAGTCAGTTCCAAGTATTCTAAAAAGCTGTTATAACAATATAATAATTTTAAAAAGGAGCAGTTATACAACTGTTAGGACCTCTGCTACAATGAACAGTGACCTCTCGTTAGTCTCTCTGCCCTCTCTAAGTTCACCCAGACAGGCTGGAAAATCAACGTAAGCTGCTAATCCTCATCCACGTGTTCCTAAACACACAGTCACCTGAACCCACTTTAATGTTTCTGTTCGTCTCTGAGGACACTTATGTTTGTAGCGCTCATATTTTTCTCTGAGACAGACGTGCACTAATTATGCGATTAAAATCGGAGTAAAGCGTGTGCTTAACGAGCGTCTGTTGTCCTTTAGATGCAGGCACCATGGAGAGTTTTGACCGAACTTTTGCCCTTCTATATAGGGCATTCTGCTCGTACTCGGCAGGTGTTTCGTCTCCCGAGTGCATACGTGTGCATTTTTCCATTCCTTGGACATACGACCGACGTTGACATGAGTCTTACAAAAGGACTCCAGTATATAGCGCAGCTCATACACTTCACTGATAAACTGCAGACTTAAATCATCCGATGAAAGATTATTTCGCAACGTTCTCAGGCCCATCCGTGTTCAACGTGATCCAATTGTCATTTGTCTGTAGAGTTGCCTTGCACCAACACCAGGAAATAACGCTGTGTCATATCTGATATTTCATCACAATGCTGGTGTGTGGGCTTACATAGCTTTTAAGCATGCACATGAGTGCACGTTAATGTAGTTCAGAAATCAATGGCCGAGGTTCCGCTCAGTTACAATACGTGAAAATGTTTTAGAGGGGAGAAGGTGAATTATATGTAATCTTGTAAAATGTTGTTTTTGGAAAAATAAAACATAACTTGAGCAGCTGTTTGAAGGAGCTGTTTTTCACTGTGCTTGGCAGACTCACCTGGCAGGTGGTGCTCAGCTCCATCTTCCTCCTGATGAAGAGCTCCACGTGGCGGACAGTGGCCTCGCCCGACACGCGAACGTATCGCCTTTCTAATGGCTGAAAGGGGGAATAGGGCGGTCAACGTGGAACATGCTGGTTTAAAGTTATCCAGAAGAATGTAATTGATTTTAAAACTATAAAAAAAGAGTGCCATTTAAAATTGATGAACAATAAAATGATCAGAGCCCAAACTGTTCTGGACAGTATATCCAACAGGATCTGCAGTTATGGGACAGCTAGGTCAGGGATGTCCTGTTGATTCAGCAGGTCTCAGAGCAGCCTTTAGTGTCACCTTCATCAAGTTACCATCCATCTTGTTTTTACAGTTTATGTTACAGTGCACAGTTATAATCGAATAATATGTATGATTAAAGTTGTTACCTTGTAGTTATTGATGCCCTCTTCAGCCCTGGAAAACAAAACGGAAGTCAACATACAGAGAGGACAACTTTTAATTACAGAGCAAGTATTCGATTTAAGACAATGGGACCATCTAAAGACATGTCCTTGTAACTGCAGGGTAAATTAATTCCCTGCTACAAACTGGGTTCCACTTTTTACTCAAAGGAAAAGAAATACCAAGACCGTCATATTTATGTCTCCATGCCAAAAGCAACATCTCTATCCTTTGACCGGGAGCATGTTATTTATTTATTGTCTATAACAATAAGAGACTAGAGAGCAGCAGTGGTTCCCTATTTGTGAATTAGAGAATGATTTATACCTGGAACACAAGGCAAATTAACAGCAGTGAACATCCAGGTTTGCGTTTCACCTTCGCTGGAATAGTACTGCTACTTCATACTGAACCGGAGTTTGCATTTTCCATGTGGGACGTAGAGAACACAACTAGGCCATATGTGATTTAAAAACATTTCACTTTCATCCGTTTGGAACGACAAGCTGCAGGGTTTCTGGTGTTTCCCATGCCTTCCGCTTGGCAGCAGAGCCAACGCTAATGTGATTAGTTACACCTGTTCTTTTACTGCTAGGACAAGTCCAATGTCAGCTGTGAAAATGCCTATTGGTCAGACTTGTTGTTAGAACACTGTTACTAGCACAAAAAAAAATACAAATAGACCACAAGAACCTGTTCCCATGCAGAGAAATAAGAATACTGTCCATGCAACTGATGCTGGACAGTAGCATTAGATCCTTACCCAACAAAATCCAGCAGAAGAGATACGTCCAGCTCCGGAGGAATGGTGAACATAGACTGGGGAATGTTTTCCTTCTTCTGCCTCTTTATCACCACAGGACCTGGAGGTGAGACCACCACTGCAGAGCAGGAGAGAGAAAACACAGGGTGGCAAACTTTAACGACGAAGTAGCAGCGTCAACCTCAAGCATAGAGCGATATGAGTGGTTGACCCCACTTGTTCCCACTCTTTTCTAGAGAATCCAATTTTCCGGATATTTTCAGTGATTCTCTAAGTGGTATGACAGGAATTACTGCATGCAATATTATGTTATGTTATGTTCCCCTCTGTGGAAGTCTGAAAATACAGTCCAAGGCTACAACTTAAACATGAAATCCTCTCTGATGTGTAGAAATTATAATAAATGTATCAGAGACTGATAGAATGATAGAATGACCACAGTCACTTGCAAGCAGGGACTAATATTTACACATTTTAAGGATAATGTGACTCACATTGAGAGTTTCTGACACTTAAGTAGCAACCTGTATGCGATACCATGTGACGTGACTTGACACAAATTGGTCCACTGTTTTCAAGGACGATCAGGAGCCACATTCAGCACAAATATCACCTCAGCAGGCGGTGGTCACTCGCCTGCATTTGTGCATGTATGAGCGTAACTGCCTGCTAAAGAAATGTATATATTTTATATCCCAGTTCATTAGTTTTTTAAGATTGCTTACACACTAAAATAACCTTTAGTATAAACAGGTAGCAGCACGAATCTCTGCCTGTCTGACTGACATTTCACAATGGATGTCCGCACACCACCTGAAAATTAACCCTGACAAGACGGAATTACTTTTCCTTCCATGAAAGGTCTCCCCCACTCACGACCTGACGATTACTTTCAACAACTCAGTCTTGGCCCCGACCCAGACTGCCAGGAACCTCGGTGTGACCCTGGACAGTCAACTCTCCCTGACTGCCAACATTACCGCAACAACCCGTTCCTGTAGGTACATGCTGCACAACATCAGGAGAATACGTCCACTTCTCACCCAGAAGGCGGCACAGGTTCTCGTCCAGGCTCTGATCATCTCGCGCCTAGACTACTGTAACTCCCTCCTGGCGGGTCTACCTGCTGGTGCCATCAGACCTTTGCAGCTCATCCAGAATGCAGCAGCTCGACTGGTCTTTAACCTCCCGAAATTCACCCACACTTAGGGCTGGGCGGTATACCGTTTCAACCGGTATACCGGTGTCAAATTTACGTACGGTATGACTTTTTCACATACCGGCACACCGGTGCCCTGCCGTAGTCACTGGCGAAGCGGTCGGAGCTACGTGTGTTACGTGCATTGAGTCATGGTTTTAATTTTATAACAACAATTAATAACCCGCAACTAACGCGCTTTAACAGGGCACAACACCACAAAACAACAGTTTGTGACACATAAACAATTTGTAACACTAATAATTGTACATTTTTTAAATTTACTCCGCCGAACTGCATGCTGGGTACAGCCCGCACACTATCACAGAAAGAAGAAACTCCGTCGCTACATTAAAAAACGGAAAAGAGCGATGCAGGAGGAACAAGAGAGAGTAGAGATGCATGAACACAACGTGTTGCCAGAGAGGAGCTGTGTCTGCTGGCTGGAGGGTTTGAAAAGTCCGACGTAGTTTAGAAAACGATGTATTGCAAAGAAGCTGAACCTGGAGGGACTTAGGACCCAGGGGAATGCAGGTGAAAAAAACCCGGAAGAGACAGACCGGCTGTCACGCCACACAAACGGCTGTTCACAGCTTGCTGGGCAGTTGCGAGGGAGTTGGCCAGCGCGGTGAACAGCTGTTCAGGTGGCCGCAGGTCCTTTTCGGCGTCAATAAATTAATGTTAATACCGTGATATACCGTGAAACCGCCAGAATCTTACAAAATACCGTGATATGCATTTTTGGCCATACCGCCCAGCCCTACCCACACTACTCCGCGACCTTCACTGGTTACCGGTGGCCGCCCGCATCCGCTTCAAAACATTGGTACTGGCGTACCGTGCCACGAACAGATCTGGTCCAGTCTACATCCAGGACATGGTAAAACCTTACACCCCAACTCGTTGGCTTCTGCCAATTGGCTTGTAGCTCCGTCACTGCGAGCTAAACACTCCACAAAGTCTCGACTGTTCTGTCCTGGCTCCTCGATGGTGGAATGAGCTCCCCATTGACATCAGAAAGTCTCTACATCTTCCGTCGCAAACTAAAAACACATCTTTTCCAACTATACCTTGAATAAAAGATGTAGCACTTTAGTAGCACTGAAATGGCTCTTACTGATAGCACTTTGTAGTTGAACTTTATTGATGAAATTGTACCTTCGTGATTCTTGTTGTTCTGATTCTTGTTTGTAACCGTAGAATGCACTTAATGTAATGTATAAAAGCTGAACCTCAAGGAGCAAAATATCAGCCCAGATCTGCATAATCTATATAGAATATGTTTGTTTGTAACAAATTTTGGTTTCATAAGGTTTAAATACTCCTAATTGACCAAAAGATGGCACTGCAGTGAGAGACTTGTTACTCACTGACAGGATGGAACAGATTCATTCAGAAGCTCTATAACCAACAGAGTGTTACATGTGTTAAATATGATTTGATATCTTCTCTGCAGTGTGTGAACTAACATTGCAAATCATTCAATCAAATACTTCAATATGTTCTTAACCCAGAAAGACAGTGAAGATTTTACCTGGTTTTGGCACTGCCAGCCCTCTCCCTTTGTAGAAGTTACACATTTGCACTCTTTCAGCTGTTGCACAAAACAAAACATGAGTTAAAATTACACAATGTACATAATTAACCTCAAACTACAGCCGACTTGTTATACTCTACTTACACTCCTCCAAGAAGGGAACCATTTTGTAAACAATATCCTGGAGCTGTCGGTCAGGCCTGCAGGAAAGAGTTTCAAGCTTAACACTGACTGCTTTGTTTGACATTGCCATTACTAGAATCCATAGAATTCCAAAATTCATGTCAAAAGTCCAGAATCTTGACAATAGGCTAACTCTACATACAAGAAAATGAATGGATTCAAATTCCCAGAATAATTAAATGGTGTTTTCCCAACACTTATAAATACTTTCCCCCTCTGAATAAATTTGAAAGCAATTTTGTCGACGACCATCTATTAATTTAACATGTATGGTTAGGGGATGCACATCAGTTAATATATTGAGAATGAACAGACCTACCTGATGTTGTAAAGGGGTTGTGTCTGGTGGACAACAATGCTACATGTGGGACACCTGTTGCTGTGGAAAAAGTGCTTCACAATGCAGCTTTTGCAAACTGGTGGAAGATCAAACACACCACAATGTCAGACAGTCAGGACCTTATGTGTGATGCATAGCCAGACTAATATGGACTTTAAAGTTGATAAACAGATTAATATTTGAGAACCCCTTGTGTATGGTTTTATTTATTTATTTGTACCATGGTGTCTCTATACCACATATGTCCGATTAAATGTGTGTATGGGCATCCTAACAGTTTAGTGACATACCGTAAAAACACTGCATCCTCGCTGGGATAAATGTCTTTGCACGTCAATCCCCTTTCTTGTGCGCCTCACTGTACCCCACAAAGTTTGATTCCCACAAGAGAAACCCAATCAATCGATATGCACTTGTGGGGAACCGTGGTCTTCTGAAAACTCCCAAGAGCTAACGCTGGAACTCACATGTGTGCAGGCACTCGGTGATGGTGGTGGCGTCGATGAAGAAGCCACAGCACAGGGCACAGCGGATATACGGATAGAATTGATTGAGGGGGAGCTTGGGCTGCGTCAAAGAAAATTTAAAACTCAGTCAAAAGGTTACAGCTTTAAAAATTAAATAGGATGCAGCCGTATTTACGTTCCACGAAGTCAAGTGGGCTTCAAGTAGTAGTTTCTAGACTATACTAGTTTCTGAAGAAATATTACGTGTAACTTTAAGTTTCAGTTAGCTTACTGCACGACAGGATATAATTGTCAGTTGTCAGAAAGATAAGGAAATAAAACATACTCTTCCTCATAAGTCAAGTGACGTTTAAGTAGAATTGAACAGTCAGCGTGAGTAACGTTTAAATACAACGGTCAGTAAATATACCTCTTCCTCCGAATCGCTGTCTGATATGTTCGTTGACCTTTCATGACTCCTGCGACCGTCTAACGACAGATACAGAGGAGGCGACATTCCCAACAGCCGCCAACTACACTGCGACAGACGTCCCTTTTCTCTTTAGGTTTCAGGAGCAAATTTAAAAGGTGTATTTTAAAGTACAACTTGGCTCTTAAACGTCGACGGTATTTGCAATCGTCAGTGACGTTAGCTATGCTTGGCTAGCATGCTAACAAACGTACACACTATGCGCTTACAAATTGAAGTTACTTTGCTAGCTTAGTTGCTAATGTGACCTCCGTTGGTTAGTCAAACGCTCCAGTTTGTGCTGATACATTAACAAAAATATAAATTAACTTGAAATAAAGGACATCCTAACTTTATCTAGCTTAAGTTACTTTGTTGCCTTTTTCGCACTCACGTTAACAACTCAATTTCCCTCGCGCGTGTTACGCGAGCGGCAATAACAACACGTTTTCCGGTCTGGATCCTTCAGAATAAATGTGATCTGAGAAAAACAATGTTCCGCACAATTCCAAACAGAATTGACAGACATTTTCAGTCTAAATGTCCTTTGACATGTCCTTAAATCTCGTAGTATTATTTAAGCTGTAGCTATTCAGAAATACAACATAAGTCTTGCCTTCAAAAACAACTTTTCACAACATATAAGAATACCCTAATATGTTGGACTCAATGTAACATAAGTGCGGGAATTAAAGAATGGTGGAACTGACCTGGAATTAAACATACAGCATGAAATATAAGAAAGCCCATTCGCTTAGTTGTATAGTTATTCCAAACACGATTGACAAATCTAGTAAAATTATTTTGAAGCTACAATTACGTATTTTCCGGTGATAGCAATACAGGATGAAGAAGGGTCTACCAAAATAAAACAGGAATAATAATAGTTCAAATGATACAAATCGTTAATAAGAAGACAAAACAAAATACTAATAATAATAGTAAAAATAAAAAAGGAAGCAGTGTCTGCTGATGTTGTCAACAGGAGGCGCTCGAAGCACATCCTTATGGTCTATGCAAGTTTTAAAAAAAGTTACTTTTCTTAAAGAAAACTCTTATTCACACTACTCACATTATTGATGTATGTGTCCATATTTATTATTTTCTGAAATTGAAAAAAGAACGGAAACAGCAAATATTGCAGTAAGTGTATCAAGCAAACATTATTTTTGTGAAATTGTTGCCCAGCATAATAACATTTAATTAAAAAGAAAATGTAAGAGCCATTTTAGGGGTTTCGTCACTTTGGACCTCCCACCACTAGGTAGCGTAAGGCCGACTAAAAGGATATTGAGAAGAGGTATTTGTGCCAGGTGTTGGTCGTTTGGTGGTGGCAAACAGTTTTTTGATCGTGGTAGTGCTGGTGACAGTATGGTAAACACAGAGGTTAAAAGGATTATTGTTTATTTTATGATTTAAAGTGTAGTTGAGCAATAAACAAACTGGACACACATGGACATTGCCATCCATTTAAACTTGTCAGAACACAAGCAGAATGATCAACCAAGTAGTGCCTTAGGCTTGAACAGGCAACAGGGGCACTACAGAAAATGTATCAAATCATTTCCATCATTAAGCATTTAACACAGCTATAATAATGTGGACAACACTTTTTATAAATACAATACAATGTATATATATATATATTAAAGACGTTTTGAACAACCAAAAAACAATAATCTCACCAAATATAAGGATTTAGAGTTTAAGAGCTAAACCCTCTTTCTTACTGTGGTAACAATACAGGAAGAGTCCCAGTGAATATGGTGTTAAATGTTGCAGTGACATGCCCAACAGAGTAAGGACATCCCCTAATACAAAACTCCAGTGACATGTCTAAGCAGCACAGACATTCCTTCAGGACACAATTTATATCATGTTGCTTATGTGAGATGGGAAATCCACCACCATATCAGGCTTTATTGTGGATTTCATGCTTCATCTTCTGGCTCTTATCCTCCTTGTTATTGCAGGTCATTGGTTCCAAAAAGTACAGTTGCTGCTGCGTTTATTGACCATGAGAACTGCAGTTTTGATTGGATGTAACCAAATGCATGGGTTATGCTGTAGGTGCTGTGAGTTGGTTGATCTAGTTTATTGTTGTGATACTGACAATATGTTTCATGTTTGAGGGTAAATATTTTGTTAATTTACATTGAATAGATGAATGGAATTTTCATTTTGAACAAATTTACACCCTAATATTAGTCGGGGGATACCACCTCCACCTAATCTGTTTGAATGCATTCTGATGGAGCGGCAGGAATAATAAAGACACTCCAAATGACAGACTACAAACTACTTTGATTTTATTGTGAAGCCTCCATGTGGCTAATGTATACTTTATGATATTTGGCTACGTAAATCAAATTGACTCAACCGGCAATTCTAAGTGGCACCTTATTGGTTGAAATCCTTCCGTCACATATATACACACACAGGAAGTACAATGGATCAAAACCCCCTAAAACAAAGGCAGGGCACCAACAGCACAATAGCATGACCCTTCCATATATATCATAACAACAGCTTACAAATAAACATTTTTAAGTGTCGACATGTAGCAAAACTAGTAAAAAAAGACTTGGATCCAAATGACCATATCAAAACACTGGTTATATATATATATAGATATATATATATCTATATATATATATATATATATATATATATATATATATATATATATATATTTATTTATTTTATTTCTAACTTCAGAAAATGGAAAAGCATTTTACAATTTACACAGTACTCATAATAGTATATTACACAGTACATACAGAGAGGGATGGCATGTATGGTGCCCCTCACTCGGACAGGAAACCAGCTCAAACATGCTCATCATATCAATGCAGTGTTTCTACTTATATCACTACAGTACAGAGCTCACCTGTCTCACCAGCAACGATGACATCCAGCTATTTGACAAATGACAGTCAAAGTGTTTAGCATCACTGACACACAATACCTTTTTTACTGATTTACTGAAACCCAGTTAGAAAACAGTTCCTTAGAAATAACTTAAAAAGCATGTATGTATATGTTAATTTACTTGCTTGTAGTTTCTATCAGATACCATTCGATGCGACTGTCTTGCCATTTAAGGCTTTGCTACCATATATTTAAATGTACCTATTTTTTAAATCTATAAATCAAATGCTCTGACAAAGTATTATTAGTAGAAGGACTTTTCAAGTGTTCCTATTGCTAATTCCCACACATATAAGTCAATGGGATATAATTATTTTTGGGCCCCAATGGCATCACTTGACGTACATGGAAGTTGAAATTCCACCGTTTGGCCAGTATGTAAAACAATTGCTGCAAAGCCGGGCTCTCTTCCTGGGGCTTGGTTCTACAGCTGTGAGTGCTCACAACGGCCATGTTCACTGTTTACGCTGATTGTCATAATTTTAGGGAAGTGGCTTTGACGGGAGGCTTGACTTTCTTACTAGATTTAGCAACTTCAAGTTATAGCACTATTAGCTTTCATTGGAGAGGAGTTGGCAACACTGGGTTGGGCTTTTCATTTGGCTCTTTTTTTTAATAAAATCTAGCTTACTCGCGCTCGTTCTTCCAATAATACCTATCCAAGCATTAAGTAGAGCCAGACACTTTTGCTGACGGGTGTAGTCTATCATCTATCAGCAGCTCTAAGGCACTTAGCTTTAGAAAATAGCAGTATCTAGGCTGGCTAGTTAGCCATAATATACCGACTCCCTATTTAATTTACCAGGTATAGGCTCTTTGGCTCTGCATTTACGGTTTAACTCAGACAATCATATTATTTCTACTTCCAGAGTAGCCCTGCCTGAAAGAATGTCTGCATTACTAAAACTACAAACTGTTGGGGGGTGAGACAGGGTCTATAGTGGCAGGTGTCCACTGACTGGAGAGCGTAAGGTATTCCATCTCAGACCTCCAGGAGACTCTGGGGCCGCTCAGGTGCTGGAGGCGGGTCCGGCTGGATGCGACAAATGGGCTTGTTACACATGGGGCAGACACTGCGGATCTCCAACCATTTCAGCAGACACCTGGGAAAAGCGGATGGATGAGAGAGACATTACGACGTTTTGTCAAAGTGGGTAAAGTTACACAGGTGGAATCTGAATGAGAAAAAGGAGTTCAAACAGCTACATTGAGAGCCATAAAATAAGGACTTGAAAGACAGTCATGCAGGATATGTACACTTTTTAACCCCAGTTAAGCCCAAGCCATTTTTCTCAAAAAGTCTGATTGGTTTTGCATATCCATACTAAATACAGAATATCTCCTCAACCACAAAGGCTATTTGAATCATTTCAAAAGGTATAATACACAGAAAACACCGGTGAGACTAGTTAAGAGGTGCATTAGCAGTATATGTGTTACTTGTTTATTGGTGGATTATTATTTTTAATTATGCATATCATCGCTACGTGTTAACAGTCTCTGCAAAGTTTGACTTTGAGTAGGTAAAGTTAAATATTTGTAGTCATTTATTTAGGACACATTTTGTGAACCGTGGTTAAGTCTCTTCCAAAATGTTAAGAGAACCAAGGTTAAAAAATAATGTGTTGTCTTTTTTGTAACACAAGGCCTATAAGGCCTATTTGTAGATACAGTTATTACAGTGCTATTCCACAGATTGTTTCAATTGCCGTTTGTCTTCCGTCTTGAGCATAATGTATCAGTAAATACATTTTGCTGCACCAATTTCTGAAACAGCCAACAACAAATACTGTATTGTGTTATTTAACTGTAACTTTGCACAATCACAAATACAGAGTTCATCGAAGTTTGATAATCATCAAGCACGATTGTAGGACTTACTTCTTGTGAAAAGCATGGGAGCACGGGCACACTCCAAGCTCATCCCTGCTCCGAAACTCCTCTAAGCACACTGCACAGGTTTGCTGAACAGGGGAAAAAAACTGGTTTTAAAATAAAGCATGTTCAGTTAATACAAAATATCCTGATTATACAGCAGTTTAAAAGTCAGAAAGATAATGCATTCATTCTGCAGCTAATACTGTGAAGGTTTTTGCCTAAATAATTACATTACATTTCCTTTAGCTGACGCTTTTATCCAAAGCAACTTACATGATATACAGTAAACCGTAGACACAGCAATAATCACAAATAACATTTGTCATGACTGCACTGCTATAATATTATTACTGCCATAACCCCTTATTCATGTTAATATTGTACAATATGTACTACAATATACATTTTTTGCCTTTGGGCATGCAAGATATATATAAACATTACCATTTTTAGCATCTCTGTAATGAGAGGAAATGTACACCAAACTAGCCTTCGAGCCTACAATTTAAAGTTTGCCGCTAGCTGTGACGAGCAGTTATTTCTGTTGTGTGAATTTTGTCTGACGACACCACTTTCTAATAGCCACCGTTATTATGTAGTATGCAATTGGGAAATAGCTTATAAAACAGCCAGAAGAACTGTAATGTGACTGCAACAGTGTACCAGGGATTAGCTAGCAACTGGCCAAACAAACAGAACCTCCTTGAAAAATAGCCTAAATTACGATTTTCCAGCAAATTACAGACAATATAGCTCATAACCGCAGTATGATTGTTGCTGAAAATTGTAGCAATAGCTTCATTTTGCTACATTTAACACTTTTGTGTTAACCAGTTATCCAAAGTTATCCATTCTGTCCCCTTAGCCAATTAGCATTGAGTTTATTGGGTGCATCCCAAGTCTCTTAATTGCATCCCCGTTTCCCTCACTTGCGTCTTTTCCTTGCGTCTTAGTCCCTCCCACCAGGGATGCATGGAGAGACGCAAGGAAACCAAGCGAGGAGAGAGGACACAAGGAAATATGTTTTAAGAGACATGAGATGTCCTTTCCTCTGAAGCGTCACGTGAAGAGTCACGTGAAGCAATGCCGATCTAATCTATAATTTGAGTTTAATCTGTGATCGTCTTCACTCTGGTATGAAACTCCAGCAATCAGTCCGCTCAGCTGCAGCGTCCAATCACATAACTGATGAACACTGAGGGGGCGTGTCGAGCGTTAAAACACTTCCTGGAAGGTTGCTCTCGTGGCTCCTCGATCATGGCTCCTCAGAGAGCCCTCCTCGCTCCTCCGAGCCAAATGAGAGCTTTGGGGATGGCCGTCAATCGAGGAGTGAGGAAACGACAATTAAGAGACTTGGGATGCACCCATTGACTCCTATTCACTCTTTATTCAACTTACGCCAATTAGACTGAGCTTCTTCCCCGCTCCTTTCAAAACAACCTGTTGAGGAGAGTCGAGTTGTGACAAAGTTCAACAGAGAAAAACAAGCAAATGAACATAGTCTGAGTTCCAATTTGACACTAGTCAAACTGGATACACAGCAGTAAGAACATATTACCTCGTTGTAACCGTACTCTTCTCTTGTACCCTGTCGCCTGAGTCTGTGAAGCAGAAAAAAAACAAATTCTACAAATTGTATCATGTTCCTAGTGCTCCATATCTGTCTTCTTCAGGACTTGTCTTGTCATGCCATATGAATCTGCTGAGATACTGCGTCAAGAAGCCCTGGAATTCAGACAATGACAAATTCAAGTCATAGCCTGTGCACCTATACGTTTCACTTTATAGAGCAATTCTGACGCTAATTATGTTTTATTAAAGTGATCATACATTTTTGAAAGCAGACATGTGGCACATAATCACAAGCATCTTTTAAATGTGTTTTGTCAGATATCTCTCTGACAGCCAAAATAATCAATAAAGCCTAACTAACCTCCTTAGCGAAAGTAAATCTTTGAGCAGATTTTTCTAGAAATCCTGGAAGTAGACAGCATCCCAGTGACTGACATAGTTCCAACCTGTCTGTAATTGCCTTAAGCAGCTTTCTATTGAACCTTTGTCGTTGCCAAATATCAACGCACCATGTAACCTCATGAGAGGCTTCTGTGTTCAAGTATTGAGACCCAGTCTGTAACAAGTATAAAATTACAGAATGCCACTGACTGAAGTAGGTGAGGCAGGATGAGAGAAAGCTACCCGAAGATCAGAAAACAACATCTGGTATGTGCCAAAGGTTCAAGGTTAGTGATCTGTGACACTCTAAGACAGGGATGGCCAAACCTTTTAGATTGTGTAGCGTATAGAGAAAAAAAACAAGGGGTAACAGGCCAAAAAATTATGAATGTGTAGTTTTCAGCCAGTTTCACTGCAAGAAAATCTGAGATTAATACTTTTAAACTCAAACTCAGTGCACAGCCTTTGTAAAATGTTAAAACAAGCCGAAATTGCCTCATTTTGCTCTCTGTTCATTGCCTATATGCTCTCACTTAAAAGATTACGATGCGTAATTGTATGATACAAATCTATAAGTCTTATTTTAAAATGTACAAACAGAACAGGCAGACATGGTACAATATTGGTTTTGAGGAACAGAGATAATTGTATAGAATTTTGTAACAATCTGGTGTTTAAACGAGGATGTGCAATATATATGCAATACAATGTATTAGAAATATGATAAAGCAACATTCTAGATTTCTGCTCATTTGACAGACTATTGGGTGTTAATCCAGAATGACGACTATGACTGCATAAATTCTGTCCCGGGAGCCCTAACCCAGCCGTGTCGGTTGTGTCGTACCTGAACATGTAGCAACAGAAGATGAGGGTGAGCATGAGGATGAAGAGGCCAATGCCCAGGATGATGATGTATACGTTGAGCGGCAGGTGGAAGAGCTCCTCAGATGTCATATTGCAGTAGCGGTCAGAGTTCTGCAATCCAAGGTCACACAGACACCCTTAGAGGACGGGACAGGCGAAGAAATGGATGGAAACAGAAGAACATAAACTTGTATTAAAACAGCTAAAGCAACATGGTTTGGCTGTCAGGTAGGAAAGATAACATATATTTTAGGGTTACACCCGCACCAGCACAGTATCACAGCAATCATAGGGGATGTTCATAATGACAAAATGCAATATTTCCTCAGATTTGTAGTCTCCTCAGCGTGAAACTCCTCTGCAAATGCATTTAAAAGTAAGCCTTCTGAACAATTCACTGAATATGTATTCATGCCAGTTTAAATATTTATGCATACTTGAAACGACCTTCGACAGATGGCAAAGTATTACGATTTTCAACAATAAATAAAACTTATCAAACTGCATCATATCCATATTATCAACATAAAATAGTAGGTTGGCATGAATGCGAGTCCAAACAAACTCCAAACAAAGAACAAGGCACTCGCTCACAAATGTGTTGGTCATAATGCAAATACACATTCATGTTTTAGAAAATGTATGAACATTTTATCTTTTCTTTTTTTACATGAAAACCAACAGTAAACAAAGCTACAGTCAGATGTAAGGTTTGCAGCCTGCAGCATGCAGCATGTGGCATTTATAAACTTAGCTGAAATGACAAAGAAAAGAAGGTATGACTTTCATCACAAAGTGCTTTACACATGGCATTTAAAGACTAGCAATATATTTGAAAGGAAAGCATTGAGAGATTTAGACGCGTTGTTTATCACTTTGAATGATTTGAGCATAAATGGCTTGGAGTAGTGTGGGCCAGCTTAATTTCTTTATGAATGATCTGATTATTGGACAACTTCTGTTTGTGGGGACCAACTTACAACTTTGGTCTTTCAATTTTTTTTTTCAATTTCTATGGTTAGAATTAGGTTCAGGTGTCGCTCCAATCAGTGGAGTAGGGTAGTTTCGACGACCCTTACAGAGGGCCCTACTGCCACGTTTATGTTTAAAAGGCATGACGATAGGTTTGTCTGTTTAAGGGTCTATAGCAAATTGTACCGCAATAGTTTCTTAGAAAACTGGTGTAATTCTGGAATGCGATTTTAGTCAGAAGTTGGTCGCTTTTGCACCATCATAGCCTGTATCTAAGAAGGGTATTTCGGCCGTTGCCATCCTATATTTTCCAACCAGTGAACGGAAGTGAATATATTTGGACTGTGGAGCAGTGGCGGTGTGGTAGAGACACCGTACGGCTCTGGTAGCGACCTGTCAATCACAAGATTACAACACCCTAAAGCAGGGGTGTCAAACTCATTTTCACCGCGGGCCACTTCAGCATCATGGTCGCCCTCAAAGGGCCGGTTGTAACTGTAACACTGTATAAATTTAACTACTACCGAACATATTGTTAAATAACTGTCTTTGTATTGTTTATTCAAGTGTAAAAATATTGTACATGCATATATATATATGTATATATATAAACACACATTACTCTATCAAAGATCAAACTTAAAACAGAAGAAAATAACAATGACAAAGATCAAACAATCGTTGTTATATTAACTTTGTTCAAAGCTTTTTTTGTCACAGTTGAGAAGGACATAACTAGCCACTAAGAACATGCATGTGGTCTGGGGCAGTGGTTCTACTGGTCTGGCTGCACCATCACCCCTGAATGACCCGAGATCCAAAGCAAGGAACATGTTCAACTTCTCAAATGGATTTAATGAAAAGATGGTGCAGTTTGAGCCTGAAATGGTACAGAATCTCACATGCCAACACAAAAAACTAGTTTGAAATATTTCCTTTTACACTCAATTAAAAACCCCAAAGTGCATCTTAAGGACACAAAGTAATACAATACACATAATAATTGTATAACTTCAGCCTTTTTTAACAGACTCAGCAGTGCTTTCATGCACAAACATAATAAAAAGGTCGGGAATGAAGTGAACTATCACAAATAGTGCGTGTGTAAACTCATGCAAGTAAAGTGTGTTGTGAACGCAGCACTGAGGAGTGTGAATAGACGCACTCTACTCCATTCAAAATTACCTTCAAAATAAAAGCACAAGATTTTTATATTGCCCATGCAAAGGTCCCCGACCGACTGAAAACGAGTCCGCGACGAACCGAAAACGGGTCCGCAACCCACTGAAAACGGGTCCGCGACCGACTGAAAACGGGTCCGCGACCGACTGAAAACGGGTCCGCGACGAACCGAAAACGGGTCCGCGACGAACCGGAAACGGATCCGCGACAGACTGAAAACGGGTCCACGGTGGTGATCATGCCTTCCAAGCCGTCGCGGGCCACATAAAATGACGTGGCGGGCCACATCTGGCCCGCGGGCCTTGAGTTTGACATATGTGCCCTAAAGCATACCCTGCTTTTTGGTCTATTTCACTCTAAATGGAACATCGTTTACAAAATTAACATAATTTCAAGAAGACTTGAAACTATGGATTGAGACCATGAACTAATGTTCACAATGTTTACTGAGGGAATAATCAAGTGAGCATGGTCATTTTATTTCTTCTTTTTGCAACCAGAGGAGTCGACCTGCAGGTTTAAGACACTTCTGCATTGGCTTTACTTTTTTGAACTAGAGATTGCCGCCTGTTGACTTTATTGTAGGGCCTCCCACAAATACCCATCCTCTATGATGCACAATAATAAGTTGCAAGACCATTATGTAATTAATTGTCCCCAGATGGATAGTATGATAAGTAGCCATCTGTATTATCTTACTGTAAAGCCTCACTTTATATTCTCTGTCATCTTTTTGTCCGCTGAGCTCTATCAGAGCCTGACCAGTGTGTTTTATGGTCCACACTGGTCTTCATGACCAACCTATCCCATCATACATCACCCTGTTTGTGTCCACCTCGCTCCGGCGACGATGCAGCGCTCAAATCTGTGTAACCTGAAAGGCCTGGCATACTAGTACCACACCACATCTGTGAAACGTCACATTTCAAATTGCAATGTATCATTGCTTACACAGTAGGTATTCTTGAGCATGCGCTCAGGTTTTTGAACTAAGGTGAAAGTTGAAATGTAAGTGCAAGCGTAGAGGCTGTGCATAATAAACAGCTATGGAGGTCAAATTATTTATTGAATAAATAAATGTATTTATTTTATTGATAGTATATTTAAACTGCAATTGCCTTTAAGGAGAAACCTATTTACAAAGAACATATGTAGAATCCAAGCAAAAACACCTTTCCACTTTCAAGTGAACCTTTACAACCATCAGGAATGTGTTCCACTTTTTGCTCCATGATTTGGCCTGAGACGAGTTATTTGCCGAAGTTTGGCATCAGCGAGAAAGTTTTAGCCTGAGGGGCTCAAAGATGGCAGTTTTCATTCCCTACAGTAAACATGAGCCTTAACCCGCAGTAGTTAACTATTTCTTACAGTCAAATGGCTTTTCTGCATTACATTTAGCTGACGTTTTTATCCAAAGCAACTTACATTCTATACAGTAGACCGTAGACACAGCAACGGTGAGCAATTAGGGTTAAGTGTCTTGCTCAAGGACACAACAACACGGACTGGCTGAGCTGGGGTTTGAACCACCGATCCTCTGAATGAAAGTCAGACCTGCTAACCACTGAGCCACAGTCTACACTGCCGGGTGAACCTCCTAGTCCAAAAGTAATTATTTAATGGACAGAGTTCAAGGTCGGAGGGTGCAGTCTTGGGTTGGGTTGTGGGGGTTCGACGGGAGATCTGGGTGAAGGAGGAAGCAGCTGTAATCTTAGCACAATGTTAGTAAATCATTGATTGTGGAGCGCTAAGAGGTAGGCCACTGTGCAAATGCATGCCCTCTGTATACCACTGTACTTGAACACTGTTAAACAGAAGCAGTAGCATGGTTTGACATGTTTTGACTGGAAAACTATAGAAACTGATTGCATACAAACTTCCTTTGGAGGTCTTAGTTTTTGAGGTCATGTCAGTGCTGAAACACATAATAGACACAATGTGATCATGGCTCATTATTGGTCACACATTGGGCTTCGGTTGTGGTGAACTATTCATGATTCTAGCAGTACGTTTCTGTGGTAAATCCTTCCAAAGCTCTTAACTACTAGCACATTTCAAATTAGTGATTTATTAAATAAAAAAATTAATAAATGTCTGAGCTAGTTAATAGGTGTACATATTTAGTAACAACTAATCGACACGAAATAAATAGTAGTTACCTGGATGTACCTACAGCTAGCCAGCTAGTGGTAGCTAGTGACACAGCCTGAGTGTCACTCGCCTAACAGTTAGCAGAAGTTGGCTCTCCCATCTGATTCAGACACAACTTGCAACTAAGCCAGCAGTGACTATCAACCAATGTATATTACATTGACTGTCAATAAGATAACTAAGTGAAATTATGCTAGCAGGTCATGATGTAGCTAGAGCTGGGCAGCTAGTGTAGCTTGTTGCGTGGCCAGAGATGAACCTCGCAGTAGCAGACGTGTCTGGTGTGTCATCAAAGAGGCAGTAGGAACGAAGGACCTTCCGCACAGACGAGCTGGTCATCTTCCTTGTGATACTAATATCAGGGCTAATTAATTGCTGATGACATACTCCCTGGCTTCTGGCAAAGCAGAGGAAGCAAGTGAGCTGCTGAAATAGTAAAATAATTCAACGTTACTAGGGGACATCATAGCCACACCAGTGGAAGACAATCGGTTTCACAGAGTGCTGTCTCTGTGCTGTCTCTGTACTCAAGGTGGCTGCGTGAAAAAGAGAGCACAGCGACAGGTGTGCTGATCTTTTATATGACTTGTATGCTACCAGATGTTTCTGGAGCCTTGATGGGGTAAACTAACAGCAAAGCCTGTTAGCTTAAATTTTTAACTAACACATTACATTATTTCAAGGTTAAGCTGGCTGAGCGTACGGGGAAAAAAACTCCAGCACACTTACCGTTACACCATTGGAAAGGATGCATGAAATATGTGAATGTTTGGTTGACAGACCCAGGAAATCTTTGGGGTCGTGACCTCTCCGATATCACAAAGTCTGGTCTCTGCAAAAGCTCAAGCTTTGACCTGTGTGTCCACTACATTTATAGGTCCAGACTAGCAGAACCCTGATGGTAGAGCAGATGTGCAGTGAGTTAAATCCTTTTGGTCTGGAGTAAGCAGATCTAAATTGGAGACTCCGAATCTTAAGAAGACATTACCAAGATAACCAGCGGCTCATTCAAACCGCAGTCTGCAGTGGTGATTTTCCACTAAAGGACAAAGACTGAAGCCTTGGAAATGAGCCTTTTGAAAAAAAGAAACACATCATTGTCACTGGCAGTATGGAAATACACTCCAAATACCATCCAGCAGTTTGGATATGTACCTTTAGCCGAGCACAGTCCCTGCTTTCCTTGTTTTGACTCCCCTTCAAAACATTGTCACGAGGCTTTCACTCCCTTCTTTTCTCCCCTCCTTTGCTTTCCTCTCTTTCCTCTGTCCTCTCCTTTTTAGATCTCCAAGTCGCTTCCCCTCTTCTCCTGCTGTGAAAACCTGCCGCGGACAATTATGGAGAGACAAAAGGAAAGGACATGGATGGGTTTCCCTGGCAGCACGGCCAGCCAACCAGGCAGACGGCCTCAGTGTTCCTGTGGAAAGCAGCGTCTCATCTCATACCCTGCCTCCGCGCTCTGAACAAAGGACCCGGGTAGGTATATGACACAGGAAGACAATGCTGCTAATGTGAATTCAGATCTCCTCCTCTCCTGTGTTCTCTTCTTCTCACATTCACTCCCCTCCTCTCTCCTTCCTCGTCTCCTTTCCCCACTTCTCGTCTACAGTTTGTAAACAGATCCCTGCTCATGTGATTCGCTGTCTGCATCACAGCTCTGCTTTCACCGCCCCCGTCCTTCCTTCCTCCTTCTTCCCTCTCTCCTCCCTCCCTTACCCCCCACCCGCCTGCCCTCCCTTTACCTCGAGCCCCTCTGTTTTTTTTCTTCCAACAGACGACCTCCCTCCCACCTCCCTCTTCCCAGCCCTCTACTTCCTTTGCAGCTGCAAGCTATTATTGAAGTACTGTAGCTTCCGAACAGATGGCAGACAGGCAGATGTGGAAACAGGTCATGGTGAGAGGCGATATGATAGTCATAAGGTAGCTCAATTGATTACAGAAACATAATGAGACATTTGTAAAATTGGCTGATGCCAACTCCAGTTCATATAAACTCTCTCGTTGTTGATTGAGATCATAAAACGGATGTAGATAGGGAACTAAGCACTTCCAGCAAGGCAGGACCATAACCTGGGAAAGGTGGGCAACTAACTGGGGCCCCAGACCAGGTTACAAGTGCTTCCAATAACAGTATACAATTCTATTCAGTTTATTTTGTGTTGCCCAAAATCACAAATTACAAATTTGCCTCTGAGGGCTTTACAATCTGTACACATATGACATCCCCGTCTCAGGACCTCATATGGGATCAAGATAAACTCCCCCAAAAAACAGAAAAAAAAACTTTCACAGGGAAAACAGGAAGAAACCTTCAGTAGAGCAACAGAGGAGGATCCCTCTCCCCAGATGGACAGAAGCAATAGATGTCATGTGTACAGAATCAACGTAACAGAGTTACAGCACATTCAATGAATATCACAGAAATTATTCATGTAATGAGTTGTAGACATGGACCACGATCCAGATAACCACGATCCATGCAGAAGGAGGTAGAGATGAGGGGCATCAGAAGATCCGCCAGACACAGTCACGATCTATGGAAACTTGAGAGGCGAGAAAGCACAGAGGCTCCTGGGAAGGAGTTAGTAATGCTGAGTTTTAAATTGGGCGCTACAAATATCTAGTGGTAGTCAACCAATACATAGCTTGCAGCCATAATGAGTGACAATCGTAGTGACAGCAGCCGTTGAAAACACAAACAGAGTCTAGGTGTCCTCGAAAAAACCCTTTACATTTTTTCTGTTGTTTATTGTCTCCACCAACCATTTACGTAAGACAAAGACTATAAGAAGTGGACGTCATCATGGCGTCCCCCATTGGTTTGTAGACTGCTGTTATGAAGCCTTGAGTTCGGGTAGTAGAGAGAATGTAGGTTTTAAGACACTTCTGCATTGTTCTTCACTCAGCAGAACCTGAGGTTGCCGCCTGGTTTATACGAGCAACAATGACGCAGTCCTCTTAAAATAAACAATTAACGCTGTGTTTTGTTAAATCGAAACATCTGGCAATCGTGATCCTGTCGTAATTCTATACAACTCAAGTCCGCTGTTGGAATATCGATTCTGACAACTGAACGTGCAACAATCATACATTTTGATGCTGGTAATAGTTTTATTTCAATCTTTGATAACTCATCTGGGGGGCTGGGAAAAAAGTGGCATCAATCGTATTGTCACTCCAGGTCCAACCTCTTTACATGTGTTGTTACACAATATTGCTTTGTTTACAATATTACCCTCCAACATTAAAAACATTGTGGGAAATGTAGGCTCCACTGGTTTTAGAGTTTAGAATAAAAAAAATAATCTGGATATTTTGGCTTCTGCTTCCTTCGATTTGGTCTATCCTTTTCTCTCACAAGTCTGGGTGAATAAATAATATTCCCTTTCAGATGATTTGGAAGTAATCTGAAACATGACTTGGTATTCAGTCAGTATTGTGAAGATAAATAAGTTGATGAAAAGATAACAGATGAAAAGGAAAGGCAGAGAACCATGAGCAGAAAGTTAAACAAAACACGAGAGGAACATGACACAGGTAGCCAGCACAAGCCCGATGATGTATCGCGGCTGTAAATAAAGGAATCGTTAGTCTGGTGCGATATGAAAGGAAAACATGCACAAAACATGATGTCCTGAGCTTGTTTCCTGTAGATTATTTTGTTCGTTTCAGCCATTATAATATGCAGTTCTCAGGGAGGAGAGTTGAGACCCACATTTTCTGCTGTCTCGCTATGTTTGTCCTCCTTATTTCAAATGTTCTCACCTGACACAATAAGCTGCGCCAGAGGCATCAACACTCTAGAGTTAAAATAAGCCAGGACACACAGACACACACATGTTGTGAATGGGCCCTGAGGTCATCGGCCAAGTGGGGTTAATGTAACCAGTACATTTTGTCTTTGAAATATTTGTAAAACTAAAACTACAACCTAGTACATGTTGTACATTTTCTCGAAAAGAAAAATCTGTTTGTTCGCCCCTTAAGAGCACAAAGAAACACAAAAAGGAAGGCTTTTTAGAAAGCTATGAAAATAATAAAAGCATATAAGGAAGTTCTAGGAGCTATACTGCTTTCCCGTTGTCATTACGTTCTTAACTATGTGATAGGAAATACAAATGGAAACAGAATGAAAAAATGGTATCAGGGAAAGCTCCTCAGAAGGAAAGTGAATTGACTTCCATTCACCAGGAAGTTAGAAAGAACAGAAAGGTGAGACCCCAGAATGAAGTCCCAACTAGTCTGTATGGTTGCAAATACACATGTGACACTTACTTCAGAGTAACCAAAGGTCCATCTGGTGGCTGGTGTGCAGTTGTGCAGCACATGGTCGACTGAAGCACCAGGAAGTGGTGTTTTGCTTCCCCAAATCCTTCTTATTGGATCAGAAAACAGAAACTCCACTTACACAAAATAATTCAATGTGTTTTGAAAAAACAAGATTGAGCATCACGAGAAAGTCAGGTAATGATTTTAAATGCTACACACAACATTTAAGAATCAAGCTTAAATAACACTGAGACTTGGATGTGAAAGTAATGATCCTATCCCTATAGGAATTTAAAGTTTATGTGAAAGGGTCTGTGTGTGCAGTAAATACAAATTGAATCCAACTTTATTAATCCTACAGATCCTAACTACTGACCATAATGTACAGTACTGTGCAAAAGTTTTAGGCAGGTGTGAAAAAATGCTGTAAACTAAGAATGCTTTCAAATATAGAAGTGCTAACAGTTTAATTTCATCAATTGATTTAGATTTTTCTTTTGTTTGCTCACTTTGCATTTTGTTAATTGATGAAAATAAACAGTTAGCACTTTTTACTTAGTTTACAGAATTTTTTCACACCTGCCTAAAACTTTTGCACAGTACTTTATGTTCCATAAATTACAGATTAGAGTTATAATACATTTTAAACCTACAAACTTCCTTACATGTAATTGCAAATGTGTATTTACATACATATGTGTTACATTCAAGTCATAAAATTGGTATACACGTGTATCTAATAACATCAGATCTCGTAAAAAACACGTCATCTGGTTTTGAAAGGCAGCTCTAATAAGTTTCTTAAATCTCTCCACTTGATCCAGAATGCTGCAGGTCCCTGTAAAATCCAGAATCCACTTTAAAATCCTTCTCCTCACCTACAAAGCCTTAATTGGTGATGCACATCATATCTATACCATATTGTCCCACCAGAGAGCTGCGCTCACTGAATGCGGGGCTACTTGTGGTTCCTAGAGTCTTAAAAAGTAGGATGGGGGCCAGAGCCTTCAATTATCAAGCTCCCTTTCTGTGGAACCAGCTTCCACTTTCAGTCCGGGGGGCAGACACAGTCACCTCATTTAAGAGTAGACTTAAGACTTTTCTCTTTGATAGTGCTTATAGTTAGGGCTGGCTCAGGTCAGCCCTGGTCCAGCCCCTATATATGCTGCCATAGGCCTAGACTGCTGGGGAACATCTTCTGGACGAATTCATGTCCCATTAATACACTTTACTAACTCTTCTACTTCCCCGGAGTCTTTGTGCTTTATCACCTCACAGGTTTACATGGATCGTGGTTTTATATGGACCTTGGTCCTGCCCGACACCTACTGCTATTATTATTAGTAGTCGTTGCATTGCAATTAGCATTGCCAATACCAATGCTGAATTTATTGTCATTATTATTTTATTATAGCCACTGTTGCTGTTATTTTTGGTAGTTTGTAACTTCATTCCTACTACTCTAATATGAGACATGTCATATGTATCGAATGTGTTATAACTCTGTTACGTTGTTCATTCTGTACACATGACATCTATTGTACTTCTGTCCATCCTGGGAGAGGGGTCTCCTCTGTTGCTCACCCAAAGGTCTCTTCCCTTTTTTCTCCCCTTTAAATGTTTTTTTGGGGGGAGTTTTTCCTGAACCGATGTGAGGTCCCAGAACAGAGGATGTGTACAGATTGTAAAGCCCTTTGAGGCAAATTTGTAATTTGTGATTTTGGGCTATACAAAATAAATGTAATTGAACTGAATTGAAATCTCTGTATCTAAATAACTACAAGGCCACCCAGAGGGCACAGACCTTCGCCAAGGCCAAATGTCATAATGTAAAAGGAGACACATCTATCTATCTAGCTCAAGATTCCAATGTGGACAAGATTCTGCAACATATCTAATAGAAGCTTTCAAAATCTCTGCCTAAATTTGGTGAATAAGGCTCTATTACATAGGTCACTAACTGGCGGACCGCGGTCCGGGTCCGGACCCAAACGCCGTTGTCTCTGGACCCTGGACCGAAAACCAATTATTATTACCAAATTATTAACTGTTGGTGGATCGCTTCTTTTTCACCGGCGCAGCTTTTCCTGCCTTTACGGCTCTCGTTCAGCGGTCCAGGAAACACTCCGACCAATCACACGCCTTGAAAATCCTGTCACTTGATCCTACTCGACCAATCACATGTGTGTATTGCGTTAAGCCCCGCCCTCGACTCGAGTAAGACATTCGCACACACGGGAGCGACGGGAGAGACCTGATAGTTTGAAAAGTACGTGAGTCAGAGAAGTTATTTCACTTGGTGCTCCAAAAGAGAAATGTGGACATCTTAACCAGAGCCTTGAACCAGGAATGGACAGACTTAAATGTGTATTATTCCCACAACCAGATCTTTAGAGCAAACGGACCGACTCACATCAGAGATTAAGGCCCAGAAAAATAAACCTAAGAGGCCAATATAATCAGAACCCTAACACATGAATTAATATGATCAGAATCCTAACACATGAATTAACTGACCAACAATAATGTTAACAGAGAGGAGAAATGAGCTGAAACAAGTGGGTTAATAACCACAGATGAAGTCCATGCAAACACATTTATCTTTTTTGAAAACAAGGATATAATATATTGGCTCTTTGGATTGACATCACTAGATGCCCGAATAAACTGAATTTGAAGCTGCAAGACAATTCAGTTAAATTAATCTTTCTAACATGATTTATTTAATTTAATTTATATAGTCATGTTTTTCAAAAGCTTTCTGTTTTAAATCCAGCCTTTATTTGCCTTGAAATAAGATATGATAATTTATGTATTATTAGAGTATGTATTATTTATAATTATTCAAGGAAATCTGTAATATTAAATATTGTTTAGATGTTAATTAATTGAACTTTATTTATTTTACAGTCAGTTGTTGCCTACATATAGACGTTAATACAACTGTTGGCTACTTCAATACATATGGCACAAAATCATAGCACAAATTTGACATTATTGGGATGTTCCGGACCTTTGCATGAGGAAATTCTCTCGAACTGGACCTCGCGGAATTTTAGTTGAATACCCCTGCTCTATTATAATATATCTAATCCCGTTTTTTCATCATTAAGTTGAAAAATGTGATGGCTATTTTACTCATTTACAAATTCATGATCTTTATTTTTTTAATTATATATTGTTAATGTACAATGTACATAACTGCGATTAGAGATTTTAATTCTAAAATATTTTTTCATTGAATTGCCTTGCACGCGTTTCTCCAGTAGAGGGCCCTGCAGGATCACATGTCAAGTTTCTTCCCCAGAGCTGTTTCCTTATTGAACTCTACCCCATGCTGACACCCCCCCTACTCCCCAACCACCTCCACCCACAAACCCATCTCCTCGTCATCTCCCCCCACTGACCAAAGACTTTACACCTGCACTCAAACACTTTTGAACTGTCTGCACTAAAAACTGAACATTGCACTAGTCTAGTAACGTTAGGCAGCTACTGTTTATTATTATTATGCACTATTTAACGTTCACTCAATCTGTATTACTTAACTTATCATATGCCCATTTGCCTTTTGTAAATTATGTTTATAGTTCCTGCTTATAGTCTACCTACATTTAATGCACAAATCAACCTGTATAACATGTACATATTACCGCAATCAATCTGTATATCCCGTACCTATATCACTAACTTATTATCTGTAAAATACTTATTATTATCTGTATATTGGTATTTACTGCTATTGCACTTCTGGTTGGATGCTAAACTGCATTTCGTTGCTCTGTACTTGTACATGTGTAATGACAATAAAGTTGAATCTAATCTAATCTAATCTAAAGTGTGGTAGGATCAAACGCAACAGAAGATGGCGCTGTTATCTGTTTATATAATGTCCAGAGTGCAGCACGGACAAGAGTAGCAGGCTCATAATTTTTCTTATATTCTTCTCCTGTGCTCACAGATTATCCTGCACTCTACAATCGAGCAGTAGCTACCACGTGGACTCATTCGGCAGGTTTAAACCGTCCAGGAGACCTCAAACATAACTGACGTGTCCACTTGTTGCTGTCCAATCCTCTGAACAAGAGTTTTCTTTCAGTTATTTTTCCTTTCTTATTTTCGACTGTCGAAATGTGCAACGGTCTTGAACGTTGGGGTGCCTGAGGGTAAACACTAGTATTAAATCACAACTTTTTTTATTTTAGTTTGTATTTTGCAGCCCATTGCTACATAGGTCAGCCCCCTAGTGCGATGCGATGATAATATATGTAAATAAGGCCTACCGTGCCTTGACCAGACAGAACAAGATTTAACCAGCCTGCGACCAACTCCGCTTCGACCTACCTCCAAACCTCACACGTGTGTGTGGAACAATAAATTCCAGCAGCGCGCCAAGAGAGCAGCTCCGGTGTGTTGACGGAGAGGGCGCCCGAGGGGCGGTCGACTCTCGCTGAATCTCTGAATGAAATCATGTTGGATTGTCATTGTTGCTCCATCTATTTTTAATTATATCTGATGTGAACTGTATGGGGCAAGGCCTACTTAAAAAAATACTACTACTACTAGGACTAGACTAAAACAGAGCTGGTTGGATTATTGAGAATATTTTATTTATTGTTTTGCCCTATGAAAAGAAACTGACTTCACTGCAGGTGACTTTACCCCATGTTGATACAGTGGCTTGGATCAAAACACAATTGTTTTACACTTGTCATGCAATGCATTATGGGCGTGCACCGAGGGTATGATATGATAATGTACTTGTTATAATGATATATGGGCAACTGTGAAACAACGCAACAATGCCGATAACAGGTTATCTTGCACTCGCACCCTTCCACAAAACCGATGCATCCAATGCATTAATGAAAATAAAAAAGGGCTAAATTACATTTTCCCCCTCAAATTCTAACATGCACTTCAAAGCTCAAATAAAAACGAGATGACTTAGCACAAACTGCAAATCCGAAACCACGATTACATTCATCAACGTAAATGGTGTGCGCATTTTTCCGTGGCTTTGAATAGACATAAAGACACGAGAGGTAGACAGTGTTGCTGGGTAAAGACTCAAACGCCCTTCGGAAAAAAAAGAAAAGCCTCCCCTGAATGACTTTACAGGCTTGTGTACTGTCTCCACTACACACCAAATCCAGTATTTTTCCATCAAGTAGCGCGCTGGACCACGTGACCATAAAGGAGAAAAAAAACGCTGTCATGTTTGCATCCTACAATTGACAGCGCCGCGCGCCGTATATGGTTTTAAATTAGCGACATTTAGCCGGCGCCACAACACTTCTCGTCCTCCGCTTTAATGACAACGTTAATTTATCATGTGCACCGCTCTACTTTCGTAATGTTGTTACCCAGTAGGGAAACAAATTTCTCCTACGGGTCGCTTTTTCTAACCCCGTGCGTTCATGATCGTGTAACCACTCCCACTCGTGGCTGGTGGAAAATTACCAGCTTACAAGCAACAGGCAAATGAATGGTACTTGCGGTTTTTGTCACATCGTTCAACCTAACAGTGTACCTGCACGAGACACTTTCCCTTTTTGGCATAAGTGGCCTTTAAAAGTGGTCGAGTCTTCACAGAGTTTTAAGTGGATTAAAAAAAAAAAAACATTAAATGGCAATAATATTACACGCACGTGTAGTAATGCTGTGTGGCGTTTTACATAAATTGAGTTAATATTAAACTTGGCGATAAACAGTGGCCGCTGACTTATTCGCTATTCTCATAAGCGGAGTCATGTACAAATCCATTCTGCATGGGAGTCTGCCCTCTTTTTCTCTTCGGGCGGAGTAGTCGCGTGGGCGCTTAAGCGAATTGAAATAAACTGGCAGGTCCGTTGCGCAATGGGACGCCGACTGGGAAGTATCAGCCAAAGCCGCGACCAATCACGGTGCGGTGTGGGCGTAACCTCAGTCCAAACTTTACGCGGCGCCATCGGCTGAAAACTAAACCGAGATGGAATCTCCCAGTCTGAACCGGTTTCAACCGGTTGCGAGTTAGTTGCTTGAGAGGGGAGAGGAGGCGCAGGCACACAACCTCTACACCGCCCTGCTGGAAAATTATTAAGAGTAACGAATTAATTAGTGAATCAAGGTTTACTTTGTTTCGTAAAATGTTTCGGAGTAACATATTGCTGGGTTCGCCGCGATAGTAGTTTTGGAAGCCACACCAGTGGTCCTTACCAGCCAGACATCACTCACTGCTGGAGCTGGAGATAGTCAACGCTGCAGAAATAGGAAATATTTTCTAATCAACAGTGATACTGAAGTACTCACTAGACCTTGTAGCTTCTTTGGCAAACGCCACTCTTTTCAGTCAGAGCCTTGGACTTTAGGTAGGTAACTGGGGTGAAGTGGAAAAAAACCTGCCATACCGTGATTAACGCGTCTTGGCTTTACCTGTACAATGAATAAAATGCATTTTTGGTTTTGGTATTATGTTGTGCTATATTACAATTTAACGTAGCCCGTCATAATATGCTCCCAAAGAGACGTGCTAATTCATGAATAGCATCAGTGGGTATAGCCGAATAGCCACCGACTGCCCCGCTAGCTAGCATTCAACGTTACCACTTCATAAGGATTATCTAACGTCGGGTGTCACGAAAAGTGCCGTAACTTAACCCAACTAAAAGCACAACTGGCCGAGGCTGCCTCTCGTTACGTTACGCGCAACACCACAGATGAACAAGTTACTAAACGCTGTCCGATTTAAATCCGTGCCTCTCCAACCACAGTAGCATCACTGATGTGAGTGGATGTCAAGTTGATGTTGCTAGGTGTTTGGCACTTATCGGTAGCCGGTGTTAACTTCGGCTCTGTGTGATGCAAAGCGTCCGAAAAACGGAACTGTCGGGACAAACCGCTGCCAGTCGTCCCGGAGTGTATCCGCGACACGAAGCGCCAACCTCCCTTGACCGTGTTGTTGCATGTCGCCTGGTAACATTAATGTATTGACGCCCTCCGTCCCTGGCATCCTTGGTGGGAGTGGTTGTAGTCAGCGGCGAAAGGGACCACATGTGAACTGTTTTGTGCGACACACTGCTAGCGGCTAGCTAGAGATATAGCGTAAATGCTAACGCCAGCGCTCGGTGTGGTGCGGCGCGTGCACGTTGTTTACGTCGCGGCTGCGTTATGGGAAAATACTAGTACCTGTGAACATAGTTTCGAGCAGAATTAGTTGTTTGTAATTTGTGGCCACATGATCTGCTGCTTGTGTTTTGGAGGAGTGAACTCCCGTCACTTACAGATGTAAACAACGTGACGTCGCCCCAGTATATCCGGCACGTGGCCTGGTTAACCCTCTTAATATGGTCGGAGAAAGAAGCGCTTGATTAGCAGAGACCGAGTTGAAGCGCTGCGCTTAACTGCCTGCTTATTTATACGTTTCAGTCAGTTGTTAAGCTATTTGTTAAACCAATGTGGAAATGTATTTGACTTTGGCTTTTTAAGCATGTTGTGATCAATCGTTTATTAAACAATATTAACACATTTTTGTCACAGCCCCCCCCCCCCTCCCATATATTTGATGTTGTCTTTACTGCTCAAATACTTTGTCCATAAGTCCATATGCTCTGTGGGTTAAAGCACTATGTCCCAAAAATATTTGCCAAATTGCAGTTTTTTGAAACTCAGTTGACAGACTGACTGACGAAGCTTTTCTTCCCATTGCATACTATTTGAGCAGTGACAAACTTGCAACAGCTCAAGTATAACTTCTTAACAGGGCAGCCCACTGGTGGGTCCAGGGGGATGTTTGTAAATGCACAGTTCACATGACTTTGCCCATTGAATGTTCTGTGCACTCATGACCCCTCCCTCCGCTTTCCTTGTTTCAGAGCTCTATGCCAGCAATTATGACAATGTTAGCAGACCATGCAGCACAGCAGCTGCTGGACTTCAACCAGAAACTGGATATCAACCTGCTGGATAATGTGGTGAACTGTCTATATCACGGAGTGGGACCACAGGTATGTGTAAAGCATTAACAAGTGCCTTATAATCCATCTGATATGAAATCTGCTGTTTTGTCTCAAATATATGCCTGAAATTAAAAGATAATTGTTTTAACAAGCAGCGGTTATTCAATGTTGATGCTACAACTTAAAACACGTCATGTTAAATGTTCTTCTCATGTTCTATTCACATGATGGCTGCAGCATGGACAAGTCAAGAAAATGTATGTTACCCATTTGCAAGTGTCTTCGTGTTGCATCTCAGGTTTTGTTCAAAATTTGTATTGCAGCAAAGAATGGCACAAGAAGTGTTGACACACTTAAAAGAGCACCCGGACGCCTGGACGAGAGTGGACACCATCCTCGAGTTTTCCCAGAACATGAACACCAAAGTAAGCAAGCTCCAGTATAGAAAGCATTGGTGGACAGACACTTACCTGTGCTTTGAGGAAGTGTATAGTATCGCAAATACAATTTGTAATATAAAAAAAGTCAAACAAAAACATTAAAAAACTAGATCACACTGGTTTGCGGACAAAATGCTTTGAATTTGATAAAATCTGCTTTTTAAAGCAGTTGTATGCGCCGTGAGTATTCCTGGCTGTGTTGGCACCGTGCCCTATCTCTTGAACCGTGCATGTCCCTCTGATAAAAGGAATTCTGTTCTGAACCTACCAGATGATCAATTGACTTTCCCATCAACTCCTGGTAATAATACAATACAATACTAAATAAGCCTTTTAACATACTGCCCAGTAGAATGGGAATGTGCCCCATCTTTCTCAATCATACTAGCTATTTCAATCAGCTATATTTATTTTGGTGCTAGTTGGGTTTTTTAATATGGTTCAGGAGTAATGCCTGGTCTGTATTTCACTTCAACATGTAAATGCAAATTTGAAAGTACAATTATTGATTAATCATCAAGAGACTTTGCAAAAAAATAGACATGCAAATAGGCATGCATGCATGCATTTAAACATACTTCTGTATAACTTGCATGCTTTATGGCACAATGCTTGGATGAGACTTAAATTTTGAGCCAACCCATTACTGAAAAGGGCTGGAGCTTCCAAATGTTAACGTCAAATAGGAAATGAGCCGCCCCAGTCCCCTTACTAGTTAGATACATGGGCACATCTGCATGGCATACGCTGTATGACAGGCTGCACCTAAGATCGGGTTCATCAGTTAGAAGTACATCAGGAGGCTATAATGTTTAGTTTGAGTGAACTCTTACTTCCAGCACGTCACCAAGGTCAACATCTCCCAGCAAACACTGTGGTGTGCCCCCACATCATGGGCTCTGATCAGCTGTGGCGATCCCAATACATATTATGTCAAATCTAGTATGCCAAAAAAAATACCAGGATGTCCAACTGCATCTGGCTGATTTAAGCAGTATGCAAATCAGCATGCTTTCCTGGCTCTTCCAATCTTCTGTACTGGCGATATATGAGCAAGAGGTTCAGAGTTCAAAGGTGCAAAGTAGTATGTCCCTATTGAGTGCACAGTGCACGCAACAGTACGTAATGAAAGTAGTGAGTGCGCGATATGGAACGCAGCCCACGTGTCTTGCTGCTTAAAACATTTACACAGATGACCAGATCCAGTGTTGTCAGTTAATTTATTAATTCTCTTGCTATCTTTTTCTTTTCTTTTTTAAATGAATAACCGCATCAAATCAATCATTAACACCCCTGGCACCTCTCATCTGTTATTTGAAGATCTCCAATTAATTTTGTTCCTCACAATGTTTCCACAAATAAGTGCACACTGTGCTCCTCATGTGCATGAATACAGCTGATTAAGCAAACTGCCTGTGAATAGTGAACCCAGTGATTCACTCACCACATTCAGGGATTCACAATTGTATTTACAAAAATACATTTTCCTTTTTTTATTTAAAATAGTCACGCCCAATCCATAAATGTAATGTCCATGATGGGAAATAAATCCATGCACCAAGTATGAAATAAAGTGCAATGCATCCACAGCTTCCTCAAAGTACACATTGTGACATTTGCTTCTTTTTTTCTCTCCATTTTTTGCTTGCCTGTAAGAGTGCTTTTAACATTTGACGTTCATTACTAATGTCTAAGTTGAGTCCTAGGTTTAAATTTGTCATTTACAAAGAAATTGGAGCATTAGATGAAAAGAGGAAATGAAAGATAAACACCTCTTGAATTCTGCATTTGTTTTATTAGTTAAAAAATAGTGTAGCATTTCGAAGCACATTTGAACATCTGCCTTTTCTTAGTGCACTAGTGGTTACAATATTTGCACTTAAAAAAAAAAAAATATTTTCCTGAATTCAAGCTGTGACTATTTGATATTAATCCCAATGTTCCATTATGTTTATGGCTTGTAATAGGAAGAAAAGGGGTGTGTCATCCTGTGCGTCATGACACAGCTAGGCTTTGACGGCAGGCCTCCACAAGGTCTACCCATTTTTGAATTCCCTTTGACTGAATTCTGTTCATCCGTTTTTATTGCATCTGTTTCATTGGTCAGAGGGAGTGTGCAGGCTGCAGTCAGTAGGTTCCATTGTAGAGAGACACACAGATCTGTTGACTGCTTAATTTCACCTGTAGGGATCATGGCTCTGTTGCTACCCCACCCTTCGCTCCACTTTACAGTGCATCCTCTTCCTCTTTAACCCCTCTGTTCAGCCGAGAACCTTTTGACTAAACGTGCTTCCACTCGTCTTTAAAAATAAAATAAAAAATTGCAACACTTGTGGTGCAGTTCGCTGCTGATAATTTATCCCTTCTTGCAAGTTATGGTAGTTTTGTGCTAATTGTGGCAGTTAAAGGTGAAACAACTGTCAACGGTGTACAGCCTTTAAGGAGATTTCACCTTCAATCTTCCAGCATCCATCGTTTTAGCATGAAATGTGTTAATCCCGCTTTAATGACATCCAGTTCTACATGTCATTTTTTTTATTTTGGAATCATTGTCACTCTTAAAATGATGATCCCTACAGTTGAAACAGTCAGTTGAAGTAACACTAGATAAAAAACTAACTTGTAAATAAAATGTTGTTTTTATTCTTTCACTATTAAGCAGAAATTAATGCAGGGCATAACCTGTGGTTGTTCTTGCTGTTCCTTTGACCAGTTAAAGGGATCTGATTTAGGCTTGCCTTAGACTTTAATCCTAATCTATATTTTAATGTTGGAAAAATTGACTTGCTCGCAAAGGTTTAGGGTTGGGCATCGACAAGATATTCTTGGTTCGGATTCTGTTTGTCAATTCTCAAGTGTTTGTTTTTGGCATGCTATCTGATAAATAAAAGTAACTAAATTGTGAATGCAAAAAAAAACACCTTTCATTTAGGCTACAATAAAGTAGAACAAATTTGAATATTTGTATAATATTATCCGAGTTTTGTTGTTGCATTTATAAAACACTTTTATTTAGACTACAATAAAAGTTCAATTGTCATAAACAATGAGATATTTAATAAAGCTTTTTAGGAACAAACAATGTGTTGAATATTTATATAATGTTATCTTTGTTTTATACTTTTATCCAAAGCGACTTACATGCTATACAGTAGACCGTAGACACAGCAACGGTGAGCAATTAGGGTTAAGTGTCTTGCTCAAGGACACAACAACATGGATTACCGTAGCCGGGGATCGAACCACCAATCCTCTGATTGAAAGTCGGGCTTGCTAACCACTGAGCCACAGTTACTTTGTTTTATTGTATTTGTCCACGGTAGTGTTAGTTGACTTTGGGGCGTTACTACAAACGAAAACGTTGAAAATGCTGCATTCAGACCGTGGCCGTTCAGACCAAAAACCCTTCTGCGTAAAAAACAAACAACTAATCTACAAGGAATGTGTTCTTCAAAGTGCAGTGTCAAAAAACAATTGTTGATTCCCAACCCTACATAGTGTCTGTATCCTCAGTAAAAGAGCACTTAACACAGACTGTCATGTCTCCCAGACCATTAGACTCGCCCATGGAGCAATCTGAGCCAAAGCTGGTTAATGGATTGTTGCATTTTTTTCTGCTGTCTTTTGCTGTCTGGTGTGGTGCTGGGAGAAACAGCAGGACTTCTGCAGTGTTCCAGCTTAATGCTGCTTGTAGACATAGAACAAAAAAAACTACAAGTGAAAATCTGCATTAAAGATGTGGTTTGGCCCAGTTCAATTTAGGGTGCAGGTTATTACAGACTGGTCCACTTCATACTGTTATAATATAAGAATAATATCTGTTATAATTTAATAATAATGTGTTGTTATAATAGCATTGTCCTAATGCTTCTTTTCTCCTTGCATATTCCAGTACTATGCTCTTCAGATTCTGGAAACGGTTATCAAAACAAGATGGAAGATTCTCCCCAGGAATCAGTGTGAAGGTAAAAAATAAATAGTACTTTTGTGGTACAATTCACACAATGTCTTTAACTCTGTCGATGCCTTTTGCAATGCTATGACGTGTGGTTGCCAAGTTGAGGAGTGTTCCTCTGCTAAGCATGCTGGTTTGTTTTCTGCTCGACTGGCCCGGCCCTGGCCAGGTTGTTGTGTCCAGGTTGGATTTTGCACCGGTTTCTTTAGAGGGGAAACGACAACAATAATAAAAGAAAAACACTTAGCACTGGGTAAAGCTTTGTCAAATGTGAAGGGGCATCTTTAAAGAAGTAGTTGAAGATATTACTGTGCTTGCTTACGTTGCTTCCAAGATATTAAAGAAGACAATTTTTGTCTTTTCTCTTTGTCAGAGCATTTGATTCGTTGACTGCTGTCAGGATGAGAATTTCAATGTTAAAATTATATATATTTTTTTTTCCCCAAGACATGTTTTTTTATAACCCCTGCCCTGCATTTAATTGTTGCCTTTAAGTTATCAATTCCATGTTTTATTAGTTTTCCCAACAAAACTTATTGTTCTTCGTTACCACCTACTGTGACTGTGACTCAGTGGTTAGCAGGTCTGACTTTCAATCAGAGGATTTGGTGGTGGTTCAATCCCTGGCTCAGCCAGTCTGTGTTGTTGTGTCCTTGAACAAGACACTTAACCCTAATTGCTCACCGTTGCTGTGTCTACGGTCTACTGTATAGCATGTAAGTCGCTTGGGATAAAAGCGTCAGCTAAATTAAATGTAATGTATACACACAAAAATATATATTTGCAAACGGAGTGGGATGAAAGTCTCTTTTAAAGATTTTGGTTAGAGCTAAAAGCAATAACTATGCAAATTTATTTAAATATGTGTAAATCAGTTGATTCTGCCTCCCTCCATTCTTCTATAATTTTGCTCAAAATTATACATTTTTATTTCTATTGACCTAAGACTTCCCTACTTCTGACCATAGATGCCTGAATTTTGTTCAAGTGGCAATCCCAGTGCAGGGGCGACCGGCAAGTATGTCTCCCCCCCACACTTGTGTCAGAGTATTGCCTTGTTTTCAGCTCCGCCCACCACACCCCAGCACACAATTTTTTTTAGAAACACAGACACAGACTAGTAAGAAATGCGAGGGAGCTGAAAACTTCTTTTTTTTAAGATGCTCGGCTCACGTTGAAAATCTTTACTATCTATAAGATACCGCGGGAAATTTGAACTTCCACTGAACTGACCAAAACTTTATCCCAGTAGCAGTTCAGCGGCAGTTGCAGAATGTAACTGGGGGGGCCGCACTTTGGCCAGATTCAGTGTGTTGATTAGTGTTCTCCAGGCAGCCCGTCATGTCAGGCTGAATTACATGTTTCATGCTCACAGTGTCCTCCTAATATTTATGTGTGTTCGGTACAGGTATAAAAAAGTATGTTGTCGGCCTCATTATCAAGACCTCATCCGATGCATCAAATGTGGAGGTGAGTGAACTTTGAATTCAAATTACATTGTTTTGGGGGTAATTGTAGGTGGGAGTAGATGCTAGACTTAATACCATGAGGGTTGACCAAAAACGGCAACAAAAAAAAATATAAATGGAATGGAATGGGCTATTATGAATACATGTTAGGTTTTCTTCCAAATAAGCAAAAATGTATGTTTAGGCACATCATTCTGACTATGGTCATTCTGTTGCTATTTGACATTGATAGCCATTTCTACAAATCAGAGTGGCTTTCAACCAGAGGATTGAGTTGTTGCACTGACAGCGATTTAGTCTTCCAGATAATGCAGCGTTTGGCTATCTGTAAACTAAACACATTGTTGGGAATCAACTTAAGTAAAAAAACAACAACCTGTGTGTCACTTTGGCTGGCTCGCACTCTGCTGTTTGACCCAACTGTAGGATCATGACATGGGTTGTTTGTGTGCAGAGTTGCAAAAGTTACAACTACAACTATACGTTTCCCTTTAGTACCTACCATTATCAGTACTGTTACTGAACACTAGCACAGACACTAAAATATTTGTTGTCGGCGTTAGAAAAAGAAAAGTGAAACTTTGAAAACTGAGCTGGATTCAGAAAGGAGCTGGCCAGTTGGGAGACGCATGTTTGTTTGTAACAAGAGTTCAGCTGTAGATCATGAATCTGATGAATCCAAGAAAAAAAAAGTCTATCTCTTACTGCTTCCACCACTTGACTAACTTCATGCTGCGTAAGCATAACACATTAAACCCAATTGGTCCCAGGTTATTTATTATTGAAACACCCAAGTTGAGCAGGCTTTGTCTAAATGGTCCGTTATCCAAAACGGCACATTATTTGCTGCAGCGTAATCGACAGTATTATAATATATATTATTATTACTCCCTAATGATGAAACATAACATTATGGATCTACTTTGGTCCTTCCAAAACATGAAACTGTGAAATGTTGTGATTTAACTTTTTATGACGTTGTTGTCCTTCTGCAGTGACACCTCCCTTAATTGTTTCACAGTTTGATTTGGGACCTTTAACCCTTTGTTTTGTTCAATTACATGACACTTTTAAAGCTGGGATGAGATCACAGAAGGCTTGTGTTCTTAAACTGTAAAACTAACATTCACTTCATTATTTATTTGTACTTTTAGAAAGAAAAGGTGTACATCGGGAAGCTGAACATGATCCTTGTTCAGGTAAGCCTTCAAAACTAACAACAAGCTTTTTCCCCATTCAAATGTTTTAATAAAAGTCCATATATTCTATACAACCATTATTGTAATCTATCATCAGAATCAGCTTTATTTATTTATTTATCATTGTGGAGCACCAGCTTTTATAACCACTATGTTGTGCTATATTGTAATACAAAGGCTCTAAACCAGTGGTTTTATGTTAATGTTCATTGGCGTGGTTTATGGATTGATTGCTTTCTGTTGCTACAGTCTGCAATCCAGTGATTTAAAAAAAATGATCTTTTCACCACATACACTAAATCAGGGGTATTCAACTAAAATTCCGCGAGGTCCAGTTCAAGAGAATTTCCTCATGCAAAGGTTTCAGAACATTAACAAATGTCAAATTTGTGCTATATGATTTTGTGTCATATGTATTGAAGTAGCCAACAGTTGTATTAATGTCTGTATGAGATAGATTTCTTTGAATAATTATAAATAATACATACTCTAATAATACATACATTACCTTCTCTTATTTCAAGGCAAATAATGGCTGTATTTTAAAGAGAAAGCTATTGAAAATGTTTACTATATAAATTAAATTAATAAATTAAATAAATAATTTTAGAAAATTGAATTGTCATGCAGCTTCAAATTCAGTTTATTTGGTGATGTCAATAAAAAGAGCCAAGATATTATATTTTTGTCATCTAAAAAGAAAAATGTGTGTGGACTTTATCTGTGGTTAAACCACATTGTTCAGCTCATTTCTCCTGAGCTCGTTGTTGGTCAGTTAATTAATGTGTTAAGGTTCTGATCATATTCATTCATGTGTTAGGGTTCTGATCATATTTATTCATATGTTAGGGTTCTGATCATATTCATTCATGTGTTAGGGTTCTGATCATATTAATTCATGTGTTACGGTTCTGATCATATTAATTCATGTGTTACGGTTCTGATCATATTAATTCATGTGTTAAGGTTCTGATCATATTCATTCATGTGTTAGGTTTATGATCATATTCATTCATGTGTTAGTGTTCTGATCATATTAATTCATTAGGCTTCTGATCATTTTGGGCTCTTATGGTTAATTTTCTGTGCCTTCATTTCGGATGTGAGTCGTTACGCTTGCTCTAAAGATCTGAACTTTGTCTCGTGGTGGAGATTCGCATTGCTGCTTTTAATATCGCTGAACATGAGACATACTGCTTTTGAACTGGTTGTGGGAATAATAAACATATAAGAGTCTGTCCATTCCTGGTTCCAGGCTCTTTAAGCGGTCCACATTTCTCTTTTGGAGCGCCAAGTGAAATAACCTTGGACTCACATACTTTTTCCAACTAACCGGGTCTCTCCTGTCGCTCACGTGGGTTAACATCTCACTCGATTCGAGAGCGGGCTTAACGGAATACACACATGTGATTGGTCGAGTTGGATCACGTGACAGGATTTAAACGGCGTGTGATCACTATTAATGTCACTATTAATGTCCTGGAAAAGAGTGGGAACACTGAAGTGTGGACTACTTCAGGACACTGTTCAGACTCGGAACGGTTTTGATGCCAACAATTGTTTTGCGCTTGTGAATGTACAGCTGCGTTGTTCTGGCCTTCGGGGACTGTCCAGATCCAGATTCCACACTGGTCCTCTGGCGGCTGTTTAAAAGTGTGAGTGTGTGATATCTCTTGATTCGTCGGATTTTCATGAACACAATTTACTGCATTATCAAAGTCAAACAGAAAAGAGGGCCACATGCTGGGCTTGAGATAAAAAAGAAGGGATCATTATTTTTAGCGCAGATTCATTGACCTTCGTTTCTCATTTTTGGATCACATGTTGATCGCAGTGGAATCTGTCACTGTTGAACTAGGGCTGAACAGTATTTTGATATTATATTGTGATTCGAGACTAGATGTTTTAGATAGTGGATATGGCATAAATGTTGTCTTTTCCTGGTTTTAAAGGCTGCATGAAAGTAAAGGGATGTCATTTTCTGAACTTGCCCATATGTTCTAGAGTGCTGCAGGAATGAATCCTAAAGCCCGTAAATGAGTCAGCATATTAGCACTTCCCAGTTACATCGTCTCAAAGTCAATGGGTGCATCCCAAGTCTTTTAATTGCATCCCCGTTTCCCTCACTTGCGTCTTTTCCTTGCGTCTTAGTCCCGCCCACCAGGGATGCATGGAGAGACGCAAGGAAGCCAAGCGAGGAGAGAAGACACAAGGAAATATGACATGAGACGTCCTTTTCCTCTATGGGGTCATAGCCCTGACTGCCAACATTATCGCAACAACATGTTCCTGTAGGTAAATGCTGCACAACATCAGGAGAATACGTCCACTTCTCACCCAGAAGGCGGCACAGGTTCTCGTCCAGGCTCTGATCATCTCGTGCCTAGACTACTGTAACTCCCTCCTGGCGGGTCTACCTGCTGGTGCTATCCGACCTTTGCAGCTCATCCAGAATGCAGCAGCTCGACTGGTCCTTAACCTCGCTAAATTCACCCACACTACTCCGCTCCTCCGCGACCTTCACTGGTTACCGGTGGCCGCCCGCATTCAATTCAAAACATTGGTACTGGCGTACCGTGCTACAAACAGATCTGGTCCAGTCTACATCCAGGACATGGTAAAACCTTACACCCCAGCTCGGGCACTCCACTCGGCTTCTGCCAATCGCCTTGTAGCTCCGTCGCTGCGAGCTCAACACTCAACAAAGTCTCGACTGTTCTCTGTCCTGGCTCCTCGATGGTGGAATGAGCTCCCCATTGACATCAGGACAGCAGAAAGTCTCTACATCTTCCGTCGCAAACTAAAAACACATCTTTTCCGACTATACCTGGAATAAAGAAAGTAGCACAGTAGTAGCACTTTAGTGGCACTGGAATGGCTCTTATTGATGAAATTGTACCTTCTTGATTCTTGTTGTTCTGATTCTTGTTTGTAACCGTAGAATGCACTTATTGTAAGTCGCTTTGGATAAAAGCGTCAGCTAAATGACATGTAATGTAATGTAATGGGTCAGATCGGTCTCATAATTCCCAAATGCACACAGAACAATTCACAAATACATCCCAATGCACAAATGTGGATTTAAATGTTTTTATTTGTGGATCGCACTGCATTTGTGTGTGAATCACTACACATTTGTGTGTGGGTTTTTTGACAACATGGACCTATCTGTAGCCAATCAGATGTCGCCCTCATCTTCAACCAATCACATCACTGCCGTCCTGCCGTTGCTGAAGCAGCTCTGGAAGCGGCCGTTATTCAGACGCAGTTGTGCGACTATAGATAATATTATGAACCCGGATACGGGGGCGTTTGATTACTTTTTTGAATGGATTTGGTTCGACGCCTGGAGTAAGGTCTGTGGTTAACACAAGGTGAAGATACGTCAATATATTTCTGCTGAGTTTTGAAGCTTTTACGCAAACGTGGCTAAACAACACTACAAAACATCATCACTAAAACACTAGTAATTTGTGAAGATTATCTTGCTGTACAAAACACGTGAGTATCATAAATGTTTGTTTGCCAGAGAGCTGATTCCATTGGCTTTTTTGTCAAGGGAACCAGTGTGACGCTAACTTCCTGATTGGGCAATGAAAAACATGTTTTCCCTTCAGCTCTCTAGTATTTCCCTCTACTCACTTAATCATTACATCCACATCACTGATTATTATTTATCGGAAACATCTTAGCGTAATGTGGTATTTGGTCAAAAACATGGTGATATTCTTTAAATCGCCGAGTCCTGCGTTGATCAACGTAACACCAATCCATGTATGTTCCCCTGTGTCTGTAGATCCTGAAGCAGGAGTGGCCAAAGCACTGGCCCACCTTCATCAGCGACATCGTCGGGGCAAGTCGCACCAGTGAGAGCCTTTGTCAGAACAACATGATCATTCTCAAGCTGCTCAGCGAGGAGGTCTTCGATTTCTCTAGTGGCCAGATGACCCAGGTCAAGGCCAAGCACCTAAAGGACAGGTCAGCATGCTTCACGGAAAATATATTGCGGCAGGCAATCAATCCAACAATATAATGCTGTGATCTGTAACAGACTTGCAGACAAACTGCTTTGGCTGTGCACTGGATTTTTGCCTCTTGTTGACACCTTTTATGTCCTCTACATTTTATAGGGCAATCAGTATTGTTTCAAGTATTACACAATGTCATAGCCTGATTTGCAACAGTTGTGCTCTCTATTGTGCACAGACGGTGTGAATGATTCACTTGATCCGCTTCGCTGCAGTGTGGAGGCAACTGTGATATAGACTTAGTTAAAATAATCATCAGCTACTATCTATTTTCTGACAATTTTAGATTAATTGTTTGAAAATAGTAAAAACAAAAATCTGAAAGTCAAAATGTATGTTTTGTCCAAAACCCAAAGATATTTGGGTTTAATATTTTATACAACCGAAAAGCAGAATATATCCATATTTAAGAGGCTGAAATGGATTCCGATTGAAAATCGACTGATCAATTAGATTAGTTGACCAATTGTTGCAGCTCCATGACAAACAGGCAGGATGTCAAAGAAAAATGAGTGAAAAGCCATCTATTTTTTATTTGTACACTTTCTTCGATTTATAATATTCTCTTCTATTAATTTAATATCTTCACGCTGTAACAAATGTCTGTTTCTTGTGTGGCACAAGTCTGACAGGTGCAACTGTCATTTTACGAACTTTGATACATTAGTCAAGAAGACGTTTTTTCATGCTTTGATACAGAGGATTGGGGATTTTTCTGTAGTGTTTTATTGCAGAGGCCTTAATTGACCAACCCCTCTAACAACACAAAACATAAATACACTAAAGATGGTTGAAAGACTTAAAACTGTATATTAGCCTTATTTCAAAAAAAGAAAATTATAATTAATTGGATTGTTTCGACTATCAACCTCGGCATCTGTCAGATTTAGCTCACAGATGACAAAATCCAATCCCATTGTAGCTAGTAGGGCTGCAACGAACGATTATTTTAATAATCGATTAATCTGTCGATTATTTTTTCGATTAATCGATGAATCGGATAAAATAACAGAACTGACAGTACAAAAATCTTCAGAAAGTGCACAAACAGGTTCCTTGAACATCCATGAGCTGTTAAAGTAGTAATAAAAATATATATATAATTAAATAAAGTGCACAAAAAGATGTATAATATTGTTGACCTGAGCTGTCAGAACATTAAATCATTTATAAAAATTAAAGAAAAAAACAAATCAGAAAACTTAACAGGATTTGTTTGAACCTCAGAACTTGTTCTCTATACTACACTGGACGCACACACTCACAAACTCTCACACTCTCAGACGCACAGACTCACACACTCAGACACACATTCTCTCTCACTCCCTTTGTTCAAACACATTGCAATGTTCTTAACGAGCTAGCGCTAACTTGTCATGCTTGTCAAGCTGATAACGAGTAAACAGCAGCACCAGAAGAACTGCTGGAGGGACATTACGTTCCTCACTTAAAAACAGAACAAAAAATTCAGACTAGCACCTGAGCCTGCAACAGGAAGTGCCTCTAGTAGCTGCCGCTGCCACGATTTGAGCTTGCTCCTACTATGCTGCTGAACGGCCTTCCTCCTCATCAAGGACTCCAACATGTTTACGTTTTAGGGGCTGAATCCTCACGTGGTGCTCCCGTGCCATGCCATGTTGCTTTTTCGATGTATTTAGTGTGAAACGCTCCACACCTTGGATGACTTTGATCGTATTGATTTCGCTGCCTCCACCATGTTTCAGAACAACGTTACGGTCTCTCTGATGGTCTCTCCTCTTCCTCCGTTCTGCTCCGCGCTCAATTATTTTTTTTTTAATACTCAAACATCTCCGCAACTTATTGAGTGCCGTAATAATCGCACGACACAACGAATAGATAATGAAATCCGTTGCCAACGCTTTTAATAATAACATTTTATGGATTCGTTGTTGCAGCCCTAGTTGCTACACATGTGTTTCTACATAAAACATTAAAGTTAAGTTAATTTAAGAGAGAGTTTATATGTTTGTCTCTAAATGCACAAAAACTCTTAAGATGTCAGTATAAAAAAGTGTCATAATGTGACTTATTTTCTTTCAGCATGTGCAATGAATTCTCCCAAATATTCCAGCTCTGCCAGTTCGTCATGGTATGCAAATCCTCATCTCTTTCTTTTTGACATTGTTGTTGTACAATCATTGATCGCAGGCCACACCACAGGCTTTGTCCTTCAGCTGTTTTTTGTCTCATTTGGTCTCACCGTAGGAAAACTCCCAGAACGCCCCCCTGGTCCACGCCACTCTGGAGACCCTCCTACGTTTTCTCAACTGGATTCCTCTGGGGTACATCTTTGAAACCAAACTGATCAGCACATTGGTGTATAAGGTGTGTACACAGATACACCCAAACTGAGCCGCAATGTGTTTCGTCTGCAAAACAATTCCATCGAGTTGTTAAGCAATTTATAAAAACACAACAAATGATTGCTATACATATACACACACACAAATCTAAAGGGATATTTCAGGTGTTTCAAAGTGGGGGTATCTCTAAAGACAGTATATCACCTACAGTAGAAGGTAGACATGTTATGTGCTGCTGTGGACTGTTGCAGCAAAACCTATTTTAGACACCTAAGATCATTTAAATAATTTGTATATGTGTATGTAAACTTTGAATATTTTCCAACACGGGACTGAACGTGATACTGAAATATACTGTTTTTGTCAATAGTCTTGCAGCTTTTAAAAAAGCATTGAAAGGTTTCAGTTCAGTTCTTCATCAGAAAATATACTTAAAAAACTAATTGATTCGTTTAGGTGTCTGTTTAGTCCTCAAGTAAACATCTGTTTCAACTGTTTTCAGTTCTTGAACGTGCCCATGTTTCGTAATGTGACACTGAAGTGCCTCACAGAGATCGCTGGTGTGAGCGTCAGCCAGTATGAGGAGCAGTTCGTCACGCTCTTCACCCTGACCATGTGTCAACTCAAGCAGGTGGGTTAGGCTTCACTTTGCAAATTCCCGTTTGTCGTCGTCATTGTACAGATACTAACCAAGAGTTCCATGTTCTCCACACCTGCGCAGATGCTGCCCCTGAACACCAACATCCGGCTGGCCTATGCCAACGGGAAGGACGATGAACAGAACTTCATCCAGAACCTCAGTCTGTTCCTCTGCACTTTCCTCAAAGAGCACGGGCAGCTCATTGAGAAGCGGCTTAACCTCAGAGAAACATTAATGGAGGTATAAGAGAATGTTGTCATTCAGCAATGTGGCAGGCCAGAGGAAATAAACAGATGTGTCTGTCGAACAAAAAAAGGGAGTCCCATATAGACAATTGTCTCGTTGCTCCCTCTTTCAGGCCCTCCACTACATGCTGCTGGTGTCCGAGGTAGAGGAGACGGAGATCTTCAAAATCTGTCTGGAGTATTGGAACCACTTGGCTGCTGAGCTCTACAGAGAGAGTCCCTTCTCTACGTCCACGTCCCCGCTGCTCTCCGGCAACCAGCACTTTGACGTTCCACCACGCAGACAGCTCTACCTGCCCGTACTCTCCAAGGTAACACACACACACACACACACACACACACACACACACACACACACACACACACACACACACACACACACACACACAGCCAGCTACGTTCTATTTCACCGCTTTATTTAAGAATTAACCTATAGGCTTCTATGTCTTCTTTCACTTGGTGTTGATATGATTTTTTTTTTTTTTTACATTTCTTACTTAGAGAGTTTTGGGGTGCAGAAGGGTTTCAGTAGAGCCTTAGCTTATTGTTGGCACTGGTCAAGCAACGGGTGACCGCCTAACTGCTGCCAAAAGAGTTGCTAGTTACGGCGTTACTAAAAATCAGCAGCCTGTAGCAAAAATATCTACGAACTTTTTTTTTCTGGTGGTGAATATTTTCATTTCCATATTAGTGTGTGGTGTATGTATATTAGGGCTGGCCAATATATTGATATTGTGATATAAGATTATTTTGGATATTGTAACATGCCGTAAGTATTGTCTTTTCCTGTTTTCTTTTTCTGAACTTTCCGGACTGTTATAGCAGTTCTATAGAGTGCTGCAGGACTGAGTCCTAAAACCTGGACATGAGTCAACATTTTTGCACTTCGGTTTCCCTCGTATTCAAGTTATTTAAATGGTTTTTTGGTTAAATGCCTGGAATAAGGTCTGTGGTTAACACAAGTTTCAGAGATTTTTTACGTTTTGCTCTATGACATAAAATAGGTGAGTAAATATCCCTCTGGTGTATTTAAAGTGTCTTTAAAAAGGCGGTTGCTACATGACTAAGACTACAAAACGTCCTAAAGACGACTAGACCGCCATTAGCTTAGTGGTGGAGACGTGAAGTCATGTGGCCACTGTGTAGTTTGATAATAGCCAATTTATTTTTACAAATATATTTGTACTTGTGAAGATTCTCTTTCTTAAGTACCTTAAACAGTTGTTTTCCACAGAATTCCAATAGAAAAATCCCATTGGCTTGTTGTGGAGGGAACCATTGCAACGCTAACTTCCTGTTTGACAAATAAAAATAAGTCAGCAATCATTTTCCTTTACCCAATTCGTCACTACAGCCACATTACTGATGGTTATTTATCAAAATTCTCATTGTGTAAATATTTTATGTAAGCCCCAATGTTCAACCAAACAATATGGATATTAAGGTTATTTGGTCCAAAAATCACTTAGCCCTGGAGTATCAATTCAATTAAATGTATTTTGTATAGCCCAAAATCACAAACTACAAACCTCAGAGGGCAAAGGATGAGTCACATTAAAGCCATGTGACTCACTGTATATGATCCATTAACACCACCACTGATGCATGTGTAAACTCAAAAGAGGTGAGGCTGTTCTGCGACGTTTGCCCATTCTGACAGGTGTTTATCTCTTGTGACAGGTGCGTCTGCTCATGGTGAGTCGGATGGCTAAGCCGGAGGAGGTGCTGGTGGTGGAGAATGACCAGGGAGAGGTGGTCAGAGAGTTCATGAAGGACACCGATTCCATCAATCTCTACAAGAACATGAGGGAAACCCTCGGTATGACTCAGCCCGGAGCCTTTATGTGTGGAGTTTGACTCCAGTGTCAGAGAATAATAGCAAGAAAAAAACTTTTGTCCTTGTTCTAAACTGAACAGAGATTTGCTTTTGGCTTTAAGTCTACCTAGCGTAAGTTGTGTACACACACTTATAGTGCAAATCTTCTTTGTCCTCTGCCACCCTGCAGTGTACCTAACTCACTTGGACTACGCAGACACAGAACGAATAATGACGGAAAAGCTTCACAACCAGGTGAACGGCACTGAGTGGTCCTGGAAGAACCTCAACACATTGTGCTGGGCCATCGGCTCCATCAGCGGGGCCATGCACGAGGAGGACGAGAAAAGGTTCCTGGTCACTGTCATCAAGGTATTACATTTTTTTTTAACTCTCCTAGTACGGGCCCCGTCGCCAGCGACAGAAAGTATCATGCGAGCTGGATGCAAAACTAAAATTACCGTAACTCCTCTGAACACTAAGAAGCGTAGCCATGCAACACATTGCGGTCTTTACGGTAATGGTAAAAAACCAGCAACAAGCTTGCCTGTGGGGGAGGGGTGGAAGTGAGTTGACTGGGCAGCAGCAGCATAGCAGCAGGGGAGAGACTTTCTGTGGCCTTTCTGTGGCCCTTTCTTTGTAAATAATATGTTGGGGTTGTAAAGAATAGTATTAGTATACTTTCTGAGACTTTCACTCAAGGCCACTTTACTGTCCACACAAACAAGAACATATAAGAGCCTGTAACATGGACACATATAAGAGCCTGTAACATGGACACATATAAGAGCCTGTAACATGGACACATATAAGAGCCTGTAACATGGACACATATAAGAGCCTGTAACATGGACACATATAAGAGCCTGTAACATGGACACATATAAGAGCCTGTAACATGGACACATATAAGAGCCTGTAACATGGACACATATAAGAGCCTATAACATGGACACATAAGAGCCTATAACATGGACACATATAAGAGCCTGTAACATGGACACATATAAGAGCCTATAACATGGACACATATAAGAGCCTGTAACATGGACACATATAAGAGCCTGTAACATGGACACATATAAGAGCCTATAACATGGACACATATAAGAGCCTGTAACATGGACACATATAAGAGCCTGTAACATGGACACATATAAGAGCCTGTAACATGGACACATATAAGAGCCTATAACATGGACACATATAAGAGCCTGTAACATGGACACATATAAGAGCCTGTAACATGGACACATATAAGAGCCTATAACATGGACACTGAATGCTCTAGCCAAACAAAACAGTTTGGTAATCTCATAAGCTTTGGTCATGTTCATCTACATGTCAAGAAAAACAATGAAAATTGAAATACGTTTCTTTATTTTTTACACACTATTTTAAGCCTTTATAACATATTATAATGACAATTCTTTTCCAGATTTTGAAAGTTACATTTCCCCTGAAAAAAAGAAGCAAAATAATTTTTCCAAAAGGACATTTTCTGACACATTTATTGATAAAATGTTTATAGCTCTAGAAGGGTTGAAGTTGTTCTATAAAGAGGACCAATGTGCAAGTTGATGCACAAGTTACACTAGTGAAAAGGCAATCGGACATCGGCTTTTAGTTGCCGAAACAGAAAATATGATTTTTAGTCACTTGATATTTTGATGGGACATGCATACATGTCATGTGCATGTTTTACCTGCTTTGCCGTATACATTTTCCATCCAGCTCAAAGAGCCTGGGAGACTTTGCCTCCTGCGAATCTCTGATTTGTTTTTCGTTCAGGTTCATCTGGTTCTTTGACAGTCAACTCAATTTGCTTAATATTGTGTTCACAAGGGCACCAATGCATGTGCAGCAGTGGCTGGTTCTGACTGTAACAGCAATATATAAATATCACTAATGTAACAAATATTAAAAATATATATATAATTTTTTTGGGGTGCACAATTTGCTGTCCCTACTTTTATATGTAAAAAAAAAAAAAGGTTTCCATGAGTAAAATTCTTAAATTGGATATTGCTAAAAAGGGATGATTAGAATTATAAGTCAACATTCAAAGCTGCTCTGTTTCAATAATGGATTGCAGTTCATATCATTCCCTTCCTGGTCAGGTCTTTTCATTTTTGATTCCACTTTTCTCAGAGCTTTATCAAACACTAAACATTGACCTCCCGCAGGTTTTGTGTCTGATACTGGGGGAAAAAGTGTGTGTGTGTGTGTGTGTGTGTGTGTGTGTGTGTGTGTGTGTGTGTGTGTGTGTGTGTGTGTGTGTGTGTGTGTGTGTGTGTGTGTGTGTGTGTGTGTGTGTGTGTGTGTGTGTGTGTGTGTGTGTGTGTGTGTGTGTGTGTGTGTGTGTGTGTGTGTGTGTGTGTGTGTGTGTGTGTGTGTGTGTGTGTGAGATACGTACGATCCACATTTTAAACTTGCGTTCCCTCTACTGGCCATCAGGGGACGACTGCTTTGGTTGCAGTCTGAGATCATAAACTCGTTGACAATGTTTACTGAGGAGTAGGAGTGTGTGTGTGTGTACACTACAAGAGTGAGTACACTAACTCGCAAACACAATCTCCGCTGTAGTAAAACATTTGTCTTTTTATTAACTGTGTGTGTCTCTCAGGATCTGCTGGGCCTTTGCGAGCAGAAGAGAGGGAAGGACAACAAGGCCATCATTGCCTCCAACATCATGTACATTGTCGGCCAGTATCCACGCTTTCTCAGAGCCCACTGGAAGTTCCTGAAAACCGTCGTCAACAAACTCTTTGAGTTCATGCACGGTGAGAGGCGTGTAATGTTGGATCTATAAATATAATATTTTGTAAATTTCTCTTAATATCTCTCTCATGACTTAATATCGTCCTTCATCAGAAACCCACGACGGTGTTCAGGACATGGCCTGTGACACGTTCATCAAGATCGCCCAGAAGTGCCGCCGCCATTTCATCCAGGTGCAGGTGGGAGAGGTGATGCCCTTCATCGACGAGATCCTCAACAACATCAACACCATCATCTGTGACCTTCAACCTCAGCAGGTCAGCAAATACATTTCCATCATCTCTCGAGATGCATCACACTTGTAGAGAGAGGCACAATTCTGTTTAAATTTTTTTTTCTTTTCTTATTTTCCTGTTTGTGTCCAGGTGCACACGTTCTATGAGGCAGTAGGTTATATGATTGGCGCACAGACAGACCAGGCTGTTCAAGAGCACCTGATAGAAAAATACATGCTGCTGCCGAACCAAGTGTGGGACAGCATCATCCAGCAGGCTACCAAAGTAAAAAGCCGATATACTACCACGTAACAATTTAACAGTCTATACGTCTGCGTGTGTTAATACGTTACCGCTGCGGCCCACCTCTCCCCCAGAACGTGGACATCTTGAAGGACCCGGAGACGGTGAAACAGCTGGGCAGCATTCTGAAGACCAACGTCCGAGCCTGCAAGGCTGTGGGACACCCCTTTGTCATCCAGCTGGGGCGGATTTACCTTGACATGCTCAACGTCTACAAGTGCCTCAGCGAGAACATCTCTGCTGCCATTCAGACAAATGGTAAGGGCGTGTTTGTCACCAATACCGATAACACGTCTGTAGGTTCATCTTGTTGTTTTTCACGCCATGATGTCACATAATATCCGTAATAATACATAAAAAATATGGGAAAAAATACTGGAACAGGTAAAAAAATAAAATAATACTCACAGCCCTTTTTTCCGAAAATGAAAAAGGTGGGTTTTAAAAACTAAAACTCGATTATCTCCTTAACCACAAAGTCAATTTAAATCATTTAAATTGATATAATACAGTCAGTAACCCTTGTGAGAGTACGCCTATAGTAAAAAATCATAAACATTTCATATTTTCTTATGATTCATAATTTGCCATCCGGATTATAACATTTCACCAAATGATAAATACCCCTTACAAAGTCGGATTTCAGTCTAAAACGCATCCTTATAACCGTACGAGCCTGTGGAAAACGTTTAAAGCCATCCAGATGGCTTGCAAAACCCTTTTAGCTGTAATCTGGTGCAAGCAGAAGCTGCTGAACAGATAGATAGCATGGAAGGCCGGGTGAGCATCGTCTCAGCATAAAGTAGGTCAGAAATGCATTTTAACCGTGCAAAAGAATGTGTTTGTCTGCATTGAGGTTGATAACTTTTCAATGCTTTGCTGGATTGAGTTTTTTATTGTCTTATTTGATTCACAAGGTCAATATGAGTTTAGGAAGGTAAAGCTTTTAAACTCTGTTTTTGGTTACTCATTTCTAGGTCTTCTTGTGCTTAAATAGGAGTAAAGTTATAGATAAAATAACAAGATGGGAGTGTAAAAGGAAACAGTGAATTATATACTAACAAATGATTCACGTTGATGCAAAGATTCTTCAAAAAGTCTTCAAAACTAGTATTTTTTATATTGTGAAATTGATTCGCATCTCAACATATTTCAGCTGTTTTGTCATGAATACCTTCACAAAGCACAAATATTATGCAACAAAAAAAGCAGCATTATTTTTTACTTTACTTAGTAACAAGGTACATTTTCAGAGCTCTCGCACAAATAAAAATATCAACCTGTTGTGAGGACCAGCCATACTCAACACTATAGTAAACACGGAGGCTGAATCAAAACGGCAAACTTCATTACTCCTTTCAACCTTGACAAAGTCTGCGCAGACCAGATCCTCTCCTTACCTTTCAGAATAAAAGCCCTCAACATATACACTGCCTAACTCTTAACCAGAAGGAATCTGATAGTTGGTTCTGTGCAAATCTATACAAACGTTCTATTGAGCAAGTGTCGCCACTTTGCATCACTGGTGGTCAAAGGTTTTTAGCATTTTTTGTGTTCTATACCGTATATTTGTCAGGTTCCCCTGTGTGTAAAGACCTTAATATTGGGATAAAGCAGTATTGCGCAATGATTTATAACATTGCCTACACAACCACAGATACAATGTCTTGGTTGCTATCATCACCAGGGAACCGTGACACGCAAACCTACTATTCTTCACTGCTCTAACAGTCAGTGATTTGAGCACCACAAAGCATTTGCAGACCTGTCTCCTTTTTGCGTTGCAGGTGAGATGGTGACGAAGCAGCCCCTGATCCGGAGTATGAGAACGGTGAAACGCGAGACACTAAAACTGATCTCAGGCTGGGTCAGCCGATCAAACGACCCACAGATGGTGAGAACTCACTCTGCAGTGTGGAGGCTATTTTGATGAGCATTCCACTCTCAAGTCCCGAAAGGAAATTCAAATGTTATAAACGTACTTTAATGGAAAAAAAAGTCTTCTTGAGTAAACTGCAGTGCTATATTTTTACTCGTGTCCTCGGGAGATGCTATACACTCCATGACAATCAAGGAAATGGTTGACAGTGGAACTAATCTAGTATATTTTTGGATCAAACGCAAATATTTCCTTTCCTTGTGGCAGACTTGGACTTTTGTGCCCTGAGCTGTGTTTAAATCTGCACCACACTTAACATCTGTCATGTGTCAAAGTTTATATATTAAAAAAAAAGCTTTTTGCAATGTGCCTGTGCTGCAGAGATGAATACGTACGATCCACATTTTAAACTTGTGTTCCCTCTACTGGCCATCAGGGGACGACAGCTTTGTTTGCGGTCTGAGATCATGAACTCGTTGACAATGTTTACGGAGGAGTAGGAGCATTTTATCACAATAGCGAATGCTCACTCATTCCCAGGTTTACGGTCTCATTCCTGCAGCACTCTGTAGCTCCGTTGTTGACCTGCTGATCCGTCATATTGTTTCTCAGGTCGGGGAGAACTTTGTCCCACCGCTGCTGGACGCCGTCCTCATCGACTATCAACGCAACGTCCCCGCTGCCCGCGAGCCCGAGGTCCTCAGCACCATGGCGACCATCGTCAACAAGCTGGGGGGACACATCACCAGCGAGATACCCCAGATCTTTGATGCCGTCTTCGAGTGCACCCTAAACATGATCAATAAGGTGAGGCACAGGGATCAACTGGACGTTTGATTCGTGGGTTTTGCACATTTCTTTTAGAAACAACCGTCAAAGTATTTTTGTTTCTGATAATCTGCTTGAGTGAAAATCCAGACCCGTTCGATACAGCAGGCAACTAAGCACCTTAATTAAGCTTTGTTTACAAACAAAACGTGTTGTGGAGAAGCGAGAGGACAATTGTAACGCCATAAACCGACCTTCACAATGCCAAGGAGGGATTGTAATTGACTGTAAACTCAAATTCATAGACTACTGTATTGTAAAAGCACTGTGAAGAAACAAATTGTGTATTAAATGCATTCGAATGATAAAAATGTTTTGAAAATCCTACAAATAACTTGATTTGGCTGGCAAACTATTAACTATAGTATAGATTTAGTTTTAAAACATGTAAAAACAAATTCAGAAATCCTCAATCATGTTTTTAGTAATTTTATCAGTAAACTATTTAAGACAATCATGTCTGAAAAGCTCCAATCTTGCATGCACATAGCTATAAAAATGGGTGGAAGGCCAAACATGTATAACCACACGTTCAGCCACGTGGCTGGCCAGTCAGAGGCCGGCGGCCTGCAGAGAAACACCCCATGCTTTGTTTGCATGGTTGAAATAAAAACGTAATCCATTCAGGGCCGGATTCATCCACGAGGGGAACCCAGGGCCAAGATGTGCTTTAGACCCTGGGGCATTTATTGCTTTTCGCTTTTGGTAACCCACCCTTGAACCTACTGTGTGCATCTAAAATATGTATGAAACTATACTTGGTACAGTCCAACTGGTCTGAAAGTGGAAAGCCGTGTAACCGGTGATCGTTCACGTGTAAGAAATGTCACACCAATTGATTTCGGTAAATTATATAAACTTCACCCCTGAGTGCAAGTGCAGGCTTTTAAACAACAACGGACTGGGTTATATATGAGGAATTAACCTGTGTGCCGCACCAGTGACATGTTTGGCTTTTTAACTTTTGGATCATTGGCATCGACATGATGCATATGGCTCGACCTCAGCTCCTATAATCAGTTCTCTAACAAACTGTCCCCATGACCCTTATGCTATGTTCACAGTGACAAAAGCAACAGAACGTACAGGTGGGGCCGGTTACATTTCTCACATGCTCCTTGAAATCCGAGGAATGCAAGCAGAGATTATATATAATATGTTTAACACAAATGTATTCATCAAACATTTCGTTTTGTTAGTGAAGCGGTTTTGACAGAAACAAGTTAATAGAATATTTGCGGAAAGAGCCTGAAGACGTTCAAATCAGGGAATAAAAAGTATAAAATATACCCCCAATTGTAAACAATATTTTGTTATGTAGTCACGTTAAATGTTGCAGCAAAGTCAGCTGATGTCAGTAAATCCCTGAGGGTTAGGGTTTGAGGGCTTAGGGGGGACATGGGGATTGGGCCCCTGAGTGTTGGGCCTCAGTTTGTTGCATTGAATATGACTCTTATCCTGTTGCTGTGTCCCCAGTGAAACCCTTTCAAAGAAAATGTTTTCATGTTTTGATCCCGGGGCCATTACAGCATAACGTCATGCGTTCTATTATGTGTATGCATTGTAGGTTTTAATATTTTCCAACAGATTGAGCCAATTTTTCGTGACCTGCTTGAACTATTTATTATGGTTTCCACAAATTATTGTTGCTGTATTGTGTTGTTTAAATCGCCCATTGTGTTGTTTAAATTCATAAGATGTAATTTTACTGCAGTTATCTAATGCAAATGTTTTTTTAAAGTGAGAAACAAGGTCTAAACAACTTGTTTTTGTGTTTGTTTATGCTAGAACTTTGAGGAGTTCCCAGAGCACAGGACCCACTTTTTCTACTTACTGCAAGCGGTGAACTCTCACTGCTTCCCCGCATTCCTCGCCATCCCCCCTGCCCAGTTCAAACTGGTGCTGGACTCCATCATCTGGGCCTTCAAACACACTATGAGGAACGTGGCTGATACTGGTAGGTCTGCACACACACTCTCACTCACTCACTCACTCACTCCCTCACTCACTCACTCACTCACTCACTCACTCACTCACTCACTCACTCACTCACTCACTCACTCACTCACTCACTCACTCACTCACTCACTCACACACACTCTTTATGTTCATATTGAGCAACGATGCCTGGATTGTCTATAAACAGCAAATTCAATTTGTTTAAAAGGCATAAATCTATGGAAGCCCTTTTCTATCTGTAAAAAAATATATATATTTTTCATAACTTGACTTTTTATCTCATCATTATAGCAAGGGGGATATTTCTATTATAATTACTAGGTTTTCATCATTTTTTTTCTTTTACGGGTGGGAATGGGCTTCCATAGAATAGTCTGACACAGGAAGTGCACTGTGATTTACGGCGTGAGCGATGTTCAGAAGCACTTGCTGATCTCCCCCCCTCGCACTGCAATAGTATACAGGCATAGTGCTCCTTTTGTGAGGACGAAATGTGGGGAAGTTTGAGCCAAAGCTGAAGTTGTACTTGTGTTTCTGCCTGTCCAGGTCTGCAGATTCTGTACACGCTGCTGCAGAATGTGGCCCAGGAGGAAGCAGCCGCGCAAAGTTTCTACCAGACGTACTTCTGCGATATCTTACAACACATCTTCTCTGTGGTCACCGATACATCGCATACTGCTGGTGTGTTTTTACACACGCACGGACACCTGAATGCTCTTTTAAGGAATAACCTTTTATTTAGCCAGGAGAATCCCATTGAGATTTTGATTTACAAGACTGCAGCGTAAAAGTTCCTCAACAAAGAAACTTCACATGAAAGAGACAGACTTCAAACCAACCAACGATCAGATGATTTTTTTATTCAGTGCTCAAATGATCCTTAATCATGTTTAAAAAAATTATTGCATGCTCATAAACTAATCCAGTTTTAAGTGTCTTTATAGCTCATACCAACATGAGAGTGCAGAAAATTAAGCACTTGACCAAAAACATCTTCCCGGAATAATAATAATTAGTAGTAAACATCCACAAAGAACGGAAATACAAATGCAGTTCATGTAATAGGGCCTCATACAGAAAATTGTACCAGCGTTCCATTCTATAGTTGTATGAGGAGGACAAACCAAACTGCAGTGACGTGTGCAGAAACCCGAATCCGAGATAGATCGTAACTGTGCATGAAAAATGGGAATCTTGCACGCATCAATAAAATATCACCATAATCGATCGCTGACAAAGGCGTGATTTGAATATTGTATTTCTGTGCAGCAAAAGAAAAATGTTTAGTTGAGAAACTATTGTTTCTATAGTAGAAACATAACTTAATGTATTTTATATATTTAAATCAGCGGTCCCCAACATTGTTTGCGCCATGGGCAGGTTTCGTGTATTTTCACGGACCGGCCCTCATGGTATGGGCGATAAATGACGTAATACATATGACGTAATGCCTATGACGTAATAAAATGATACGACCGGCATAAAGACAATTATAAAGTGCATAAAAATACAACTTACCATTCACACTGAGCTTGTTTCTCTGCAACGAGCCGCTCCCATCTCAGGGTGACGGGAGACAACACCACCAACGTGTGTTCTGTATGTCCAGTCTACTCGTAACTCAGTGGCGGGCCGTGCATTTTCTCCCTGGGCCTTCTGTGCCGTCTGTTTTGCTTTCTGTTTAGGCCAGCAGAGAAGGCTCAGCTGGCCCCGACGGCCCACCACTGCCGTAACTTAAACCTTTAGTCCAGTCTACTTCGTACTTAAAACCCGCTTCACAAAGATCGGATGTTGGAAAATGAAGCAGGGTGTTCAGAGGTTTTTGGCAATCTCAGGATACTCTGCCATGTTATTTTTGACATGTGTCAAGAGACTCAGACGCACAGACCGATGTATCCGGTTATTTTTCTAAATAAAACATCTTTCCAGCTTGATTTATTTATTTATTTATTTATGCAATTATTTTTTACATTCTTTCCATTCATTCATTCTGTGCGGCCCGGTACCAAGGGATCCACAGAGGTTGGGGACCGCTTTTTTAAATTTGAAATTATAATTTAAATGATTGCTGATTTAAATGACAAATTGTTTTCTAGGAGAAAAACATATTTTTTTAAGTTAAAGAGACTCATTCACTCGATAAAGCGTCTTTAGTGTGTGTGTGTGTGTGTGCGTGTCTTGCAGGCCTAACGATGCACGCGTCCATCCTGGCCTACATGTTCAACCTGGTAGAGGAGGGGAAGATCACCACGGTGCTGAACCCTTCCAGCCCCAACAACCAGGGCTTCATCCAGGAGTACGTGGCCAACCTGCTCAAGACCGCCTTCCCTCACCTACAAGAGTGAGTACACTAACTCGCAAACACAATCTCTGCTGTAGTAAAACATTTGTCTTTTTATTAACTGTGTGTGTGTGTCTGTCAGTGCTCAGGTGAAGGTGTTTGTGACCGGGCTGTTCAGCTTAAACCAAGATATTCCTGCCTTCAAGGAGCACCTTAGAGACTTCCTCGTCCAGATAAAGGTGAGCTTGTCAAAGTCATACAACGCTCGGCTCATTCACAAGTCGCTTTGGAACGATTCCACTACTCTCGGTGTGATGTAATGAAGGAATCTCATCTCAAGACTAACACAAAAACCAGTAGTGTAATGTAATGTGATATAAGCTCATGTGTATTTTGTCTGCTGTTGAGCTGAGCTAAACGGAACATGGCCGCATGCCTCCGGTGGTACCGTTTGTTGCCTTCGTCTCCTTTCACAGAGGTTATCAGGCACCACACGGTGAGCTGCTCCTCTGTCGTTTCCAGAAATAACATGTTTCCCGCACAGCCAGGTTGTTCTGCTAAGTAGACGGAAAGGGTTTTGCGTCCGTGCCATCTTGTGCAGCTTGATTTTCTTTTTCAGCTGTCAAGCTCCATGGGCATTTTGTTTTCCCACCTGTCAACTGAGATTTTTATCCGTTGTTAGGGCCAAAATAATCAGTTTGTTAATCGTTTATGAGTAGAGATGTACCGATATTGATATTGGTCCAATGTTGACTCAATAGCTGGATAAAGTTTGAGTGTTATCGGATACTATTATTTTAATTAATGACAAGTCAGTACATTTATATCTATTTGTATTCATTTGCTACATTTTGTTCGAGCCTGATGTTGCCTTACAAATGAAAGAATGATCCCAGTGTCTGTCACACTGTGAGACATATACAGCATATTAATGAAACGCTGGCATCCTAAATCTCGTCCAAAATTTTGGTCAACAGTTAATCATCAGTCATTTATCGTGTAAACATGCTAAACATTTACTGTTCGCTGCTTTTTTTCCCCACTGATTGAAATCTTTGTAAATGAAAAGAAAGTGTTTTGGACACTTTAATGTCACCGTGGAGGCCAACGTAAGGTTTTTCAAGTTTGTCGTCCGTGTGTCTGTCCAATCCGTCCTTGAGTATGCTTGGGCTGATTAGAATTTGGGAAAGATTTTGGCCATAACTCAAGAATGAATGTGCTAATTATGACTATTTCATACAAGTATCTAACAGGATCAAATGAAGACATTTTAGTCAGTCATGGTTGTAAACTATTTTAACTGAATGAGAATAATAAGTTATTTGTAAAGTGAGTTGATGTTGAAAGGAATCATTAGTTGCATTAGAGCCAGCTCCAGGATCAGTTGATATAGAGGATGAATGGATGGACGTGTAGTCTGGATTTCTAAGAGCTTGTTCTCTGCTGCTGCCGTTCCAGGAGTTTGCCGGCGAGGACACCTCGGACCTGTTCCTGGAGGAGAGGGAGGCGTCGCTTCGTCAGGCCCAGGAAGAGAAACACAAGATCCAGATGTCCGTCCCGGGCATCCTTAACCCGCACGAGATCCCCGAAGAGATGTGTGACTGAGCACCAGCTCTGCCAGACTGTACAGTAGTCCAAACAAACAAATCAACCCTAACCACAGAAAACACAACGAAAACCCAAGAGAGGCACTTTGAGTGTGGAGGGAGGCTGCTCCACCTCCGCAGAGCGGGCCGTCCCACCGGATGTTTGTTGACCAAAACAATGCCAACAACGTGTAAATGATTACCGCTTCACCCTGTGGCCCTTTTTACATAACCTGCGTTTTCTATGGAGACTTTTTTGTGTATTAACTTTCCAGAACTGTTAATCAAAGGTTATGTTTTGTCGGTCTCTGGCCCATCCCAAGACCTGCATGATGAGGTTGTAACGATTAGACAACTTAACCATCTTGTTTTTGTTCTGTTCCCTCGTTATCAATTTTCTTTTTTTTCTTCTTTTCTTTCTTAACCCCAGCTCTTCCCTTTTCCCTTAAATCTGTTTATATATAAATATATGATATATACAGTCTGAGCAGGTTTCTAGACCCGTGGTGTGACGAACATGAAGTGGTCTTTCAGCGGGGGATGCACCGCTCGTCCGGTGCCCCACGGCATCGTGGGAGAATGTGAATCTAACAAATTAATGAATGAAGGCGGAGAGATGCTGCTCCGTGGGTCGGCATCGGTCGCTCCAGAGTTACGCTTCACTAAAAAAAGTGCGTGGCTGCTGCCGGCAGGTTTTTTTTCTTTTTAGGGAAAACAAAACCGAATATGTGCATATCATCCCAATTGGATAGCATCTTTAATACCATGGGAACATTTTTTTTTATTTTATTTTTTATTCTATTGTTTCTTTTTTGTTGTGGGTGTGTGCGCGTGTGTGCTGTCGCCGAGTCGACATCAGCGTTTTGTTTTCCTCTAAGAGGATTGTTGCTCATTTGTGAGCCTTCATCAACAGGATGTTTTAAGGAAGCGGCGGAGGTATTTATGGGTTCTTAGTTGGTTGCATCTTTCTAACAACTCCTGTTTAACTCAGATGGCTTTTGAGATTTTTCAAATTGTACTAATTTAGATTGTTTACCATACGGTAGTGCTCCAAGATGCTACTTTATAGAGCAAAATGAAAAACAATAAAACTGGGTTTACATTTAATTTTGTATTTTTGCGTTTTTTCCAGTTCTACCTTCTTTGAGTTCAGGCCGAATAAATCAAAAGGCTTTTTTTTTGTCTGGAGAGGAAATTAATTTCAAACAAACTTCAAATAAGCACCCAATCTCTAATGGCAAATTCCCCTTCTCAAGGTGTTAAATTTGTTGTGAACATTTTGAACTGATTAAAGCTGAGAATTGTATAACCCTGCCTTTGCTCAGATTTTGTTTCTTTTTTATACAATGCTATTTTGTAGTCCACCTCTATTCCAAAATGTATTTTAGATTTTTAACCAGGTAAGTGAACTCAAAGTTTGACTAGTTTCTTTTTTGTATGTAAAATTTAAGTCAACAACCCTGCAGCTTTGAAAAAGAAAAGTTTGGACCAGGTGAACTAACATGTTGGCAGGGGGCTTAACAATGTGTCGTTCTTGTCCGGAGACATTACTCTAACATCAACATTATTCTAAAAGGAAAGTCGGAGGAGAATGATGATGATGATGGATGTCACCTGTCATCCAACGCAGTTGTTCCTGGGACATTTCCACTCGGTAGCATCTTTGGCTGAGGTCGGTGCTGTGTGAACCGACCCCGCCACTAATCCCGTTAACATGCCGGTGTTGCATTAAAGGTTGTGATGACGCCCCTTCACTGAGACGTCAAGGCACCCATCGGATGCAACTGGAGATGGGAGCTGCTGCATTCCCACTGTGGAGGCGTGGGTCTTAGGGTCTAGTGTTTTAGGGTCACCTGAAAAGTTGTTGGGGCTGCAGATCCTTGTCGAGGTCACAACTGTTGTTCCTGGAGTCGGCATCTCTTTCTCCTGGTCCTTCCCCGCTCACTGGATGCCTTGATGCTTCCATATCTGAACCCTCTGGGACCATAATTTAGTCCGGCAGTAACTGGACACACATACACTTCCTGACCCAGATCCTCAGCCATTCTCGGTATCTGCTGTCGAGGAGAAGAGGGGACAGCTGGGGTAGCGCAGCCCCCCGCCAACACCCAATAAAAAAATAAAATACAAAAAAGCCCACACCATGCCTCCTCCTGCCCTGTTCGCTGTGGGCGGGCTGGGTTATTAATATCCCTGTGAGTAAGTCGAACAGGAAGAGCCCGGTTAGCACACTCACTGGTCAGCGACTGACCCTGCTACCCAGTGGCACATACCAGGTCCCTCTGCACAGGACTTTTATACTGTTTCCACCAAACAAACAGGCTTTTAGTCATCCAGGGATGTTTTAAAAGGCCCGCTAAGCTCTTTAAAAATAAATTCACAGTGAAAGGAGTATAATCAGTGTTTGGCAATTTTTATTCCACCCTGGTTGAATTCTTTGACATCTAAGTTGGAGCAGGGGTCAGCTTACAGGTTGCAGTCAAACTGGAGCAAAGTTGATAGTTGGGAGCCCAGTTCCCCTCCCTCCGCCAAAAGGCAATACACTGCCACCCAGTGGAACGTAAAGCGGCAACACTTCATGTTCTATTGGTCACTGTGTATGTACAGTGCAGTCACGCTCTAATACAGACGGGAACGACTATACCGATAGCTCTACCAGAACAACGCAAACCGCAGCATCCACTGAATACCACAAATGCAACCAGTGTTAATGTGGATAAATTGCGATTTGCGGACTAAACAAAACGATTTGTGTCCAAACAGTAAACGCGTCATTCCCTGTTAGGCCTTTAGGCATCACTTTGGAGTTTACTGGATCCAAACCATTCCGATCTTCCAGTAAGAAGGAAAAGAACAAACTGCCGTTTCTTATCCTTTTGTAGAAACCCCTCGTCTAGCTCCAAGACTGAACCCTAAACGCACACGGCGAGGTTGATCAGTGCATTGGCCTACAAGCTGAGCTGTATCCAGACGTCTTGTATTTCCAGGACTGATCAAAGCTGCACAAATAAGTAGCTAGCTAAGTGACTGGTGATGGTGATCAATAACGTATCACCTGGGTGAAGCACAGAGGGAGGAAGCTGGGGTGATGGGAGAGAGTCCGCAACTGGATTATATGAGTGGAGCCCGTGCTTAGAGGGAAGGAGGGGGGGGGGAGCTATTTTGTTGCATTGAGCCCTGGCGAAAGGATCTCGCCTCTTCCTCGTCTTCGCGAGCTCTCAGTCAGTTGTCATGCCCGTCTCTTAGACAGCTCAGCAGCTTTTTCCCCATCGGGTCCTTTAAGTTGTCCGGATCTGAGCGTAGCGTATTTTAGATCTACAGAGAAAGAAGTTATTAAATGGGATATGATGATGATGTTGATGTTGATGTTGATTGTGTGTACGTGTATGCGTGCAAAGAGTACCTAGGTGTCTTCTCTGAACTCTGTCTGGCTTGAGCGGCACTCTTAAATTGCGCTTCCAGTCTGGAGTAGATACCCCCTGTAGGCTGCAGCAACAGCACACACACACGCACACACACACATTGCCCAGAACAAAAACAATCCGACATCAGGCAGCTGCAAAAACTAGGACAGCAGGGGTGACTGCTCAGCACCCAAATCATGACCACATGATGTGAAAGGAGAACAAACAGCCTGGTGAAAGCTACATTTCCAGCATCCTGGTGCCAAATTATATTTTGCGTGTCCATGAACAGATGCTTGCCTCTTTTGTATCCTTTGACTTGCTCTGCTCATGGTCTCCAAATCTCATCTTCGTCAGGTAGCCAATGATCTCCACCATACGACGCTGGTCTGTTTCAGAGGTACACAGAGGAAATAAAAAACAAAGCAGGAAACTACTTGATGTCAATTTAGCGGGGATGTATGAAGAAACTTGTAATTGAAACAAACATTGCTACTTGGAATTGTCAGGGATCAAGAAAGTGATCTCAGGACGTCACTTTCTTGATTGCTGACTGACCAATTGGCATTAACATGCAAAAGCCCCCTCTTGACGTCCATAAATATGTAAAAGTTAAAAGAGTAAAGTAAGAGCATTCAAAAGACTCGGCCCAATTTGAATAGGTGGCGCATACTTGATATTCCTAGAAATATGAAAGTATTAAACACAACATTCAGTCTTTACCTTCTTCTCTCTGAGCGTCCTGGTTGTATCGCATGGAGCGAGAACTGTCCCACTTATTTTTCTGGACACTCACTCTACAAAACACACCAACCGCCATTACGATTCAATAAAAAGCTGTTGGGTTTAAAACATTTAAGTCAAAGTATAAATAACAATAAACATTCTCATCCAAGAAACATCCAAAGGACCTTGTTTGACTCACGTGAAAGGTGTGTTGTCCCTGGACAGTGTCTGAGGGAAAGGAAATAAGATCAACGATGCAGATTTTAAAGTTAGTTGACCACTCGGGTGTAAATATGTTCTGCACTGTGTTATTTTAGTATACAGTTACGAGCACATGTACTATTAAGATGATTACTTTAAATCTAATGCAACTGTAAAAAAATAAATAATTTAATGATAAAGTAAAATGCAGACTTTAATAAACCACCTAAAGTGCTTATGGTTGAATTAACATAAATTGACAATAATAATAAATAACAAATAGATAAATAAGCAGTGTGTTTAATCAATGTTTTTTAAGTAGTAATGCAAAGCTGAATTATTATAATAATAATAATAATCATAATTTTGTTTGTATAGCGCTTTAAAAGTTACTCAAGGCATTTTACATGGTTAAAAAAAATACAAAATGAACAAATGAGTAACAACTTGTAGTGTGTGTATACAATTCCATATGCATCAAAGTTACATTAAATTAAATTAAAGTTACGATATTGTGAAAAGCAAAACGCCCATATCTATGTTTCAGACATTTCCAGCTGTAAATAATACCCCCTGCTACAGTACAACATGTATTACTATGCTGCAGCTTCAAAATGCATTGTTCCATACAAAAACTAAAAAACTAAAGTATTTTCAAAGTTGATGATGCATTCTGCAGTATTGTACTGCACAGAGGAAAGAACTCACTTGCTCTGTTTTGTCTTTGCGCTGGAAGTTTGGAGAGGACATTTGTTTTTTCAGAGGTCTGTGGGCCTTCTTGGCCTTCTTAGCGGCTGGAAACAGAAAACATGATAGATATACTGTGACGGCACACATCGCCATCTGCTGGCCAAAGAAACCAACTGTTTTATTACCCATCCTTGTGAGAAAGGGCTGAAAGTAACAACAGTGAAGTGATAAAAATAGACGTGATCGAAACGAGTGCCATGAGGCTCTAAATATAGAGAAAGGTTTCATTGTGTCCTCAATTTACTTTTATCATTTAAAGCGTGACAGTGGTTAGAGGAACTCAAATTCACTGAAAAACGTCATGAAAATCTGTTCATCGTGACGTCAGGACGATAAGTCACAGTAAACGAAGACCTGAAGGTACTCTGAGTGATGAAAACATGTTGTGATTATAACGTGACAAAGTGAGCATAATCATCTACTATAAGAGAGAATACACAATTATTTATTTCTCTTTTTACAAAAATGTACCAAAACACTGGCAATAAGGAAACTCTTGGGTCGATAATAAAGAGAATACATATGAAAGCACTCTCTCTTCAGCACTGTGGTCAGGCTGACAGAAAGTCACAGCTCGGTGGAGCCGTGAATTCCTACAGACCTCAGTAGTAATGACTTCATGAACTTCTTCAATGATAAGATTCTGGCTATCAGAGACAGGATTGGTGATCTCCTGCCCTCGACTACTGACTGTTTATCCTCAAGTGGACTGGCCTTGGAGGCGGCTGTGGGCACGGATGTGTGTTTGGATGCCGTTTTTCCAATAAGCCTTGACCAATTGTCTTCAACTGTTTCTGCTTCTAAATCTGGGTCTCCTGGACCCCATTCCAACGAGGCTGCACCAAGAGGTTTTGCCTCTGATTGGCACCTCTCTGCTGGATATTATCAACGGTTCTTTACTAACAGGTTATGTGCCACAGTCTTTCAAAGTGTCTGTAATTAAACCTCTTCTTAAGAAGCCAACTCTCGATCCAGAGGTGTTGGCTAACTACAGACCTATCTCTAACCTTCCCTTCCTGTCTAAGATTCTGGAGAAAGTAGTTGCAAATCAGTTGTGTGACTTTTTACATAGCAAATGTTTATTTGAGGACTTTCAGTCCGGATTTAGAAAGCATCATAGCACAGAGACAGCACTGGTGACAATTACGAATGACCTTCTAGTTGCATCAGATAGGGGACTTGTAACTGTTCTGGTCCTGTTAGACCTTAGTGCTGCGTTCGACACCATTGACCATGACATTTTATTACAGAGACTAGAACAGGTGATTGGTATTAAAGGTACAGCACTAAGCTGGTTTAAGTCGTATTTATCAGATCGATCTCAGTTTGTATATGTAAATGATGAAGCCTCGATGAACACCAGCGTTCATCATGGAGTTCCACAAGGTTCTGTGCTTGGACCAATTTTATTCACCTTATATATGCTTCCTTTAGGCAATGTTATCAGGAAACACTTGATAAGCTTTCATTGTTATGCCGATGATACCCAGCTATATATAGATCGATCAAGCTAGATGAAACCAACCAGGTGGCTAAACTTCAAGCCTGTCTCAAAGACATAAAAACCTGGATGACCTGCAACTTCCTGATGTTGAACTCGGACAAGACTGAAGTTATTTTGTTTGGCCCAGAACATCTGAGAAATCAATTATCGAATGATAATGTTTCTCTTGATGGCATTGCTCTGGTATCCAGCACCACCGTGAGGAATCTAGGAGTTGTCTTTGATCAAGACTTGTCCTTCGACTCCCACGTGAAACAGATCTCAAGGACTGCCTTTTTTCATCTACGCAACATTTCAAGGATCAGGAACATCTTATCTCCAAGGGATGCAGAAACGTTGATTCCCGCATTTGTTACTTCAAGACTGGATTACTGTAAGTCTGTATTATCAGGCTGCTCTGCTAAGTCTCTTAGGTCTCTCAAGTTGATCCAGAATGCTGCAGCTTGTGTACTAACGAGGACTAGGAGGAGAAATCACATTACTCCTGTATTAGCTGCTCTCCACTGGCTTCCTGTAAGATCGAGAATTATATTTAAGGTCCTTCTTCTTACCTACGGGGCCTTAACTGGTGATAACCATTGTATCTTAGGGAGCTTATAGTACCATATTGTCCCACCAGAGAGCTGCGCTCAATGAATGCGGGGCTACTTGTGGTTCCTAGAGTCTTAAAAAGTAGGATGGGGGCCAGAGCCTTCAGTTATCAAGCTCCTCTTCTGTGGAACCTGCTTCCACTTTCAGTCCGTGGGGCAGACACAGTCACCTCATTTAAGAGTAGACTTAAGACTTTTCTCTTTGATAGTGCTTATAGTTAGGACTGGCTCGGGTTGGCCCTGGTCCAGCCCCTAGATATGCTGCTATAGACCTAGACTGCTTGGGAACATCTTAGGATACAATGAGCTTCTCTCTCCTCTTCTCTCTCTCCTTTTCTCCTCTCTATCCTTCTGGATGAATTAATGTCTCTTCAATGCACATTACTAACTACTACTTCCCAGGAGCCTCTGTGCTTCCTCTCCTAAAGCTTCCATGGATCGTGGCTGTCTGGAGCTGGTCCTGCTCCCTGTCATAGCAGCCCTGCTGATGCCCCTCCTCTCTACCTCCTTCTGCTGACATGGATCGTGGTCTATGCCTACTACTTATTACATGAATCATTTCTGTCATATTCATTGAATGTGCTGTAACTCTGTTACGTTGATTCTGTACACATGACATCTATTGTTTCTGTCTATCCGGGGAGAGGGATCCTCCTCTCTACTGAAGGTTTCTTCTCTTTTTTCCCTGTGAAAGGGTTTTTACTATTCTTTTTGGGGGAGTTTTTCCTGATCCGATGTGAGGTCCTGGGACAGGGATGTCGTATGTGTACAGATTATAAAGCCCTCAGAGACAAATTTGTATTTGTGATTTTGGGCTATACAAAATAAACTGAATTGAATTGAAACAAGATTCGAGCACACTCTCTGGTCCCCCTTCTTGAAGATGGGAACCACCACCCGGTCTGCCAGTCCATGGGCACTGTTCCCGACCCCCATGCGACATTGAAGAGGCATGTCAGCCAAGACAGCCCAACAACGTCCAGCACCCTCAGCTTCTCAGGGCGGATTTCATCCACCTCCGGCGCCATACCACCAAGGAGCTTTTTGACTACCTTAGCGGCCTCTGCCAGGGATATGGGTGCAACCACCCCCAAGTCTTCAGGCGCTGCCCCCTGTTCAGGGGACATGTTGACCGGGTTTAGTTTGAGTTTGGTTCCAGAGCCATCGCTGTGCGTGGAGGTGAGCCCAACTATATCTAGCTGGTACCGCTCCACCTCCCGCACCAGCTCTGGCTCCTTCCCCGCTAGCAAGGTGACATTCCATGTCCCTAGAGCTAGTCTATGTCGCCGGCGATTGGCTCGCCCAGGCCCCCTGCCCGGCCCGCCGCCTGGTCTACATAGCACCCGACCCCGATGTCTGTCCCTGTGGGTGGTGGGTCCACAGGGTGGCTGCACCATGATGTTTCTTTGGGCTGAGCCCGACCAGGCACCATGGGCGAAGGTCTGGCCATCAGACGCTCGCCGACGAGCTCCCCTCCCGGGTCTGGCCCGGTTTCCCTAGTCCGGGCGAGGTAGCTTCATTCCGTGTTCTGGGTATTTGAACCGCTCTTAGTCTGGGCTCTCCCCCGAGACCTGTTTGCCTTGGGAGACCCTACCAGAGGCTGATGCCCCGGACAACATAGCTCCCAGGATCATTGAGCCACTCAAACTCCTTCACTGCGTTAAGGTGGTGATTCGCGAAGGGTATCACACTACTCAGCCTCCCGGGAAAAGCTTTGGTCGGAGGGAGGCTCCGACCGTTTGTCGAACCTCGGATTCAAGACGAACAGTGCGGGTTTCGTTCTGGCCGTGGAACAGTGGACCAGCTCTTTACCCTCGCAAGGATACTGGGAGTTTGCCCAACTAGTCTACATGGGCTTTGGGGACTTGGAGAAGGCTTTCGACCGGTTCCCTCTGGGCTTTTTGTGGGGGTGTTGCTGCGTGCAATCTGGTCTCTGTACGCCTGCAGTAGGAGCTGTGTTCGTATCCTCGGTAGTAAGTCAGACACATTCCCGGTGGGTGTTGGCCTCCGCCAGGGCTGCCCTTCATCACCGGTCCTATTCGTGACTTTCATGGACAGGATATCTAGGCGCAGCCGGGGGGCGGAGAACGTCAGGTTCGGGGATCTCGGGATAGCCTCTCTGCTGTTACCAGAGGATGTGGTCCTGTTTGCCTCCTTGGACCATAGCCGCTAGCATTCACTGGGGCGTTTTGCAGCCGAGTGTGAAGCGGCAGGGATGAGAGTCAGTGCCACGAAATCTGAGGCCATGGTGCTCTGCCGGAAACGGGTGGATTGTTCCCTCCGGGTGGGGACGGAGTGCCTACCACAAGCGAAGGAGTTCAAGTATCTCGGGGTCTTGTTCACGAGTGAGGGTAAAATGGAGCGGGAGATCAACAGGCGTATCGGTGCGGCTGCAGCAGTAAAACAGGCGTTGCACTGAGCCGTATTGGTGAAGAAGGAGCTGAGCCAGAAGGCGAAGCTCTCAATTTACTGGTCAGTCTACATCCCAACCCTCACCTATGGTCACAAACTTTGGGTTGTGACCGATACAATCGGCCGAAATGAGTTTCCTCCGTAGAGTGGCCAGGCTCAGCCTAATGCTGCGTTCACACTAAACGCGGCGCGAATATTCGCGGTACGTTACTCACGTCACGTTACTCGCGACACGTTACTCACGTGAGTTTACTCCCTCGACTTTATGTGGTTAATTTGCGTCATTCACTCCTCGCTTTACTCGCACCTGAAAGGGGGCGGGGCTTATCTCTGTGGCTTATCTCAATAAAAACAGTACCGTTTCCACCATCCACCATTGAAGTAACCACTAGTTCTGCTTTAAACTAATTGTGGAAGTCCCTCAAACGTTGGACCATCATACGCACCCGTGTCTGGGTTCATAATAGCAGCAGTTCGATTCAGCACCGGCAGGACGGCAGTGATGACGCGCGGAGCTTGTCAACGCTGATTGGCTTTCGCCCCATAAATTTCCACCCAAGTTGGAAAATTTCAACTTGCATTCACATTCGCATCACCCGGCGGAAATTTGCATCATTTGCAACCATTCACGTCTGTGCATTGACTTTACATGTAATCCACTCGCGCGAATAATTCACGCCGCGTTCAAACAGGGTGAGGTGCTCGAACATCAGGAGGGAAGTTGAGCCACTACTCCTTTGTGTCGAAAGAAGTCAGGTGAGGTGGTTCGGGCATCTAATTAGGATGCCTCCAGGACGCCTCCCTTTAGAGGTTTTCCATGCACGTCCAACTGGTAGGAGGCCCCGGGGAAGACCCAGAACACGTTGGAGGGATTATATCTCCCAGCTGGCCTGGGAACGCCCCGGGATCCCCCAGAATGAGCTGGTAGATGTTGCGGGTGAGAGAGAAGCCTGGGTCAGCCTGCTGGACCTGCTGCCACCGCGACCCAACCCCGGATAAGCGGAGGAAAATGGATGCATGGATGAAACAAGATTGAAATCATACTCTCTAAACTAAAAAGAAATGTAATTTGAATTGACATCAAACACGAACACTAAGCTTGTTTACAAGATATTTATATATCATCTATAGAAGTATAAAGTGCATCTTTATAAACAGTTGATTGGACTGAAAACAAAATAAAACAAACGCACGCACAAACGAGAGCAACAAAGCTTCCCCACCTTGTTTCTTGGACAGCTCCTCTTCGTCCCCCACCTCATCCTCGGTGACCTCTGACCCCGTGGTGTACTCCTCATCCTCTGACAGGAGGGTCTGCTGCCTCTGGAAGGGTGAAGGTCACACATTCTAGATGTTACCACTCAGCTGCTCGATGACACCGACTGCCATAAATATTATTCATGTAATTATTTAATATGCTTGTTTACATATTATTATTTGCACAACTTCATATTTATCACAGTTTCATAAATATTGATTTTGTTTGGATTTATACTTGATAGGAACTATCTTTACGTCCGATACGTCGTGACAAGCTCCTAAAGAAGACATGTGTAACGTTAGACGTTTCTGTACTCTGTAAGATTTAAGTTTAAAGTGACAACAAAGTGTTCGTTTTTGAAGATTATCGTTTTTTAGTCTACTCATTTCCCTCTGTGCAGCCAGCGAGGTATGTTATTTATGGTAATGTTTCATTTTGTGTTAATGTTTTCGTCATTTCAGGGAATGTGAAGGCCAGCTTATTTTGTGTATGTTGACATGTACATGACGGTGGTGTTGACTGAGGAATGAATAAATCCATCAGTAACAGAAGAAATAAGGTGTTGTGTATTTCTTGGAGGGAGTAATACCGACTTTATAGTCTTCACACCTGACTTCACACCTGACTTTATCGACCAGAAGATTTTGGTTAAAGCGCCGCGGTTGTGATTGTGAAGGCGGCTGGCTGAATAAAATGTGATGAAGGGAATGAGGGTAAAAGCTCCTACCAGTTGCAGACTCCAGTTTTTCAAAAGGGAAAACTGGTTGAAAAGAAAAAGAAAGAAGTCAGAATAAGAAAAATGTACATGCTGGTGGAAGATAAGTACGAGATGGAAAGAAACGCTGAGAATCAGAGAGAGTGGACTCACAGTGCTGCCGTCTCCTCTCAGAGGTCCCAGCAGTGTTGGCTCCAAGAGGACCTTGCAGTCCTGAACCTTTTCTGCACTGGATGGACTCACCTCCGTACTAACACACAAGATAAAAGATTTTTATCCGAACCTTTCATAATGAGTAGCCCTGCAAACACACACACACACACACACACACACACACACACACACAAACACTGATGGTGCTTACCCTTCTGCAGGTGGTGTGTGTGACAAACACACTGCGTCTCTGTGCAGCAGCAGGTCATTGAGGACTCTGGTCTGGGCTGAGGTCCCCTCGTCGCAGGTCTCGTCATCTGGGACGTTCACTATGTGGTCGCGCATCTTACATCCCTTAACACACAAACACATTTATACACTTTTTTTGGTTCAAGTGAGGCGCTTCAGACAGACTTCCGCTCACTGGTTGCAAAAAAAACAAGACGGCAACGGCCAAAGTTCAACATGGCAATCTCCGCTACTTATATACACATTACAAATATTTGTACCTTTACCTCGCCGTCAGACAGCTTTTTCTGACGGGGAACTGAAGCCGTTATCCAGACCCAAAAAAAAATAAATTAATTAATTTGACCTCTCAGAAGACTGGAGTTGCTGGGTTATCACTGCCTTGAACAGTTTGTTTGTGTTATTTTGTGACTTTAAAAGGTGACATTGAATTCACCAAAGTCACACACAAAGATTTTTTTAGGAGTCTAAAATATGTTTGGCTGCTACCCCGTGTCCAAAGCAGTCCAGTCATTTAGAACCGTGCCGGTACTCTTGTCTGTTTCTCTAAACTGGGGGTATGTCAGGCGCCATCTACTGTGGGTATTTACAACCCCACATCAAAACACCTTAACTTTCCCTTTAACTGCATCAGGATGTCCTGAAGCTTTGACACATGACTTGATGTGTGTACACACAGCAGATTTAATATTGGGGTTAGTGAGGGGACATTAAAGACATTCGGATGACAAGTAACAAACTGAATGAACTCACTTCGAGTTAGAATACCCTTTCCTTTCCTCTCTTTGTTTTTACACTCTCTTTGTCTTGGGGAAACTGTAGTAAAAAAAGCTAACAATTAGTTCAATTCTGTGGTAAATACAAAACTGCCCCATTGCTGAGAAATCACTATGAAAGAGCATGTGATCCCATGATGCACTATTATAATAGCGGTTACACAAGTCCACCTCTTTGTGCAGCCGTTTCTCGCTCGGTGACCTCTGCGTCATCTGTGAGCTGCATTTATTCACAACAAGGCTCGGTCCCAGCATGCAGTGGGACGGCACTCTGAGCAGATTACTTTACGAGACAAGTAGAGGATTTAGAAAAGTACACAAATGGTTACATCAAGCATTGACATGGGCAGCATTTCCTTCATCCAACTGCTTTACTGACCAGACTCAATATTACGCAAGTTAACTTTAAACCAACTGGATTCCTTTCTTTTTCTTTTTTATAGAATATCAGTACACACATAGCGTGTGTTTGTGTGTGAGTGTCCATACCTTGGGCATACCGGATGGGTCAAAGCGGAGAACCCTCTGGTTGCAGCAGGGGTAAATTCCTGCACCATGCCAGCCTTTCTCAGTACCCATGCAAGAGTACAGCACACTGTCTGGGTGGTACTTGCAATGGGTCAGCTCTGCACACACAAACACCTACACCAACACACACACACACACACACACACACACACACACACACACTTAGTCAATAAGTGTTCATGTCAACTACACACCAAACCTTCCATGCCGTAGACAAACACACACCTGCTGGCATCGGGAGCAGGTCAGGTAGTTAATGGTACCCCAGATTCTCCAGTAGACCAGGACCCAGGACTTGAGCTCCTCATACAGGCCAGGGATGTATTCGTGCACATCCCAGCTCTTCTGTCTGAAAACATGCACACACACGGTTTACACACAGACTATGATCAAGACCACTTTAAAAAAGGAAAACGGGACACGTTTCTGTTGTCCACGCATTATTGCTGACAGTTGAATAAACACAGAAACTATGAGCACATGCATCTTGACCATGCAAAGGACACTGCTGTAATACTTAGTGTGCGAATAGACGATCTCTCCGCGAACATTGATGTTGATTTTCCCTGGAACGCAAGAAATATTCCTCTCCGTGTCTTTGGTCAGCAGTTTGAGGCAGAGACCACACCTGGGATTAAACACACAAATAGTGAGGCTGACACCAAATTGAGTATCCAATAATCCAATATAGTATCCAATATCCAAAAATAGCTAGTAATTAACGCTGTTGCTCAACAGTAAAACTCAGAGACTCACTGCTGCTGCTGCTGCTCACCTGTAGAGAGTCGAGGCGTTTCCCGGTGAATCTCTGCCCTGGTAGTTGGGATTGAAGAGACACTCAATTTTCTTCTGAAACAATTTGCTTTAAGAAGGGAAATACAATTTCCAGCGTGATTGATGTTGTCAAAAATAGCAGTCTCTTTCATGTAAATTAACCTACCGACTAAATGTGTGAGGATGACATGTTGTAATAGACTTCTCTCCTCACATTACATTCATCTAGGAAGTATTGATTACTTGTAATACAAATCCAACAGGGCTCAACAACAAGGATTGCCTGCTTGCCCAGAGCAAGGACAAAAGTAGATCTAGCAACTCATTTGCTGATCGGGCAAATAAAAAAAAAAAGAATGACCCCGAAATCAATATACTTTCATCTTACCTGTAGTGGTATTCATCAATCTAGATTGTTTTGTTGGGAGTTGTCTAGGTTTAGAGATATCTGCCTTCTCTCCAATATAATTGAACAGTATAGATATGGGTTTCCAGAAATCATGATCTGGTTAATCAAGATAATCCACAGACCTTGTTGTGAGCAGTTTCATGAAGGAACTATTTTCTTTTAACCATAGTTCCAGATTGGTCCTGATTTTTGGGCTGAGCTTTTTAATTACATTTTTGACGCTTTGAGCATCACAAGCCGACAGCCATTTAGTCCCGATATTGCCAGCACTCGGCCGTAAACCTAACTCTAACTCTAACATTAACCCTACTCTACATTGATAAATAGCACTAAATGTAAAAATAAAATGATATTTGTTTGAAACTGTCCCTTTAAACAATAATCTTTTTTTTCCCCCAGAGATGGTGATGGATGTAGCCAAGGAGCCGTCTCACTTCCTTTTCATCTCTATTTAGAGTTGCACGTGCGCAGTACCAGGCACTTGCGAGAATATGGCAGAAGGCAAAGAAAAATGTTATGAGCATTTCAACTAGTTTAGTTGGGTCGCTTTGGGGAAAAACTCCAGATTAATTTATGTAAATAAAGATTAAACATGACAGTTAACTTTGGTCTTAGTTGTTTCTTTGATATCTGCTAATAAATAAAGAGGAAAGTAGATTTCTGACCCACTTGCCCGATTAAACACGTAAACTCAATATTCCGTATTCCCACCATGTTACCTCTTGAACTTATCTTTTTTGTCCCTGATGTCGTCGGCCTCGTTGTGGCTGAAAAGCTCAGTGATGCGCGTTGCCAAGTTGCTGTTGATGCAGTTCATGTTGCAGGGTGTGGCCACGATGGCGCTCATGTGTTTGTGGCAGTACTGGATGCACTCCTCCACCTGAACGTGGACAAACACAAACCGTTCTTATAAGACCTTTCACGGCAACGGTAAACTGAATTTTCAATGATCCTACAAAAATGCTACTGAAACTCCACTGTGGAATTGCTACTGTAATGTTAGCTCTCCTTACAGAGCAGTGGTCTAAATAAGTCTTGGGGGCAAAAGAGCGTCTACACTCTTAACATACATGCAACATCAACTTAACAAAGCCTTATGTATGGGGCCTCTGGTTTTTCCTGGACTGGGATACATAAACAATTATCAGTTGTAAAACATAGACATTTGCAAGCTGTTGAATATTATTAAGGAATATGTTGTTGCCAGGCATACATTTTATTTGGATTCTTTTTAATATGAAAAACAAAAGGCCCGATGTACGTCACCACACCCAGCGTCACAACACTTACTAACGTATCCATCTTCAAGAACTCGGAGGAGATCAGGATTGAGATCACATTGCTGGGCTCTGTAACCGACAAACACCACGTGACCAACCAAGCAAAACCCCACAACAGACACACAACACAGAACACACAGCCAGTGGCCTACCAAACACACACCACATTTAGTGACCAGTAAGTCAAGGGCCATCCGAGTGTTTAAACAAACAGTCACTCTCATGTGTAAGAATGTGATATTTGCTGTTGCTTTACAGTTTGTCCGGGGATTTACCGAGGCGGGGTTTGTCCTTGTTCCTCTCCCCCGCGGAGTTCCTCCTGACATAGTTCATGAGCCAGTCGAAGATCTGCACGTCACAGTGGACGGAGATGTCCACCTCCTCCCACCTCTGGGGGTCCACAGACAAGTACTCGGCGAAATAACGCATCTCTTTGACCAGGAGATCTCTGGGACAAGTGAAGTCTTGCTTCAGGTTCTTAGTCTCGTCGCACACATGGATGACCATGTTGGGACTGTGAGGAGAGAATTCAAATCCACCATTTAAAAAGATATATTTAAACTGGTAAACAACACAAAAACACAGAACTTCAAACATTTTAAAGCGTGTGAGTGATTCCTAATGAATAGGCTTTTTATACATAAGGCGGAGTATCATTTAAAGATTCTATAGACAATAGTGGGAGTCTTTCTATTGCTTTCTAAAGTCTCTGAACATGAATAGTGCAAACAGAGCTAACAGTGCAAACAACGCAAAAACGGCAAACAACGCTAACAAACAGCACAAACAGCGCTAATAGTGCAAACAACGCTAAAAGTGCTAACAGTGCAAAGAGCGCTAAGGGGCCGATCACACCATCGCTAGAATTGTGTTGTGTGTTTTCTGATGGTACGGCTGGTAGCCTTCTGGCAGTTTTTAAACGCCCATAAAAGTTCCAATATTTTCAATTCACACAGAGTGGGAGTGACTTCAAACACCACTATATCTAAAAATAGTTCATAGTTGCTCTTAATCACGTATATTTCACCTTTAAAGATAAAGCATTTTTTATTAATGTAGGTTTACAGACGTCTTTGTAAAGACTGAGGATGAGCTCTCAATACTTACTCTCGTGGCTTCTGAGGTTTGTCATCCTCCTCTGCTGCTGAGACTCTTCTCTCTTTCTTCTCCACGGCACAAACCCTTCCTGTGGGCGCCGATTTGGAGCCTGCTGATGCCAGCATAAAAAAAAACTATGTAAATATACTCTGGATACAGCTTTTAGTAGTCCGTGTCTCTTGACAAACTTAGCTGTGCCTGAACTGTTTTATCTAGTAAAGCAAAAGGCATAGTCAAAATGTTCAATTAACTCCCCGGCTGAAATGAGAACTAACTGCATTTTAGACTGGATAGAACTTAAATGTTTCATGTGAGAGGAAAAAGCTGTAACACCAGCAAATGAGATGAGATGACAGTCTTATAACAGTTAAGTTAAATTTAAGCCCTTTTTAATACCACATAGAATACAATTAAAGCCCAAAAGTATCGGCCAAAGTATGATGGAAGGATGTTATCTGACCTGTAACCTTACCACTGCTCTGGCTGCCTCCTGTCTCCACCACCTGCCCAGCATCCAGCAGCGTAGTCAGGCTGTCCGAAGGCGAGGTGCTCCCTTCTGTCAGGGCATTACATTGGTTGTCCACATGAGGAAAACCCGTGGCGCTCTTCAGCTCCTCAAATCGACGGGCACACTGTGAGATCACATCAGTGACACAGTATTATTTCTCAGCAACAAGCCAGGCCTCATGTCTCTAAACCACTGGAATGATTGATGGATGGGATCGTTGGACAGACGGAGGGGCAGATGGATGGAAGGATGGAAGCACTCATATGCTTCCAGTTACCTCCTTGGGAGTGAATCCTGGAACTAGCTTTGCTACGTTGTCCCAGTTTATGGGCTGGGGCACTCCCCACAGAGAGCCCAGCACCATGTCCAGAACCAGGATGTTGTTGTCATAGGGAAAGTTGTTGTTGTCCGAGCAGAAGCGGCTCATTTTCTACAGAGAGACGGGAAACCAAAGGCAGTAAGTCAGCATTGGGCGCCTACATCTGCCTGGTTGTTGTATCCAAATTAGAGCTATTTCATTGCTGGTCGATGAACAGAAAATGAATTGCCAACTGTTTTAAACAATCGCTTAAATCTCATTTACGTTGTTTTATGACATTTTAATGGGTATCTTTTTTTTTTTTATTGTATTACCAATTTATAGACCGAGCAATGAGATAATAATTACATTACATTTAGCTGACGCTTTTATTCAAAGCGACTTACATGATATACAGTAGACCGTAGACACAGCAACGGTGAGCAATTAGGGTTAAGTGTCTTGCTCAAGGACACAACAACACGGACTGGCTGAGTCGGGGTTTGAACCACCAATCCTCTGATTGAAAGTCAGACCTGCTAACCCACAGTCGCCCTAATTACCACATCAACGCCACATCTCTCAAGTGAAATGGGGTCCGACAGCAATAAACATTTGATGACATTATTATGAGGTATTGCATCAATACTGAATATTGTGTACCGTCTAGTCACAATTGAGAATATAGATAGTCATCATCATCTTATCACTCTCAGTTTAGCCACTTTAAAAAAAAAAGGTCAGCCATATTTCTAAATTAACATTAACCCTTTTGTTTGGTGTTTGGTGGCTGTGCAATGCGTGATTTACTCGACATGAATATATAAATTAATATGATTTATTTTTATTTTTAGCATTGAACACATCACAGGTCATGACTTCCTAATGGGTCTGCATAGCTTTTCTCTGATTTAATTTTAAGCAACAGCCAAAGGTCGAGAATTTAAGCATTTTACATCCATTTGTTGATACGAGATGAATCCATGGCAAGTTATACAATAGAGAAACTTAATAGTGACGCCAGCGCAGGCCCCTCTGTCCTCCTCCTCCTGCTGCTGCATCAACATCAGATGCGTTCATGATCAAATTAAATATACTGCTTGTCTACGCGTAGGGTGATTCAAACCGTAAGAAGGATACGATGTTGGTGACATACTTATCTGGTGTCGGAGATGTTCCTCCCCGTCGTCTCGTAAACTAAGCCGGTGCCCGTTTATGTCATGCTGTACGGGTGGTGCTGATGCTGCGGGTTGACTTCTACCGGCTACTGTAGCTAATGCTGGCCAGCTAACTTTGAGGGACAGGATGTGGTGCCTTCAGGTATTCCTCGTAAAATCCAAATTGTAATCCCCATACTACGCGTCACGACCAATAAGACCACCATAGCCCTCGCGATGCAGTCAGTGGCATTGTACTGCAGTTGTTGATGGGTGCTGCTGTTTTTCTTCCAAATAATTGTACAATGCAACCTGTAGAAACAATTTTGCTCACGTTTTATCGTCGAATTGGGAAAGTCTTGCCAAGTCTTCAAAGTTAAGTAAGGGACAATTCTGAAAGATATAAAAAAAAGAAAAGAAAGTGGAGCATAAATTGTGAAGCTTGAGTTAAAGTAACGTTGCTATATCCAAGGTCAAAAATTCTCCCATTAGCACATCCGCACTCTTAACTACAGTTTTTTTTGTAATAGCCCAGGAAGGCAGCATTAGCTGCAACCAGCTAGCTAGGTTAGCTAGCATATGAGGTGGCAAAGAACCGTTAAGTGCCTACTTATCACGGTCGTTAGTAAATGTTTATTCCAGGTAGCTCGGGGACATTTTATCGACAGGCTGTCCTGTCGGAATGCAAACTCAGCGGTCAAGTCCTCAACTAATAACGCTGTTTGTTTAGTTAGTCAGAATCTGCGGACTCCCCGTTGTCGCACTGCAGCTGGTTATGCGTCCTGTTGCTTAGAGACAGCTGCCGTAAAACCAGCGCTTCTGCCACTAGTCCCCGGACTTAATATGACATTACATTACATTATATGAAAATAAATTAATTCAATACTAACTATTATATCAATACCATAAAAATAAAAATTAAACAAAATAACCTATATTGGTCCTAAGGGTGGATATTAACGTTGAGATGTTATTTATGTGAAATGTAACGCTATTACCCGTCAAACCTACTTTATCTTCAAACTTTCCTCTGGATGAAGGGATTAGTGAGCTAGCTCCCCACTAGAGAGCTGTGCTCACTGAATGCACCACAAGTCCCCATAAAATGTGGGATGAGAGCCAGATCCTTCAGTTATCAAGCTTTCAGTCCAGGGGACTCCCTCAACACATTTAAGAGTAGACTCTTCTCTCTGATAGCACTTATAGTTAAGGCTGGCTCAGGTTTGCCCTAGTCCAGCTTCTTGATATGCTGCTATACTGCTGGGGATCTTAGGATCCTCTTCTCTCTCTCCCATTCTGGGTGAATTCATGTTTCTCCAATACACACTACTAACTCGATTTCTACCCTAGTTTCGGAGTCTTTGTGCTTTCTCGCCTCATGTTTCCATGGATCTTGTCTGTGTCTGGAGTCGGTCCTGCCTCTTCGGCCCTGCCTCCTGTGCCCTGCTTCCTCCTACGTATGCGTAGAGATTGTAAAAGCCCTTTGAGACAAATTTTGTATTTATGATTTTGGGCTATACGAAATCTACTGAATTTAATTGAATTACACAAAAAGGCAGAACCATAATTTTTTTCAATATTTATTTTCAAAATAATTATATTAAATATTTACAAAATTACAATCTGTGACTAACAAACAGCTGAAAATGTGCAAAATGAGCAATTGAGAATCCAATCCCATTTGCCACACAAAGAAAACAATGCAGAGGACCAAGCAGAAGACAAGTGAGAACAAGACATGATTACATCATGAAACTTTGTCCTCACACTGTCAAGTACACAGATGATGTAGCAGTGCGTCTCATTGACTTAGACATTGAGCTAATTATTGTTATTGAACAATATCAAGATATTACATCTTAAATCAGACACGATGTTAAGAACGGCAGGGTACCGTATTTAGATAACACACTAAACTTTCTTTCTTTAAAAAAAAATGGAAGAATAACGTCCCAATTTCAGACACATTGATTCTAAACAGGACAGCAAAACAGGGAACCTGTGTATGGAAACCGTTTTTGACCGTTAAACTTATCACAAGGTCCAGCTGGTATTCGATGATTTGAATAATAAGCAGAGGAACTACTTTGAGAAATTCTCAATGGAGGTCTATGGTGTTTCCCCGAATATCCACTATCAACTGATGAGTCAAGCTTCGGAGTTAAAGGCTGCAAACGAATACTGACTGAGCCAACCAATGTTGTGAAGACACACATTACTTTCATACAGAGAAAGGGACGCACACACAAAACATCACAAGTCAGTCTTCTCTGGGATGATCAGCACCGTGCTAGAGGGCACACTGGAGCCAGGTGTTCCTGGACTGAAGAGGAGGGGCGTTTCTCTGTACACCGACTCCAGCAACACTTCTGTGGAGACCGAGGCGGCGGCTGTACCGAGGCCCGGGGTGAAGCCTGGAGCGGGGTTGGACTGTGGGTGTGCTGCAGTGTTCCCTTGCTGCTCCTCGGCAAGCCTTTCCATCTCCGCGTGCTTTAGGCCCCTCCTCTTGCCCAGGACCTTGACGTAGTTGGCGGGGACAAGTCCCGCGGCCTGGCCGTCCACACTGGCCAGCAGCCAGCCGCGCACCTTGGGCTGGTGCTCTGAACACAGGGAGGAGAATCAAAGGTCACAATCTGAGCTCATCAAGATACAGTAAACACCAACTATCTCAGTTATTTTTTTCCAATATTGACACTTTGGTTGTGTCGCAGCACTTATAATACCACATGGACAGGAAAACTGAGAACCCCACCTCTTCCTTATAAGGATAATATCCTCCATGACTGTATACATGTAATTTAAATGTTGTAACATTAATATAAATCTTGAAAAAATACTTCAACTCCACTGCTTGTGGATAAAAAAAACAACCAGGTGAGAAAACCAATAAAGCAACTTCATGACATTAAAATCAAGTTTTGCCACTGAACACTGCAACATTGGCCATAACGTAGTGCAACCCGGAGTGTTTAACCAATGTCCAGCAGTCGTTAAAAGACCCCTCACCTTTGGGGGCGAGATTCAGCATGTCTCCGGCCCGCACAGAGATCTCCTCCTCAGACGCGGCTAAAAAGTCATACTCTGCTCGGGCCACCACGTGGTCATCCTCTCCACTGGCCCAGTTAGTGGCTGGATAAAGAAACGCAAAACACATCGTTAGAAGAAGAAGAGTAATAGTAGTGACCTTAATCAGTTTCAGAGAGATCAGTGAAGTCTTATCGATACCATCTAGAGCAGTGGATCGCAGTTTGCCACTGGATGGCGCAAGTTTTCATTTCAGGTCATTTGTAAAGCCAAAAGCTGGAAATCAAGCCAATCAAATGTTGTCTGCCCCCTCTGAAATCTATGAAGAACACTGATCCAGTGGTACCAGGCAATAGACATATGTAAATTGCCATGTGACCTTAATCCCTGACTATTTTTAAAACTTTTTAATAAATAATAACTCTTCATAAAAAGGAAAATCTGGGGACCTGAAATTTTGACCCGGTTTCTTTCTTTAATATTACCAGTGTTATTCTTGTTGATTTATTGTTTCTTATATAGTGCATCTGGAAAGTATTCACAGCGCTTCAATTTTCCCACATTTTGGTATGTTACAGCCTTATTCCAAAATGGATTAAACATTTTTTTTTCTGAAATTCTACACACAGCACCTCATAATGACAAAGTGAAAAAGGGTTTTGGGAAATTTTTGCAAATGTACCTAAGTATTCACAGCCTTTGCCATGACACTCAAAATTGAGCTCAGGTTCATCCTGTTTCCACTGATCATCCTTGAGATGTTTCTACAACTTGATTGGAGTCCACCCTGCTATATTCAGTTGATTGGACATGATTTAGAAAGGCACACACCTGTCTACATCAGGTCCCACAGTTGACAGTGCATGTCAGAGCACAAACCAAGCCTTCAAGTCCAAGGAATTGTCTGTAGACCTCCGAGACAGAATTGTATGGAGACACAGATCTGGCAAAGAAACAAAATGTCTTTGGCCTGAATGCCAAGCGTCATGTCTGGAGGAAACCAGGCACTGCTCATCAGCTGGCCAATACCATCCCTACAGTGAAGCATGGTGGTGGCTGCATCATGCTGTGGGGATGTTTTTCAGCGGGAGGAGTGGCTTCGGGATAACTCTGAATGAGTGGCCCAGCCAGAGCCCTGACTTGAACCCGATTGAACATCTCTGGAGAGATATGAAAATGGCTGTGCACCGACGCTCCCCATCCAACCTGATGGAACTTGAGAGGTTCTGCAAAAATAGGTGTGCCAAGCTTGTAGCATCATACTCAAGAAGACTTGAGGCTGTAATTGTGCTTCAACAAAGTATTGAGCAAAGGCTGTGAATACTTACGTACATGTTATGAATACTTATATTTTCGTTCTTTATTTTTAATAAATTTAAAAACTTTTTGATCAAGCTTTTTTTACTTTGTCATTATGGGGTGTTGTGTGTAGAATTTTGTGAAAAAATATTTAATACATTTTGGAATAAGGCTGTAACATAAAATGTGAAAAAAGTGAAGCGCTGTGAATACTTTCCGGATGCACTGTAGTTTGCTTGTTTTTGTTAAATCTTTGACTCTGATATCTTTGATATTATTGTAATTTGTGTTATTGTTGATTTACTGTTTGTTTTTGTTTTTTATATCTTTGACTTGTCAATCATTGTTATTGTCATTAATAGTGTTATTGTTGTGGATTTACTGTTCTTTGTAGCTTGCATGTTTTTGTTCCCTTTTTGGCTTTAGATTTTCATTACATATTTGTTTTTTACATTGTGATGTAGTGTTTTAGTTGGCACCCCGGGAAGAGGAGTTTCTACCTTGTTAATAACGGGAATTTCGGGTAAATAAAATACATACACCTTTACTCCAGCAGGCTAATTTCATCCCCTGCCAGCAGTAATTGGGATTTGATGAAAATAACATTGGCAATAGCTTGGGCCTAGAGGGCACAATTGCTGGTCGATGAACAGAAAATGAATTGCCAACTGTTTTAAACAATCGCTTAAATCTCATTTACGTTGTTTTATGACATTTTAATGGGTATCTTTTTTTTTTATTGTATTACCAATTTATAGACCGAGCAATGAGATAATAATTACATTACATTTAGCTGACGCTTTTATTCAAAGCGACTTACATGATATACAGTAGACCGTAGACACAGCAATGGTGAGCAATTAGGGTTAAGTGTCTTGCTCAAGGACACAACGACATGGACTACCGGAGCCTGGGATCGAACCACCGATCCTCTGATTGAAAGACTTGCTAACCACAGAGCCACAGTCGCACCCCAAATCTTGAACATTAGTCTCACCGTTCTCTTCAGAGCCAGGGCCTGAGCTCAGCAGTTTCCAGATTAAGTAGGGTCCCCCCAAGACTACGGCAAAAAACAGAAAGATTGGCCAGGACTTCACTGGCTGAACCTCGATTCCTGCCCTATCCCCGCCGGACATGCTTGTCGTCAAGGCATCACTGGCACTGTCGGCCCACAAGTCGTCGACCTCGGCGTCCGACCTTCGCCCCAGCAGCCTCTGTAACCGTCGGTAGAGGTAGCGCAAGGTGCGTACCAGAGCAAAGGCCGACAAAACCCTAGTGAGGTGTGAACGCAGCCGTGTTAGGTGGTTGGCCACATCCAGCACAGCACGGAAACTGTTATACACCGCTGAGAAGGTGGCGTCCAGCATCATGCTGACTGAGGCGAAGGCCTGGACGATGCTCTCGATGGACTGGAAGGCACCGCGACTGCTCTCCTCCGCCTGCTGTACGAAGCGGCTGGGGGCAACTTCTTCTCCGTGGGAGAGGCGGCCGTACCCTCCAGGGCCGTGGCCGTAGCCGCCACCGCCGTAGCTGTAGGGGCTGTAGCCCCCATACATGGAGCTCCCATAGGGGCTGTAGGTTGAGGTTAAAGAGCTGTAAGAAGGACGGTAAGCCTGCTGGACGGGACGGGGCGGAACCGGGGGCACCATCCGGGTCAGGACAGGAGCGCCTGCAGAGTGGGAGGGGCTTGCAGCTGGTCCAAAGTTTGCAGATCTGTTTGGTGGTAAGGTCAAGACAAGATGATCAAAACTGCTGTACTTATTTTTAATGATTTCTTTTGTATACAGAAGAGGATGGGAAATATGTAAATTAGCCAAGGACTTGAAGGCATTCGATTAATGATTCGGTGTGATTACATGTGCTTGAACTACCTTAAATAAATGACTAACGTAACGTAAGATGAACATCAAAGACGGGGAGCAGACATGTAAGAAACACTACCCTAAGTAGTGAGGGGTCATTCAAAACAAAGGCAATGGTTTAAAGCTAAGTTATTGTTTCGTGGGACATTTACGTGCATAGTGACGTTATGCTACATTTAGTAACCTGAGCCTGTTCCGTGCTCCAGAAGGCACATGACAGGGCCTCGTTGGAGCTAGCTAACGCGAGCTAGTTAGACGGTCAGCGAGTAGTGCAGCCGTTGCTTTGTTTAAATGGCAATTATCGGTAAAATAGTCTGAAAAATGGAAATTATTTGAAAGGTCGTTTAGCACAACTGTTCGGTGGATTTCACATCGCTTGTGCGGCCACCTCGGCGTAAGCTAGCTAACGCAGAAACAACAGCGAACCAGTGTGTCAGTAGACACACAAACAGGTCTTACGATACCGAGCTAGCTGACACGGCTATTATAGTTCGTATACCTGTAATTTATAGGCGCACTCATTGCCCCTGGAATCCGCCTTTCCCATGGCTTTTGTGGAGGCTGTGGATCCATCGCTACACGTATATCCACAAAGTGTGACCAGTAAGGCCAACTCTCTTCCGGATGCGTAATATCGCTTTCCGGACTATGTCCCAGCTTCTCGAGTTGCGTTCTTGGTCTCCTCGTAATTTCCTATTTATGATGTGGGAGATATGTTTTAATTACTACTACTACTACTAATAGGACTACTACTACTACTACTACTACTACTACTACTACTACTACTACTACTACTACTACTACTACTACTACTACTACTAATAATAATAATAATCATAATAATAATCATAATAATCATAATAATATCAGAATCAGAACCATCGTTTAACATTTAACAATAACAATAAACATTTAACAATAAACAGAGTGAAATAAATGGGGGGAAATAAAATGGGAAAAAAATGTAAGTGTTATGTGAAAGTGACAAGTGTATTTAAATATGAGGTATGGGGGGATGTGCAGGGTAGTGACCAGTGGGAAATTGTCTGGGGGTGACAGTCAGTCAGTGGGGGACCCGGGCTCTATAGGCATGTGGATTTATAAATAAACCAATATAATACAAATCGGAGTAGCAAGCTGATCATTACATTTAGCTGACGCTTTTATCCAAAGTGACTTACATGCTATACAGTAAACACAGAATTAGGGTTGTCTTGCTCAAGGACACATCAACATTACATTTCATTATCCAAAGCGACTTACATGATATACAGTAGACACAGCAACGGTGAGCAATTAGGGTTAAGTGTCTTGCTCAAGGACACAGCAACACGGACTGGATGAGCCGGGGTTTGAACCACCAATCCTCTGATTGAAAGTCAGACCTGCTAACCACTGAGCCACAGTAGTGTTGGGTGTCCTTACAGATTTATTTTTATTTATTTTAAATTAATTTAATCACTCAAGAAATTTCATTGCATATTTAAGTCTCTACACTGCTATTTCCAATCTAAGCCGCTAGAGGGCGCATTACACTTGTGTGGTATTGATTGAATAGTATTGCAGGCCCTCACCGAGAAAGAGTACATTTTCCTGCCATAAAGTGTACCGCACATGTCGCCATAGAAGTGTGAACTTTCTGTAAAAGGACAAGAAGGCTAACTCTCTTATGCTAGCGGACTGGTGTAGTTATGTAGTTAGTGCGGAGTAGCCGATGGGGGAAAGCTAACTGTGCACTTCTTTCTATGAAGCAGTTTAAGTCATGCAATAAGTTATTTCCTGGTTATTATCTGTAGCCAGGTAGACATATTGGTGGTTTATGGCTTAAACAGAACAACGTTGTAATGTAATTTCTCACATGAAATGGCGAGTGCACATCGTGGATAAAGCCTTACAAAGGACAGCGCCATTAAAGGAGTGGGAAAGTATTGGTTGTACTTGAAATCAATGGGTGAATATTAGTTTCTTATAGAAAAGGTTACAAGGAATACATACCACAGCTCACAAGGCATACATGCAGCAATACAAACTGGCTCTCAATACTGCACGCTCTACCCTACTCGTTGAGAACACCGTTGAGAAATGCAACTCCTTTCTATCTTTCTACAAAACCAAAATTGAGACCATCCACAATCAACTGGCCACTCCCAGCCCCACCACCCCCGGCCCTGGATCTGCAAATCCCCCACTAACTAAACGGTCACTCTCCCACTTCTCTCTAATCTCCCTCTCAGATCTTAACAAATCACAATCTGGCATGAAGACTCCAACCTGCAACCTGGACCCCATCCCTTCCACTTTAGTCATAGCCTGTCTCCCTGCCCTCCACTCACTCCTCCTCTCTGTAACCAACTCCTCCCTGTCTACTGGCTGCATCCCCCTCGCTCTCAAACTTCAGTCACACCGATCCTCAAAAAACCTGGCCTGGATCCTGACATCCTCAACAACTATACCAACCCATCTAATTTCTGTCAAAAACACTTGAATGCACAGATGCCAACCAACTCAAAACCCACCAGGACTCCAACCAACTGTATGAACCATTTCAATCAGCCGATTCAGTTTGCATCACAGCCCAGAAACCGGCCTAATCAAAGTCACCAATGACCTCCTCCATTCCACTGATGACCACTCCCTCAACATCTTCATCCTATTGGACCTCAGTGGAGCCTTTGACACGATCAACCACTCCATCCTCTCCAGTCTTGAGTCCTCCCTCCACATTACTGGCACATCCCTCTCCTGGTTCAAGTCATACCTCTCCGTCCGCCAACAGTTCATTATCATCAATAAATTAAGTCAATCACAGCCCCAGTCCCTCAAGGTGTCCCCCAATTTTCAGTACTCGGCCCCCTCCTCTTTATTCTTGCTCCCCCTTGCCACCACAGTCTCCATTTCCACTGCTACACCGATGACACACAGCTCTACATCGCCATCAAATCCATACCTACTACCTACTCCACAAGCAGCAACTGCCTCACAGATATAAAGACCTGGATGCAAGCCAACTTCCTCAAACTCAACAGCGATAAATCGGAAATCCTCATCATCGGCCCCAAATCACGAAACAAATCACACCACAACTTCTCCCTCTCCATCGATGGTACCACGGTTCCTGCCTCCACACACGTCTGTTTCCTTGGTATCATCTTTGATCCTTTGAACTTTGAATAACGCTGTATTTGTCAAGTACATCACAAAAAACGTCTTCTTTCATCTAAAAAATATTGCCAGTTTACGCCACTCCCTCTGCTCCTCTGCTGCAGAAACACTCATCCACACCTTCATCACCTCTCAACTGGACTACTGCAGCAGCATCCTGTATGGCACATCCACCAAAATCATCAACAAACTACAATACATCTAAAATTCAGCTGCCCGTCTCCTCTCCCACTCACGCACTAGAGACCACATCACCGGTCCTCCAAAACCTCCACTGGCTCCCCAAACAGCAAAGAATCCAGTTCAAGATTATCCTCATCACCTACAAAGCCCTTCACAACCTTTCCCCTCCATACCCCCACTGTCCAAGCATCGGACCTGGGGGGACAGGGCCTTCTTTATTGCTGCCACCTCCTTTTGGGACTCTCTCCCCCAGCCACTCAGACATCTCCATCACTCGCCACTTTCAAAACAACACTTAAAATCCATTTATTTAAATCTACTTTAACCTGTGATACTAGTTTTTTTATTTTTCATTACTGTCATCTTTCTTGTTTTATTTCTGCCTCTATTGTTTGTCTTTACCATGTAAAGTGACTTGAGCACCTTTTAAAGCGCTATACAAAAACTTGTATTATTATTATTAGAGTAGGAAACCAGAACAATGTATGTCATATTGCCTGCAGAACAACAGCCATGTTATTGGTTTTGTTAAGAATATTACTGTAAGGACAGTTCAAACCAAACAAAGCAGGATTTTTTTCTGTGAGTAAATTACATACAAAGTCAATGCAAAGACACGAGTAAACGGCAATGAATTTTGAGCTAAAATATCGCCGTTGAGATCCTCCTCCTGTCATCACTGCCGTCCTGCTGTCGTGGAATCAGAAAAAATGAAGGACAAATTGATCGTAGCAGTTTGTAGGCATAAGGAGCTCTACGACACCTCCTTACACGAACATCGTAACAGGATGAAGAAAGATGTTGCGTGGAAAAAAGTGAGAGAGGACGTTGGACTACCCGGTAAATTCTGATTATATGTGTTTGTTACTTGATTCAAGCATTAATAACTTCAGTTTCAACATGGATGTTATATAAATTGTATTAACGCTGTATTTCAATTTAGAAAATATGAACATACCTCTTTATCCTTTTATGTTGAAGTATATATATACACCCGTTAATACGTCTAAAGACTATCACAGTGGTTTGAAAGACACTGAATTTGAATCTATGATCAAGTTGTATTGGATGAAAGATTATTTGGCACAGCCCGGTTCTGTAGGGTTTTCATATTTATTAAAGAGCAAAAATAAGTTATAATAGTAAAGGTCAGTTTTTTAACCCTTGCCTCCGGGTCTTGAAACCAAAATTTAAACATTTCACCTTTTATTCTGCGTGCTGTGAGGGGTGACAAATGGACATAATGTCTGCCAACCTGCCTCTGAATAGTTTCAATCATACATAACAAAATGACATAAGATGCAATGTCGTCATATTTGCATACACATTGCAATTTAATTAAAGTGGTGCTTTTTGGTTATCAAATTATATATATATATATATATAGTTTATATTTAAAGATGAACCAAATCAGTTATCAAATCGCTGCTCCCTCAAAACCGAGGGATTTCTTTTGGTATGAATATAATTTGTGCATTCATGTTGTGTTTTTCATAATGACAAATATTGACTTTACAAGCTATTGTAGTGATGGAATGCAAAAGTTTCACAAAATATGGTGTTTTCATTTCATACAGGAAAAATGAGGACCCCCCAAAAGAGGTCCATGGAGAGGAGAGGGAAATGGAAGAGCAGCTGCTTGTGGCCTTGAGAAGAAGTGCCTTTTTTTTAGGCGTTAAATGTGGTCATATAACATCCCATCACTGCACTGAATATAATAAATGACAGTGTAGGATGATTGTATTGTGAAGGCCATACTGCTACTACATAGAATAATTAACAGTGCAGGGAGTCTGCTCAATAGTACTGTGTGGGTATCTCTTAAAAGAGCCGTTTTGGATGTGCTGGGGCATTAAACAACGTTTTTGACAGTTCCCTCAGCAGAGAAGTAAGACGTAAAGGCCTCTCTCACCCTGATGGTCTCTCTCGCTGAGTTATCGGCAGCAATTCCTCCCAGATCTGGCAGTAGTAGACGCTGCAGAGTCTCTGCATGTGGGGATTTTGCCAGAGCATACAACGGTTTGGGCATCGAGGGCGAGAGAAAGAGGAGTATACCACTGAAGCGGCAGAGAGGGCCTTGAGATGGCCGTGGCTCAAAAAGGGGAAAGTCATGGAGTCAAGAGTAGCGAGGCATCTGGACACAAGACACAGGGTCTGATCAGCCCCGGCTGGGTCCCCTGGAGGAGGGTTGATGACGTTGAAAGACCCAAAGCCAGCGAGGAGACCCTCAGTCATCAAAACACTTGAGTGGGTCATCAAAACCTTTGAGTTTGATGACCCTCAGGCCATTTGAGCCACTGACCTTCTCTCTGACCGCCGGCCGCTGTCCAGCCGCTGTCCAGCCGCTATGTTTCTGGAGCTTCTTTTGAAGGGTTTTGTGTGAAATATTTGTTGGGAGAGAAAATCAGGACAATAAAATGTCTTGAAGAATAATTAAAATATGTAATTATTTGACACAATTGTTAAGTAAATTAACTTTTAGTGTGTTTTACTCCAAAGCTTTGAAGATTTAAGACCTTTTCTCAAGCAATTTATTTTTCTTACATAGTATGACTTTCTTCGACATGCTATACCACACATTTTTTATAAAAAATATTGAAATGATATACTATGACTTTTTTTGACTTTTCTTAACATGCTGTACGATTATTTCTTTTTGTTGTTTTTTCATACTAGACTGTCTTTTCATATGACCTTTTTCTTGATTCTTTTCACACAATTATATATTTATAGCAGACCTATATTTTTGCTTACTAAATATTTGTATTGCATACTTTACAGATACTTTTTTTATTGACATACCATGACATTTCTTTTTTTTTTGGTTGACACTTTTATGCAATATTATACTATGACAATTTTACGACATAAACCTGGAACAATTCCTACAGCATAAATAACTATAATGATTCAGAATATAAGTTTACATGAATCTCATTAATTAAATGTTAAGGTCTTTAACAAGTTTAACTGAACTTTGTTAAAGAAACATAAATACAAGAATGTAAAATCCTAAGTGGCATGGTAACATGTCAATATTAATTTTATCAAACAAAATCTCTATTCACCAAAGATGGAGATAATCTTTACCACTGACTTATGTGACTCAAGTCTCTCATTACATGTTGCTGTGCCGAAGACTCCCTATACACAGACTCATTCAGCTTTGTCAGGTCTGCACACATCCTCAGTATGTTTTTTGCCACCATGGCACCAACTGCTGTCAGAGATTTTGTGATCAGACCTGAAAAACTGACAAAATAGAGATTGAATCACTACAACTAGATTTATCCAAATATATCTAAAGACCTACATATATTTGTTGTCAGTAAATTACCTCTCAAAGCCATTAACAATCCTTAGTTGTTGTTTTTACATTGTCGACGCAACTATTAACAATTAAAGGAATGTCTCACTTCTGTCCAGCAGAAGGCACTGTGACTTATCACATACACAGACCCCATAGGCTTCTGCAACTTTCAATATTGTGGAATATCCCTCCTCTGTAATACACTGTATTTAAATTAAGGACACACATATTTTTCAAACTAATGTCCTGACTCCCTCCAGTCATAATGACAACAGTCATGACTGGAGGGAGTCATAATGAGGGAGTTCCCCAATAAAGTGTGAGCTGAATAAACAGACTAGTCTGTTTTTTACTGCTTTTTAACCTAAAAAATCCATTCTAAGAAAGAAAACACATGTTATTCACATTATTTCACAAAGAAAATTGAATGTTAATAAATCACATTTATTGTCAGTGTGTGTCAGATTTGGGTACTTGTACTACTTCCTATACGTCACTCTCCTTTGGTTGCCGACGTAGCAGCTCTTGAGATTTTACTTGCATAACGTGTGAATTTGGTGTGAGGGTGGATCCCCATTTGGGCTCCCACTTGCTCTCAGCATCAAGCCAAGTGTTGTTCAGTTAACCCCGTAGTATGTTTTGGGGAGGGGGCGGCTTGAGCTGCAGTTAGTGTGAGGATAGCTACTCTTGAGCTCAAGCAGTGGGTGCAGGGTTGTACGGTGTGGTTTGAGGAGAGAGCCCTGTGATGTCAAGCGCTGTGCGTTGAAGAGCAGTCGCTGTCGAGTCACTGTGGGGTAGGACAAATAGAGGGTGCCTGTGTGTCGCCTCAATGTAGGTGTGTGTTGGTGACATGACGGTGTCAGGATCCCGGGCGTGATGCGGGACTCCAAAGTGTTGGCCTGTGATGTTGCTGTGCGTGGGAAGACACTTGAGCTAATGATGGTCCTGGTATTTGGGGTTTGACCTTTCTTGTACTGTGGTGATAGCCTATGCATGGAAAGGTCAACGGTTGTAAAGGATCAGTACAGTTTTTATTTGTCTCTAGAAAAGAGAGATCTTACAAAAAAACAACAACCTAATAACATTTTTGAAAATATTTAATGTCTTTTACAATTTCCTAGAGCATGACATTTAAATCAATGAGCAAACAATAAACTAATCTTTCTGTTATTAAAGCTGTGCTTGATATTATTTATTTCCAATAAATCTTTAATCTTTAAGACAAAATGGGACCGATTATTGCAGACACATTTCACAGAGATTGAAAAAAACATTTGCTGGGGCAGCCTCAAACTTACCCTGTATATTCCTGTGTTTATACAACCACAAGAGGTGCTAATCATGGTAGAATCCCTAAGCTTTCACTCACACCCATATCTGCCTTTCTGTTCGTGCATACAGATATTTAATCGACTGGCCCAACCAGACTTATGACTTCACTCACCCTAACGCAGCATTCCTCTACTCACACTGAAATTCCAGTGTTCCTGATTGGTTGATTGGTTGAATGGTGTATTTTTGCTGGGCAGCACGCTGGATTGGCCTGAAAGGGATGTGGGTACTTTTCACAAAACGTTGGTTCCTCCTTGCTCCGTATGTATGTGTCAGTGTGTATGTTCTCTTTGTGCTGCAAATGTGTATATGCTTGACAGATGGAAAGATGGAGGCTTATACAAAAGTGGAACTGTCAAGTGAAAAATGTTGGCAGAACAAACAGAACTCAGTTTGTTGACATGGTTGTGCCAAGGTATAGCTGCTTATGAAAAAGGGAAATACAGTAACTGAAGGGACAATACTGAGGTTTACTATTATATAAAAAATTATTTTATTATATTATATAAAAAAGCAAACCTAAAGGGAATGCTGTCAAGTTCTGTTATCCGAGGTGTAAACGTAGCAGTGTCTCCAGAAACTGTTGAGAAAGTTGAGAAGAAAGGGTCTAAAGTTTGAAGGCTACTTATCTTAAGTGTGTATATATATGCTGTAAGCATCAAACTCAATATGTGAGGAATAGATAGAGGAAGTGGATAAATACCAAGACTAAGATATTATTAAGGATGATACTTTTAGTATGATATCAGCTACTACAAAGCTATGTCTGGAAAATCTTGGGGGCATTTAAGCTAGTTAGTGCTAGCTTAGCTAGGATAGTGCTTCCAACACAGTTTATTTATCTTCTACTTTTTTTCTACTTTGATCACAGCTACTGCCTTACATATTTGTATAGAAAACTGACTTACTACGATGTTGGAGGATCATTTATCTTTCAATTATAGGCAACTTCTTTGGAAAAAGTAATTAAATTAGATTGAGCTCAGGCTAGCTGTGATTTCACTTCCACTGCAGCTAGTTACTTAGCTGGTTAAACTAATTGGAGAGCTGTCAGTGCAGGGTTTTTTTTCACCTCTCTTTTGTATTTTGTGAAAATTTAACATGCGTTATTTTTCCCCTAAATTATACATTTATATGGTATAATAATTTGATATGGAAAACAGAGCCAAATATGTAGTTAGACTACTGCATTTTCACTCTATAGAGCCCTGTGGGCTATGTCAGTGCTGAATAAATTACATTTTTCTGCTACTTCCTATTCACTCACCGCATTAGCATACATAAACTCAGAGTATGGTTCCTCCCTTAAGTCACTCATCTTAAGTATCATACCTCTAAGACAATGACATAAATCTGCTGGACACCCTGGAACACACAGGTATTCACTGCTCTGGTCAAACATTTACAGTAAAAGCTTTGTGGGATTTCCCCCCTTGCTCTGAAACATGAGTTAGGTCTTGCATGAGGTACCTCTCTAGCTACACATAAGGTACAACACATATAATTAAAATGTGCTGCAGGAAGTTTGCAAATTGTAGGATCAGGGGTATTGCTCTTAGAGAATGGAAGTAATAACTGCTCTCCATATTTCACAGATAGGTCTTGGCTCAGTGATCTTATAGGTGGAAAAGAACGACTATATGTGTTTGTGACATCGTTTTGGGCATGATTCCAGTTGAGTCCTTTTTCAAACCTGTTTTGCTCCTAAAAGGTTAATTGCGTTATGCAGATTGTAATCTGACGAAGTTAACACATTTCATGTATTTACTGAATAATTTCTTTACTTCCATGAGGCAGATATTCCACAATAAAAAAAGAAATATTTATGATTACATGGAGTAATATGAAACCCCAGGTAGTTGTTTATAGTTGTTTTTTTTTAACTTAACTAACATACAATGAGCATCAAACTCAATATGTGAGGAATAGATAGAGGAAGTGTATAAATACAAAGACAAGTCTCACAAAGGCGTACACCTCTGTGAGTGCACTGTTGTTGTTTGATTACATCTGTTACACGGGCGCCCTGTGGTAACCCTGATTTGGTGAGATAATGGCGCGTTCATTCAGGTGGAGTATGACCGGATGCCTGTGTCGTCAGCAACCATTTGCAGTGAGCGAGGGTTTGTGCACAGGAAGGAAAGGGGAGGGGGGGGGAGGAGACAGAGCAGCAGAGGAGGGGCATTACTGGAAATAGGTGGCTAAACAGGTCTGGCTTGCTTTTTCCAGGACATGGTTAGAAAATTGAAAGAACCACACTGCACTAGTGCAATGTGTGCACAGAAAGACAAACATGGCTGCACACAGACGTGACATACACAGACATGACATACAGTGCATGCACGTGCAAGACTAACTGTTTAACCCCAAGTCCTAAAACTAATGCAGCTCCTTGCTTAAGTGAAATATCCTGACTGAATTACTTCACCGTGGTCTGTCAGTGAGGACATTTGGTTCTCTTATTATTTACCAATGCACTGGATTTGATGTTGCAAAACCTTGTTTCATTACACAGCCCTGTACCAGCTGTATATCAGCTCTGGGTGAGTAAGTGCTGGGTTAAAAACTCATACGTAAACATTGGAGTCCAGGTTAAACATCTAGATGAATCACAAAATAGCCTAAGTCTGTAACAGGCTTTCATTAGCTCTGAGCTAAATGTGGGCATGCATAATTTCATGTTGCAAATCTCAAAAGTTATTATAAGCCCTGACCAAAACATGTAACTTTGTGCTTGAGCTATTGGACTGCTGCTCTCTGAGAAAGAAAAGTCTATGTGTAGTAAATTAACTTTTTCTCTGGAATAAACAACCCTTTGTAGTGAAGTGGATACAGTGGATACGGTGGATTATAATTAAACATTTTACTGACCGGCATGTGTTAGCTGGCATTTTCAATTTCAAAGCAACCATTGTTTTCCACCTTTTACAAGCCACTTAGATTACTTTAAAAAAAAGATATTTCCTTACATCCATCCGCCTTTAAAAATAAAAATAAAATAAAGCTGCACTAATTCATAGTTTTACATTAAATAGATTTGTGTAATAGTGCCCATAGTGTCAAATCCACAGAGGTCATCACTTTTTACTTAATTAGTTTGGCTTAACATCGTGCGCCTTTACTTAATTCTTCAGTCTTGCCGCTGTCATCAATCCGGTTTCCAACAAGCGCTGATGAACCTACTGTGCCATTGATGAACCCATATGCCCTTTTTAACGGCTACTTCAACATCAAATGACGACCAAGGTTGCTCCATATGTCAAAATAAAATCAGTGAACCAAAATCCTGTGAGCGGATTGTTGACAGTATCCTGCTCGCTGAGGTTAAATCAGGGTTCACTGTGGTTCCTTACAACAACGAGACAGGAAGGATGCTGCATGCAGCAGTCTCCTTAAATACGAGAGAAAACAAACATCCAACGTCGTACATCTTGGATTCCTTGGTAGTGACGCCTCAGGACGCACTGCTTAAAAAGTACCTTTGTGTTATTGAATGCAGAATTTTACAAGAAATAAGATTAGAATCAACATTTATCAATTGTGATGAAAATATGAATGACGCTGATGTAAAAGTGAAACTGTGCAACAAATTCACGGAGGATCAGTATTGGCGATATGAGTCAAAGCAAAGTATGCCAAGGCCGTGCCCATTGATTTACTTATCTTTGGACACAATCCTTCCCTTTGCTCCTAGCCTTTATGCTAAGCAATCAATAAATCTAGTCTATCTCTCGGTCAGTAAGTGATGAGCACTTTTCCCAAAATGTTGAACCATCTTACAGCTGTAAACGACTCGCTCGTTGTGCGACACATTGCAGGGGTTGCAAGCCACACAATTTCTTTGCTGGGAGCAGTTATCTCAGCCGTTTGCCAGTGTTTCCAGTCTTTACACTTCACAAGGTTAACCGACTGCTGAATATAGATATCATTACAGAAATTAAAATGGCTCAAAAGTGATGCAAAGATGAAGGATTAAACTCTTGGAAATGAAAGCAAAAGGTTTCGATTGGACCACGAAAAAGCTAGGTTTCACTGGTATCAGTGCTCAGACTTTCACTTCTAGTTCAGTCTAGCTTAGTTTGGATTTTTCATGTTGTTTTGTCTGGTTGAGAAGAAAAGAAAGACAATGAGCAAAATCCTGATGGCATGTTAGGTGAGAACAAGTCCAGTAAAGCTCAAACTGAAAGTCCAAAGTCGTGTGGCTCATTGCTCATTACGTTGTTATTGAGACGCATTGTAGTCACAAAGACATGATTATACTATTACCTTATCGCGACTCAGGAAAAACTATTTATCACAACTCAAGGCCAAATCAGAGGATTGAAGCCCAGTGCGTCATACTGTAGCTTCTTGCTCTGTTGATTCACTTTGTTATAGGTCACTTGACATAGTTACACTTCAAAACATAACCTATTATGTTATTCGTAACATTTTGGTCGCCTTAAAATGACGTTTGGTTGTGCTCCACCTTCTCGTTTGGTTGCAAAAAACAACAACATGGAACGTGTAAAATAAGACAGACTCTGTTTATTAAAAAACGGATCTTGCCGATAAATTGAAAAATAGCAAATCATACAAAGTAGTCATAAAAATATGTACTTCCTATAACAACAAAAAAGCTTCTGGAAAGCATACAAGTACAAAAACAACATGCTAGAATAAGCTAAACTACAGTTGATAGTTTGTTTATCATCAGCCATGTGTCCAATCACAATGTCCTTGAGCGAGGCACTCTGTAAAGCTATCAATAACCTTGGCTGAACGAGAGAAACATATATAAAACACAAAATGTACATCTTTATCAAAACAAACATCTGGTAGAAATGCTCTGAGAATGTGTCACAACACATGTGATCACTGTTATGACATAGTCATTACAAAGGAACATTGAATGCTTTCCTCCCACTTCCTCAATGGAAATTTCAGTACATTGCCAGTTCTTGAGTGTCTCAGCATGGGTATTGCTTTCACTCTCAACTATGGCTTACATATGTACAAAGCACATTTAACATAAAATATTCTGCTAAGAAATCAATAAAACAGTACAATATGTAATAATTTGTTACAAAGCAATAAAAAGTGTAAAACCAAGATAATAGGCCATATTGTCTGCTGTCATTTCAAATCCCAAACACACATTTGCCTCTGTTTCTTTTTCAAGAACAAACACAGTATGTTCACAGTGAATCCAACTTCACCTGAGAAAGACAAAGAAAGAAAGTAGTACATTCACTTCTGCGAAAATCTATCTTTGGCTTGGAAACCATCAGCATGTTGTTGGTCATCTTTCCAACCTAAGGCATGTTTTATCCCGATACTTTGCCATGCAGAAGTCAGTTGAACTCAAAAGAGCTCAGTTTGATTGACTAGTCTGGAGAATATCCACTAAGGCCCTTAACACCAGCTGCTTGAAACTGCATGGTTCTTGTCTAAAATGTAGCAAGAAATCAAATTTGATTAATCATTTTTAGGAGAATGGTGTCTTTCCATATTAATATCAGGAAGCAAAGACCAATGACTGCTTAGCAAGCGCCATGGTTGGCCAATCAAGTGTCTGGTTGTAGATTCCAAATGGCTGCCAATCATTTTATGTAATTTTCCCACTGATGTAATAACCCAAGCAAATGCCCACTAAGCCTTAGTGGGCTGGAATGGATAAAGCAACATTTATGGCTTTGCAAGTCTAAACAAGACTAACGTATTCCTCTGAGCTGCTTCTGTCTATTTATTGATACCAAAAATGGCACTCCTTTTAGTCGCTTTGTCGAGATGCTTTGATCCAGTCAGCCAAAGTTAGAAAGTGGCCTTCTGATGCCGTGCCGTTGCTTGAATACGTATTTTCCTGAATTTTATGAGGATGGATGTTGCCGCAAGCATCTTGCATCATTGGATTGATGTTAGTGCCATTGCTCATAGAACGAGGAAGCAAGTTGGTATAAGTATTTTCTTGGTTTTCCCTCGGGGATTGCATGACGGAAGAATGGGTCTCTTGTCTGATCTGGGGCTCCTGTTTCAGCTGGAAGCCAGTCTGAGGCCCTCCTCCCACCAGGCCCTTCAGAAAATCATCCCCTTCCATTCCCCCTAGGAAGGAGAAAGAGCCCAAACCCTGTGACCCACCTCCACCTCCAGGTACTGACCCATTAAAGGTGCTCTGGACTGGATTGAGGGTGGTGAAATTGGTCCATGCAGTCTGGAGAACCTGGTTCTGGTTGCCTAAATGGTTCTGGGCTCGGGGCTCAGACGCAAGCTCCTCCCTTTGGTGCTGCTGCTGGAAGAGTGCCTGGGACTCTAACTGGCTCATCACAGGAGCTTGGGGGGCTGCATCCAAGCACTGTAAGTCCCTCATGGAGAGCTGAGGGAGGGTGTTATTCTCAAAGCCGCTGTGCTCCACTCTCTGGGGGTAACCGGAGCCACAGTTTGGCTGCTGTTGTCTACTGCTATTAGGACGGGGGAGATTGCTCATGGCACCGGACTGATTTATGGTGACTGTATCCATTGAGAGTGCTGGGTTGGGATTTACCCATGAATGGCTGACTGGCACATTGGGAGCCTGTGATGTCATCATAACGTTCTGAGCGCCTGGTTGGAAGGGCTGGTTGAATACAGGAGGTTGTTGCTGCATCAAATGTGTGGGCTGTGACCTCAGGTACATGTTGCTAAGGTCTGTAAAACATACATTGACATTCAGTGTGATAGCAGGGCAGTATTATGCTGATCTTGATGGAAGTGCTGTATATTTTCTGGCTTATATTGCAATCTAACTATTGCAATATGAGGGAAACAATATGCAATATGAGGGAAACAAAGTTAAACCAGTTACCTTTTCGCATGTGACTCATGGTACTCTGTGGCACCGCTTTTGGTCGGTTCATAGTCAGACCAGCGAAAGGAACACCTAAAGAAAGGCCAGAAACCTTTGTTACAATGCATACATGAATACTCAATATCATACATGCACATGTGGGTATATCAGATGGGTTGTACTGTATAAACAGAACCTTAAATCGTACCTGACAGTCCTGATATCCTCATCAAGTGCTCTCTTCTACGCTTTTTCTCATTGTAGCCGTAAGGATCTAAAGGAAACGCAAAATGTTCACATGTATCACTTGATTCCACCGGATACCCTCTAGTTCCTGAAAACAACCAGTGTACACCAGTGTAATAACAGAAAGAAGGAGATCTCTGCTTACCTTTGTCGTCGGGCAGGTATCTAAAGTCCATCGGTTCACTGACTTCCTGATCAGAAGGCCGGCGCAACTGCATGTGCACGGTGACAGATTCCGTTATGGAGGTGTTATAAAAGGACGGAGATTTAAAGACGATGGCTACTTGGCGATGAACGTCGGCCTGAGAGAAGGAGCCTTTCGCTTCCCAACCGTCGTCGGAGAAGTATCGCACCTCAATGTCGTCTGGAGGTAAGGGGGATGATGGGAAGACAGCAATGGAAAACTGAATGAGCATGCAAAATGATGGCCACTATGGCTATGAGAAGCAAAATGGATAGAATACAATGTAGAGAAAATTGATGCAAGATATGAAAAATCAGTAAAAAGTGTAAAACAATAAAGTGCTGATTGCAATGGCCAACATATTATTGATAGTTTGTACCTTTTTGTACTTTGTCACATAGTAAGAAGATCTCATCCCCTCCCTTGACACTGCCACTGTTCCTGTTGACCCGACAAATCCTCAGCTCTGCTGTGTTTGGGGCCCCTGATGATGCAGAAACAGATTATAACCATGCAACCCAAGAGAGGCAACAAACCTAAGTCAAATTGCATTCTAAAAGTGAGATAACGTTTGTATTTCCAACAGTGAATATGTCAGAATCTGCCTTGACTTGATCTAGTCAATGTTCTGTTGTGAAAAAACAAAACAGCTTTCGTGGCTCAGTCTAACTTGTTGAATATTTGCCTCAGTTTCGAAAAAGACCACACTCAGTTTACAGTCGAGGCCTCAGCATGTTGAGTCACATGTCTGCAGTCAGAAGAGGAAGTGCTCCACGGCAACAGGGTTGTTTGAGGTGTGTGTAAAGAGCTTCCCCTTTCTCAATGTGTGTGAGTAACACTGAACTAGTTCACTAAGTGCAACACTCAAAACCGCGTTGAGTGAATAACAACTGGACACACAGGACTTGCAGCAAACACTTAGGTGCAATGCTTTAAGTGGAAGTGCCAGTGTCCAAAAGAGAATTTGAAGGTTTTTATTGTAAAACTATGTAATTTCACATTATTTTAGACCACTATTGTTTGGCTACTATAGGCTAACGCCCAGAAAAACAAAACATGCTATAGTTAAATAACTATTTTATCATTTACATCTACTATAGTGCAGCATTGATCTGAACATTTCAATGTTTGCGAGAAGAATGAAGAGGTTTATGTCTAACAGTCAACTAATTATTTAACAAAAAGACACAAGCATTGTTTTGATAAATTACAGCTCTCCACATTGTTTGTATATTCATAAGGCTTACGAGGCTCGAGTAGAAAAAGACAATGACGCTGTGCCGTATAATAGTTACACATACGTCATAGTAACGACAAATGATCAAGTCGAGACTTGATATTGGATAACATCAATAAACATAATATCATTGCATGTCACTAAATGACAAAACAATTCAGGGAATTTGCAGCAATTGATTGGCACAAACTCTTAAGTAATGCAAATTCATGTTTGCACATTGTTGTAATTCCAAGGTGGCTAACTGAATCCCTTGTATCCCAGCTATCATATCGGTAAACTCATGAAATGACAGAAATAGAAGCACCAAATGTTTGCAGCGTTCATCATAAGCTCTTGAAAATCATGTGAACCCGGAGGTGGACACGCCTAATCTCAGGCCGCCTGGGTTCCAGGTAAGGCGCTTTCTCTGCATGCAGTCGCCTGACATGACCTCAGCATGAACACACACTGTGACGCAGACCATTCAACTCACTGTTGTCGTAGATGGGGTTGGTAACGATGGGGATGAGTGGTCGGGTGTAGTGGCCGTTCTCGTCCTGCAGGAAAACCTGGATGCACAGCCGCACCACGTTCAGGTCATACTCCTCTGTCTGCAGCAGCTGCTCACGTGGCACTGAGGACACACACACACACACAAAATTTGTCAGTGATGCTAAAAAAAATTATGACATTTGACAAATAAAATCACCATCTTTAGGTTTGTGTTTTTACAGAAACAATGTTCTGATTACTCTGGGAACTACTTTCTACTAAGAAAAGAGTCTCAGTGAAAACCTTTGTGGAACCAGGACAATGTTTACGAGATTGAATTGCTGTTCCATTTTTAAAAAGCAGTTTTTTAATTCTTTGAGCACCACAAACAAACAATGGCAGATGTTTTGTTTTAAAGCATATAATTAACTATCCTAATAACTGCATGGCCAGACACCACTAAACATTTCTAGAATCTGTAAAGTGGGTGCAGCTGCGTCGTAATCAATTCAGTCACAGAATGAACCAAATGTGAAAAAGAATCGTGTGGTGAACAATGAATGAGAAACGTGTTGGACCATCAGAGTGTAGATAGATGGATAGATAGATCTTGTCACATCTGTAGACTGTCCCCGAAACACGTCACAGATAATCTGTAGTTTTCTTTATTCAAGCAACCACAGCCCACACTTTCATCTACACACACAAACACACATACACGCGTCACACCTCGCCCTCAGAGGCGACGCGCACCTCGAAGGGAGAGCTTTATAACTGAGAGACGCCCACGCACACACACACCATGCTTTTCACATCTGCCTACTTTTTCTTCCTCCATCTCTCTCAATTTCTCTCTATTGCACTCATGCCGAGGCCATCTTCCGCCTACATCTTGTCACTGCGGTGACGCTCCACGACGTCACTCTCGTGGTGGAAAGAAGTGCCTGGGCGTGTGTGTGTGTGCTTGTGTGTGTTTGAGAGAGAGAGAGAGTCAGCAGGAGCAATTGATGAGACTCCCTGTACAAGTGATCATGAGGTCTCCTGACGTGTGTGAAAGTGGTGGGACTGAAGTCAAAAGCTGAACTCTGTTTGAATCCTTGATAACGTGAAACAACTCAGTGCACAACTACTACAACAGCAACAGCAACAGCAACAGCAACAGCAACAGCAACAGCAACAGCAGCAGCAACAGCAGCAACAGTAGCAGCATGTGAGATGGAGGGAAACTCCTTGTCCTAACTCACTCTATCACTGGACATGCTCAATGCAAACAGCCAGCTTTAAGTATGGTTGTCCCTCCTGGTCTCTTATCATTGACACAGCAAAAGTCCAAGTGGAGTCACCAGGTCATCGATGCAGCTACGAGTCTGTTTGGATATTTCTCAAACAGAAGTCATCAAATATGTAGCTCGAGTCCAATCCAGAATTGAATCTTCTTTCTCTAACCCCAAAAAACTCTTCTCCATTTTTTCCAACCTCCTTGACCCCCCCGTCCTCCTCCTCCCTCCACCCTTCTACCGAACCACTTTGTCGACTACTTTACAAAAAAGATAGATGACATACGCTCCTCATTCACTGATCCCCCTCCCATAATTACATCTCCTTTAACATTATCCGCCTCCCCTTCGCTTACCTCTTTCACCCCTCTGTCCCCCAATCAAGTTCTTACCTTGGTAACCTCTGCCCGCCCAACCACCTTCCCCCTTGACCCCATCCCATCTCATATCCTCCAGTCTATTGCTCCTGACCTTCTTCCCTTTCTCACCCATCTTATTAACACCTCCCTCTCAACTGGCTGTTTCCCTAACTCTCTGAAGGAGGCAAGAGTTAACCCTCTTCTGAAGAAACCCACTCTCAACCCGTCAGAAGTCAACAACTACAGACCTGTCTCTCTCCTTCCCTTTCTTTCCAAAACCCTGGAGCGAGCTATCTTCAATCAAGTCTCCTCCTTCCTCCATCAGAACAACCTTCTGGACCCTCACCAGTCTGGATTCAAGGCAGGCCACTCAACAGAGACTGCCCTCCTTGCTGTCTCAGAGCAGCTTCACACTGCGAGAGAAGCCTCTCTCCTCTGTCCTTATCCTTCTGGACCTTTCTGCTGCCTTTGACACAGTGAACCACCAGATCCTCATCTCCTCCCTCCAGGACCTGGGTATCTCAGGCACTGCGCTCTCCCTCCTCTCATCCGACCTCAGCGATCGGACCTACCGGGTAACCTGGAGAGGATCTGTGTCTGAGCCTTGTCCTCTCACTACTGGGGTCCCTCAAGGCTCGTTCCTCGGTCCTCTCCTCTTCTCCCTGTACACCAACTCTCTTGGCTCCGTCATTCGCTCGCATGGCTTTTCCTACCATAGCTATGCTGACGACACCCAACTGATCCTCTCGTTTCCCCAATCGGAAACACAGGTAGCAGCACGAATCTCGGCCTGTCTGACTGACATCTCACAATGGATGTCCGCACATCACTTGAAGATTAACCCCGACAAGACGGAACTACTTCTCCTTCCAGGAAAAGTCTCCCCCACTCACGACCTGACGATTACTTTCAACAACTCAGTCTTGGCCCCGACCCCGACTGCCAGGAACCTCGGTGTGACCCTGGACAGTCAACTCTCCCTGACTGCCAACATTACCGCAACAACTCGTTCCTGCAGATTCATGCTGCACAACATCAGGAGAATACGTCCACTTCTCACCCAGACGGCGGCGAAGGTTCTCGTCCAGGCTCTGGTCATCTCGCGTCTAGACTATTGTAACTCCCTCCTGGCGGGTCTACCTGCTGGTGCCATCCGACCTTTGCAGCTCATCCAGAATGCAGCAGCTCGACTGGTCTTTAACCTCCCGAAATTCACCCACACTACTCCGCTCCTCCGCGCCCTTCACTGGTTACCGGTGGCCGCCCGCATCCGTTTCAAAACATTGGTACTGGCGTACCGTGCTACGAACAGATCTGGTCCAGTCTACATCCAGGACATGGTAAAACCTTACACCCCAGCTCGGGCGCTCCACTCGGCTTCTGCCAATCGCCTTGTAGCTCCGTCGCTGCGAGCTAAACACTCAACAAAATCTCGACTGTTCTCTGTCCTGGCTCCTCGATGGTGGAATGAGCTCCCCATTGACATCAGAACAGCAGAAAGTCTCTACATCTTCCGTCGCAAACTAAAAACACATCTTTTCCGACTATACCTTGAATAAAGGACGTAGCACTATAGTAGCACTGAAATGGCTCTTACTGATAGCACTTTATAGTTGAACTTTTTGACGAAATTGTACCTTCTTGATTCTTGTTGTTCTGATTCTTGTTTGTAACCGTAGAATGCACTTATTGTAAGTCGCTTTGGATAAAAGCATCAGCTAAATGAAATGTAATGTAATGTAATGAGTCTCATATTGACTCAATTTTAAAATGCGTTTAAAACCCTCTGAGATCATGTCCCAAGTCAAATTGTGTACCTATTTAACGATTTATGCAAAAAAAACAATACCTTTTTGTTTCAAAATCCAATTATCTTTTCCTCTTGTGAAATAAAATATGAAATCTGCAATTTTAACCAATATTATTGCGACATTCATCCATCGATTAATGTGCAATTTACGTGACAGGGGTATGTGTGAAGCTAGCAAGTCCACTGTTGCTCCATACGGGGCTACGTTCTAAGCCCGTCCACTTTTTAGCAGTCCAATCAAATGCAAAGGATTTGATTTAAATCCCTATTGTAACGCTCAAATATGCCGTTTCACTGGTTAATACGCCACAGAACAGAAGGTAAATAAGAAAGCTCATTTGCGGTCTGTCTGAGTGTTACACAAGAAGATCAACACTCGAACCTTGTCTGTTTATATATGAATCAACGATATGACAACCAGAAGATGGGCAGCTTAGCTTAGCATAAATACTAGAAATGGGGGAACTGATAGCACTTGCACTTCTATATACAGATTTAAAAACATTATAGCACAGTAATTCATTTCAATAAATTAATATAATGCTAGGTGCTCATCACATATCATTCATGACTCCTTCAATGCCAAATGAGTACTATGCAGCTTGTTTATGCATTTTCTAGTGTTTGTATACTGTGATATGTTTAGGTGTTTCTTTGCGTTATTATGCAAATCAAGCTCAATAAATCAGAGTGAGACACTGTCATTAGTATGTCAATTTGTTATGGCAGGACACAGGTGCTCAGTTTCTTTTTTTTAAAACACCAGAGTTATTTTGATTTCTTTTGGCAACATTGCCTTGTACTTGATGGGACACACTATAATACATGTGGTGGGTGTGTGTGCTAACTGAGCTGAGGGATTTCAGTGTCAACACTATACAAATCAACATCTGTGGCTGAACGGTCCCTTTAAAACAATGAAGGCACGCCGCTCCGCTCTAACTCAGCTTTGTGTTTGGTCTTCAGGTTTGAGTGTTGTGGGTGGCAGAGACGGACACCCAGCGGTGAAACATGAAGGAGGTCGAAATGAAGACCGCTAGGCTTGAGGTAAAAGTAGCGGCGAGTGAATGTGTGTGTGTGTGTGTGTGTGTGTGTGTGTGTGTGTGTGTGTGTGTGTGTGTGTGTGTGTGTGTGTTTGTGTGTGTGGAGGCAAGACCACTGGGCTTCAGCTGCAAAGATGGACGAGGTAATTTGCTGCCGTGCTGACAGGGGACAGTGACGATGGGCAGTGGGGGTGGGACGGAGCGGTTAGGTGCGACTGTGGGAGCGGAATGTGAGAGTGAGAAAGAAGGGGAGGCAGGTGCCAAGGCCTCACCACAAACAGCGTCTCCACTGCATGACTCACAATTTCACCAAGCTTCACACGCATCGCCCCGGTTTGTGTCTTTTCTGAGGCTGAGGCAACTAAAAAGTACAACTGTTGTTGCTATAGAAGGAAAATGGAGGATGGTGCCAACATAGTGCAATTGTTTTGGCAATGGCAAATAAAATAAAAAGTACATGGCCAATTCGAAAAAATGTCCTCTTCAGCAGAGCAAAGACAAACGGAAGGAGGACACGTCCTCTCTGGGACTGATAGCATTCACGCTTATGGAGTTTGGAAAACACCAAACCTCTGCCAATATTACTCAACATCGCTCAGCCTCCAGGATCCCATTTGCTAATTATGTTCAGAAAGAAAAAACAAACCAATTCATCCCTTGTTCCTGCTGAAGCAGAGAGTTTGTGCTCGGGAAATTATGTTTGCACATCTTTTCACTTTTGTGCGCAAGAATAACTGGAAATTGAAGAACGTTGAACTGAAACACCACAAACTTCATATCAAGGGAGCTTCTCTCATAGAAAGGCCTAATTCCAATCTAATATGCCCTTATTTGAGCCTCCGAATGACGCTATAGAACAAAATAATGTATGGCCACACCTGTGACAAGAGAACACCATCACCATGTTAAAAACATTTACCAGGTGTGCCACTCCAATGCAAACTGAGAACACGTAGTAATACGGAAACATATTACGATGTCACAAATGCACACACACAGCATTTAGTTTTGTGTCATTGCTAGCACAGGCGAGGCAAGCTTTCTACTAAATTGACCGGCATTAGTTCTCACACATTATCCACTCAACTACCCCGATGTGGCCTCCCCGAAACATTTTGCTTGAGTGCGTAAGGTGGTTGTGTGTGTGTGTGTGTGTGTGTGTATGTGTATGTGTATGTGTATGTGTATGTGTATGTGTATGTATGTGTGTGTGTGTGTGTGTGTGTGTGTGTGTGTGTGTGTGTGTGTGTGTGTATGTGTGTGTATGTGTGTGTGTGTGTGTGTGTGTGTGTGTGTGTGTGTGTGTGTGTGTGTGTGTGTGTGTGTGTGTGTGTGTGTGTGTGTGCATGGGGGGAGGCTATCTCCCTCTGACACAGGAAGCAGCTGAGTTTCACAGCAGAAGTGAACTGAAGAGAGAGGAAGGTTAGCGGGTAAAAAAAAAAGAAGAAAAAAAGACACCCAGCTGCCCATCTGGCCTGTCATGATAACCAAGTTTAACCTGAGACTGTGGTGTCTGACCAGTAACACCAATTCAAAGTTTAGATTAAAGTTAAGAGAATAGTTCATGTGGTCATGTATGGTGAAGCTCAGTAGACGGAGCATGTCACAAAAAATGTCAGCTGGGGTTACTGCGGGTTAATTTCCCACTTTAACTGTCTGTATCGCTGTGGTAGATTTATTTTGTTAAAAGGGGCAGTTCAACCCCAAAATCAAAAACATGTAGCACTATTTATCCATCTAGATTGTTGCCTAGTTTTGGAGATATCGGACGTAGTGCGTCTCTCTGCAGAAATCATGACCCAGGTTGCTCAAGATAATCTGCAGTCCTTTATGCAAGCAGTTTTTTTTCTACCATAGTTCCTGTTCCTATTTGAGAGAAAAAAGACATCTCTACGGTTGGTCTCTCAAACTAGGCAACTCAAACCAAAACAATCTAGATTGATAATAAGCCCTGAGGGTATGTTGATTTTTGGGGGTGAACTGTCCCTTTAAGTCACTTGCTTCATCAGCCAATGAGACTGTATGCACAGCATGGGCTTTAGAGGATCTGAAGTGAAAGCGAAGCATCGGGGACAAACATTTTTGCAAACATGGAAAGTCAATCAGAGCATTGGAGCAAATAAGCAATGTGTCAAATGTGTGTGGTTAGCCGATATCTGCTGAACTCAAGCTGTTTCAGTCAGCACTTGTTGCCACTCGCAAAAAACAACAAAGCACCCTCAAAATACTCAAAGCATCCATGTCTCAATCAAACTTGCTCGTAAACCCTCCATGCTTTTACAGACTCGTAAAGCTAGACCTACTGCTATCGGCATCTCTGAGAGCTGGGGAACCCCCCTTGCCCCCCCCCCACCCCCCCACCCCCCTTTAATGAATCTTGCATTCCCAGCCCTCACGTGGCACCCTGCGCCACAGTGAATTGAGCAACTGTGACTAAGAATGGGGAAGTAGGCCTCAACGCCTGTTTGTACACGAGAAGCGCTGCCTGTCTGCGCCAGAGGACCACAGAATGAAAGCGCATTGAGGAAATGGCAAGACTGCGATGGCAAGAGAGCCCATTTCTGACTCGAGTCAAGGAAAAATCCTCTCCGGTGCCTGAGAACTGGGTCAATCAGCATGTGCAAAAAAACAATTCTTTTGAACTGTTTTGAACCTGTAGCAAGGGACAAGTAACAGAAGAGAGGGTGGGGGGGAGCTAATATTAGCTTGGTAACAGCTTGCTACCATGTCCCATCATCATTGGGTGCTCTAGTGTAGTTTCCCCAAAGTAAACCACAGAAGTTATTTTGACAATAATATTTAACAGTATCAGTCAGGCTCTAAAGCAAACATGTTAAAACACAAGTGGGTTGAAAAGAACAGACAATGAGAGCAGAAGGACTCACCATTAAAGGGGTTGATCCCTCGGGTCATCCTCTGCACGATCGCCTCTTTCACTTCCCTCCTTCTCACGCACTGGATGCCCAGGTTCTGGAAACTGCGTGAATGACAACATAACAACACAAGGGCGTGAGAAAAGTGACGGACTCTTAGAGTGCTGCAATAAGCTGATAGGAATGAATAAACAAATGTGCTGGGCCCACACCTGAGCGAAGTATGACTTCAACAAAAAACTAAAAAAGAATGCGATCGCTCGTGAAGTTGAGGATGAGGGTCAAAGTGATCGTGCACTCAACCCAACCCATCTGACTTTACCACGAACCAATGATTCGATGCGGAATGTTTGACCCCAAATCTGAGAGAGTAATTCCATTTATTTGCATAGAAGGGCTGCGATTAATCTGAATTAATGACTCATACAAAAACTTGAACTACCCCACCTTTCTATTACACACACACACACACACACACACACACACACACACACACACACACACACACACACACACACACACACACACACACACACACACACACACACACACACACACACACAGTCTGTTTTCTAGCTCTAGGAAATCTATAATGCCACCTGCATCACAGACTTTGTTTGACAAATATGCTGTGTGTGTGTGTGTCTGTGAGTGTGTCTTGTGCGTGTGTGCGTGTAACAGATAGGGGATTTGAATGGTGATTAAGACCGAGACTGTAGCGACTCCGATGACGACAGTATCAGCGACACAGACTGCTGTTGTGAGTGTGGGTGGGGAACTCACGCGATCACCCTGCGGTCCGGTCCGAACTCGGCCTCGTAGAATCCGTCCTTGCAGTCCTTCCCTACCAAGTCGTGGGGGTGCGGTCGGTAAGGCTCGTTCTTTGTCACCAAGTAGACGCGCACCTTGCCTTTGCCGCAGTAATTCAGGATCTGTGTGGGGGGAGTAGGAGGAGGACAGTTTATCTAGGCGCACTTGTGCAAAAGAGAGAGAGAGAGAGGGAGAGATGTGCAGTTTATGTATAAAACCCAGCTCTAGCGACCGACCTGCAGACTCGGGTAGGACCTGTTGTTGTCAGAGCTCTTGTCGCCGGGGATGCTTCCAGCCGAGCGACCCTCGCACTTGTACCTGAAGCGCATCCCCCTCTGCTTGGGCTGCTCGTAGATCTGGACGGCCGGCTCGGCCACTACAGAGAGCGCAGATGATGGGGTTGGCAAAAAAAAGTAAATGGCAAGGTGTGGAGAGGAGATGAAGATGGATTGAGTTCCACCAAAACCATGAATACTTTCCCCCGTGGTTATTTCTTTTAATAAACTTGTCTGGTTAACAGATTTTGGTCATTTTTTCCTTTTCTTTTTGTGTTCTACTTTTTTCTTTTTTAGTTATAGGATCAAACAGTCAATACTTTGTTGATGAACGCGTTCTGACATGTAATTTGACTTGAATTTTAAGATTTTAAAGTCAAAAGTCAAAACTAATGTCTTCGGTTCTATAAAATGTCAGAAAAACGTGAGTAAAATTAACAGCATAACATCCCAAAGCCTGTGTTTTAGTGGTTATCTCTCTTTTTGGGGGGTCTTTTTACAAAAATGTACCAAAACACTGGCAACGAGGAAGCTCTTTTGTCAATAATAAAGAGAATAAATATGAAACAAAATGTGAATCATACCTTCTAAACAAAAAATAAATGTGGTTTGAATTGACATCAAACACAAACACTGAGCTTGTTTACAAGATATTTAGCTGAGGCTGATCTATAGAGGGAAGCATAAAGTGCATCTTTGGATGGTGGGAAAAGCAACATTGAATGGAAGTTGATAGATTGCATATCACCTAAATCCAATCCAATTGGATTATTTAACCAAGCCAATAAGGGTGGATTTAGGGGATTTTGCAGTTAGTCTGCACATCTTTGGTTAGAATTGGGGAAGCATTTGTTTGGAAAGGAAACTATATCAGACAAGTTGCTGACCTACAGTTGACACAGCGTCCTGCTTAAAATCTCTCAGCATATCAAATGTAGCCCGAGGCATCTTTTAAACTGCAAAGCCTTCAATAAGATTTGCACAAAAAAAAAAGTTTGTCCCGCCTTTCGCATAAAACAAAAACCTGCAACCACATGATGAGAGGGGAACTAAGACTGATTGGGGAAGTGTCAATCTTACAATAATCTAATGACACTAAAGTGGGTTTTTGTGGACATGACAGCCGAGCGACAGGGTTGTTGCATAGGAAACGAGTCCATTTCTGATTTACTGAGAAATATGCTTTTGCCAAAGCGGGGCATCCGGGGCCACAGGCCTGCCTTCCTAATTCTTTTGCAGCTGCTTTGGCCGAGGACGTGCCGAATGGCAGAATTGAGAGGCGATGGAGCTCACGCGCACAGAAATGTTATAACATATGAACTTTTATACAGACAAGAATTACAGGAACATCACATCCCACTGCCAAGCAAAGAGAAAAAAGAAGCAAAGCTTCCCAATAAAACTAAATGAGGAAGTGAAAGAGGTCATTCTGTGCATTTAGAGATTGTTCGGCTCCTTTAAGCCTTATTTTGACACAAGGGGTAATAAAATGCACTTACTCAGATGTGGATCGTCCCCTAGCACGGAGGACATAAGAACTGTGAAGGGGGGGAGAAATTGGTGATAACCTGACAGATTAATAGCGTGCCACAACAAAACTGGGTTGTTGTGTTTTTAAAAGCTCATTCAGTCCAACTAGAGCTGCACAGACATTTATTCCAATGTCAACCATTGCAACAATTGGGAGGTTTTTACTGTGTAAATAGTATTTATCTATTTCTTTATAGTAAAAAATAGTATTTCATTAAAAAAAATATATCGTACATTCAGGCTTAACATATTAATATACATCAAACTTAAGTCACATGATTATTAGTATTATTATTATGTATCCCATTCTGTCATAACCTCTCCTACGAGTTATTATTATTATAATACAGTAAATATAATTGTTGTTACTCACCATCCATGATGCACAACGCTCTTAGTCGTATCACGGGTTATTGTCTCACGGAGAACACCGAGCTGAATGAGTGACAGTGGACAGGAAAAGTTACATTTGTTACAGAGAGACCAGCGAGGGGGGGAATTCCCCCTCCGTCAACGCCCTCTCATGTGAACTGACCAATGAGAGGGCCGCATGACTCGCGAGAGAGAGAGAGAGAGAGAAAAAGAGGAGTCGCTCCTTTTCACACACTACCCGTATGTGCCTTTAAAGTTACACATTACTCCTGTATTAGCTGCTCTCCACTGGCTTCCTGTAAGACAGAGAATCGTATTTATGGTCCTTCTTCTAACCTACAAAGCCTTAACTGGTGATGCACCATCATATTTTAGGGAGCTTATAGTACCATATTGTCCCACCAGAGAGCTGCGCTCACTGAATGTGGGGCTACTTGTGGTTCCTAGAGTCTTAAAAAGTAGGATGGGGGCCAGAGCCTTCAATTATCAAGCTCCCTTTCTGTGGAACCAGCTTCCACTTTCAGTCCGGGGGGTAGACACAGTCACCTCATTTAAGAGTAGACTTAAGACTTTTCTCTTTGATAGTGCTTATAGTTAGGGCTGGCTCAGGTCGGCCCTGGTCCAGCCCCTAGATATGCTGCCATAGGCCTAGACTGCTGGAGGACATTTTAGGACACAATGAGCTCCTCTCTCTCTCTCCTCTTCTCTCTCCCCCCCAATACCAACCATTCTCACACAAAACATCGCAAAGATACGCACAATAATGTAATTTGTGTCCAGCAAAAAATATGAAAATTGACTTACTTATGGCTGAAATATGAATATTCCAGGCCTTCCTGCTACCTCCTCACAGCTAAGGCACCCAGCTGCAGTGAAACGTTCAGGGACCACCAAGGACTGTGGGAACTTTCTAGCTTAAGCGGAGTTGACTTGCATTCTCGACATGTCTGAACTAAAATAATTATTAAAAATACTTAACCTGACTTAATCAAAGCCAAACTTCACACATGTTCTGCTACACACTCAAGTGTATCATCAACGGGGTCTGCTACAGCAAAGGCCAGAGCGAGAGCAGAGGCAGCAAAGGCACGCATGTCCTACGCCGAAGAGGAAATTAGCCTAAAGCTAGAAAAAGCTAAGCTAGAAGCCTCAATAGAAATGCTCAATTACAAGAAAGAGACAGCTGCAGCCGTAGCTAAGGCTGAAGCCCTTGAAGCTGCGGTAGATGTAAATAGTGAAAGACATAGTTTCATGTTAAATTTGGACTCCAGTCCTTTGGAAGCTGCACAACGCACAGAACAATACGTGATTGACCAAGCCAAATCACAAAACATAGACGCTCAGCTGCTTGATGATGGTGTTGTAACAAAAAGAGAGCCAAGCCCCAACTACAAAACTCCAGCTTCAACTATCAAATCTGTGTGAGGGTCCTGGAGGCACCACCACAAGGGGGTGCCACAGTAACCCTGGTGGCGACCAGAATCTCTCTCTCTCTCTCCCTCTCGCAATCAGGGGAATGCAGTGAAGCCAACTCATTCATCCGGCCCAAGCCAATACAACTTCCCATCATACACATGGCCACAATGCAGCTTCTCAACCAACTCTCCTCACCTCACAGCAGCCTTACATCTATGAAGATGAAAAGGTCAATAGGACAGGCAATGTTCGGTTTGACAACCACAATGCCACTCCTGAGCAAGGTCTTGGACCTCAAAACGACAAAGGTCATCCTGCTCTTAAATCCTATCCCACATCTTCAAACACCAATAATGACAACTCCAACATTAGCGACTTCGTGAGATACTTTGCTCGTCGTGAGCTTGTGGCAACAGGCCTACTTCAATTCAACGACAGACCTCAGAACTACAGAGCCTGGATGCCTTCTTTTCAGAACGCAACGAGAGGTTTGGACCTGACACCAAGTGAGGAAATGGATCTCCTGTTTAAGTGGCTCGGCAAAGAGTCAGCAGAACACGTCGAGCACATGAGAGCAATACACATCAATCATCCAGCAGCAGGCTTGGCTATGATATGGGACAGACTTGAACAATCTTATGGCTCCACAGAAGTAATAGAAGATGCTCTGTTCAAACGTATCGACGCCTTTCCAAAAATAACCAACCGAGATTATTCTAAACTAACAAAGTTGAGTGATCTTTTAATGAAACTAGAGTCAGCCAATGCTAAAGGAGACCTACCCGGCCTCTCTTTCCTCGATACAGCAAGAGGTGTCAACCCAATTGTACAGAAGCTCCCCTTCGGTCTGCAGGAAAAGTGGGCGTCAGATGGGGCATTCTACAAGCGGCAATATCACGTTTCATATCTACCCTTTGCCTGCTTCGTAGACTTTGTTAGCCATGAAGCTAGTGTCAAAAATGACCCAAGTTTCAACTTAGTCTCTCACTCAGACATGTCTCCCAGGACAGAAAAAACAGCTTGGAAGCCAAACAGACAGCGAGAAGTCTTTGTTCACAAAACAGAGATATTTCCAAAAGCAATCTCTGATCCTAGGGAGCCCTCAACGAAATTCAACGACTGTGACAAACTGTGTCCAATCTATAAAAAACTCACCCTCTACGCAAATGCTGTGCATCCAGAGAAAAGCCCATCGAAGACCGTAAGACATTCATAAAAGAGAATAACGTCTGTTTCAAATGCTGTGCTTCATCATCACACATCGCAAGAAACTGCACATTTAATGTTCGATGTTATGAATGTAAAAGTGAAAAACACCACACAGCGCTTCACCCTGGACCTGCACCCTGGGTTGAAGGCACGGACTTGGCTCCAGAGCATGGCGGGGAGGAGGATAGCTCTCCACAACCCCATGTCACCACCAAATGTACAGATGTCTGTGGCGGAGATGTGACGGACCGATCCTGCTCTAAAGTATCCCTCGTGAAAGTGTATCCAGCCGGCCACGCAAAGCAGTGAAGATGTATGTGATTCTGGATGAACAGAGCAACAGATCACTAGTTTGTTCACAGTTCTTTGAAGTCTTTAATGACCAAAGTCCAAGTGCTTCTTACTCATTGAAAACATGTGCTGGAGCAAAGGAAGCGACAGGAAGAAGGGCCAGTGGCTACATCGTGGAATCTTTGGGTGGAACCGTCAGCATCCCACTACCCAGCCTCATAGAATGTGATGACATTCCAAATAACAGAGAGGAGATTCCAACTCCCAATGCAGCTTTTCATCGCGCACACCTAAAGTCAGTTGCACACCTCACCCCAGATATCGACCCAAACGCCCCAATTATACTTCTCTTAGGTTGGGATATTATCAGAGTCCATAAGGTCCGCAAACAGGTCAATTGCCCACACAACCTACCTTATGCTCAGAAGTTGGATCTGGGATGAGTCATTGTGGGTAATGTTTGTTTAGGTCGCTTTCACAAACCACCAACCGTCAGCGCCTTCTACTGGAACACCATGGAACGGGGACGCCCTACTCTCTTTGACCCGTGTCCTAACGTGTTCCGTGTAAAGGAAAAATACAGTGACACCCAGGTCACAAACCACCTCCAAACACATCCTGAGGACACAGTGGCGACTGTGGATCAGTGGTTAGCATGTCCGTCTTTCAATCAGAGGATTGGTGGTTCAATCCCTGGCTCTGCTAGTCCATGTCGATGTGTACTTGATCAAGACACTTAACCCTAATTCACCGATGCTGTGTCTATGGTCTACTGTATAGCATGTAAGTCGCTTTGGATAAAAGTGTCAGCTAAATGTAATATCAAACTGATGTTGACAGCCTAGGACATAACCTATTCAAGCAGACCAAAGATGACAACAGGCCACAGGCATTGCACTGTCTCAAGTCACTCAGGCGCAACTTTGAAAGGAAGCCTAAAATGAGAGACCACTTTCTCATTTTCATGGACAAGACGTTCAAGAATGGTCACGCTGAGTTAGCCCCTCCTCTCAGTGAGGATGAAGAACAGTGGTACTTGCCAATATTTGGTGTGTACCATCCAAGAAACCCAAAACAAATACGAGTGGTCTTCGATTCCAACGCCCTGTGTCACTCAACGACCGCTGCTCGGTGTACTGATGCCATTTAGAAAGGAAGCAATCACCTTTACAGCGGACATAGAACAGATGTTCTATTGTTTTTCAGTAAGGGAAGACGATAGGAACTTTCTACGTTTTCTATGGTTCCAAGATAACGCCCCCTCCAAAGAAATTGTGGAGTATCGAATGACGGTCCACGTCTTTGAAAATAGTCCTTCACCCACAGTAGCGATTCATGGACTGCTCCAGTCTGTTCAGGTCAGTGAGCTCCACATCGACCTTGACTTCCAACGTTTTGTGATGCGTGACTTCTATGTAGACGATGGGTTGAAGTCCCTGCCCAGTCGAAGCTGTGGTCAACCTGCTGAAAAAGACAGGATGTTCTCTCCAAATCAAACCTAAGGCTGCACAAGATCGCAGCAAACAACAAGGAGGTCATGGAGGCCTTTCCGGCCGAAGATCGTGCAAAAGACCTTAAAGACCTGGACCTCAATGCAGATGCGCTGCCAATGCAGCGTAGTCTTGGAATCAATTGAAGGTCCTTTTTTTTTTTTTTTTTTAAAGTGTTAGCTAGATGAGAAGATTGTTATAGCTCTTTTTGTGTGCTAATTGTGTTGCTGTATTTAGCAGCTGGTTACATTTTAAATATATTTCAAACGCTTTCCCTAAAGGCCACAGGTGACATTAGGCTATAAAAACAAAAAAACATCCATGCAGTCAAATAAAAAATACTAAATTGAAGAAAAAAAAAGTTCATTAGAATGAGGGTATCCATTAATGCCACTGTGGCTGTATGTATATGTAGTTGTGTTCTGCATGAAACAGGAACAAACTGCGAGATCTTAGATGTTAACAAATTTTGAAATTCAAGTTAAAACTTTTCATCTGCCTGTTTTCTATATTTTTAAATGTCTTCATTATATTTTATGTACTTATATTTTCTTTCATATAGCTAATATTCTATTTACCACTGATTACTATTTTATATACACTTGGAACTAACTTTAAACTAAAGCACACAGAATTTACCGTGTACGAAATGTGCAATATAATTAGTTATTTCTGACAAAGATGTGGGGCAATCCGCTTGTTGTGCCAACCTCAGTGCCCATAAGACTAAAGTTTTATGGATGGAAGTTGCGCTTGTTCCACATTAGCTGGAAAATCTTTTATTTTTGCATAATTCACATTTTAATGGAACTCAGCCTGCAGATGGTGCTCTGCCACCTCTGTGCCTTTCTATATTTCCACCCCTGCATGTGTTAACAACAGTTGTAAAACCATGTGCAACAAAGAAAAGACACCAGCATAGTTTTTAGGGGTTTATTGGGTGTACGGACTCATTTAAAGGAAGTGATAAACACATACAAAAATACCCTTTCAATACATTTTTAGAAACAAACATCTAAATGACCTGCTTTGTTAAATGTTTCCAAACAGCAAAACACAAGTCGTTCTTAAACAGAGTGGTGCAGATTTCGTTAAAAAGAGACCTACCTGCTATGAATGCTATTTAAAAAAAGAAAAAAGAAAATAAACACATGGTACAAATATGCAAATATAAATAAAGTGATAAGAACCCCCCCCCAATAATGAAGAATATGCCTTTTGGGGGAGAAAACAAAAACAACTGTTCTCTGTACATTTATTTGGGGCAACTGATGCTGAAAAAAAGAGCCTCTGGACCTGCACCTTTCTGCCTGCTCCGAAAGAGATGGCGCCGCCTCAGCATCACTTTACACTTTGTTGTATACATATTTTCTTCTGCGCTGAAAATCAAAACAAACAGTGGCCTAGTTTCAGACCATGAAGATGGAAGGTTGGGGGCCCGAGGCGGGATAAAGCGCCGTCTCCTGACTACCCCCACCACCACCGGGAGATGCTTTTTAAGAACCTCCACAGGAGGCGCAGAGGGTTAACACCCCAAAACGAAGGGAATTCCGTCTCTCTCTCACACAACCAATCTGTGCGTGCACGCTCTCTCTCTCGCTCACACACACCAACATACGTCTGCATACACACATGAACCAGCAAAACTCGTCAAAAAGCTTCAAACCATTTTGCGTTTTTACACAAAGCGCCGCAAACCAGGACTTAGCTTCAACAGACTACGGTGAAGGGAGGGGGAGTCAAACAGTATTTAGAACAAATGCTTTTTTGTTGTCATTTGTTTAGCCCACCAAGTGAACAAGAAAATCCACTTTAGGCGTCGCACAATAACAGGTACTTACACAAAACTGATATTCAAAAAATGTTCTTGTTGCTGCCTAAACTGTCTGGAGCTCGCTCATTCACCACCTTGACATCTAGGGCCTTGAACACACCAGGAAAAGCAAGCAGAAAAACTCAACCTTTTCTTTTAATCCAAGACATACAGTAGGCATGACACTTGTGACCCCAAAGCCACACTAAACAGAAGGGATTACCATGGGCGTTACTGATATTGTCCCCTTTGTGCTCCGTGCCAATCCCAGTAGTGACTGTAAAGTGTCAGCGTTAACGTAAAGGATGACTATTCTTTTGTTTCTTGCGCTTACCGGCACCTGAGAAGCTCTGATGTCACCGGGCGTTTGCAATCACCTGGGCACTGCAAGGTCCGATACCAACCTGGAGCTCTTGGGTAGTCCAAAGAGTCATGGTTGTGGTTTCCGTTGGATCCGAGTGAACCCCTCAATAAAGCCTCCCTGCAAACTGTATCCAAACCTATACAGTGTTTTACAAAAAAAAAATACCACTGGCTGGGGACTTTTCGACAAGCAATAGAGAAAAAAAAATTACAATGTTTTTTTCCACTTTTTTTCTTTTTCCTTTTTAGATAAAACTACAATAGAATGGTCAAAAGACTTAGTGATCTTTTGCTTCTTTTTTTTTTAAGACAAAAAAGTTATGTACATCAACATTTACTGTACAGGTTTGGGAGAAAAGAAAGGAAGAAAAAAATCAACATACAACAGAAGTATGTGTAACAAGCGGGCCAATACATGTTCTGGGCTTTTTTAAAACATGTTAACTTGGGTGAGGGGAACGAACAGCACCGTTTCCATCTGCACTGTGTACACTTTTAAACACCGAGGGAGAAGAAGAGTGGAGAAGAGTAAAAAAAAACAAAAATAAACAGATTAGTTATGCTGTCAGATATCTCTGTGACTGTTGTCTTCAAGACAATAGGGTGCCTCACAACATCCGGTTTGAACAAATCACCTATCCACTGGCAAATCTGTACTCTAAAGATTTGAGGGCGAGGTATCCATCCTGGTGCTTCAAACTTGAGACAGACCTGAAACACTCCCCCTCCTCCTCCCCCCCACCCCAAAGTCGTATTTTCGGGTGTTTCGACTTAACCGTGAAGCCCCCCAACTCTACGCATGTATAAATTCGAGTCTGTATTTGTGTGTTCAAGCTATGTGGATTCTGGCCTTTTCTGTTTCTTTCAGCCTCTTGGCCTGCTCCTCCAGAGAAGGGGAGTGGGATCTCTTGGCGGTTGCTCCATTTAGTGGGTCGGCCCCTCGGCTCACCAACGTGGGGATGGAGCTGCCAACAGGGGGCGCCGTGTGTTTGGATGTCACGTGTTCTGTGGAAAGAAAAAAGGGACAAAAAAAATACATCTTTTTGCACTTTTTTTAATAAAGGCTTGGAAATGAATGCTTTTGTTTTTTTTATCCGATTCATCGACAAATTAATCAACAGATTAATCGATTATTAAAATAATTGTTAGTTGCAGCCCTACTCAAATACAGCTTATTGTCTTAACAATAACATTAAGAAGTTGCTTTAGGAGCACAACTACAAGAATATTTGATAGCTGACAGACAGTATTCATTCCTACCAAAAGCCTTGAAAAACCCAAATAAAAACAGCTGAAAAACAGTAACATGACCTAATGGAATGCTAACATTAAGGGAGCGTGCAGAAGACAGTCAGTCCAAACTTAAATTCTTCGTTCATTTGTCCGTCGGTCACAAAATAATTTAGTTATTATTCTTTGATGGAAACCTATTTTGTCAGTGTCATCATGGTCACTTTTAGTCTCGTTTATGCTTACTGAAAAAAGGTAGTCAATTAGTTTCCGCCTCGGTTTTTAGGACTTAGTAAGTAGGAGTAGGGCATCTGTGGATCAGTGGTTAGCAAGTCTGTCTTTCAATCAGAGGGTCGGTGGTTCGATCCCAGGTTCCGGTAGTCCATGTCGCTGTGTCCTTGAGCAAGACACTTAACCCTAATTGCTCACCGTTGCTGTGTCTACGGTCTACTGTATATCATGTAAGTCGCTTTGGATAAAAGCGTCAGCTAAATGAAATGTAATGTAAGTAACCAAATTTGTGTTTTAGCTTTAGAAAATAGCCGTGTTTGACAATCAATTTTGTAGCCTTAAGCTAAATGTTTTTCTTGTTCCCCGTTTTAAGAGAAGAGGCTTTTATTTTGGAGGCAGCTCTTCCAACTTGAAAGGAAGTTGCACTGGTGGTGCATGTTGTAATAATTGTGTGTGTTTTAAGTGTGTTGACAATAATGCTAACGAGAAGAAAAGCCAACACATCATTGTTGTCGTTTTGTGTCTTTGCATACAGCAGGTTTGGAATTCAGTCATACATTTTAAAGTGTTACATCTCAGACCATCTTTCGGAGGGATATGCTAAAACTCGTTTTTATCTCGGAAAAAACAACCAATATTTGTCATTGTTTCACTTGACAAAATTAACTCCGGACCAAGCAAATTAATTGATGAAATTAGCAGAACTTTTTGACTGGGAAAAAAAATTTGATCTGCACGTACTTGATCCAATTACGGGAATGGACATGCCCTTTTCTTCGCTGGCAGGAGTAGCGTCGGTGGCCAGCGTGCCCTCAAACACTGGGGGCTTGGGAGGTGTGACGCTACATTTAAAAAAAACAAAACAAAAAAAAAAAAAAAAAACAGACAGGCCGAGAAATAAAATGTTAGTAAAAAATAAATAAAAAAAAACACCAACAGTTTCAATTTCTGGGAAAATACTTGACGGTCACTTGTGGCGGTTGAGTGCCAGTTTAATGGAATTTTTCACGACGCGACAGCTTGTACTGGCTGGAAGAGGCGAGGAGGCGTCTGGCAGCTCCATGCTGGGAAGTCTCTGAGGTAGGAAAAAGTGGCATTATAAATCGATTTGGAGATATCCATGGATGTCATTAACAAACTGTATATTCTGATACCAGAATTTCTTTCTGGCCAGAGCGTTATCCAAGTTTTGCTAAATGTACTCCAGGTAGACATTTCATTTAAACTAGACACTCGCCCTGCAATTTAAATTCGTTTTGCCTTTCATGTATTCAAAAAAACAAATGTTGTTTTTCATGTGTTCAAAAAAAACAAATGTTGCCTTTCATGTTAGATATCTACTTTGCTACTGGTTTCAACAGCTTTCTAGTGACAGATTCCACTTGTAGTACTTTTTAGTTTTGCTTTCTTGAGGCTTGTTGTTCTGAGTTTCTACTATTGGTTGAATGCACTTATTGTAAGTCGCTTTGGATAAAAGCGTCAGCTAAATTTAATGTTATGTAAAAATTAGGATTACCTTTGTTAGATGATTGACAATATTTCTGACATCTTCAGGATGGAGAGAATTACTTTGTCTTTAGACTGAAACAGTACGTGTATACAACTCCTGGACGGCCATCATACATTTAAAAAGGTGAATTTGTGTCTGTCACACACACACACACACACACACACACACACACACACACACACACACACACACACACACACACACACACACACACACACACACACACACACACACACACACACACACACACACACACACACACACACACACACACACACACACACACACACACACACACACACACACACACACACACACACACACACACACACACACACACACACACACACACACACACACACACACACACACACACACACACACACACACACTTACCTGTGTTCTTGAGGTATCGATGGTTGGAATGGGCTTTGGAATAGCCTTTGATCCAGAAAGGGAGGTCTAATAATGAAGCGGCAAAATGGGCAAAGGTTATTATTGCTTCGTCTGCCTGTATACGATCCCTAAAAGCAGCCAGAATAAATAACACCTACAATATGGGGTCCTTCTCCATGTGTGCAGGACTCAGAGGACGGTGGATATGGCTCTTTAAATGCAGAGTCATCATTTGACACCACCTGCAGCCCCCCAAAAAGTGTCAATAATTTAATCTGCCATTTTAAAAGTTTTACACACACACGCACGCGCGCGCGCACGCGCACACACGCACACACGCACACACGCTCCTACGCTCCTGTCCTCCTCACCTCCGTCTCTTTGTGCCTCTTGGCCAGGTCCTCTTGCGTGGGAGAGTGCGGTCTCTTGGCAGGAGCGCCGTTGACTGGGTCCTCCAGGCCGTTGGGCTCCTCTCTGGGGCTGCTGGTGGTGTTGGGCTGCATGTCGGTGATGGAGCTGTTGGCCGGCGGGGAGGCGGGTTTTACTTTGACCGCAGACTCTTCAGAATCAGAGGGAGACAAAAGAGAAATCGGGGATAAATAAACTGGGATTATTTGTCTATTGAGATCCATTTAAGGGACATGCTTTCATCTCGATATACTTGGTTACTTAATATTCTCTAGATTTTAAGACCTTGTAATGTAACGTCTTATATGGCAAAAGGGACATTATGTCATATGACTCTTTATGCAAATATTCCAATATTTAACAGTCTATCCCAGAGTGTGTAATAGATTATGAAAAAGTTCAACTCACTGGATCCAATGACCGGGATGGACATGCCCTGGTCTGTAGCAGCTGCTGTTGGTGCTGCTGCACTAGGTGCTGGGGAGCCCTCCATAAAAAGCTGCTTGGGAGGACTGACGCTGCAAAAATACACAACACAAATATTCGGTCAGCATCATATTGTGAGCTTGAACCTATCGTAAATAGTAATAATATCTGGCAAATTATCTGCATTAGAATAGAACATCTGCAATTGACAGTAAAATAATTTAAATGCCGTGAGAAATACATTGTCGAGACGCATCACACCTGTCCTCTGTGTCAGACGCGGGTTTAGAGGGTTTGCTGGATGGGGAGGTAAAGGGAGTCCCTGAATCTGTATCTCTGGAGCTGTCCAGGTGACTGCTGTCCAGAGACATCCGCTTAGAGCTCCCCCCGTTGGAGCTACGATTCAACTCCGCTATGCTCTGCGGGCAAAAAGAAACGCAGTGAGAAACAATAAACGAAGAGAAAAAACGCATTCAGTCAGCAACCATGACTAAATTTAAAAAAATGTATGAAAGCTTTGGTCCCAACATGCGTGAGAAGACCTCTCACCCTCTTCTTCTTCTGCACCAGTTCAGGAGGAAGGTACTGATGGAGCTGTTTCTTCTTCACGTGAGTCGCTTCGATCTTCATCCCGTCCTTCAGCATGTTGATGTTGTTGGCTTGTCTGTACACTGCAGGGAACAACATGTCGCGTTCGGGATCATTGATCGGGAATGAAGAACAAGCAGGAATGTAGACAAACGGGTTTGACCTTTTTCTCGGCAGAGACTTTGGATTTGTTTTAACTTTTAACATTTGAGTTTACGATTTAACACTTTCAAGTGAGTCTTGCAGCAACCGTTGAACGTTGGCCAATGTTTTGGTAATACGGAATACTAATAATACTGTTTCTGAAGAGAAAATGAATACTGCTATGAATCCCCAGACTTTAACCTCATCAGCTCGACCCTGTTTTGGCTAAAATTGTGACTGTGTTGCAGCCAACACTAAATAGTCATCATCTCCACAAATACAAGGTCTATTTGAATAATTTCAACAGCTATAATATACATAAAACCCTTGTGAACATAGATAATACGTTCATAAATGTGTTAGTGGTATATTCGTGGTAAGAAAAAAGAGAAAATGTTCCAAGAATTTCAATGTTAATCTTTATTATCTTAATGATATTCGCAAAGGTTTTTCTTTATTGTATAACATAGCTATATATGTAAGAGTATCTGTGCACAGTTTGGCTTTGAGTGAAGTTAAGTATTTTTAGTTCATACATTTTGAGAAATTGCGGCAAGACTGATTGTCATGAAAGCACCATAGCTTTACAGAGTGTCTTCGAACGCATCTTGTAACACCGCAGTTGGTTTCCGGTGACCCAGACTTACGCATAGCATCCAAGCACTTCAATGATATTCATAATTCAGCCATAAGTAAGTCCATTTTTCTTTTTTTTTGCTGGACAAAAAAGGACATTCTTGGGCTCATCTTTGCAAGGCTTTGTCTGAGAGAGGAATGGCTGGCACTGGCGAACTCCATAGGCTCTAATGATTCCAAAACTGCTTTAGCTTCTAGCATGTAGTAAGCGTTTTTAGTCTGCATTTTTTTCAAAACTTGGGGTGCATTTTGAGTCATATTTATGTTTAAGTTAATGTTTATGGTTGAATTGTGTCTCTTTATTCACATAGTATATGCTTTTGACTATGAAGTTCAGACGTTGCTGAATCTTTTGTATATTGACATCAAATGGGTCCGATATTGAATATGGGTTCATATAGGTTCATTCGGGGCGCATAGTATTGTATTGAGGCCATTTCATGGCTTATGCTCCTGCAGGTTGCCTCTCACATTCATACCAGCTAGGAGTAGATTGATTTATATATATATATATATATATATATATATATATATATATATATAAGACTCATCGTATGAAGACTCGGAGGATAAAGACAAAGGAGTCTTTCGTTGGAGTCTTCGGGGGCGGCTGAGCATTACCACTTCCCTGTGAAAATGTGCTTCCCTCCCATACCCGTGTACATATCACCTCGTAGATACTTCAGACCTCGGACTCGTTCTTACTTGCATCAAAATCCTTCCGTGCTTCTTCATCCCACCCGCTCCACACAAACCCAACACCTCGTCACAGGAGGCCTCTGGAACTGCCAGTCAGCTAACCGCAAGGCTGACTTCATCTCTGGCTTTGCTATCAAGCAATCTCTGGACTTCCTGGCTCTCACTGAGACCTGGATCACACCAGACAACACATCTACCCCTGCTGCTCTCTCCTCTGCCTTCTCCTTCAGCCACACACCTAGGCCCACTGGCCGGGGTGGTGGTACTGGTCTACTCATCTCCCCCAAATGGAGTTTTTCTCTCTACCCGCTTCCACTGTCTACACCACTGTCTTTTGAGCTTCATGCTGTGACGGTTACCCATCCGGTTCAACTGAACATTGTTGTTCTCTACCGTCCACCTGGTTCCCTGGGAGACTTCTTGGAAGAATTAGACGTCCTCCTATCAAATTTCCCAGAAAACGGCCCCCCTCTCATTCTTCTAGGTGACTTCAACATCCAGACCGAGAAGTCATCTGACCTGGTGCTCTTACTGTCTTCCTTTGCTCTCTCACTCAGTCCTTCACCTCCGACTCACAAGGCTGGAAATCATCTTGACTACATTTTCACCAGAAACTGCGCAACATCTAACCTCACTGTAACTCCACTTCACGTCTCAGACCACTTCTTCATCTCCTACTCTCTCCCACTCTTGGGAACTGACAACCCTCCCACAGCAACAGACTCTGCACCTATCCGTCGCAACATTCGCTCCCTCTCTCCCTCCTCTCTGGCCTCGTCTGTTCTGTCAGCCCTTCCTTCAACTGACTCACTCACTCATGCACCCTAACTGTGCCACAGACACTCTCCTCTCTACTCTGTCCTCCTCTCTTGATTCTCTCTGTCCTCTTACGACACGTAAGGTTCGCAATTCCTCTCCGGCTCCGTGGTTGTCAGACCCGGTCCGTGCCCAGAGAGCCACTTTGCGAGCATCGGAAAGGAAATGGCGAAAATCCAAACACGCAGACGACCTGCACGCCTATCACTCTCTTCTCGCCTCCTTCTCTGCCTCTATCTCTGCAGCCAAAAGCCTGTTCTACCAATCCAGAATTGAATCTTCTTTCTCTAACCCCAAAAAACTCTTCTCCATTTTTTCCAACCTCCTAGACCCCCCCTGTCCTCCTCCTCCCTCCACCCTTCTACCGAACCACTTTGTCGACTACTTTACTAAAAAGATAGATGACATACGCTCCTCATTCACTGATCCCCCGCCCATAACTACATCTCCATTAACATTATCCGCCTCCCCTTCACTTTCCTCTTTCACCCCTCTGTCCCCCAACCAAGTTCTTACCTTGGTATCCTCTGCCCGCCCAACCACCTGCCCCCTTGACCCCATCCCATCTCACATCCTCCAGTCTATTGCTCCTGACCTTCTTCCCTTTCTCACCCATCTTATTAACACCTCCCTCTCAACTGGTTGTTTCCCTAACTCTCTGAAGGAGGCAAGAGTTAACCCTCTCCTGAAGAAACCCACTCTCGACCCGTCAGAAGTCAACAACTACAGACCTGTCTCTCTCCTTCCCTTTCTGTCCAAAACCCTGGAGCGAGCTATCTTCAACCAAGTCTCCTCCTTCCTCCACCAGAACAACCTTCTGGACCCTCACCAGTCTGGATTCAAGGCAGGCCACTCAACAGAGACTGCCCTCCTTGCTGTCTCAGAGCAGCTTCACACTGCGAGAGAAGCCTCTCTCTCCTCTGTCCTTATCCTTCTGGACCTTTCTGCTGCCTTTGACACAGTGAACCACCAGATCCTCATCTCCTCCCTCCAGGACCTGGGTATCTCAGGCACTGCGCTCTCCCTCCTCTCATCCTACCTCAGTGAACGGACCTACCGGGTAACCTGGAGAGGATCTGTGTCTGAACCTTGTCCTCTCACTACTGGGGTCCCTCAAGGCTCAGTCCTCGGTCCTCTCCTCTTCTCCCTGTACACCAACTCTCTTGGCTCCGTCATTCGCTCGCATGGCTTTTCCTACCATAGCTATGCTGATGACACCCAACTGATCCTCTCGTTTCCACAATCGGAAACACAGATAGCAGCACGAATCTCTGCTTGTCTGACTGACATTTCACAATGGATGTCCGCACACCACCTGAAAATTAACCCTGACAAGACGGAATTACTTTTCCTTCCAGGAAAAGTCTCCCCCACTCACAACCTGACGATTACTTTCAACAACTCAGTCTTGGCCCCGACCCCGACTGCCAGGAACCTCGGTGTGACCCTTGACAGTCAACTCTCCCTGACTGCCAACATTACCGCAACAACTCGTTCCTGTAGATTCATGCTGCACAACATCAGGAGAATACGTCCACTTCTCACCCAGAAGGCGGCACAGGTTCTCGTCCAGGCTCTGGTCATCTCGCGCCTAGACTACTGCAACTCCCTCCTGGCGGGTCTACCTGCTGGTGCCATCCGACCGTTGCAGCTCATCCAGAATGCAGCAGCTCGACTGGTCTTTAACCTCCCGAAATTCACCCACACTACTCCGCTCCTCCGCGACCTTCACTGGTTACCGGTGGCCGCCCGCATCCGCTTCAAAACATTGGTACTGGCGTACCGTGCAACGAACAGATCTGGTCCAGTCTACATCCAGGACATGGTAAAACCTTACACCCCAACTCGTGCGCTCCGCTCGGCTTCTGCCAATCGGCTTGTAGCTCCGTCACTGCGAGCTAAACACTCAACAAAGTCTCGACTGTTCTCTGTCCTGGCTCCTCGATGGTGGAATGAGCTCCCCATTGACATCAGAACAGCAGAAAGTCTCTACATCTTCCGTCGCAAACTAAAAACACATCTTTTCCGACTATACCTTGAATAAAGGAAGTAGCACTTTAGTAGCACTGAAACGGCTCTTACTGATAGCACTTTGTAGTTGAACTTTTTGTCGAAATTGTACCTTCGTGATTCTTGTTCTGATTCTTGTTGTAAACGGTAGAATGCACTTATTGTAAGTCGCTTTGGATAAAAGCGTCAGCTAAATGAAATGTAATGTAATATATATATGATATATATATATATATATATATATATATATATATATATATATATATATATGATTAAATATCTATGTTATTAATAATAAAACACTATGGCATCATTTGATTCATTTAGTGATGATCAAGAAATCAAAACAGCAGAAGTTGTCCCTGAACACCGGAATTTAGCCATTTCGTATAGTTGTAGTATATATTGTCCTAGAGTCCATTTTATCTTCAATATTTTGACTAGTTTATTCAACGACCGCCAACAAAGAGTGATATGACAGGACCTACCAGTGTCTGTGAAGGACTGGATGTCATACGTCAGGTCAATGTTCACACTCTCCGCATTCTCCACTTTCTTGAAGATGATCCCAATGAACCACATAGACACAAAGTCGTTCCTGTTACAGAAACACAAGGAGCAACAAAAGAACAGTGAAGTTGTGTTTATTATCTCCGCCAGGAAATTATGTATTTGTGTGTGTGCACCCATCTCTGAGTATGTCTGTCCACAGTTAATACCGCATTCTGCTGGACCCTTCAGCCCTTTGCGTAAAACATGCAAGTGAACGATATGGACAAACCTGACAGAGACTGGCACTCTACTGAGTGCACTTTTCTAGATTTATTCAGATTTTTAGACCATCACAATGAACATAGTTGTGGAGCCACAGCATATCAGTATGCTAATAATGTATACCTGCATTCAACTAATGCCATGTGCCTGCTTAATAAACAATGACAAGACATATGCCAATGATTTCATGACTCACTGACCTGCACTAGCAGTATTCACATGTCAAAATGTTCCCATTACTCGAGGACAAAGAACATGAAGACTTAGAAAAGGTTTGATTAATGATTATTTGGAGTTGCCCTTTCTCACTGAGCTGTTCGTATGGATAAAAATTGAACTCACTCATTGCGGTTCTCTTTGGACCCGGGGAAAGACTGAGGGTTGACGTGAGCCAGAGTGATGTACTCATTTCTCTCCAGGTTTCCCACCAGGACGCGGATTTTTGACTCCACCAGGCCGATCCTGAGGGAAAATAAAGAAAAACACCAGGTGTTCCACAGAGGTAATACAAGTAATCTATTGCATTAGAGTTATACTCTTAACAGACAATTACCATTCTAAGTGGTTTTCTTCTGTGGAAGCGCTGGCGGTCAGAACGATGTAATGCCTGCAGCACGAAGCAGAAAAGAAAAGAAAAAAAAGAAGAAAAGAAATCAAATGAAGATATTGGGTAACGTTTTGATTATCAACACTTGAATTCAATGTGCTACACAGAGGAACATCATCTTCAATCATTCACACTGGTGCTGGTAGTGTAACGCCAACGATGAAGCAGCAGCACCAATAGAACAGAATAAGTCAGTTGTGGCGCTTGTGTGGGAGTCGACCAAACTCTACTGACCACATTAAGGATGAGTCAAATGTGCCAAACCAAAAAGAATCGTGACCGACAGGCAACACCTACTTGTATTTTTGGAAAAAGTTGGGTGGCTCAAAGAGTTTGGACCATTCTGCCTTTCCCTGAAGAATCTCATCTGTGACGCTGAGGCCTGTTCATGCCAGTGGGACAAAGACATTATCAGTCTGAGAAATTAGACTTTACTGAATGCTGCTTCATTATTTACCGTATTTGAACTCCTCGCTCATTATGGTGCGCGTTGACGTGGAGACGTTGTACGTGGAGTTTTGCTGGGGGTAGGCGGGAGTGATGATGGGCATCAGGTGGTATCTGTCGGATGGGTTTACCTAAAAAATAAATATGTATAAAAAATACACGGCAGAAATGAGAGCCTTCACCAGCAAACTCAACCCGCCAAACTGATCATGTCGGGCAACATCACGCCAACGTACTGAAACCAACACACAGTAGATCCCAACCCACCTTCCCTCATCTGCATTTTGTTTTTCCTCAAATAATGTGAAGGAGAAGTGAAAGAAACATTGGAAAATGAGACGTGCTCCTCTAAATCTTCATGTAAAGGGGTTTGGCTGTTACTGTTGGAGGCTGCACTGTGGGATCACCTTTCTTGTGCTGTACTGGAGCTTTAGCATCTTCTGAAAGCGCTAATCATTTTTAGCCATTTCGGTTTGACATGTTCCAAATATTACAAGTGCTTCATTGAGGTAGTTGTACAGCTAATGTACAATAGATGCAAGGCTGCGTTTAAACACTCCAGATCAGTCAAAACACAATTTATTGCATGTTTAGTTAATAATCGGTTTTACATTGGATGACAGCTATTCTATGACATGTTCATGTTTACGGTGTTTTAAAAAAAAAAAAAAAGGGGGGGGGGTTATATGAGAATGCCTCATTACCACAGAGTTACTTTGGGGTTAAAATACAGACTGTACACCAACTTCACTGTTCTCTTAATTCATGCTCTACATTTGGATTATGATGAGTGTGTCTCATAGAAAACAGAAAATACAATAAACATTTGGGAAATTCTAAAATTGTATCTTAAGCTATACTCTAGGCCCAATGCACGGTGATTATTGGTCGTGCCGTGACTGAACGAAAACAACACCAGTAGATAATTTAAATGTGTTTATTGCTGAAGGGACACAACACACATGACACAGCAGATACAGCAGCTAGAATTGTTTTTTTTCACTTCAGGCTAAACGTCTGTACCAATTAGTTTTGGTTAAATGTATTTATGGTATTATAATTTGTTTTTTAAACAGTCAAAGCAAGTCACAGTCCCTGGCCGAGGAAAGAATATTCATAGGAAGACCTGCAAGAAGAGTGTGTCAAGGTGACCTCAAATACTTACTCAATTACGTTTTGGACTGCAGTGTTGTAAATATGAGATTTAAACACAAAAGTCAGATGTGTTTTGCTTTTCAATTGCATTCTTACGAAAAGGTTGCATCTGTCTGATAAAAAAAAAAAAACGAGAAAAAAACGTCCACGTCTTCCTTGTTCCAAGCTGCTTTAGGGAAGCCTCCTCCGAGCAGAGATAAGAGAATTGGAACTTAAGATAGAGGACACATTTTCTGGTCACGCGAATAAGAGAGAAGACATGAAATAGGAGAAAAACAAATGTACCTATACTCTTATGCATTTAGCTTAATTTCAAAACTTCAAAAATAATATAGCAGATCAACTGTCCAGATGGCACTTCCTGTGTCATATATGTGTAGGACACATAACGTCATAAACATGTGGAAATGAAACACTTGTGTCATACTCACTCTGGGATCCCATACGGGTAAATTCAGATTACTGTCCTCAGGCTGTTTCAATAGCACAGGATTCGGCCACTCCCTGTAGGACGGAATTGACAAAGAAAAACCCATTAAAATGAACTGGCTTTGCACAAGGCTGTGTAATGCTGCCATCATGTGGAACAGGATAAATATTATGTTGCTGGAATTGCAGGAGCTAAACTAAATGCTCACCATTTGGAAAACACCAGGAAGAACTTGTGGACCAGCGTGGCAGCCACAGCGTTGGGGTAGAGCTGGCAGGTCCTGGCCACCAGCATGGCCCAAGACACTCCACCCAGAAAGCCCAGCATGTTAGAGTAGATCCCACGGCCTGCAGGAGGAGGTCACATTGCAATGAGAGGAAAGAACATGTCAAAGATATGAGCAGTGCTACTTTTAATGCACTAAAAAGGGAGAGGGCACCTGCATGGAGGTAAATAATCCATTGATATAATTTGTTCCATTTTAAAGATTGTGGAACTTTCTGCATTGCCGCTGAAGAAATACTTTTTGTTTACATACACAAATAATGTTGAAGCAATGTGGATTCTTTACTTTTCTGTTTTTCCCAAAAATAAAATAAAATAATTAATATGAACCGATAGACAGACGTGGACAAAACAAGCGCCTCTTCTATTTTCTACAGTGATGTCACAAGCGTTTTTCTGAAAAGGTTAAACAAAAGGGAAAAAAAGAGAACGAAAAAAAGGGACAAGTTGCAGTGTTTTTTCCCGCTCCTCATCGGAAACAAGGGCTATGTGGCAGGCCCTTAAAGTGCACCCAAAGTTACAAGAACATTTGAATCCCCTTACGTTTTGCCCACAGTTTGATGGCTCTCAATGTCAGTCTGAAGTTCTCTTTGTTTGGCACCAGGTACAGAATTTCGTCTGTCACTCGACAACCTGAGACAAACATCAGAAAAGCATTTCACTCTTACAGTTAAGGCAATAATCCCCCAATAACAGATTGTTTAAGATTCAACTGGTTTTCATACAAGCCGGTAAAGGCCACGCATCGTACCGTTAAGACTGCGGATACACCGAATGTCCAAGTTTCTCAGGATGGAGTCTCCCCTGAGGTCCAAGTTGTCTGGAATGGACTGTAAGGCCAGTCTGGCAAAAAGCAGGTCAATCTGCTCAGACGGAGACAGAAAAACAAGTCACGGACTCATGAAACGGAGTATAAGTGACCCGTCTGAGAATGGCAAGAAAGTGCAAAGCAATATGGCTCACTAACTTCAAAATGGTAATCAAGGCATGCCAACAACAGGTACAGAAGTTTCTCATTTAGGCAGACACTGGAACAGTAGTCATGACAGTGCTCTTGTACCCTTTCCTACTCTTTAGTAGACCTTTTTTTTAACAGGTTACGCTTCAACGACTCGCTGATTCTTGGCGTCTTGCCAAAGGCCAAGCTTGAGACTGTTCATGATAATCGTTTGGTGACAGATGTGATATTGTGAGTTTTTTTTTAAACAATATCTATACTACAAACACCTACTTAGAAAAGCAGTCTTGAATAATTTATGAGTAGTGTGCCTGTAGTAATGCATGTAGAAAAGAAGCATCACTTGGATCTCAAGGTTACTTACCTCTATTCCGTCAAATTTGAATTTTATCACCGGTACAAAGGCATCCTCTACAGCCTTGAGAAAGCACCAAAAGAGACAATATCAGCAACACATCTAAGAAAAGGCAAAGTCACATAGCTGACTGGCATTATGGTGAATAAGAGAAGGATTGTTTGACACACGTAATCTAAAGTCACAATTTATTGAAAGAAGATAGATGTAAATCGTTTTCCAAAATGCACATTCCATCCAAAAATATATTCTGCTTCAATCCGTATTTGTTGGCGTTTAGCCTTTAAAATATATACACAAAGGGAGGCTAACAGCAATCTAACAGCACCATTAAAAACTTTAAAAAAAACTAAATTCAGCTCTCCTACACAATGGAGTTTCCACTCAGGACCAGTGATGCAAGTGGTCTGTTGCGCTCGCATCTTTTTTGACTGAAAAACCTTTACTTCCACTTACCCTCAGGTCTTTGATTTCTTCGTGCTGTTTGAATTTCTCAAAGAAAGACTGGAAAAAGTCACTCCTCTCAACGTGGCGTGGGGCAACACATAAGGCATCAATATCAGCTCCTGGAAAAAACAGTTTAACTTTTAGCAGTGTTTTCTGTGTTGCACATGCTGTTAAATTGTCAACTTCAAAAACAATATGATAAGTTGCTGCATTCTAGGCCAAAGAGAGTTCACAAGATGAAATATCATGGATAATTAACAAGGAGAGACAGTACTTTTGATAATTGTTTTTGGTGACTGTCCAACTTATAATACCTGGCCCTGCTTTGTACAGTCACAGCCTATACAATGTGAACAGTGTTTCTTCTAAACAAGAATGAACTCTAGTGAATTCTGAAAAAAAGCCAGAGGTGAGTGCAAGTCATTCTGATGTCCTGACCCCAAGTTTCCGTACTGATGCTTGTGCCAATACAAAGTACACATTGTTGCATGCAGTATGCATTCAATAGAGTGGTGTTGGTATGATGCATTTTTGTAGGCTAACTAGGGCTGGGCGGTATGGCCAAAAATTCATATCACGGTATTTTGTAAGATTCTGTCGGTTTCACGGTATATCACGGTATTAACATTAATTTATTGACGCCGAAAAGGACCTGCGCCCACCTGAACAGCTGTTCGCCACTTGTTCACCGCTGGCTGGCCAACTCCCTCGCAACTGCCCAGCAAGCTGTGAACAGCCGTTTGTGTGGCGTGACTTCCGGTCTGTCTCTTCCGGGTTTTTTTCACCTGCATTCCCCTGGGTCCTAAGTCCCTCCAGGTTCAGCTTCTTTGCAATACATCGTTTTCCAAACTACGTCGGACTTTTCAAACCCTCCAGCCAGCAGACACAGCTCCTCTCTGGCAACACGTTGTGTTCATGCATCTCTACTCTCTCTTGTTCCTCCAGCATCGCTCTTTTACGTTTTTAATGTAGCGACGGAGTTTCTTCTTTCTGTGATAGTGTGCGGGCTGTACCCAGCATGCAGTTCGGCGGAGTAAATTTAATAAATGTACAATTATTAGTGTTACAAATTGTTTATGTGTCACAAACTGTTGTTTTGTGGTGTTGTGCCCTGTTAAAGAGCGTTAGTTGTGGGTTATTAATTGTCGTTATAAAATTAAAACCATGACTCAATGCACGTAACACACGTAGCTCCGACCGCTTCGCCAGTGACTACGGCTGGGCACCGGTGTGCCGGTATGTGAAAAAGTCATACCGTACGTAAATTTGACACCGGTATACCGGTTGAAACGGTATACCGCCCAGCCCTAAGGCTAACCCACTTAGCGGTTAACGGCGCACTGGTGTACACCAGGCGTAAAGGCAGCAAAAGATATGAGTTTTCAAATGAAAATGTAGTAGAGTGGATTCAGCCACTTGCTAGTAACTGCATTTTTAAGACACGTAATAGCTTTGAATTTCATTCAAGGGGTGTTTACTGACGTATTATGTTAAACCATCTTAAGCGTGTGTCAACCACATAATTATGAATACATAATTCACCACCAGACATTCAGAATTAGAAATATAATTGATTACCAATATAATGAATTCAAAAATCATAGCGTTATCCCAGTATTTAGTATACAGGATATTCACATTCTATAAAAAACGAGACATGCTAAACAAATTCGGCAAAGTGGTTCATACCTTTAGCACACCAACTTTTCACTGGTTTGAATTTGTTACTTCATCAAAATTAATACAAATCGGTATTATGAAGTGTAAATTAGGCTTACAATAACACCAGGAAAGCCAAATCAATTTATACAATAATCTGTTTGTGAAAGGGATGTTTGGACAAACCCTTCGTATCCAGCAGGAACAAAATAAAGAGATTCAAATAAAGTTAACTATAACAATGGTAAACTATTTAGGACTGCCACCTGTGAAAGTGATAATTTATTTTGTTTTCAACAGAATACAGTGTCAGTGCCTGTTGAAACAATGTCAGTTTCAACAGGGTTGTTATACACAAAGCACTGAAAAAAAAAAGAGTTGGTGACTTACAGCTGATACCAATCAATGAATACATAATTCACCACCAACACCATAATCAATTTTACAGATTAGCTTGGAACATCCTTACTAATTCAGATTCATGTAAAATCTGTGTGCCGTTTGTGTTTTTCTATTAGTTGTGAAACAAGTTTAAAGAAAAAGAAATCGATGTATTTTTCTGCAATGCATATATTGTATTTTTAAACTATTCTTTTTTTCTTCCCACTTGTGTGTTTGTTGTAGAAAGCAACAAGGTTCTCCGACTGCATTCACACATTATGCCTCCAGTCTATAGCAAGCCAGTGTTTACACAGCTTTCAGACTTTTTAAAAACACTCTCAAAAGCAGGGGAATGTGACAATGCCAGCCTTGCGCTTTTAGTGTGGTCAGGCTGAACTGTGCTTTTCAAAAACAACGACATAGGCCCGCTTAGACAGGGTCAAGTGCTGTGTTGCAGTAACGTTCTGATAACCCTCTCTCCCTCTCCCTGGCCCTTTTGAATGCCAATATCAGCCAAGCACACAGTACATGGGATATCGTGAACATTTAAAGTGATTTGATGTCGCTGCAATGATTAGACGTACCTTTTGTGTGCACTCCAAGTCTGTAAGAACCAAATGTAAATATCTTGCCACCGACGCAGCTTATAGCTGATGGTGGGAGGTTCTGTAGGGGAGACAAGTATATACAGTGAAAATCTGTACGTTTTTGCTCCGTACAGCGTAACAGATAGCGCTAGCGTCTGATTAGATAACCACCATTGATGGACGTTACGTAAAACGCATTCAAATCAACCCACCTTTAATTCACTAATCTCTGCGATCCATTCTTTCACAAAGTTATTCAACTTCCCGAGAACTGCAAGTCTGAAATGGATAAATAACATTTAGTGGCCATTTCGTTCACAATCCGGCCCCCTCACTAAATCACACAGTAAATGATAAAAGCACCGCATTCACAAACTCAGTTGATATAGTTGCATTCAAGCATCAGGGCACATATATATTTTAGTAATATGAACAAATAAAATACAGTACAATAGCAATACAAACATGCTACCTTCTGTTAAGCTTAACAGTTTCTATTTTGTTGAGAGTACCAGAGAAGTGCTGGTGCATTGTGTCACAAGAGTTCATGCGTTTGTGTGCACCCCTTGTAACTAAAAGCGTGATCGCAAAGACGCCCCACAGTAGTTTTATGGTTAGTAGAAAATTACCCTTTCTGTTCCTCACCTATGGTTCAATTCCTCTTCGTCTTCAAACACGCCAAAAGGCTTCATAGCGTCACAGAGCTTCTTGGTGTACTGGTGGTCTACTTCTCGTGGGGGGGCCAGGCTAATGGCAGAGGTGATGCCATAGTGTTTCTGAGGCTGCTGCCCGCCAGGCATGGTGCTGCGTGGGAACAATACAGGCAATGACAGCAAACGTTAATACGTTATTTTTTAAATTGTTTTATTCATGTCATGGCTTCTCAAAACAAGAACGCCGAGTTAAAGCGAATGCATTCACCTGCCACAGCCGTATTTCGTTAGAAGTATTGTGCTTTGATAGTTTCGGTTCCCCTTCCCATTATCCCGCGAGCCCATGTGTAAACAGCAGACAGCAATGTGCTTCGTATCAAGACTCGAACAACGAGCATCTTCGTGACATCATAGTTGTGTGCAATTCCATACCAGAAAAGTGACTTTATTAAAATAGCAGTAACGTGTTCGAAAACGAGCTAGGTTACCGACGGATGTTAGCCGAGAGGCTACAAACAGGTTGGAAGCGCTAACAAAATTGGCTAATTTAGCAAGTTAGCTGGTTGCTACGGAAAAATAGGTTTCGCCAACGACCCGCTTGCCAATCAGACCGTTTAGCGGTTGACATTTTCTAGAACAGAAACAAGTGGTATCCGTTAATTTTGTTGGGCGTATTCACGCCATAGTTACCCAACATCCAGCAAACCAGCAAACAGTAGCTGCAGGCCTTGTTTGGTTGTTGTGACAGTTGGCTAACGTTAGCTTGTAGCCTATTCTTCGGGACTCTCTTAAACGCGAACAAAAACGGTCATCAACGGATAATACGCCACATACACGACTTACCTCGACATTTCTTTCATGACACTCTGAAAAGATTGCGCTGTTTTTCTTGCTGTGAACCCGTAAAAAAACAACTAAGAAAGTCAGCAAGTAGAAATGATAACAGCCTCGACCTGATTACAACAATGGTCACTTTCCAGAGAGCAGTTCAAACCTTCACACTGAACCGGAATCACTTCTTATAAGATAACGTATCAGCGCGTAATGCTGGGAGAATATTCATATCTAATTGAATCACAAAACGCGAAGGGTTTATTTGAGTGCTGGCACCTGGCACGCGTTTAGTAACTGTTGTAACTGTTTTTTTAATCCCAAACTACAAATGTAACGGCATTTTGTCGTAACAATGTCTGCTTGCAGCACGCTGGGAGACCATCGTCAGAAGGCAGGCACCTCCCTCTCTGAAGTCACAAATCACGTGACCACCGAGGTCCGATTCCGCTGCTGAACCGCCGAACTCACAACTGGCTGCGACATGTTCCACACACCTGTCACAAAGTGGAGTTCAGTCGTAAAATACGAGATATGTCAAAACATGTAATTGAAAATGACTAAATCATAATACTTCCTTCATTACAGGTGGTCATTGAGTATTAACTAATGTACTACATCCAATAAGACAGTTGCTGTTGTGACAGTGTATTTGTGGATTGTGGAACCAAAAGATAATACATTTAATTCGTGCAAAAAACTTAAAGCACATCTTCACAGGGAAAACAAGATACATGGGGGGAACCTAAATATATAATGCTAAAAAGCTGAATAAATAATAAAGTATGAACATTTAGGGCCAATAATTGTCACAGACCACGATTATTGACGTGTTGTAGCTGATTCAATAACATATACTCTTGCATTGGAGCACATTTAAAAAGCCAATACTATTTTCTCAATCTGTTTCCTCTGTATTTGTGTGCATAGTCAGTGTATAGCTGCAAATATTATATTATATATATATTTTTTTCACACTAACGTTTTTAATTAAATGAGAGTATTTGTATATTAATTAAAGCACAGTGAGTTTGCAAAAATGAGCAACGAACCACTTGTGAATGTAAGGGAATAATTTTATTTTCAGTTTATACAGGTTACACGCTGAATGTTACCCTAAAACAAAACAAAAATAAATACTAATACATTGTAATACATAATGACTAACTATACAACCAATCATACTCAAAAAACATACAAGAAAACAACACAGACATAATTCATCTTCCTCCATATTGAATCTGCTACAATTATTAAATATTTGTATTTAATATTCTGACAAAGATTTTTTTTACAGGTTACATGCTATATGTTAAAACAAATTATATAAACCATGACGGCTAACTATACAGGCACAGTGTCAAACAATATTAAAGAAAAAAGGTTAAAAAAAAGAAACCAGCTCAAATGTAGATCATGAACCTCCATATTATACCTGCCATAACAATTAAATCATAATAAATATTGTGGACTTATCCCTTCACTTGGTCACTTGGGTCCCAAGGTTGCAAAGCCTCTTAGTATGATTTCTCCATAGTCCTCGCAGATAAAATCCATAACAGGGTTCCAAACAAAGAAAAACCCGTTCGTGTCTCCTTGGAGAACATGTATGATGAGCCTTTCCAATGGGAGTAGTTGTGGAACATTGTAAAGCCAATTTGTTTGGCTTTTATACATTCTAATAATATACTCAATATTGCATCCAAATGTAATGAGAACTTTGATGTGCTCTATGTATTTACACCAAAAGGTTTATGGTAGGCTAAGAAAAATACATCGTGCAAATAAATTATTTTTTGAATACTTGTTTTAAACCACCAACACATCACTATTACAAAGCCATTTCAAACCTTGTTTCTGTGTTTGCCTTGAGTTCAAATTCCAATCTGTCTGCACAGTCACTTGTGGACAACACTATGTTACTTATTATGACCGTTCATCTGTTGTGGGAAACTGAACTCCTCCCCCTTTCCACCAAACATTAACTTCTGCATTTTGGACTTTCAGTGTCGCAGTTGTTTGAACTGCTCAGACCAGCAGTCAGAGAGATTTGACACTGCGGCACAAAGCACAGTGAGATTGTAAAAATGAGCGCCGAACCTCTTGTGAATGTGCGGAATTGGATCGCAGCAAATGAGAATGCTTTCCTGCCACCAGTGTGCAACAAGCTCATGTGAGTAGTTTCACTTTGGATATAAGCAACGTTGTTGCTTGCTCCTAATTGGACAATTGCGTGACAACCAATGAGTGTTTTACAACTTTAAAACTCAAATTTGACAATCACTTTAAATCAAAATAAGTGTCAGAGTACCCAATTGTCTTTAATTCCTGACTCGCAGGCACTTTTCCCAGTTGATCATCATGTTTGTCGGAGGTCCCAATTCCAGGAAAGATTACCATATAGAGGAAGGGGAGGAGGTGAGAGAGAAGTACTCATTTCTTCTGTCACTGATTTTCTGATGTAAGCCTTCAGTTATCCATCTACTTAGTTTACATTCACAGATAACCCAGCTCACAGTTAAAAGCGAAAAATGAAAAAAACCCAAAACATTTAGATCCATGGTCATATTGTGCATTTATTTTATAATATGTGATTTAAATATTTCTTAAACATTTTTTACATTATACTAGCAGCGGGTAATAGCCTTGAGACCCTAACCTTAAGTAGATGATAATTTTCAAACATCTTCAGGACCAACCTGCCTCATGCATGGGCCTCGAGTGACATCACTTAAAAAAATCTATGATACTTTACACAGCTCCCTCTGAAACCTGCGGTTCTGAAAAAGTGAAGCCAATGAGTAAGTGCCTTAAACCTGCTTTCTTTCTAATGGCAAGCAGGGGGCGACTCCTCTGGTTGCAAAAAAAGTCAGATCGTATAGAAGTATATATGGGAAAATGACCCTACTTCTCATTTGATTTCTTCAGTAAACATTGTAAACATGAGTTTATGGTCATGAAAATGATCTTAATTTCGTAAACTATGGTCCATTTAAAGTCAAATAGACTAGGGTATGCTTTAGGTCGGGCCTACCTTGTGATTGTCAGGTTGCCTCCATCGTTGTTGTTCGGAAAGTTTTCCGTGTTTTTTTCTTCAGTTCTTGAAAGATAATTGTAACATTTTGGTCACCTAAGAATGTCTTCTTCAGCATTTGGCTGTACCACCCTTTTGCCTGGTTGCAAAAAACAAGATGGTTCTCATGATATTTCTTCTTTTTTTATAGCTGTTCTACCAGTTGAAGGGGGATATGTGTCTGAAGGTAATAGAAAATGGGAAACACAAGGATGTGCACATCAAGGAGGGACAGGTAAGCTCCTAATATTTCAGGATTACACATTTACAATGCTGTGCACCTCCGACGGTAAACAGTGATTGGTGAACTTTGTCTCATCCGCACTGTTTTGCTCTGACAATCTGCATTCCATCCTTGTCTTCCTCCTTCAGATGTTCCTGCTTCCGGCACGGATCCCCCACTCTCCCCAGAGACAGGCCAACACTGTCGGTCTGGTGGTGGAGAGGAGACGGCTGCTGACTGAGACCGACTGCCTGAGGTTAACTATATAAAAAATGTCCTCACTCATTACAGAAAAAGTAACCATCTTTTACGAAACAGTGCATTAAATCATAAGGTAATTTAGTGGCAACACACAAAATGTAAAATACAATCATCATTTCAAATATCCTGTGTTTTACTTTAGAGCATCAACTTTTATCCACAGAATCTAAACTCTCCCTGCTCAGGCACCTTAGATTAAAAAGGACTGCAGTAATCTTATTACAGGCCAATTCCAGGGCCTGAGAACTGTAACTTGCAACCTTCTTGAACACTTAGTTATCTTGATTGGGAAGAAGATAATCTAATCTGAAAATAAATAAAATATGGAAAATAAATCAGATTTTCTATGACTAAAGTCGTAAACTATGAGAACCAATATTAATATTCTCTGAGAATAAAATGCATTCAGGCAAAAAAATGTTAACATTATTTTACCACGGTAATATCAAATAATATCTGCGTTATTCTTCGCAAATCTACCACTTTAATCAAGAATATCCTGGATTTTTGTCTCGTAAATTTACGATTTTATTCTGAAAAATAAATTCCTCCTCCTCCCACTCCGTAATTTGTTTTTAATCCTTCAATGGCCATATTACATCGTTAGAACACAGTTTACAAAAATGCATAAAATCAAACTTTCTTTGTATTGGAGGGACATTGTGTCCAAATAAACCTGAGCATTCAGTGATAAAGTAACAAAACAGACATTACATTACATTACATTACATTTAATTTAGCTGACGCTTTTATCCAAAGCGACTTACATGCTATACAGTAGACACAGACATGTATGTAAGAGCAGCATTAACATGAGTGTGTGCTGGTGCCTTCAGGTACTATGTGGACAACACCACCAATCCCCTGTACGAGAAGTGGTTTTACTGTCAGAACCTCGGGACCCAGCTGGTGCCAATAATCAAAGAGTAAGTTTCCCTTCGACACACTTGTAACAGTCTCCATCAGATCAGGTTATTTGTTTGAACGTAGTTTGTTGTTGCAGGTTCATGGCATCAAAGCAGGCCCAAACAGGAAAGCCTGATCCAAGTGAGACATTGCTTATGATTCTTGTGAAAAAAAAAAGAAATCTGAGGTCTGAGCCCTGTCAGTTTTAAACTGGTGTTACCGTGCTTGTGTTTGGATGAGCAGACGAAGTCTTTGGAGAACCCCTGTTCCAGCTGAACACCATGAACGTGATGTCCCCTTTCTCCTTCAATGACTGGCTGAACCAGCAGAGGCCTTCCCTGGCTAGCAGCATTCCCATCGACATGTTCGGAGCTGAGTTTGAGACAGAGGTACTACAAATCACATCCTCATATGGGTTTTTGTGAAGGTTTCAACTTCTTGTTTTATCAAGTAAAATGTGTCTTAATTGTTAAGTACTGAGCATCCTGCTCAAAATGAATTTTATTGTTGACATATTATTGGATCAGATAATTGCTGATTTAAATAATACTTTTGCGTATGTTAGACTATTTGCTTCAGGTAAAGCTGTTCTAGTTTGATCCATGATGCCCAAAATCACTATTTCACAACATTACATTTTATTTAGCTGACGCTTTTACCCAAAGCGACTTACATGATATACATTAGACCGTAGACGCAGCAACGGTGAGCAATTAGGGTTAAGTGTCTTGCTCAAGGACACAACAACATGGACTGGCTGAGCCGGGGTTTGAATTACTGATCCTCTGATTGTAAGTCGGACTTGCTAACCACTGAGCCACAGTCGCCCCGACAACATGTACAACATATGTCGTCCTCCATCCTTAAACCCTTGATTTACATATCCTTAAACCCTTGTTCAGTATTGCATTATATATACAGTGAATTTGATTGAAAATGTACAAGCTGTGACCATGACAGGTGATGGTGTTTGGACCCGGGCTGACGAAGATGGCAGTGCGGCAAAGCGACCTGTGGATCTGGCAAATGGTCTGTTGCATTAAATTTGCTGTTCCTTTTTGTAGCCTCATATGCCCAACCAGTTCTGATCTGTCTGTGTGTCTTTATCTCACTCGTCTCTCAGGAAGGATCCTCGAGAGTTACTATGAAGGAGCAAGAGTTCAGTATTTCTGCGGGAGACAGTTTACTTGTTCCTGAACAGCACCAGTGAGTCAATTCTAGAACTTGGCTTCCTGTATTTTCAGGATGTAGTTTTAAAAGAGCTGATTTGGCAGTAATAACCTTGCATATGTTTTATTCTTCTGTAGGTTCCAGTGGCAGAGAGATGAGGGGACTGTTGCCCTGTTTGTGGCCCAAAACCCTGAGCGGAAGAGATCCTGAACATCACATACACACATTACATTACATAGTATTCTGTCTAGACGTGGAGAAAAGCTCAAAAGTAATGAGAAGTACATACAGAAAGTATGTTACTAATATGATACTAATTTTAGTTCAAAGCTTCATTCTTGTACCTATTTCTGTATTAATAAACACTATGAGCTATTCAAACTGAAACAAAATGTATGACATTGTAAATTGCACTATTAAATCCAACTGCACCATAAACTGATACATAGTGTAAATTTTCTCTGGAAGTGAACAAGTCAGGCGTTTCTCATACAATGTTTGTAGCTAAGTCAATGTGCTGTAATTCTGAGATATCCCACAAAATCAATTTGCATGAAATCCACGTAATCATTAAGCAGGATGTATAAAGGCCGCAAAAAAACCCACACAGAGCGTCATGGTGGGTCAAACAAAAACCGGTCTGTCACCCAGGAGACCCTGGGTGCTCCCAAACGAGAAGTCATCTTTGATTTAGTTATCACGTAATTTCCGTCCCTAAGTATTGCCACTTCTGTAGTTATTACAACCCAAACCACAATATTTTCCTCAACCTAACAAAGTACTTTATGATCTTTTACTAAACCTAACTAAGTAGTTTTGTTGCCTAAACCTAACTAAGTTGTGTCCTGTGAAGACAGATGTTTACTATGAAAAGACTGTATGGGCATTACACTGGACTTTCGTAAGAAAATGCACAGAATAAATGCAGAGTATCTTTTTGCACTGAATTTTTAAAGAAAATCCTTTTCACTACTAACCTCCTTAAAAATCTCCTTGTGTAAAAACCTGAAAGGACGGGTTAAGGCTTCAATTAGTTCGACCAACAATCACCATGTCACTTGACATACAATCCATTTACAGGTTTTTATTTAATCAACACCATGTATTTCTGATGGGCTATCACTGGACATGATTTGTGAGACGTGCTTTAACTGACTTCTAGTTGTAACATAAGAGGCTTGTTGGAGATACAAATCTTACATATGGATCACATATCAAGGCCTGCTATTTGTGTGATCATGGACAGTATTATCATTTTGTGAATTTTAAAACTGCATTTATTAGAGCATCAACTGACTACAAATGTAAGCAATGTAAGTTATTCACCCGTCCATTGGTCGTGGATTTGCTTCCTAAAAAAGTCACTTATGTAGCCTGAATTAATTAATAATGATCACTCAATTGCTAAATAAATGTAGAAATAATAAATGATTGTGTGTTTATTCATGATTTTATCAAGCAAAATTAGCATTCCCAGACCACTTACGGGTCCAACCACATTGCACGAAGCACAAATTATCAAGTGCAATGCAAGTTACAATAAACAAGATCAATTTAAAAAAGACATTAAAGACAACAGAGACAAAAAGACATTAAAGAGAAAATTAGTCAGATTAGTGCAAGTAGTGCAGATGGGGAGTCTGATTAATTGTTCATCAGAGTGACGGCCAGTGGAAAGAAGCTGTTCCTGTGTCTGGTGGTCTTTGCATACAGTGCTCTGTAGCGCCTACCAGAGGGGAGGAGTTGGAACAGCTTGTGTCCAGGCTGTGAGGGGTCTGCAGTGATCTTTCCAGCCTACTTCCTGACTCTGGAGGTGTACAAGTCCAGGATGGAGGGCAGGCTGGAACCAATAGATCTCTCTGCAGACCTGACTATCCGCTGTAGTCTGCCTCTGTCCTGTTTGGTGATCCAAACCACACAGTGATGGAGGAGCAGTGGACAGACTGGATGATGGCGGAGTAGAAAGGTATCAGCAGCTCCTGAGGCATGTCGAACTTCCTGAGCTGGCGCAGGAAGTATAACCTCTGCTGGGCCTTTTTCTGGATGGTGTTGATGTTGGAGGTCCACTTCAGGTCCTGGGATATGTGATTTCATGTTTTTAACAGTTATAGGAGACTGATTATATTATTTAGTTTTGCATTCAGTGCCTTAATAATAATTAATACAAATAAATAAATAATAATAAATAATGTGATTTAAACCAGCTTGTGTATGAATAAATAATTGGAAAAAAATACTCTCATTCACTTTCTTGCTGGGTTTTAGATGAGAAAGTCCCTTTCATGTCTGGTTCTTCTGTATAAAGTTGGACTAAATATCTTAGCTTAGCCCAGTTTTTCTCAAACTATTGGTATTACAAGTTTAAACTGAATTTCTTTCTTTTAAGAAATTTCTTGAGAACTTCACATAATACAAAAGTACAGATTACATGTACAAAAAACTAAGTCATTAACAGATACATGGCAAAATGCCTGTACTTTTGTGAAAATGTTTACGTTATGCCATTAACAGATTACGCTTGAGCATGCGCGACGGCCAAGATTTTTGCCGACTTGCCAAGTCCTACCTCCGTGCGATCGGCTTTTCTGCTGTTGCCTCTCTCAAAACAAAATTCAGATCATTGAGCATGAATTGAGAGTGGCCGTATCAAGCCTGCAACCCTGTTTAAAAAATGATTTGTAGTGGAAAGCAGGCTCATTACAGCCACTAATACCGATACAACTTGATGGCTCAGGTTGCAGTTTATTGTTATTATCTTGAAAAGATATTCAGTACAAAACAGGTGAAATTGCAGCCACAATAAGCTATTCTTTTGCCAAATATTTGTTATTTTTTCACAGATCTAACTTTGTTTGCATTGCTCTAACAAAGTGATAGCATATTTTATTTGTTGTTGTCTGATGGATCAATCTGGTTTACTTGAAAGTGATTGCAATTTTCTTTCATCTATTATTTGAAAAAGCATGGATGTGACAATTTTGTTGGGGTATAAACGCGGTGGGACATAAACATTTTTCTTCCTCTAAAGTAGGGCGTGACAGAAAAAGTTTGAGAACCACTAGCTTAGCCTAAAGACTTTAAGCAGGGAGAAACAGCTAGCATGGCTTCGTCCAAAGTAAAAAAAAACAGATTAACTAACCCACATATGCCATGTGTCTCATTAATTCCCAAACAGAAGTGTTTATTTGTAGTTTGATGGAGAGTTTCCTATGTGATGGTTCTGTCTTATTTTAAGGAGAAAAAAATGCTCACACATTCAATGTAAAAAGATTTACTAGCACAACTCAGGGATGTTCAACATGTGCACCAACTCAACAAAACAACAATTTCCATGAATGCTTTGTAGATACTATTGGAAGAGCAGTTTTTCAGACCGGTATCAGTTCAGTTGTGCAGTCTTATCCTCAGAGTGTTCCCGATCACATGCTGCTCAGCTATGAATGCTGCCACAGTCCAGGGCAGTGCATACTCCAGAGTCACCAGTCCTCCCAGGTTGTAGCTGTAACCTGAGTAGTCCCAGGGACAGGCCCCCAGCAAACTCAGCCCCGCCCCCCAGCTGAACTCCCACAGGTAGATTAACACGGTGTAGCCCACCAGACGTGCCGGCAGCGGGAGACGGCGAGCCAGCAACCGAGCTTTCAAGACCTCTATGAGGTAGATGGCGATGGCGTACATGGGCAGCGCCCACAGGCTGCTGTGGCCCGCCAGCCTCCTGTCCCGTGTGCTGCACCAGTCACACACGGCAGTGAAGGCCACCTCACAGAAGCAGCCATGCAGTGCGTACACGTAGAGACGAGCTACTGTAGTGAGAGGACGACTTTGTGCTGATAGGGCTTCGTCATCAACACCAGTTCCTGTCTCAAAGAAGCCGTTATTTACACAACGCTTTCTGGAGTTTCTGAAATTTTTTTATTACAACTTCCAAAATGTGGCAAAAAGGACACCTTCACAAAATCCAAATGTGACGGTACGCTAATACGCTTTTAGACGATGTCAGAAAATATTAAGGAATATTATGAAGTGAAACAGTAAATCTATAGGGTGAAAAAAGAAGGTGCCAGGCCTTAGCGCCTCACGAAAACTATAACACTTCAAAAGGTTCCCAGAGCCAGTCAGAGCCAATCAGAGCCAATCGTGATGCTAAGTTAAGCTAAGCTAACCTGGCTCCAGCTACACATGAGAGTGGATTAATATCTTTGTTCACTTTTTGCAAGAAAACAAGTAAGTGCGTGTCCAAACATGTTGAAACTTAACTTAAGTAAACTTATTAAGTCAAAACACTTAAATAAAAGTAAAATTACTACACAAGAAATGCTAAATTGTCTCAGTGACAGGTCATTGAAAATATTGATCTAATAAATTATAAAATAAATATAAGGGTGCATGTTTCTCAGAGGATCATAATTCAAACCATGGCCCTACTTTACTGTTGTGCTACATTAGTGATGGCATAGATTTACATTAACAGTAATAACAGATTTACAGTTGTTTTCGCCTGTTCCGTGTCCCTGTACTTAAAAAACTGTCAGTTATTTTTGGGAGTGATAGCAGCCTGACCTCCTGTGCTTTGAATTTTATTGGCTTGTTTGCATTGGGATTGTGAGTTGTTCCTCCCACCTTTATTTTTCGACAATGACGTTGAAGCATGGTGATCATGGTAATCGTGTGGCCTAACCAAACCATAAGTTTAATCATCAGTGCAACAACGACAATACTGAGACATCTTTAAATATAGAAATGTTACCCCCATTGTTACCCTTTCTCACTGAGGGTTGTATTATTGACAATGTTAATTGTGGAATTCCCCAGTCTAAACAATTCATCTTTAGTATTCATTTTGATTGCTTTTAAATGGCTGGAACTATAGCTCTTATACAACTCTCTCATGGTACTTCCATGATCACAATTTTTTTTAAAGGATACAATAAAATCTTATTACAAAACAATTTAACAGAAGTACAATTTACTTCTCTTTTATTCAAGATTTTCTTCCCCACAATTTAACACAGGCCCTCCAGCGCACATATGCAGTCCTGTTCCGTCCCATAGTGTACATGCTCTACTTTGGATTAACAGGCTTATAGCCCATTTTAGCCCAGTGAAAGGCTTGGAGAATCTTCAACAGGTTTTCCCTCTGCGCTACAACAAAAGTGCCATAAACAAATCAATTGGGTGACCGTCCATGTCATTAAATAATTTCATCTAAAAATAGTCAACATTGGTCTTGTAATAGCATTGAATCAAACTCCACCAGTTGGCAGACTTCAATAAATGCCATATTATGCCTCCAAGTGTGGCTTTCCAAAATTGCTTGATATGATAAATTAAACACGGTAATAATTCTCACCTTGGTCATTAATACCTTGCGTTCCCCTCACATTTAGCTTTCTCGCCTCCATCCCCGGGCAGTATATGGGTCCCTGTGCCTTTGTAATCCCTCTGCTTCCCTCTGCTGTGTGTGTGTGTATGTGTGTGTGTGTGAGTGGATCTTGGGCTAAACATTAAGCGGCTCCGTGTTATCACTGCGATTCCATGTGTCACAGGCTGAGGTCGTGAACCAAAGGATGGACTCTGGAAGCTTAAACTGAACAAAAAACGGCTGTATGCAGTATTGATCTCACACCGGGAGACTGTGGCTGCGTGAATTGTTTCTTTAGAGCAATAGGCGCACACAATGTGTGTGACGCGTGAGGATGAACGTGGAGGGTTATCAGTGAACTGCAGCATCTGGGTGTGTCGTGGAAGCTGCCAAGAACACGTATTGATAGATGGTAGAACTGACTGTGAAAGTGCAATTTCGCTATTCTATAACAATAGGTTTTTTTAATGTTGGTTTCCGACCTACAAGCCATTGTGATAAATATTTGTTTGTATATTTCAGATTGACCTGGATTGTTTGTCATGTTTAAAATGTGAAAATGTTATATCTCTCAAATCTCTTTTGATAATTAAAACACATTATAGACTGCTGATTCAAAGGTTTCTTAAAATTGTTTCTGAATTTACAAAAAATGCATTTAGAAATACTGTGTGTGTCAGGCCGGAACTCGAAGCAGGACTCAGATGCAGAAAGGTCAGTGAACAGGCTTTATTTGAACCAAAGTACAAATCAAAAACACTACTAAAGAACTCAAAATCACTCCAAACGGAGGAAAACCTAAAACTATGAACATTAATAAAACCTAAACTGAAAATCACTCCACTTGGGAGGCTTGGAAAATCCTAACCTAAGTTTCTGCAAGAAGGGCAGAACTAAAAGGCTAAACTGAAAATCACTCCTAATGAGGCAGGAAAAAGCGTAAACACACGGTGGCGTCGATAGCGGCTGTGGACGTGGCTTGAGTAGTCTTAACCAAAGACGAAGACACTGAGGCACAAGACAAGGGGAAGACACAGACTATAAGCACATGAGGGTAATGGGGAACAGGTGGACACAATTAGGAATCACATGACACTTAGACAGGTGCCACACGAGGAAGGAGGAGGGGCCACAGCCACGGTGTGACAGTACCCCTCCCCTAATGGTCGACTCTTGACGACCCAGGGCGGGTCTCAGGATCTGTGGTGGAAACAGAAATACTGCAAGTCAGGTCCCCCCCCCCGGGCCGAAACCGGCCCGCAGTGGTCCCCGCAGTCTACCCCCCATCCTATGATGGTCCCGGTCTCCCAGTCTATGTGGGGGTTATGTTGGCGTAGCCAAGGCCTGCCAAGGACCAATGACTGGGAGGGCGAGTCCACCAGGTAGAACCTCAGGAGTTCCCGGTGTCCCAGGACCTGCAGCCCCAGAGGTTCTGTGGTGTGTGAGATCCTGAAAAATCCTTTGCCATCGAGGGCCCTGGCCCTGAGGGACCCGACCAGGGGCTCAGCTTTCACCCCCAAGGACTTCGCCAGACCCCAGTCCATTAAACTCGCATCAGCTCCGGAATCTATGAGGGCTTTAATGTCCGTAATCGTGGCATGGTGCGTTACCTTAACCGGCGTCAGGCTGCGCGAGGCGAGATCTGCGACGGGAGGTCGGGTCACCGCCCGGGGCTTCCTGGCTGGACAAGCGGAGACGAGGTGGTTGGGCTGGCCGCAATAAAAGCAGCAGCCCACCTGCCGGCGTCGTCGTCTTTCCTCCGGAGTAACCCGGACCTTGCCAAACTGCAGGGACTCCTCCTCCCTGGTGAGGGGAGCGGGAAGACGGTGCCCAGGCGGCACCTCCCGAGGGACCCGCCCGCCCGGGGTTGGGGAACGTGGCGACCCCTCCGCCGTCGGACCGCTACCCCGCGGTAGCCGGAGCCCACGAACCCGATTGTCCGTCCGGATAGTCAGGGCGATGAGGGAGTCCAGATCCTCGGGCAGGTCCAGGGGCAGCAATAATTCCTGGACATAGGGCGTCAGCCCTTTCAAAAAAATGTCATAGAGGGCGGCGTCGTTCCACCCACTCTCTGCCGCCAGGGTGCGAAAGCGAATTGAGTAATCACAGACCGAATCCCCGTCCTGTGTTAATCCGCTCAGCTCCCTGGCCTTTTTTCTCGCGGTGGGTACCGGTTCAAACGTTCTCCTAAGAGCCGTCCGGAACTCGGGAAGCGAGGAACAGAGCGGCGAGTCACGACCCCACTCCGCGGTGGCCCACGCTCTGGCTCTTCCGGTCAGGTGGGAAATCATGAATGCCACCCTGGCCCGGTCCGAGACAAACATGTGCGGACGTAGTTCAAAGTGCATGGCACAGTCCACTAGGAACGCCTGGCACAGTCCTGGTTCCCCCGAAAACCGCTCCGGGGGAGCCAACTGGAGTCCCATTCCAGCCATGGGTGTGTCCTGGGTTGGAGCCGCCGCTACCGCTGGGGGCTCCGGCGCCGCGGGTGGCGTGGCTGCCTGCTGTATGTGGTGAAGCAGCTCCTTCACCTGGGATGACAGCTGGGCCAGCTGCGTCACCATCGCGGCTTGGAACTCCTCCTGCTGGGCGAGGCGGCCCTCCTGGGCCAGGATCCTGGCCGTCCACTGGCCAGCCTCTGCTGAGTCCATCCTGGCCTCAGTGTACTGTCAGGCCGGAACTCGAAGCAGGACTCAGATGCAGAAAGGTCAGTGAACAGGCTTTATTTGAACCAAAGTACAAATCAAAAACACTACTAAAGAACTCAAAATTACTCCAAACGGAGGAAAACCTAAAACTATGAACATTAATAAAACCTAAACTGAAAATCACTCCACTTGGGAGGCTTGGATAATCCTAACCTAAGTTTCTGCAAGAAGGGCAGAACTAAAAGGCTAAACTGAAAATCACTCCTAATGAGGCTGGAAAAAGCGTAAACACACGGTGGCGTCCTTTTTTCCTTTTTTTCAAGTTTATTGGCGGTTGGCAAACAACTGTATGGTGCACCCACACGGTGGCGTCGATAGCGGCTGTGGACGTGGCTTGAGTAGTCTTAACCAAAGACGAAGACACTGAGGCACAAGACAAGGGGAAGACACAGACTATAAGCACATGAGGGTAATGGGGAACAGGTGGACACAATTAGGAATCACATGACACTTAGACAGGTGCCACACGAGGAAGGAGGAGGGGCCACAGCCACGGTGTGACAGTGTGCCTTTGAACAGATAGAGGCTTCAGTTCAATGCATTTGTCGTATTGAATGGCAGGTACTGTATGTGCAATTTATTGGGTTTATAAGATAAATTACATTTTTAGTTAATATTAATTAATTATTTTTTATTTTTTTATTTTTGTATTAGCCTTTATTTAACCAGGTCGGTCCCGTTGAGATACAATGACCTCTTTTCCAAGGGAAGCCTGGCCGTTACTGTAGACACAGTAACGGTGAGCAATTTGGGTTAAGTGTCTTGCTCAAGGACACAACAACCTGGAATGGCTAATTAATTAATTATTTGTATTATTATATAATAATACTATCTATTTAAGATAAGATCATATGTTCCTTTATTAGTCCTGCAGTGGGGAAATTGCAGGAGTACAGCGGCAGACTTGCTTCACATTGGTTTTTAGTCGTTGTAAATATTGTCTGTATATTTTGGTTATTTACTTTAAGCAGTTTAACAGTTGAACTCGCAGCAAGGTCTACCTTATAAAGATTGCTATTTGTCATTCATCTGCAATTAAAGAAATAAGTAGCTAGAATTTACTCACTAAGCACCACACGCAAAGCTGCCAGCACACATTTAAACACGCACTATATAAATATGGACGGCTAGCCCTCCGGTACAGTTTCACACATGCACAGCGTACAGTGTAACCATAAAGTGCCTCTGGGAGCAGATGTCAGTCCTGACATGGTGCCACTGTTGCGTCCTGTGTGTTTGTTCTGTGTGTACTCTAATAAAACAGTTAGATGAATGGTGGACCTTTAGATCAGAGTCCAGTGATTCTAGCAAACACACCTTTGTGTTTTGGAAGGGGGACTGCACCGCTGTACATGAGTCAATGACCATAAAGTTATCGAGTAGACAAAGGTCAGGCTCTTCGCACAGTGGTGAGCTGGGCTGACTGTGTGTGTTGTATGCGATGTGAGAAGATGAGACGACAATGAGATGTGGGAAGATGAGACGACATAATGATATGTGAGAAGATGAGATGATGAAATGTGAGAATATGACATAATGAGATGTGAGAAGATGATATGTGAGAAGATGAGATGACATAATGAGATGTGAGAAGATGAGATGATGAGATGTGAGAAGATAAGATGACATAATGATATGTGAGAAGATGAGATGATGAGATGTGAGAAGATGACATAATGAGATGTGAGAAGATGATATGTGAGAAGATGAGATGACATAATGAGATGTGAGAAGATGAGATGATGAGATGTGAGAAGATAAGATGACATAATGAGATGTGAGAAAATGATATGTGAGAAGATGAGATGACATAATGAGATGTGAGAAGATGAGATGACATAATGAGATGTGAGAAGATGAGATGTGAGAAGATGAGATCGCATAATGAGATGTGAGATAATGAGATGTGATAAGATAAGATGACATAATGAGATGTGAGAAGATGATATGTGAGAAGATGAGATGACATAATGAGATGTGAGAAGATGAGATGACATGATGAAATGTGAGAATATGAGATGTGAGAAGATGAGATGACATAATGAGATGTGAGATAATGAGATGTGAGAAGATGAGATGGCATAATGAGATGAGAGAAGATTAGACGACATAATGAGATTTGACAAGATGAGATGCGATGAGAGGTGATGACAATCTGAGTTGTGATAATCAGACTGAATTGCCATTTCAAAATTGAGATACTTTATTATCACCTTGGTGGATATTCTTCTGCACTTTCAGTTGCAGCTGCACATCATAACAACACCATGTAGGCTATATTCAAGACAACAAATGTTTGAAATGGACTAGATAGATGAATTCATAGATTTAACTAGGTAACTCTCATCGAGATTACAAAATATAATTAGTATTTAACGCTTTTGACACTGCACAACATTCGTCATTGTGATTGTGAAAACTTTAAGCAGATGTCTGATGTGTCTTTCATATTCACCTTTTTTTCTTCTGCAAGACGTGTTTAACTTTGCAAATATTGATGACTGTGAGTGTTTCCTTTGGTCTCGCAGTAGCTACGAGAAAGATATCATTGAACCGTCCGTCTCTCTGAAGACTGGCTTTACATTCAACGCGCAACCACAGACATGTAGGTTAATGTTATATGATCTGAACCACCACAATGGGGAAGACTCTGGAAGGAAACACTGCCGTATCTAGTGCCGTATTATTGCGCCATAAATTGAAATACTGAACACTTCTCGTATCGTTTTTTTTTTCTGCTCGCAAACCCAGCGGACATGTTTCCGTATGACACATTAATCATTACACACTAGCGTTAGCGTAAACGTTCGTGGGAAACTGGCGCAACAACGTGATAAAAGTAAAAGGCAAATAGTATGTTAATTATTTTCTGTTAAAAGACCAACTACGGTGTGGACACAGTGAGCTCCAGTGGCGCAATCGGTTAGCGCGCGGTACTTATATGACAGTACTCTGTAGAGCAATGCCGAGGTTGTGAGTTCGAGCCTCACCTGGAGCAGTATTTTGATACAGTGTGTAAATAGCGAATCTTTTTTGGAAATCATACTCACACCATTATTGTTGTTGTCAACAAAAGGAACCGTTAACCACAATAAGTAAAGATTTATCCAGCTTGAAATGTAAAATACAAAGGCACTCTTCCAAATAATCTGCAAGTCGATATAATTAGACATTAAGTAAGATAAAAGGAATAACATTGGGAAAATATATTAATCGTCATTACTATCAAATTAAAACCCACATTTTTGTTTCATATTACATTTCCACATTACATATTATTTATGTCCATATTTTGTGACAGTATTGAAAGCAAAATCCACTTATAGTACTAACATTGTATTAAAAATATGAAATAGTTGTCTTAACAGTACAAACTCTGAAGAGGTATTTCAGCTCTACCGAAAAAGGGGGCAGTATCTCTCCATCTCTGCAGAGATCCAGCCTCGTAAAGTTTGGTGAAAGGTCATGTCACTCAAGTTCTTATAGTAAAGGAGACTTCATATTTACCTCTTGTAATAATCATTTACAAATTGTCTCAAATAAGAATTCAATTTGTGGATATAAAATTCGACATCTCGTATTATGTATCATGTGATGTCAATTCACAAAAAATCAAAGATGGATGTCAAAACGTATTGCATGCCCAAAAATATAATGTATGCATGCTTCATATTTACCTCTTGTAATAATAGTTTGTGGAAATCAAATTCTACATCTTGTGTTATGTATGATGTGATGTCAATTAACAAAATAAAATCAAAGATGGATGCCAAAACGCATGCCCAAAAATAATCTTTGAGGAGAATATTTCTTCCATTTATATCCAAATCAAGACATTTTGTAAATAAGACATGTTGTTCTTGCTTCAAGCTGTATCCACTGCACTTTGGCCCAGGTACCAATTTATTCTTTGAAGGAAATTAAGCATATGCTCAAATTGATTTCAAATAACATGGGTTAAACCTAAATGAAATAATACAACATAAACATAATTATCATGATAGTGATTAAAATATTAGTCTGTATGAGAGAAAATAATTCACAATATCCAATAAATTGATAACTGGACATGACACTTTTGCTTCCAAACACTAGGGGTCATTGTTGTCCACTGTTTAAACGTGCTGGTCTTTTTTTCATCTTCCTGACGCATATGAAACTGCTTGAATGTGACAGGCTGTGTCTGCTGTTTGAATGAAAACAGTTGGTCCGCCTTTGCTCTTCACACTCCCACACTCCCGCATGTATCCTGGTTTTACTCGTCTTACATTTTACACAAGCACACTTTATTATCTGCACATATGGGTCTAAATGTTTAAATGTAAAAATGTCTTTTATGTATGCTGACGAAAATGGGCATATTGTTGCATGTATAAAAGTTTAACATGACGAAGTAATTAATCATGCCATGCTTGCCATTAAAATAGTGTAGGAGGAACCTTGTGGGGATGTAAATGGCATTATGCATTCATAAATAGGAAGATGATAAGATATGATATGATGCAACACACACACACACACACACACACACACACACACACACACACACACACACACACAGGTTTCAACAGTCTTAACCCCAAGGTGGATGCATAAGATGCATGTCATTGACTGTCATAAGCTCAACAACAGGAGCTAATGTAGAAAACATGATCTGCTTGGAGACTTGCTCCATAATAATCACTTGAGGTAGCTGCATTATGCATGAGATCACTCTTTTTGCCAAAAAGTCGGCGTGTGTGTGTAAGAATGTTGGTTTGGGTGCAAAGAGTATTTGCATTTTGAAGAAGTATTTATAGTTTACGCAAGTGTGAAGTGGGGAAAGCTCACACTCAAGACACAACTGGGTCTCGTCTGACCTAACGTAGACATTTTGGTATTGCAGCCCCAAGAAAGGCAAAAATTCTAACAAATCACGTTTTGTCTCAAACCCAGACAATCTTGTCCTGGTGACATTGTTTCCTCATGTAAAATGTAACACGGCGTACCAGCAGCAGTCTACTGGCAAAGATACAAAAATACTTTTCCCCCATTATGTCAGAACAATTCTTGCAGAATTGTCAGATTAGAGGTTAGTATTGGTCATAGAGTAAGGTTAATATCAACCAACGCATTCCCCACACTTTGTCTGTCTTTCAAGCATGTGGGTCATCACCTCTTTGGCTGCACAATAACGTCTGGTTTGTTTGAATATAGGACCCGCTGACCCATTTCATTCTAATGGAGAGGAGTAATTGGTGTGTGCGTGCATGAGAATGAGTGTTAGGGTAACCAAAAGAGAGAAACTGTGATGGGACTGTAGGAGAGTGTGTGACGATGAAAAAGAACCAAAGGAGAGGCCTGAGTATAAACAGAATCTGACCGGCACCACAACTACCGGTCTGTAGGTGTTGCCCTCATTTGGCTTGCGGCATTAATCACCTCCTCTGATCATCCAGCCATGTTCACACTTACATGCCCACACTACCCTGCAAAATTCAATTCAATTCAATTCAGTTTATTTTGTATAGCCCAAAATCACATACAAATACAGATACAGATTTGCCTCTGAGGGCTTTACAATCTGTACACATACAACATCCCTGTCCCGGGACCTCACATCGGATCAGGAAAAACTCCCCCTAAAAATAGTAGTGAAAACCCTTTTCACAGGGAAAAGAAAGGGGAAGAAACCTGAGGGAGAGCAACAGAGGAGGATCCCTCTCCCCGGATGGACAGAAGCAATAGATGTCATGTGTACAGAATCAATGTAACAGAGTTACAGCACATTCAATGGATGTCACAGAAATTATTCATGTAATAAGGGAGGGGGGAGAGCGAGAAGAGGAGAAGAGAACAGGAGAGAGGAGCTCATTGTATCCTAAGATGTTCCCCAGCAGTCTAGGCCTATAGCAGCATATCTAGGGGCTGGACCAGGGCTGCCCTGAGCCAGCCCTAACTATAAGTACTGTCAAAGAGAAAAGTCTTAAGTCTACTCTTAAATAAGGTGACTGTGTCTGCCTCCCGGACTGAAAGTGGAAGCTGGTTCCACAGAAAAGGATCTTGATAACTGAAGGCTCTGGCCCCCATCCTACTTTTTAAGACTCTAGGAACTGTAACGCGGAACGTTAGAACCCAAGCGCAGGACGAAGGACTCGGGCGACAGAGGACTGAAGTGAAAGCTTTTACTGGAGCCTCGGTGCACAGATAAACAGTTCAGTGGATAAACATAGGAGCACGAAGGTGACCGGCTGGTTCGGATCCTGGCGAGCCGACGGGAGCGTCGGGCTATCGACGTGCTGGCGAGTCGGAGAGTCGGGGACAGGCGTGGTCGGGTACGAGGAGTCAGCCGGAGATTCACTGTGGACACGAGCAAAGACATTGGACGATCTGGCAAAGGGTGAGAGTGAGACAGAGGGTTAAGTATGGGTCTGATTACGTCAGATTGGAAGCAGCTGAGTGTGCAGGTGAGTGGAATGACACCAGGTGGTGGGCGTGGCCAGCAGCCAGGCCGAACTGGTGACAGAACCCCCCCCTCAAGGGACGTCCCCTGACGTCCCCATCATCAACAAGCCAGGGTGGGAGGTGGGGGAACCCGGACGGAGGGCTAAAACTCAGGCGACCCTGAGACTCCGTCCCCCTCCTGAGCCGAGGGCGGACCCGCTGCCGGTCCTCCGGCGGAACGACCCCTCGCCCGATTACCAGGGCCGGGCTGGTCTGGGTGCTGCTGGTGGAAACGCCGGATGATTCCACGATCCACTATGTGGCGTGCAGGAACCCAAGACCTCTCCTCCGGACCGTAACCCTCCCAGTCCACCAGGTACTGGCAGCCCCTTCCCCGTCGGCGTGAGCGGATGATCCGGCGCACCGTGTAGATGAGACCTCCATCCAGGAAACGTGGGGGCGGCGGCGGAGGTTCCTCCGGTACCAGGGGGCTCTCGTTAAACGGCTTGATCCGGGACACATGGAAGGTGGGGTGCACTCGCATCGCCCGCGGCAGTCTGAGCCGGACTGCCGCCGGGTTGATGATCCTCACAATGGGGAAGGGCCCGACGAACTTCGACGCCAGCTTATTTGCTTCTACCTGCAGCGGGAGGTCCCGGGTGGAGAGCCACACTCTCTGGCCCACCTGGTACTCCGGGGCTGGCGAACGGCGCCGGTTAGCCGTGGTGGAGTAGCGGCCCGCCGCCTTTAGCAGGGACGTCCTGGCCCGAGCCCAGGTCTGGCGGCAGCGGCGGAGGAACACCTGCACGGACGGGCACGAAACCTCCCCTTCCAGAGCCGGGAAGAGCGGGGGCTGGTACCCGTAAGCCGCTTGGAATGGCGACATCCCGGTAGCGGAGCTGGCCAGCGTGTTGTGGGCGTACTCGACCCATACCAGCTGCTGAGACCACGAGGAAGGATCCTGGGATGCCACACATCGCAGGGCCGACTCCATCTCCTGGTTCATCCGCTCGGTCTGCTCGTTAGACTGCGGATGGTACCCGGACGTTAGGCTGGCGGTGGCCCCCAGAAGACTGCAGAACTCCCTCCAGAAGACAGATGCGAACTGCGGCCCTCGGTCCGAGACCACGTCCACTGGAATCCCATGGAGCCGGAATCCATGGTCCACGAGGAGCTGAGCGGTCTCCTTGGCGGACGGTAGCTTCGGGATCGCCACGAAATGCGTCATCTTTGAGAAGCGGTCCACGATGGTCAGGATGGCCGTCTTCCCGTCCGATGGGGGCAACCCGGTCACAAAGTCCACCGAGATGTGTGACCAGGGTCGATGTGGCACCGGGAGTGGCTGCAACAGGCCGGACGGTGCTCGGCGGGACGTCTTGCTCCGGCTGCAGGTCTGGCAGGCCCGGACGTACTCCCGTGTGTCCTCCTGTATGGTAGGCCACCAGAACCGCTGACGGAGGACCTCCTCGGTTCTCTGGGCCCCGGGGTGGCAGGTCAGCTTGGAGGTGTGACCCCACTGGAGCACCTGTGACCTCAGTGCGGGAGGCACAAACAGGCGACCGTCGGGGCATGCACTCGGACCCGGCTGACCCTCCGTTGCTGCCGTCACCCTCTCCTCGATGTCCCAGGTCAGGGACGCCACGACGCATGGCTCTGGCAGGATGGTCTCGGAAGCCTCGCTGCCCTCGTCCTTCAGGAACTGCCGGGATAATGCGTCCGGTTTGACATTCCGAGAGCCGGGCCTATAGGAGAGGGTGAAATCAAACCGGGTGAAGAAGAGAGCCCACCGTGCCTGCCGGGAGTTGAGTCGCTTGGTGGACCGGATATACTCCAAGTTCTTATGGTCGGTCCAGACCAAGAACGGCTGCTTCGTTCCCTCCAACCAGTGCCGCCACTCCTCCAAAGCAAGTTTGACGGCCAGGAGCTCCCGGTTGCCGATGTCATAGTTCTGTTCTGCGGAGGAAAGGCGTCTGGAGAAAAAAGCACACGGGTGAAGCTTCTCGTCGCTAGCCGCGCGCTGTGACAGCACGGCCCCTACCCCCACTTCCGATGCGTCCACCTCCACCACAAACTGTCTCTCGGGGTCGGGAACCTGGAGGATGGGCGCCGAGCTGAACCGTTCCCTCAAGACCCGGAACGCTGTCTCCGCCGCCGGGGACCACTGAAACGGAACCTTGGGGGATGTCAAGGCAGTGAGCGGGGCAGCAACCGAGCTGTAACCCCGGATGAACCGTCTATAAAAGTTGGCGAAGCCCAAAAACTGTTGCAGCTTCTTACGATTCTCCGGGGTGGGCCACTCCTTGATGGCGTCCACCTTAGCAGGATCCATCATCAGTCGTCCCGGAGCCACGATATACCCCAGGAAGGCCACGGACGACTGGTGGAATTCACATTTCTCCGCCTTTACAAACAGTGAGTTCTCGAGCAGCCGCTGGAGTACTGCCTGCACCTGCGGAACATGCTCCTCGCGGGATCTGGAAAAGATAAGTATATCGTCAAGATACACAAACACAAACTTATCAATCATGTCCCGGAGAACGTCGTTGACCAGCGCCTGGAACACTGCCGGAGCGTTGGTGAGCCCGAACGGCATCACCAGGTATTCGTAGTGTCCAGAGGGGGTGTTGAACGCGGTCTTCCACTCGTCTCCCTCCCTAATGCGGACGAGATGGTAGGCATTGCGGAGGTCGAGTTTAGAAAACATGGTGGCCCCCTGTAAGAGCTCAAACGCCGAGGAGAGGAGGGGAAGGGGGTGCCGGTTCTTGACGGTGATGTCGTTGAGGCCCCGATAGTCGATGCACGGCCGTAGGGTCTTGTCTTTCTTCTCCACGAAGAAAAACCCCGCCCCTGCCGGAGATGACGGGGGCCGGATAATCCCTGCCGCCAGGGAGTCGTTGATGTAGGTGTCCATGGCCTCTCTCTCTGGACCCGAGAGGGAGTACAGGCGGCCCTTGGGTGGTGAGGAGCCCGGCAACAGATCTATAGCGCAATCATAAGGTTGGTGGTGAGGAAGCGCTGTCGCCCTTGTCTTGCTAAAGACCTCCTTGTAGTCCTGATACTCCTCTGGAACCCCATGGATCACCGGAACGACCTGGGTGGACGCTGGCTGGAACGGCACGAGAGCCCCCTTCAGACAGACCTCGTGACACGAACCTCCCCAACCGAGGATGGCCCCTGTGGCCCAGTCGAGGTGGGGGCTGTGCCGGCGCAGCCATGGGTACCCCAGGATCAGCGGGGCGCTGGAAACCGACAACAGGCGGAACTGGATTGTCTCTCGGTGGTTGCCCGAGACCACCATGTGGATTGGAGGAGTCTGGTGAGTGACCACCTCCAGCAGATGCCCATCCAGGGCGCGGGCAGGTACAGGGGTGTCCAGTGGAACGGTCCCCAGGCCCAGTTGGGTGGCTAGGCTCTGGGACATGAGGTTTGCATCGGCCCCGGAATCAATGAGTGCGGCCACGGATCGAGCTCCCTCCTGAAGCACGAGCCTGACCAAGAACCGGGGTCGCAAACTGGTGGGGGAAGATCTCTCTGCAGTATGGCTCACCCGGACTTCCCCGGTCCCGAGTGAGCCGGGTCTTTTGACGGACATCGCGCCACAAAATGTCCAGCTTGCCCGCAGAGCAGGCATAGGTTCCCGCCCCGGCGGCGTGTCCGCTCCTGCGGAGTGAGCCTGGTGCGCCCCACCTGCATTGGCTCCGCCTCCTCCTCCGAGGCCGTCAGCTGAGCCGGAAAACCAGAGGTTGGCCCCCCCACCGACCCGCGGGTTAGGGCGTGATGATCCCCTGTGGACCGTCTCCTCTCCCTTTCCCGGGTCTGGATGCGGAGATCCAGCCGTTCCGTCAGCTCGATCAAATCCTCCAACGACGTCGTCGGAGGGTAGGCGACCAGCGCGTCCTTCACATAGTCCGCCAGCCCATGCCGATAGGCGTCGCACAGCGCCGCTGGGTTCCAGTCGCTCCGTCGGGCTCGGATCCGGAAGTCGACGGCGAAGTCGGCGACGGACTGGTTCCGTTGGCGCAGGGAAAGCAGATCCTGTCCCGCCTCGGGTCGAGCCACGCCACCTCCAAACACCCTCCGCACTTCCTCCGCGAACGCCTCGAACGACGCGCGCCGGGGTCCTCCTGTCCCACTCGGCCGTTCCCCAGAGAAGCGCCCTACCGGTCAGATGGGTGATGACGTATGCCACCCTAGCCCCCTCCGTGGCGAATGTCCGGGGCTGCAGGCTGAAGAGCAAAGAACAGGAAGTTAGAAATGAATTGCAGCGCTCCGGATCTCCCCCGTAGCGCTCGGGGCTTCCCACCCGGGGCTCGAAGATCCCTTCGGTCGGTGGCGTAGCCGGGCCCGGAGGTTCCGGAACGGGAGCTGGGGCCGGCGAACGGGCGGATGCCACCAGCTGCTGCACCTGGTTGGAGAGAGCGGTTAGCATGGTCGTGCTAGCCTCCGCCGTCTGGCGAGCGAACGCATCAGCTGCCTCAATCCGCTGCTGCTGCTGCTCGAGCACGGCCTCAATTCTCTCAAACCGGGGTCCTGCTGGGTTCATTTTTGGCCAGATCGTTCTGTAACGCGGAACGTTAGAACCCAAGCGCAGGACGAAGGACTCGGGCGACAGAGGACTGAAGTGAAAGCTTTTACTGGAGCCTCGGTGCACAGATAAACAGTTCAGTGGATAAACATAGGAGCACGAAGGTGACCGGCTGGTTCGGATCCTGGCGAGCCGACGGGAGCGTCGGGCTATCGACGTGCTGGCGAGTCGGAGAGTCGGGGACAGGCGTGGTCGGGTACGAGGAGTCAGCCGGAGATTCACTGTAGACACGAGCAAAGACATTGGACGATCTGGCAAAGGGTGAGAGTGAGACAGAGGGTTAAGTATGGGTCTGATTACGTCAGATTGGAAGCAGCTGAGTGTGCAGGTGAGTGGAATGACACCAGGTGGTGGGCGTGGCCAGCAGCCAGGCCGAACTGGTGACAGGAACCACAAGTAGCCCCGCATTCATTGAGCGCAGCTCTCTGGCAGGACAATATGGTGCTATAAGCTCCCCAAGATATGATGGTGCATCACCAATTAAGGCTTTGTAGGTAAGAAGAAGGACTTTAAATACAATTCTCTGTATTACAGGAAGCCAGTGGAGAGCAGCTAATACAGGAGTAATGTGATCTCTCCTCTTAGCTCTCGTTAGCACACGAGCTGCAGCATTCTGGATCAACTGGAGAGACCTGAGAGACCCAGCAGAGCAGCCTGATAATACGGAGTTACAGTAGTCCAGTCTTGAAGTAACAAATGCGTGGATCAATGTTTCTGCATCCCTTCGAGACAGGATGTGCCTGATCCTTGAAATGTTGCGTAGGTGAAAGAAGGCAGACATTAAGATCTGTTTCACGTGGGAACCGAAGAACAAGTCTTGATCAAGGACAACTCCCAGATTCCTCACGGTGGTGGTTGACGCCAGAGCAATGCCATCAAGAGAAACAATATCATTCGATAATTGATTTCTCAGTTGCTCTGGGCCAAGCAAAATAACCCCAGTCTTGTCCGAGTTAAACATCAGGAAGTTGCAGGTCATCCAGGTTTTTATGTCTTTAAGACATGCTTGAAGTTTAGCCACCTGGCTGGTTTCATCAGGCTTGATCTATATATATATATATAGCTGGGTATCGTCGGCATAGAAATTACATTTTATTGAGTGTTTCCTGATAATATTGCCTAACGAAGCATATATAGGGTGAACAAAATTGGACCAAGGACGGAGCCCTGTGGTACCCCATTTTGAACACCCGTGCTCACCGAGGCCACGTCATTTACATATACAAACTGAGATCGATCTGATAAATATGATTTAAACCAGCTTAGTGCTGTACCTTTAATACCAATTAACTGTTCTAGTCTTTCTAATAAAATGTCATGGTCAATGGTGTCAAATGCAGCACTAAGGTCTAACAGGACTAGAACAGTTACAAGTCCCCTATCTGATGCAACTAAAAGGTCATTTGTAATTGTCACCAGAGCTGTCTCTGTGCTATGGTGCTTTCTAAATCCGGACTGAAAGTCCTCAAATAAACTATTGCTATCTAAAAAGTCACATAACTGATTTGCAACTACTTTCTCCAAAATTATAGACAGGAAGGGCAGGTTAGAAATGGGTCTGTAGTTGTCCAACACCTCTGGTGAAAGATAGAAAGATGGCGCCGCTGATGGCTGCCTCGGTGTGTCGGTGCTCGTTGTTTTGTATTGTTTTTGTTTTTAATTCGGTCTTCTGCTGCGATTCCCGGAGCTCTTTCACCAGAGATGAGCTCATGAACATCAGGGGAACAACTCCAGCGGACTTCCTTCCAACTTTTCTAACTTCCATGGAACTTCTGGACATTTTCGTAAAAGGTGTGCTCACCTTAACTCACGCGGTGAGACGCCGCAGGAGAGGGAAACGGGCCGGCGCGCTCGTGCGACTCCGCAAACGCGGATCTCGCACATCGCTGCCGGGCATATTTCTCTCCAACGTCCGCTCACTGTGCAACAAACTGGACGAGCTCCAGCTGTTGGTGGGGAGAGACAGAGACTTTTCTTCATCCTCCGTTTTGTGCTTCACGGAGACCTGGCTCAGCGGATCGATACCGGACTCTGCGTTCCAGCTGGCGGGCTTCCAGCTGTTCAGAGCGGACCGCGACACGGAGCTCTCCGGCAAAGCGAAGGGTGGAGGAATCTGCTTCTACGTCAACAACAGCTGGTGCAACGACGTGACAGTGGTTCTGCAGCACTGTTCTCCGGACCTGGAATCATCCATCATCCACTGCAAACCCTTCTATTCCCCCCGTGAGTTCGCTTCATTCATCCTGGCCGGAGTTTACATGCCACCGCAGGGCAACGTGCAGGAGGCACAGCGGACCCTCGCCGAGCAGATACGGACTGTGGAGCGGACCTACCCGGACTCCTTAGTTATTATTCTTGGTGACTTTAACAAAGGAAACCTCAGACATGAACTCCCTAAGTACAAACAGTTTATTAAATGCCCGACTAGAGAGGAGAGCATTCTGGACCACTGCTACACCCCCTCAGCGGGGGCCTATCACGCCGTCCCTCGAGCTGCACTGGGTCACTCTTACCACGTCATGGTCCATCTGATTCCTGCATACAGGCAGAAACTAAAGCTCTGCAAACCTGTGGTGAGGAAGTTCAAGAAGTGGACCAGTGAGGCTCTGGAGAATCTTCGGGCGTGCTTGGACTGTACAGACTGGGATGTCTTCAGGACTGCTACCATCAGTCTGGATGAGTACACAGAGGCTGTGACTTCCTACATCAGCTTCTGTGAGGATAGCTGTGTTCCAACCAGCACCAGGGTGAGCTACAACAACGACAAACCCTGGTTTACAGCGGAACTCAGAAAACTACGGCTGCAAAAGGACCAGGCGTTCAGGAGTGGAGACAAGGACTTGTACACAGAGTCAAAATACAGGTTTAGCAGGGCGGTGAGGGACGCTAAACAACTGTACTCTGAGAAACTGCAACACCAGCTCTCAGCAAGTGATTCTGCGTCGGTCTGGAGAGGGCTCAAACAGATCACCAACTACAAGCCCAAAACCCCCCACTCCATGAACGACCTCCGCCTGGCAGACGAGCTGAATGAGTTCTACTGCAGATTTGAAAGACAATGGAATAGTCCTGACGTCATCCCCCACAGCCCCATCAACGGCCCCACCAACCAGCCACAGACCACCAGCCCTCCCTCCCCCAGCCCATCAGGGGCTCACGCCTCTGAACCATCGTTCACAGCGCCCCCTACCCCCTCCACAGTGACGTCCCTTATTATCCAAGAGAGAGACGTTAACAGGCTTTTTAAAAAGCAAAATCCCCGCAAAGCAGCCGGCCAGGACTCTGTCTCCCCCTCCACCCTGAAGCATTGTGCTGACCAGCTGTCCCCGGTGTTTACAGACATCTTCAACACCCCTCTGGAGACATGCCATGTACCAGCCTGCTTCAAGGCCTCCGCCATCATCCCCGTACCCAAAAAACCTAGGATCACAGGACTCAATGACTACAGGCCCATCGCCCTGACCTCTGTGGTCATGAAGTCCTTTGAGCGCCTGGTCCTGTCCCACCTAAAAACCCTCACCGACCAACTCCTGGATCCCCTGCAGTTCGCCTACAGAGCCAACAGGTCTGTGGACGATGCAGTCAACATGGCCCTCCACTCCATCCTCCAGCATCTGAACACCCCAGGAACCTACGCCAGGATCCTTTTTGTGGACTTCAGCTCTGCCTTCAACACCATCATCCCGTCTCTGCTGCAGGACAAGCTCTCCCAGCTGCACGTGCCTGACTCCACCTGCAAGTGGATCACAGACTTCCTGTCTGACAGGAAGCAGCACGTGAGGCTGGGGAAACACGTCTCAGCCTCTCGGCCCATCAGCACCGGTTCCCCCCAAGGCTGCGTTCTTTCCCCTCTGCTCTTCTCCCTGTACACCAACAGCTGCACCTCCAGTCACCAGTCCGTCAAGCTCCTGAAGTTTGCGGATGACACCACCCTCATTGGACTCATCTCTGGTGGGGACGAGTCCGCCAACAGGTGGGAGACTGACCACCTGGTGACCTGGTGCAGCCAAAACAACCTGGAGCTCAACACTCTGAAGACAGTGGAGATGGTTGTGGACTTCAGAAAGATCGCAGCCCCACCAGCCCCTTTCACCCTGTGTGACTCCCCCGTCAAAGCTGTGGAGTCCTTCTGCTTCCTGGGCTCCATCATTACCCAGGACCTCAAGTGGGAACTAAACATCAGCTCCATCTCCAAGAAGGCGCAGCAGAGGATGTTCTTCCTGAGGCAGCTGAGGAAATTCAACCTGCCAAAGACAATGATGGTGCACTTCTACACTGCCATCATCGAGTCCATCCTCTGTTCCTCCATCACCGTCTGGTACGCTGCAGCCACTGCCAAGGACAAGGCCAGGCTGCAGCGCATCATTCGCTCCGCCGAGAGGGTGATTGGCCGCAATCTGCCGTCCCTCCAGGACTTGTTTGCTTCAAGGACCCTGAAGCGGGCGAGGAAGATTGTAGCTGATCCCTCTCACTCTGGATACAAACTGTTCGTGTCCCTCCCCTCTGGCAGGAGGCTGCGGTCCATCAGGACCAAGACCTCACGCCACAAAAACAGTTTCTTCCCGTCTGCAGTCGGGCTCATCAACAGAGCCCGGGTCCCCCACTGACTCTAATGACTCTGTCACCCCCAGACAATTCCCACCGGTCACTCCCCTGCACATAGCCTTATACTTAAATACACTTGACACTTTCACACAACACTTAAAATCATGCACATTCCATGCACTTTATCTTATTTTTGGTATTTTTATATGCTACTGTTTCAATGTAAATATTCATTCATCCATTCATCCTCATTTATTGCACTGCGTTAACTGTTAAATGTGTATTGTTAAATGTTAAATGTATGCACCTTCCCGCCAGGACAAATTCCTTGTATGTGTAAACATACATGGCAATAAATGGTTCTGATTCTGATTCTGGATCGAGAGTTGGCTTCTTGAGTAGAGGTTTAATTACAGCCATTTTGAACGACTGTGGCACATAACCAGTTAGTAGAGAACCATTGATAATATCCAGCAGAACGGTGCCAATCAAAGGCAAAACCTCCTTCAGCAGCCTCGTTGGAATGGGGTCCAGGAGACAGGTAGAAGATTTGGACGCAGAAACCGTTGAAGACAATTGGTCCAGGCTTATGGGGAAAAAGCCATCCAAACACACCTCAGTGCCCACAGCCGCCTCCGAGGCCAGTCCACTTGAGGATAAACAGTCAGTAGTTGAGGGCAGGAGATCGCCAATCCTGTCTCTGATGGCCAGAATCTTGTCATTGAAGAAATTCATGGAGTCATCACTGCTGAGGTCCGTAGGAATACACGACTCCACCAAGCTGTGACTCTGTCAGCCTGGTCACAGTGCTGAAGAGAAACCTGGGGTTGTTCTTGTTCTTCTCTATTACTGATGAGTAGTAGGCTCCTCTGGCATTACGAAGGGCCTTCTTGTAGGTTTTCAGACTGTCCCGCCAGACTAAACCAGGATTCCTCTAGTTTGTTGGAACGCCATAAACCTTCCAGCTTCCGTGACGCTTGATTCAGTATGCAGGTCTGAAGGTTATACCATGGAGCGAGCCTCCTTTGTTTGATGATCCTCTTCTTTAGAGGGTCTATCGAGTCCAGTGTCATTTTCAGTGAGCTAGTAGCACTATCGATGAAATGATCAATCTGGGATGGACTGAAGTTAGCACAGGAGTTCTTTATTATATTGAGGCATGCTAATGAATTAAATACAGAAGGAATCACTTTCTTAAATACAACAGCAACATCAGTTATACCTCTGGTGTAGAAACTTCTGTCAGAGAGTACACACACCGGCAGCACAAACTCAAAAGTTATAAGATAATGGTCTGACAAAACAGGGTTCTGCGGAAAAACCACCAAATGCTCTACATCAACACCATATGTAAGAACAAGGTCGAGGGTGTGGCTAAAGCAGTGAGTCGGTTTATGTACTCTGACAGTGTCACGGAAGTACAGGTTAGGACCCAAATGCAAACCACAAACACAGTTAAAAAGGATAAACGGAGGTTTATTCAAGGAGCATGTGAGCTGAACTGAGTGTGGGTCCCGTGGCCCGACACTGGAGGCTGGCAGAGAGGCAGGATGGCAGACCGGTGTGGGTCCCGTGGCCCGACACTGGAGGCTGGGTCCCGTGGTCCGACACTGGAGGCTGGCAGAGAGGCAGGATGGCAGACCGGTGTGGGTCCCGTGGCCCGACACTGGAGGCTGGCAGAGAGGCAGGATGGCAGACCGGTGTGGGTCCCGTGGTCCGACACTGGAGGCTGGCAGAGAGGCAGGATGGCAGACCGGTGTGGGTCCCGTGGCCCGACACGGGAGGCTGAAAGGCTGTGAAGGGGCGCAGAAGACAAACAACAGACCGACAACCCAAGCCTGCAGACTCAGGGCAGATATAGTGTCTCTGATGAGTCAGATTGGCTGCAGCTGAGTGCCAATCAGGGATGCGGCCGTGGGAGGTGTGTGGAGGCGGGACAGAAAACAAATGACGAACACCTGGTATACACAACAAACAGACACATGACAGACACAAGAGGGGAGGAGACTTGGGAAAAACAGAGGTTAAACACACCGGGTCAGACAGGGATCCTGACAGACAGAAGCCAATCAAATCTAACAATGACATAAATGCAACACTAAGGCTATCATTGCTAACATCCACATGAATATTAAAATCACCTACAAATAATAACCTTGTCAGTCTTAAGGACCAAACTTGTCAAAAACTCCGAAAATTCAGATAAAAACTCTGAAAACGGACCACGTGCCCAGTATACTACAGCAAACAGAGTCGGCTGCACTGTTTTACAGCTCGGATGTGAAAGACTCAAAACAATGCTGCAATTCAATCCAGGCTTAGGGCCTATTAACAGGCCTGAGTCAAAGATGGCAGCTACTCCACCACCTCGACCAGTGCCTTGAGGAATGTGAGTATTTATATGACTTTGAGGAGTTCCCCAGGTCTCAGCCAGGTCTCAGTCAGACAAAATACGTCAATGTGACTGTCTGATATCAATTAATTTACAAATACAGCTTTTGAAGACAGAGATCTAATTAATAGGAGTCCACATTTAATTCTCCTACCATGTTGCACTGTTGCAATAGTGGTGTTAACCTTTATGAGGTTATGTTCTATAACACCCCTATTAGTTACTTTTACATTAAAAAGTGGCTGTGGGACAGACACAGTCTCTAGAGTTTAAGGTAGGCAACTGCCCTAAAGGAAATGCAGAGAAGGGTGTAAGACTACAACTCTGCTTCCTTGTCTGAACTATGGATTGTCATGGATGAAGTTGACCAATAAACTTGGTCATATTTGCAGAAAGGAGATGTGCTCCATCCAAAGTGGGATGAATGCCGTCTCTCCTGATCAGACCAGGGTTCCCCCAGAATGTCTGCCAGTTATCCACGAAGCCCACATCGTTTGCTGGGCACCACCTCGACAACCAACGGTGGAATGATGACATGCGGCTATACATCTCATCAGTGACCGTATTTGGGAGAGAGCCAGAGAAAACTACGGAGTCCGAGATTGTTTTGGCGTAAGCACACACCGATTCCACATTGATTTTAGTGACCTCCGAGTGGCGAAATCGGGAGTCATTACCACCGACATGTATTACAATCTTACTGTATTTACGTTTATTCTTAGCCGACAAGGCTAAGTAAGGCTGCTTGGACTTATGCTTCCGTTCAGTCACCCAGTGTCCTGGCTGCTCGGGGGCTGCCAGGGAACAGCTAAAGCTAACAGAGGCTAAAGCTAGTTGGTCTGCACCGACTATGGGGGGGAGGCTACCTAATGTAGCTAAAGTCTGAGCTTCGATGGTGCGGCGCCGTGCATCTAATCCACTAAGACCTGCCTCCAACCTAGCAAATAAACTACACTTATTACATGTACCGTTATCATTACAGGAGGCAGGCAAATAGCTAAACATGCGACACGCTGAGCAAGAAAGAGCAGAAAGGGGAGAAGAGGAAGACATCACTAGCAGCTAAGCTAAAGCAAGGTAGCTAACGTTAGCTGAACTAACGATGTGAAAATAGGACAGTTAGATTTAAGCGATGAGTTGCTAAAAGAAGAAGAGAGTCGAGTGTTTAAACATTAAAGATGTACAGCAGGCAAGCAGCCGCTTGTACTAAAGAATATCACACAATTAGCTGGAGCTGAGACAAGTACGTTATCGACTAACACACACGGTGGCAACCGGAAGTGATTCAATACGCTTACCGTCGATGGTGCAACAGTCCAACCAATCAGGTGAGATTGTCTGTGTGGCTCAAAAGACAGTCAATGCAGTCTTTCAAGATTGAAATATCACATTCACCATCAATGCTTTTATTTGATAAGATACATGCAGTGGTTACAACGAAGCCTTCATCATCAAGACTCCTGACGTTATGCTATTTGCTTCCCACAGGAGCACTATGTACATTAAGACTCCCTTTAAAACTCAAGATTTAGAATGACGGTTGGCCTCAAGCTCCAATACAGTATTTGCATTTTGCAACAGTATATTCAGATATTCAGATTCCCCGTTACTAAACATGCAGCTATGTGTCACAAGCTGTAATTCACATCTGTCTTTGGTTAGCGCAGAGTGCTCACTCACTATCTAGCTTTCTGACAGCTCCCAGGCCCAGCTGTTATGTATTGCGAGCCCGTAGGCTCTGCTCATTACGTGTGAAGGTATAATTATTATCATTATTGTTTTTTTCCTCCCCCCTTTTCCACTGCTCGCTCGAGCCTGGAGCGACAGCACTGATAAAGTGCCTGTCAAGTTGCCAAAACAGAAGTGATGTAATTTTGCCTGGACGCACACCAGCAAACTCTGAGGACAAAGGTGTGTAGGGGGAGAAGTGTGTGTGTGTATGTGTGTATGTGTGTTGGATATAGATAGGGAGGGTGAGCTTTGCAAAAGACTTGTAATAATGTTTTGTTCCTGTGTGAGAATTTCTGCGGGTCATCTAGGGAAGAAGTCCCAGATGTGCCATTTACTTAACCTCCACTCTCTAACCTGTAAACGTCTCTCACACATCATCGTTATTATGGGTGCAAGTGGCCAGGATAGCATTGTGTGCATAAAGTGATTTGTTGCCAATGGGACTTAGTGTTGAGGCTAAATTGAGAGACGAAGGATGAGTCCTGACTGGTTGATCTATCATATACACATCTGGTTAACTTTGCCACCTCAGATGAAGAGCAGCTCACAGTTTCTCTTTGGAACTGGCTCAGGACTGGATCTACCTCTGCCTACCTCCGCCCAGATGACAGCGGTTGATACAAGATAATTAATTTCATGCCGCATATTTGTAGCGTGGAGCTTTGGGGGAAAAAGCAATTGGCGACTGTTCGGAGCAAAAAACCCACCCACATCAAACTAGAAGGGCAATCGGAGAGCGACAATCTCTGACAAGGCCTCGCCCTCTCTCGCAAGTGAAACAATGATTTGCGCATCCGCCCGAGATTTGGATCTACTCCAAAATGTAACATGTTCTTCTTTTGGCCCATGCAACACCCTCCAGACAATTTCTCTAAACAAATTCCAGAACTCTGCTGAAAGAAACGAACAATAAACAACCAAAAACAAAGCCGAGGAAATAAACAGAGGAAATAAACGGAATGGTCTTTTTGTTTTATTTTTACAGTGATCGATATGGGTTCTATCCCGTGCTGGAACGATGTGAAGTAAACAGTACAACATTGCTGTTCCCAACTAAATAATCCACCTACAATGTGCTAAAAACACAAAGTGAAGCTTTTACGGCCTATAGAAAAGAAGTTCCCAGGTTTTTGTGTGTTTAACTGTGTTATGACGTAGAACCATATTTTGAGATCAATCTGACACTACACAGTGAAACATTACTCAATTTCAAAGGATATATATATATATACATATATATATATATATATGAGGAAAACAGTCTTTTCTATATTGGTTTTTCTTTGTCAAGTTCCATAGACAATAAAAACAAAGGAAAGGTTGCGAGGAAAATGTGTGATGTGCTTTTCCTCTCGTGAGAAATGAAAAGTGTACAAGTGGCAGCTAGAAACTCGTAACAACAGTATTCCAGGTTTTTTCGTGTCCCGAAACACTGTGCTGAGCCCAGAGGAGCCAGATGCATTTAAGAAGTGGAGGGTTTCTACAAGTGTGTGTGTGTGTGTGTGTCAAAGACAAGGGTGTGTAGGGCCAGTTGTCTGTCTTCCCTGCTGCCCCTTTTAACCTAATTAAACATCCCTCCAACAGCCCGGTTCCTTTTGCCAACTCCAATCACACACACACACAGACACACACAGACACACACAGACACACACAGACACACATCGACAGTCTTCCTGAAAATTACAGGGGCTTTGAGGGATTCGCGACGCTTGACTCATCATTTTTATGGACTCTTGGGTTAGATGTATGAATCAGTGTTCACAAATGTACTCATTGCCTTTTTTTTACACCCAGGAAACTTGTACTTAACATTTTACAACAAACCATTGCAGCGTCCCATAACTTCCAGGAAAGTCGGACCCCTTTCTTTCTGCAACTTCCTATATCTTCCCAGGCTAAGGTTGTCATTTGTCAAAGAAAAAAAGAAGAAAAAAAAACAGCACTGGGAGTATTATATTATCATCCAAGCCAGAGATTTAGTTTGCATCCCAGCCTCCGCCCCTCTCCCTTGGCCCGGGGATTCTGGCCTGCCGGGGCCGGGTGAACAACCACATCCTCTATGAATGTGCTGCCCATCCAGATAGATGTCACGAATAATGGGGGGAGCGCTGGGAGCGTTTGATTTATGTATGCGTAGAGCCCTTCTGGAAGAGGAAGAGTGTGTGACCTGATGGAGGGCCAGGATCTCTAAAAGTGGTGCTTTCTGAGAGTCTGAGCCAAGCAGCATTCTTGACTGCACTGACCTGAACTCATCACAGAAAGAAGGGAGACTTTTATATATTTATTGCTAGCACAAATCTGAGTCGAGCCTTCCCAGTTCCCTGTTGTTCTGAATCTTCCAATGAACAGTTTGCATGTATAGATAAACACAAGTTCTAAATTTGATCGTTCTTTAAAACATCTGCTTCTGCAACAACAGATACTAACATAAACACACACATGCGCTCCCCTCCGGTCAGCATGACTTTTGTGTTTGCTGCTTTGTTGCTACAACAAACATCATCATTTTCAGTTCGGTGCAAGCCAGGTGGGTTTCATCAGTCCTCCACATACTTAATATGGACTCAATGATTTTATAATGTGTCCATTGTGTCCGCAATAATGGCAGAATGAGTCAGATGCGGATGGTATAACAGAGCGCTGACCCTTGATGGAGGAGGTGGACTGTCTTATCCTGTGTGATTGTGTACTCTACCTGCTCGGCCATATTTTAGGCGGGGCCTCGTTCATTCCTATGAGAGTAACTATGAGAGTAAAGTGGCGCATGAGCCCTCGCTCCAGCCTCGGTCTTGAACTCATTCACATGAAAGGAGCACGGCAAATAACTCTGTATTTAGCTGTTGGTGCATTTTTGTGCTTAGTTTAGCTGTTTGTCGCAGTGTGTATTATAGTTTCTGTACGTCACACAATATAGCTTCAAGAAGCAGAAAGGACTATGTGTGCATTAGATGTCTCCCGCTGGCATGTTAAAGGCCGTGTATATCTAAATAAATAACACCCAAAAATTACTTTGGGATGACAAGTAGAGATAAAATAAACAAAATAACGTTAGCCTTTTCTGGCTAACAATAATTCACGTCATCTTAAAAATGTGTCAGCAACCAAACAAGCAATGTTAGCTGTTATCTTTTCTGGCTATGTATCGCTGTCTTAAAAACATGTCAGCAAATAACATATACAAAGGAACGTTAGCCATGTTCTTTTTTGGCTCCCGATAATTCAGGGCATCTTAAAAATATGTCAGCAAATAACCTATATTCAAAGAAATGTTAGCCTTTATCTTTTCTGGCCAGACATAATCCTCTTGATCTTGAATACAACCTAACATGTCCATGAAGATTTTGACACCAATGTAATGCGACTTACATGGCAATGTAACCTTTGAAAAGAGCGTATCAGTATCATATCTAAGTATAGCAGGAAAGGGGAAAGGGACCAAGGTTCTGATTGGGTCCAAACTTGATCAACTGTCATTGGAGCACAGAGCGAAAAGGGGCGGTACTTAGGAATGGCCGGTTGGGCGCAGGGGAGTTGTGGAGATGGAATATTTCATGTTTTAAGGGTGGCATTGCTGCCAAGTTACTTTTGTTAATAGTTTTGTTCTTTGGCTCAACCCCTGTGTATAAATTAATGCATGATAAATGCAAAAATACTGCCAATGGTCCATACTCCTCCTTCTCACCGTCTTATGTGTTCTGCACATGCCTGTATCAGCAACTTATTTAGACAGACAGGGCACAACCAAGTGTGCATATGCGTGAGTGCATTAGTCCCGGGTGTTGTTTGGATCTGTCGGCGCAAAGCCTATCGCTCCCCGTTGGCACATGAAGGGCAGTATGGTGGCTAGGGGCTGGGAGCTGCTGACATGCCGCCCAGTTCAAAGAGATGGAGCAGGAGATGCAGGCAGAGAGTGAACAGAGTGGCCTTTATATTCACCTTGGCTAAGCCTGGGAAAACTCTGTAGCCCCCCGCCTCGCTCCCCCCCCCCCCCCCCCCCCAACCCTAACCCCCCCCCCCCCCAAACACACACACCCTCCCGTGTTTGAAGGCAGGGAGGCAAGTGGACCTACAGGTGCTGTATAGTGCTGCTCTGTGATCGGTCAAAGAAAACTCCACAACATCCCATGTATTTCAATGAGGCTCATGGATGGCACCTAGTGTAGGGTAGAAAATGTGACCTCCATCCATGCCAATATCTTTGGTGGTAGTGCATCGATTTTCCTCTTGCACTTTAGCTCTTTTTGTTTCCCTTTTTATTTTTTCCATGTAAAAGGGTTTTCACTATTTTTTCCTGATTTGATGTGAGGTCCCGGGACAGGGATGTCGTATGTGTACAGATTGTGAAGCCCTCAGAGGTAAATTTGTATTTGTGATTTTGGGCTATACAAAATAAACTGAATTGAATTGAATAATTGTAAATTAAAAACTACTGTAATTTATTCTCAGACTTCAATACACAGAAAAACAGTTTTAAAACTGCCACAACAACCAGGATAGTTTCTACATGTACTTGTCTTTGCCTTTGACAATTGGCTACATACATTAATGCAACTTGAAGGGAGCTAAGGTTTATTACATTACAAATATAGAATCCATCATGAAAAGGTAACACAAAAGAATGTAATGATTCATTATTAAGAAGCCTAACAGTCTATATCCACAAGTCATAGTGGCTTGATATTACTGTAAATTCTCAAATAGTAGCCTTTATTTGAGAATTCATCTCAAGTTCTTTGATCAGTTTCAGTTCTAAGTTGGTGTTGAGGAAGCTTGCTGTTAATGCAAGCGGAACTTTTTGAATATTTGACTTGATACAGGTAATTACATCCCCTTTATTAGCAACCTTTATTTATTTGGTGTTATTATTTGAGATGTGCGCACCATTTGAAACCCAAAATCTTGTTTTAGGGAACTGTACATTTTGGCCTGATTGTGGTGCTAAAGAAAAGGGCAGATCTTCTGTAAAATCGACTCTTTGAAATATAAAGGTGTGGGCGGGGGCGTGGTCAGCGCACCTGCGATGCAAGACAGAGGGGCGCGCTCATTGGAAACAGCCGTTCTCATTAGTGGGAGCGGCTGGTTCTGATGAGCGCGGGGAAGGGGTGCGGCTATAAAGAGCCGCACAGTGGGGTGCACGGGGTGGTTGGTGTCATGCTGAGAGTGCGACAGTGTTGTGTACAGCAATAAAAGCCGGTTACCGAACGAAACCAAGGTGTCTGTGTGGTATGGAGCTGCTAAGATCCCCGGGTAGTGAGAACCCTTGCCACAGTGGCGCCCAACGGGGACTACCGAAGGGGAGGAAGCGGCGGCCCAAACAGCAGGACGCGGAGGATGAGGCGCTGAGGGATCTGTTCGTGAGGCTGGCGGGCCCCCCCGAGGGACCGGACGAGGAGACGGACGTCGAGAAGCGACTCGGCGCCAGGACCGTGGCGAAGGCGGAACTGGCGCCGCCGGCTCGGGTCGGGGGGGAGGCGGGGCCGCCGCCTCTGACCCCGGAACACCACCGACAGCGGCTCCGCGCAGCCCAGCGGGAGCCAGGAGAGGTGCTGCTGGCCTTCGCTCGGCGGCTGCGGCGGAGGACCGAGCAGTGGCTGCAGCCGGGAGGAAGAGGGGACGTGGCGGACATCGTGGACCAGGTAGCCACGGAACAATTCCTGGGAGGGCTGCCGGTCCAGGTGGCCGACTGGGTCCGGGAGTGGCGGCCGGCAACGCTGATCGGGGCCGTCGCGAGGGCAGAGGATTATCTGCGCCGGGAGCCGACGGCCGGCACCGCAGCGGACCGGGCCCGGCCGGTGGGGGTGGTCCCGGGGCAGGCCGTGCCGGCGGCCCGGAGGGCCGCGTCTACGCAGACGGTCCCGGACGCGGCGAGGCGGCGGACCACGACCTCCACGCAGACCGACGCGGCGAGGAAGAAGACGGCGACCGCAACGCAGACGGTCCCGGACGCGGCGAGGCGGCGGAACACGACCGCCGCGACGCAGACCGCGTCAGAATCGGCGACGCGGAGGGCCGAGTCCGCGGCGACGCAGACGGCGTCGGAGATGGCGACGCGGAGGGCCGAATCCGCGGCGACGCAGACGACGGCGGAGATGGCAACGCGGGGGTCCGAGGCCGCGGGGACGCAGACGGCGTCGGAGATGGCGACGCGGAGATTCGACACCGCGGGGACGCAGACGGCGTCGGAGATGGCGACGCGGAGATTCGACACCGCGGGGACGCAGACGGCGTCGGAGATGGCGACGCGGAGATTCGACACCGCGGGGACGCAGACTGCGTCGGAGATCGCGACGCGGAGGTTCGACACCATGAGGACACAGACGGCGTCGGCGGCGCGGCGGCCCGCGGCCCGGGGAGGGCGGACGACGGCGGGGCGGAGGAACGCGTCACTGCCGAAGGCGGCGGCCCGGACGGGCCCGGAGGGGCGGCCGAGAGCGCGGCCGGAGCGAAGGGCGCCGGGGAGTCAGACCTGGGAGTGGCCGGAGCTGTGGACAGTTCCCCGGCGCCACGAAGCGACCTGGGGGGATCCCGGGCGGCCCGCCCCGAGTCCGGAGCCGAGGTGCTGGACGTGTGGACAGCCGGGGCACGTCCGGCAGGACTGTGACCTGATGGAGGTGGACCAGGTGAGCCGGGTCGGAACGGCCCGGCCCAACGGACCAGGGCCCGGAGGGGCCAAGGAGGCGCCGACCGGTCGGGGCCCCCGGACGGCCCAACCCCAGCCAGGGGCGGGGAGGCAGAGAGGGGGCAGGAGGCGGCGGCTGCAGGAGGAGGTGGCGCGGCTGAAAAGCCGTCTGCGCAGCGCCGACAAGGACCGGCAGCGGGCCCAGGCGACCGTCCTGCAGCTGGGGAGGAGACTCCGGGCCGAGCGGGAGGCTCGGGCCTGGGCGGAGGCCCAGCTGGCCGAGGGATGGTCGGGGGGGGGACACACGTAGGTTGGTGTTTCCCTAATCTTCTCTCTCTTGTGTTGCAGGTGGCCGCGGCGGACGGAGGGTGAGAGCCGGTTTTGGCCCGGGAGGGGGCCGGCGGAGAGCGCGAGGAACCTGCCTCCCGGGCGCTCGATCGCCCTCCGGCCGGGCCATGGCCCGCGCCCGGGGCCCCCCCCGGATGGAGGATGCCAACGCCCGGACCACCCGTTGGCATCGGGCGGAAACGCAGTTCGGTCCATGGTGGTCCATAGGTCGGGGGTGCAGATGGTCGGGGCTGACTCCCGCTCCCGGTGGGAGGGAGGGGGGGGGGAGTTGGTTAGACCGGTGGCTCCCCGGCCTAAATCGGGCGGTGGGGGTATGTGGGCGGGGGCGTGGTCAGCGCACCTGCGATGCAAGACAGAGGGGCGCGCTCATTGGAAACAGCCGTTCTCATTAGTGGGAGCGGCTGGTTCTGATGAGCGCGGGGAAGGGGTGCGGCTATAAAGAGCCGCACAGTGGGGTGCACGGGGTGGTTGGTGTCATGCTGAGAGTGCGACAGTGTTGTGTACAGCAATAAAAGCCGGTTACCGAACGAAACCAAGGTGTCTGTGTGGTATGGAGCTGCTAAGATCCCCGGGTAGTGAGAACCCTTGCCACAAAAGGCTTTTATACAACAGGGGCATTTAAACTGCAGAATGTGACTATTAAGAGTTGCGTCATAACTTTGTTTTGGAAGGAGGTAGATTTTCTAAGTTTCCGCACTGTGAGTAAAGCCATCAACCAATCGAGATGTGTGGAACGGACATAATCAAAACGTACACTGTAATGTAGCTGAGGGTGATGGGTTTTGCATATACTTATTACGCCTCCTCGGACCGTGACCTCCAGCATTCGCTAGAGCGTTTTGCAGCCAAGTGTGAAGCGGCGAGGTTGAGAGTCAGCACCTCCAAATCTGAGGCCATGGTGCTCTGCCGGAAATCGGTGGATTGCTCCCTCCAGGTGGGGACAGAGTGCCTACCACAAGCGAAGGAGTTCAAGTATCTCAGGATCTTGCTCATGAGTGAGGGTAAAATGTAGCGGGAGATCGACAGGCGTATCTATGCGGCTGCAGCAGTAAATCAGGCGTTGCACTGGGCCGTCTTGGTGAAGAAGGAGCTGAGCCAGAAGGCGAAGCTCTCAATTTACTGGTCGGTCTACGTCCCAACCCTCACCTATGGTCACGAACTTTAGGTCGGGACTGAAAGAACGAGGTCTCGGATACAAACGGCCGAAATGAGTTTCCTCCGTAGAGTGGCCGGGCTCAGCCTTAGAGATAGGGTAAGGAGCTCGGACATCAGGAGGGAGCTTAGAGTTGAGCCGCTACTCCTTCGTGTCGAAAGGAGACAGCTGAGGTGGTTCGGGCATCTAATTAGGATGCCTCCAGGACTTTAGCGTCTTTTAACTCCTTTAGAGGTTTAGAGGCCCCGGGGAAGACCCAGGACACGCTGGAGGGATTATATCTCCCAGCTGGCCTGGGAACGCCTCGGGATCCCCCAGAATGAGTGGGTAAATGTTGCGGGTGAGAGAGAAGCCTGGGTCAGCCTGCTTGACCCGACCCCGGATAAGCAGATGAAAATGGATGGATATACTTATTATAAGATAAGATAAGATAAGATAATCCTTTATTAGTCCCGCAGTGGGGAAATTACAGGATTACAGCAGCATTGCTCAGTACGTAAAGATAAAGAAATCAAGTAATATAAATAAACAGTAATAAACAGTAATAAACATAATAATATAAACAGTAAAGAAGAAATTGAATGTACAGTAGAATATTGAATATACAAATTACAAAATATTACACAATATTGCACCAGGATGGATTAAAGTGACCAGAATATTGAATATACAAATTACAAAATATTACAAAATATTGCACCAGAATGGATTAAAGTGACCAGAGTGATAAAAAAGTGTTCAAGTATTGAGAGTCCAGAATGTTTGTGGGCTACTGGGAGGTCAGCTTGTTGTGCAGCCTGACAGCAGCAGGGAGGAAGGACTTGCGGTACCTCTCCTTCACACACCGGGGGTGAATCAGCCGGTGGCTGAAGGAGCTGTGCAGAGCTGCCAGGGTGTCCTGCATGGGGTGGGAGGCGTGGTTCATCAGGGATGAGAGTCACAGTATCCACAGTATCCAGAGGACACCCCAGCACGCTGCTGGCCTTCTTTATTAGTTTGTCCAGTCTCCTCCTGTCAGCTGCCGTGATGCTGTTGCACCAGAAGACCACTCCATAGAAGATGGCTGATGCCACCACAGAGTCAAAGAAGGTCTTCAGGAGTGCTCCCTGCACCCCAAAAGACCTTAGTCTCCTCAGCAGAAAGAGTCTGCTCTGTCCCTTTTTATAAAGTGCATGTGCGTGGTCGGACCAGTCCAGTTTATTGTTCAAGTGAACACCCAGGTACTTGTAAGATGTCACCATCTCAATGTCCAGTCCCTGGATGCTCAATGGTAGCGGAGGAGAGCGTTTGCCCCGGCGGAAGTCCACCACCAGCTCCTTGGTCTTACTGGAGTTTATCTGGAGGCGGTTCCGCTGGCACCATCCTAAAAAGTCCTGGTTAAGTTCCCTGTACTCCCCGTCATCATCGGCAGAGATGAGGCCAACGATTGCAGAGTCGTCAGAGAACTTTTGCAGGTGGCAGTTGGCAGAGTTGTGTTTAAAGTCCGAGGTGTAAATGGAGAACAGGAATGGAGCCAAAATTATGATTATAAAACAACAACACGGAGGATCTGTGCTTCGAATCACAACAGCAAACTTGAATACTCCTTTCATCCTTAAATCCGTCACAAAGGCAGTGCATACCAGATCCTACCTTTCACAATAAAAGCCCCCCAACATATTAACACAGTGTTGCACAGTTTTGGACCATTCTTCTCTGCCCTACCTAAAGGCCTCCGACACTTGGTGTTTATAACCTGCAATACCATGCACTCATATACTTGTTGCACTGCCATCATGCTGTGCCCCTAAGCAGTAGTACAACCCCCCAGCTACTCACAAATTACCCTCCAGAATCTTTATTTTTATGTTTTTTTTTGTTTTTTAAACTCCTGACGTATTTTTATGACACCTTCCTTTGGACTGTCTATGATAACACTTGTTGTTGGAGCAGGCATTGGCAGGGCCAGGCAGGTGTCACTCAGCAGGCCCATGCAGTTTTATTAATAGTGTTTTATGTTTCGCTGCGGACGGCAATGAATGTGGCCATTCAGAGGAGGGAAGGAAACTGCGTGTGTGTGTTTTGTAACAACGGGCTTAGGGAAGGCTGGTATATATGCTGCGCCAATATCTGACTTGTGCGATCAAGGTTGTGTCGGTTGTTTGTGTGTGTGTTAGAATAGAGGGGAGAGGCTGACATCACTCCTTCCAGTGCCGTGGGGGTTGTTATTGTTGCCATTCTCGGCCTCGAGGAGCTAGAGCTCCGGCAAACATTTCTATGGAACTTCACATCACAGGAGCTCAGTCATTTCCTAATGTAGACACACACAAACACGCACACACAGAAACGCGTACATGCTAAGATACCGTCATCCTGACTGGTATACACATTCTAACTCATACGTAAGCTTGAAAAAAGACCAAAGCACTTCACACAATCACATACACAAACACGCACACAGCAACAGATCATTTCCAGTTTAATTAGAGAGCATCAGGCTCACACTGTTGCATTATCCCCCCCCCGTTGAAACCTCCAATTATGGCTCAACATTAGCTGTAAATCTGTCCATATCAATAAATTAAAGGCAGGCTTGTGTGGGGGAAGGGCTCAGTGTGTGTGTGTGTGCGTGTATGTGCGTGTGTGTGTGTGTGTGTGTGTGTGTGCGTGTGTGTGCGTGTGTGTGCGTGTGCATGTGTGTGTAGGGGTACAGCACAAGTAGACACTTGCTTCCACATGTTGCCCAGACTCGGGGCTTAAACACATCAGCCTGCATGCATAGAACATGCTTTCAGGGGAAATTTATGAATCCTGACAGCGCGGTGCGATCGAAGCAGTCATTTTCACAGAATAGAGTTTAAAGGTGCAATCTGGAATTTATTTGACCATCCAAACAAGTTTGACTTTGGAAAATAGCTGATGGGAAATAAGCCTTCTTTAAAACTTTGTTAAGCCACAGTAACTCAATACAAATGTTAGACATATGAACGAACCTTTGATGCACTTTATCATTCCTATTTTGGCCTTGTATGAAAAGTACATTCAAAAGATGACAAAGAAGCTTGAGTAAAACAAAAAAACATTGTAACCAAAGTAGTGTGGGGAATGGGCTTATGCTTATTTTAGCTTTACCTGTTTAAATGGGCTGATGGGCCCCTGGTCCCATACATGCAAAAGGCACTTTTTAACCATGCCAATATCTTACATACATAGAAGCAAGACACAGACTTTGTGATGACTTCTTTTGTGGTTTTGTGTCTCTTTGTGGTCATTTTGTGTCTCTTTATAGTATTTTTTAAAATCTTTTTAGGTTGTTTTGTGTCTCTTTGTGGTTGTGGTGTGGCCCTTTAGTGTCTTTTTGTAGTCTTTGTGGGGTTGTTTGTCTCTTGGTAGTCATTGTGTGTCTCATTGTGGTTGTTATGTGTCTCTTTATGGTGGTTTTATGTCTGTTTGTGGTGATGTGTCTCTTTGGGCCCCTGGGCCTGTAGGGTTGCTCAGTAATCCATCTAAGCCTGTTCAACACAATACATTCATAGAGACAATGCTTTTACATACAGTAAAAAGTTATGCTGAAGTCTTTCCTATCCTTTCTGACTTGTGGTATTAGTTATATCAAATGGAATGAAAACATTTCCTCTACATTTCCATTTCTGTCAGACTCCTGTGTGTGTGTGTGTGTGTGTGTGTGTGTGTGTGTGTGTGTGTGTGTGTGTGTGTGTGTGTGTATACTGAGTGCCCAGGGTGGACATTAGGTCTGGTATTAATGGGATGTCCCTTGCTGCATGTCCCCCCTCTGCTCCCTCACATTCCACTGTCCCTAACATACACACTCACATACACGGCCTTATGTGACCCTGCTCCACCTGGCCCTACTTGAACATACATATGTACACAAAACCACACACACATTCCCCCTTTGGCAATACTTCACTCCCTCCCTTCCTCCCTCCCTACCTCACCCTCCCGGGCCTTTGGACATCAGAGCAGGCCTCCCCAATCCCCCTTTAGCAAGCACCCAGGCTTGTTAAACCAACAGACGGCCAGGTCTATTGTTCCACAGCTTGATCTGGAGTGTGTGTGTTGGTTTGGCCCGGACGGTAGGTTAGGATAAGGTTTGGACAGCATTGGATCCCTTCTAATCCCAGAAAAGCAAACGTAAAGCCTAGTCCAGGACCTCCGGCGCTATCAGTGATACACCCTCCCTCACCTGGAAACACACACGCACACACACGCACACACACGCACGCACGCACGCACGCACGCACGCACGCATGCACGCACGCACGCACGCACGCACGCACGCACGCACGCACGCACGCACACACACACACACACAAAAGATACTCAAAAGATGTATTATTGACTTCTATTATATAAATGTTTGCAAATCATTGAGCCTTAGTTGGATAGTTTTTACTCATGAGTATAAATAAAAGTTTGCGGTGCATCACGGCTAACAACGACAATGAATTATTTCATTGGATGGGGCAAAAAAACACCATTGATGCTAAAATTTTTATACTGCTGTCTTTGTACCACAAAGTATGATAAAAACTCACATGAACCCACATTATACTAATAAACTATATTTGTGTTATTAACCATAAAGGCAGGCCCAATTTTAATATATTTAACACTTAAGTAAGATTTTATAAGATTATATTATATTATGACATATATATATATATATTATTCATACTGGACCAACTTAGAGCCATTTCCACTATATGCCATTCCTTCTGTAATCATTATACCTTACATTTCCCACACTTCCAATACTGAACGGCTTTCAGGCTTCCTGTTGCCATACATAATACATGGTGCACATTTCAAATGCCTGTACATTAGAAACAAGCAAAGCAAGGAACAAGCTCAACCTTCCAGCCTCTTCTTACCCTCCAGTTCCTGAACACTCCTCAGTGACTGTCAGAGGAAAGAGTTAAGCCTTGGGGTGTAAGTGTAATGCACACTGCCCCTGTGAATTGACTTTAAACGGGGGGAAAGAAAGTCAGAACCAAGAAAACGGTTTTGATTTATGGGAGCAGGACCACATTTGATATTCATTTCCGCAGCTGTGGCCAGCTAAAAAAACAGCCCGCAAATAGACCCACATTGACAATGGCGCAGTGTAGCCCTCCAGTGTGTTTGCGTGTGTGTGTCTCGGAGCCTGCGTGCGTCAGTCCTATTTTAGAATTGTTTTGGGGCTCCTTCAGTCAAATTCGCAGCAGATGTTTTTGATCCGCCAAACACATATAATAAGTAATTATTGAAAACACCTTTCGGTTGCCCAGGGTTGTGTGCATTTTGTGCAATCGAAGCTGCGGTTTATTTCTGAGAGGTGCTGGATCCAAGAGTTTACTGAAAGCCAGACAAACAGCCCTGAGAGGAGAAGAGAGAAAAGGGAGGAAATATTCCCCATCCCGCCTCAAATAAATGAGAGAAAGATGAAGAGATGAACAGGGAAAGATCAGCAGCAATCACAGCCAGTCAGGTTTAGAGAGATGAGGAGAATTGGTCGTTAAAGGTAGATAGAGGCTCATTGCTAATTATAGGCCTATAACTGGGCATGTAAACTGATAATTTCTTCTGGAATTAAAAAAGATTACATCTACAACTGTGTGTAAAACACATGCACAAACACATGTAACTCCGTACGGATGAAATACGAAAAGTAGGGAAAGTAAACTGAACTGTACTTTGTGTAACTCTTATGACCTGGTCATACCTGCAATTAGAACAATGCTAACAAGGGTGAAAGGTATCCTTCCTTCCTTGTATCCTTTCATCCTTGTTGAGTTCAACATTGACAAAATTTGACAATCAAATTTGCCCCATTGACTGATAGCAAGCCCTTCTGAGAGAGCTGACATTTGACAGGCCAGAGCGAGGTTATCATAGGTTATTAGCGGCATTGGCAGTTTTATTTAACCTCTTCTGTCAAAGTGTAGTTCACAAATTAGGAATGGTTTGCAGACAATCATGACACAGGCTGGTTGTACAAATACATCTTTTGCGGATTCTTTACTGTTTTACTGTTTATTTATATTACTACTTGTTTTTTTTAAATCTTAATTACTATGTCTCTCTGCTGCTGTAATCCTGCAATTTCCTCACTGCGGGACTAATACAGGATTATCTTATTTTATCTTATCTTTAAGAAACTGCATGAACGTATTTTCTAGTTAGCAAACAAGCTAACGTGCTTGCTAACCGACAAGCTAGCTACCTGACTCTTAGCGAGCTCACTAGCTTGTAAAGCTTATTTTCCCCCGTCAATAACTCTTTACTTAATTAAATAATGACCAGTACTGAGAACAAAAGGACAGACAGGGTAAGTTAGACAGAGTAATGGCACATTACAGAGAAAACAGAAAACTTACAAGCCAATAAAGCTTCCAGGAATCCAATTAAAACGTGGATTTGATGACATTTTGGCTTCAGTTTAATCTCATAGTCATCTCTCAATCACTGTAGAGCCGCAGCTACCTGTCACCGCGTAAAGTCTCTGCGACTTCACAACCGTGTTTGCACAAGCATACGTGTCTACAAATTGGTTTCTGTGATTCTGTGCGGGTGTCTGAGTGCTTGTTCTGTATGCGGGTGTTTGTGTTCTGCATGTGTACATGCCATTTAGAGAGAGAGGGGTTGAGGAGAGAGAGAAAGAGATTGGAGACAGGATGGGGGATGACAGGCTGGATCTGATTACGGGGTTGGAATGACTGGGAGGGTTTTTGCGGTGCAGAGCTTTCTCAATAGTACATTCCTGTGTGCAAGCAGGGGCAGGATCCACAGCTACAGACTGGCCTCTGCCAGAAAGATTGAGCAAAAAAAGGACCTCGTCAGAACAAACAGTTGGGTCAGGACTCACACTTGGTAGGCCCTTGCTAGATAGCATAACATATGATGCGTTATTCACACATCCCGTGCCAGCCTCCGTCACACTGGTATTGCGGTTAACAGGCTTTGCATGTTGGAATGGGGGGGTTCTGGATGCTGGGTGACGTGCCCTCTGAAACTGTCAGCACTGAGCGGAGTGACCTTTACAGAAGGAAGCCAATTTTTTTTTTTTTTTGGCCCAGAGGTTTCACAGGGGCCAAGGTTTTGTGTGTGCGAGCAAGAAAACGTCTGACAACTGTACAAATGAGCGCTTTTCAAAAGTCAACAGCTGCATGCCAGCGTGAGCCCTGGAAAAGTCAAAGACTCACCTGCTCTGTCGGGTGAAATGCTACATGTTGCTTGAGGTCCTTCTACACATACATGCACATAAAAAACATAATGGATCAAACCCATCAGATAGTCTATCAGCCCTACTGGCAATATGCCAAAATGTATATCTCTTCCTGTCTCTCCAGATTCTGTGCTCGCTTTCTCCTTCTTACTTGCGCGCACACACACACACACACACACACACACACACACACACACACACACACACACACACACACACACACACACACACACACACACACACACACACACACACCCTCTGCGTCAAGATCAGGCCAGGTGTGTGTGTATGTGTAAGTGGGCAGCTGGGGAAGGTAAGTAGGAGGATGAGGAGGGTGATGCGGGCCTTCACACAGGCTTTTGTTCCCTCTCTTACTCCTGCTGCCATCGCTGCTGACGGTAAACACCTACACCAACTCACAAAAGAACCCCAGCCTCGCCCTTTAGTTTGATTTACTACACAAAGGAAATAACATTAACTTGTCTGTATGCCGCCGCCCCCTCCAACTCTCTCTTTGTTCGCAGGTTTGTTTACTATTCTCTGTATGGAAAATCCTTCTGGAATGTGGAGGAAGTGGGTGTTTCCTCCAGTAGCTTGAGTTTTTCATGAGGGAGGATGGGGGCTGTTCCAATAAATAAATACATAAATAAAATAAATAATCCCTTATTAGTCCCACAGTGGGGAAATTTATTCTCTGCATTTTAACCCATCCTTAGTATTAAGGAGCAGTGGGCAGCCTCGTGAAGCGCCCGGGGAGCAACTAAGGGTTAAGTGTCTTGCTCAAGGACACAACGACACAGATATCCCACAATGCTTCAGGTGGTCATGCAAGCAGGGTGTGTGTGTGTTTGTGTAGTTGGCTAGGTTAACCGAGGCAACGGCCCTACTTTTCGTCAGTCATTGGGTGGCATTAATTAAAGGGGTTAGTTCACACCTACGGAGAAGTAATTCACTTTTAATCTTAAACCAATAGGAAAAAAGACTTCAAGTTGCTGATACAAAATTCAGAGCATATCTAATTGCCTCCACATGGCTATCAAGATGGCTCACAGTATTAAAGAAAGGTAGGGTAAACATTACTCCACCATATATTTACGTTGATGCTACATTAATGCCCTGATTATTCAATTGAAAAAAGTAGTAGTCAGAAAGTTCTTTACAAATTAGCAAACTTCATGTTCTGAGGAAAGTCGTGGTAGCTGACTTCCCCCTTAGTTTACAGATTATTTTTGAAATATTTGACAATCCCCCAAAAAATGATATTAGGGGTTTTAAAAAAACCGAGACCAAACCGTAAAGCTGCTCTAATCCGTATTTTCATAAAAACAACTATGTGTAATGTGAAAGGAGCTAAAAGAGAGTATCCATTCATCAGGTGGTTAGAGGCAGGGCTTTAAATAAATGCTAATGTTGCTCCGTGTCTGATGGATGTGTATGAAGGATGTATTTGCCAGAATATCTTGTTTAGGACATACAGGTGTGAATATTGTGTTCACCACTGCCAAGTTGAGCCAAATTTGATTTAAAAAACCCTCAATTAACAAATCAAGCAGATTTAATCGCTTATGACGTTCCCCTTAATTGTCAATTTCAGATGTTCAAAGATTAAGAGGCAACTCTATAATAACGCTGTAATCTACCAATAAAAGCATAGCTTTTTAAATTTAGGTTTGAATTACGGCTCCTTTAAGGTAAATTAATGGTTGAATTTTGTTTCATACATTTTAAAGGCCTCATACCTTTTAAACTGTGCCCCTGGAATACATGGATATCATAAAACCTATTAATTTATCAATACATACATTATATATAGTTTCGAAAGTGGCTTGAGTCCTCTTTAGTTATTATTCTTCACATTACTGTTATGTCTGTCATTGACAGTAGTTTACTTTTGGTGTTGCGTGGCAGTTGCTGTGGTGACCTCTGACCCCCGAACCCCTGCTATCAGTAAAAACACACCTCTGTGATTACACACACACACACACACACACACACACACACACACACACACACACACACACACACACACACACACACACACACACACACACACACACACACACACACACACACACACACATCTGCAGTCACCCGCAACCTTCCTTACCAACCTCTGACCTTGAGTGCTTCGGTAGCTGTATTACAAATCTGGACAGCGTGTCTCAAGCTGCCACCTTCGAGTGATTATATGAGGAAAACATGACGACAGTAGCAGCAAGGGTAATAATGCTATTAGCTCCTAGCACCTACACTGGAAATACTTGAGGTCATAACCTTTCCGTTATAAGCAGACGAAGCTCTCACGCCCACTCTCACCCCCCCCAACCTCCCCCCCCACACACACTGCCTTGTGAAAAGGGGCTGAATCATCTGCACTAATGAGGGCCTTCGATGTCTATGCTGCTCCGATTCTTATTGTGTCTGCGTCTGCCTTGACCACTAAAGAGCCCCAGCTGCCCACAGAAATGCCTACAAGGGGATGCATGCCTGTTTTTGACCAGCATGAAAAAGTACATTGCGTAACTGTTTTGTTTTTGCGTGTCTCCCAGTGTCTCCTAGCAGCAGCTGATGTGGCGGCCTCCTGGATGGCAACATCTGAAATAAACCTGTCTTGAAAGTATTCACTGGGAAAGGACAACCATGAAAGTTTGGATACAGGTATATCCCATAATACAGGTATATCACAAGTTGCGTACTCCTGTGCGATGTTGGCGCGATGTCGGCGTGACCTGTATCATCCCAGCAGAATGAAACAGACTCAAGGAATTAGTTGGAAACACTGCAGGTCTGCTTTGAATCATGGTACCTGATGTTGCAGCACATCCGGTCTAATCCTTGCGGTTTCTGCGTTCCTTAGACTATGTGTGTGTATATGTGTGTGTGTGTAACTACACAAGGGTGGGGGTTTAATCTGCGTGTGCGTGCATGTCAGTCTATCTTTGTAGGTGATGATCTGATCTCAGGTGGAAGCTTGTGTGTGATTATGTTTGAGGAATCCGGCCCCCCATCTTCCAATCTGTCCATCTCTCACCGCTCTTGTAGAGGCGGATGAGAGTCCCGCCTCTTTGTAGCAGTTGATCACAGGACTCCTTTTTTTCTTTTTTATGGAAACAAGGCTGTCATACTGGTATGTGGCCAGTCTGTTAACACTTGGCACATGAGGCCCGTTTCATCTGTTTATACAGCTAGTCACTAAACCTTCTTTTGATATTTAGCAACATAACTTAAAACCTTTTGCATCGACTCTGGCTCTGGGAGGTTCAGAGCCCATCAATAAATACCAGCCCTTAGGAGAGCCACTGGTGTGATATAGCAAAAATGGCACATCCTGGCCTCACAAGTCAATATAACTTAATGTGTCATGTTTATAACAATATTGCACAATCCACCAATACCACCCAATCCACTGTCAAACAAAGCCTCGGGAAGATATGCACAACATTGCAATTTATGTCCTGCAAAAAAAGAAAAGAAAATTGACTTACTTATGGCTGAAATATAAATAATCCAGCACTTCTTCGAGTAGCACCCGGCTGCAGTGAAGCGAGCATCATTCAAGGACCACCGAGGACGGTGGGTACTCATTTTATACATTTAAGAAAAGCGTTTGTTAATATATTTACAATAATAAAAATGTACTTTTTTAATATTTCTTTCTTATTCTTTTCTGTGCACTATCATAAACCAATTTACCACTAACACATGTATGAACATATTATGTATGTTCACAAGGGTTTTCTGTATATTATACCTTTTGAAATTATTCAAATAGACCTTGTGAACGAGGAGATAATCAGTATTTAGTATGATATGCAAACCATTGCAATTTTCGCCACAAAATGGCTGGGGTGTTAATATCTAACTTTACCTAGTGATTATACAATTTTATAAGTATATGAGGCATCAACCTACGGGTTTGAAAAGCAAAGCCAATGCCGAAGTGTTTTAAACTTGCATTCTTTCTAATGGTCAGCAGGGGGCAACTTCTCTGGTTGCAGAAAAAAATACATTGTATAGAAGTCTATGAGAAAATGATACCACTTCTCACTTTATTTATTTTCTCAGTAAAGAATGTAAACACTAGTTTGTGGAGAGGAAGGAATCTTTCTGACGGAATCACAGATCACAGGGTGAGTTGCCCTCGCGAATCGCAAGGGGAGTGGTCTCTTCCTCTCCTGATGGAGCCAGCGCAACCACAAACCAGAGAAAGAAGAGGAGAGAGAGAAGAGAAGAAGAGGAGAGAGGAGCTCATTGTATCCTAAGATGTCCCCCAGAAGTCTAGGCCTATTGCAGCATATCTAGGGCCGACCTGAACCTAACTATAAGCACTATCAAAGAGAAAAGTCTTAAGTCTACTCTTAAATGAGGTGACTGTGTCTGCCCCCCGGACTGAAAGTGGAAGCTGGTTCCATAGAAAAGGAGCTTGATAACTGAAGGCTCCCTAAGATATGATGGTGCATCACCAGTTAAGGCTTTGTAGGTAAGAAGAAGGACCCTAACTATGATTCTCTGTCTTACAGGAAGCCAGTGGACAGCAGCTAATACACGAGTAATGTGATCTCTTCTCCTAGTCCTCGTTAGTACACAAGCTGCAGCATTCTGGATAAACTGGAGAGACCTAAGAGACTTCCCAGGGCAGCCTGATAATACAGAGTTACAGTAATCCAGTCTTGAAGTGGATCAACATTTCTGCATCCCTTCGAGACAAGATGTGCCTGATCCTTAAATTATTTTGTAGGTGAAAAAAAGGCAGTCCTTGATATCTGTTTCACGTGGGAGCCGAAGGACAAGTCTTGATCAAAGACAACCCCTAGATTCTTTACAGTGGTGCATGATGCCAGAGCAATGCCATCAAGAGAAACATTCTCATTTGATAATTGATTTCTGAGGGTTTCTGGGCCAAGTAAAATAACTTCAGTCTTGTATACTATATGGGATATGGTCAAACATTAGCAAGTTATGTGTACAGGAATGGGGGGTCTAACTCGGTCTCTTCTTTGGATCCATCGATGTCAATTCTTACCATACCATCCTTGCCATTCTCCTCCAACAACTGTACCTTTTCTGCTAACAGAGCCATCTGATATGGCAGGGGCAATTTAGAGTCCACTGCTGTGGTGAGACACTTTAGGCATAACTGTCTAATACAGGGGATGCAGCAACATCCAGGAGTGTCCCCCAGTATTTCTCTGCTTCCCCACTCCATCGTGGTGGGAAATTGAACCATGATTCAGTTTACCGAAAGGATTGTAAATCCCTACATTTTCAGCCAACTCCTCAGAGTGTAGTCAACCCTTTGTTGACTACACCACTTCAGAGTCCACACCAGAGTTCCTTTAAACAAGTATAATTTGCAGCATAGGGTGAAAAATAGGATGATATTAGGTCAACATTATACAGGAAAGGTGGCAACAATTAATGTATGGCGGCACAACTCTTGTTACTTGGCAGTTCAGGGGAGGAGAAGAGTTGCAGGGCACATTTGAAGCCCGCCGGCTCCTTTAATGGTGACGCAGAGTACATCATCCACTCAAGCCACACATTTCCATCAGGGAACCCGGTTTTCCCCACTGTGGGACTAATAAGGGATTATTTATTTATTTTAATTTTAGAAGTGCACCATCATTGTCTTTGGCAGGTTGAATTTCCTCAGCTGCCTCAGGAAGTACATCCTCTGCGGCTCCTTCTTGGAGATGGAGCTGATGTTTAGCTCCCACTTGAGGTCCTGTGTAATGATGGAGACCAGGAAGCGGAAGGACTCCACAGCTTTCACGGGGGAGTCACACAGAGTGAGAGGGGCTGGAGGGGCTGTGATCTTTCTGAAGTCCACAACCATCTACATTGTCTTCAGAGCGTTGAGCTCCAGGTTGTTTTGGCTGCACCAGGTCACCAGGTGGTCAGTCTCCCACCTGTAGGTGGACTCGTCCCCAACAGAGATGAGTCCAATGAGGGTGGTGTCATCCGCAAACTTCAGGAGCTTGACGGACTGGTGACTGGAGGTGCAGCTGTTGGTGTACAGGGAGAAGAGCAGTGGGGAAAGAATGCAGCCTAGGGGGGAACCGGTGCTGATGGACCGAGAGGCTGAGACTTGTTTCCCCAGCCTCAAGTGCTGCTTCCTGTCAGACAGGAAGTCTGTGATCCACTTGCAGGTGGAGTCTGGCACGTGCAGCTGGGAGAGCTTGTCCTGCAGCAGAGAAGGGATGATGGTGTTAAAGGCAGAGCTGAAGTCCACAAACAGGATCCTGGCGTAGGTTCCTGGGGAGTCCAGGTGCTGGAGGATGAAGAGAAGGGCCATGTTGACTGCATCATCCGCAGACCTGTTGGCTCTGTAGGCGAACTGCAGGGGGTCCAGGAGTGGGTCGGTGAGGGTTTTGAGGTGGGACAGGACCAGGCGCTCAAAGGACTTCATGACCATAGAGGTCAGGGCGACAGGCCTGTAGTCATTGAGTCCTGTGATCCTAGGTTTTTTGTGGACGGGGATGATGGTGGAGGCCTTGAAGCAGGCTGGTACATGGCATGTCTTCAGGAAGGTGTTGAAGATGTCTGTAAACACCGGGGACAGCTGATCAGCACAATGCTTCATGGTGGAGGGGGAGACAGAGTCCGGGCTGGCTGCTTTGCGGGAGTTCTGCTTTTTTAAAAGCCTGTTGACGTCTCTCTCCCGAATAACGAGGGTCGTCACTGTGGAGTGGGTAGGGGGCGCTGAGCCCCTGATGGGCTGGGGGAGGGGGGGCTGGTGGTCTGTGGCTGGTTGATGGGGCTGTGGGGGATGGCGTCAGGGCTGTTCCATTGTCTTTCAAATCTACAGTCGAACTCATTCAGCTCGTCTGCCAGGCGGAGGTCGTTCATGGAGTGGGGGGTTTCGGGCTTGTAGTTGGTGATCTGTCTGAGTCCTCTCCAGACAGAAGCAGAGTCACTTCCTGAGAGCTGGTGTTGCAGTTTCTCAGAGTACAGTCGTTTACCATCCCTCACCACCCTGCTGAACCTGTATTTTGTCTGTGTACAAGTCCTTGAGCCTACTCCTGAATGCCTGGGTCTTTTGCAGCCGTAGTTTTCTGAGTTCTGCTGTAAACCAGGGTTTGTCGTTGTTGTAGCTCACCCTGGTGCTGGTTGGAACACAGCTGTCCTCACAGAAGCTGATGTAGGAAGTCACAGCCTCTGTGTACTCATCCAGACTGTTGGTAGCAGTCCTGAAGACATCCCAGTCTGTACAGTCCAAGCACGCCCGAAGATCCTCCAGAGCCTCACTGGTCCACTTCTTGAACTTCCTCACCACAGGTTTGCAGAGCTTTAGTTTCTGCCTGTATGTAGGAATCAGATGGACCATGACGTGGTCAGAATGACCCAGTGCAGCACGAGGGATGGCGTGATAGGCCCTGCTGATGGTGGTGTAGCAGTGGTCCAGAATGCTCTCCTCTCTAGTCGGGCATTTAATAAACTGTTTGTATTTAGGGAGTTCATGGCTGAGGTTTCCATTGTTAAAGTCACCAAGGAAAATAACTAAAGAGTCTGGGTAGGTCCGCTCCACACACCGTATCTGCTCGGTGAGGGTCCGCTGTGCCTCCTGCACGTTGCCCTGTGGGGCATGTAAACTCCGGCCAGGTTGAATGAAGCAAACTCATGGGGGGAGTAAAAGGGTTTGCAGTGGATGATAAGAGATTCCAGGTCCGGAGAGCAGTGCTGCAGAATCACTGTCACGTCATTGCACCAGCTGTTGTTGACGTAGAAGGAGATTTCTCCACCCTTTACTTTGCTCCGTCTTGCGATCTGCTCTGAACAGCTGGAAGCCTGCCAGCTGGAATGCGGAGTACGGTATCGATCCACAGAGCCAGGTCTCCGTGAAGCACAAAAACGGAGGATGAAGAAAAGTCTCTGTCTCTCCCCACCAACAGCTGGAGCTCGTCCAGTTTGATGCACAGTGAGCGGGCGTTGGAGAGAAATATGCTCGGCAGCGATGTACGACATCCACATTTGCGGAGTCGCACGCCTCACCTGCGGCGTCTCACCGCATGAGTTAAGGTGAGCACACCTTTTACGAGAATGTCCAGAAGTTCCACGGAAATTATAAAAGTTGCAAGTAAGTCCGCTGGAGTGGTTCCCCTGATGTTCATGAGCTCATCTCTGGTGAAAGAGCTCCGGGAATCGCAGCAGAAAACCGAATTAAAAACAAAAACAACACAAAACAACACGCACCGACACAGCCATCAGCGGCGCCATCTTGTAGTTCAATGCAATCCATGCAAATGTACTGGAATGGATATTTTGGTTCTGGTAATTTACCCTTAGACGGTCTCTGCTGACCCTACGGATTATTTCTCGCACAAACAGTGCATACCAAACTAAATTAGTAATTTTGTGGTTTCCTGTCGAAACAGGATCAGTACCTTTTGTGTGTGCTGTGCACTTACAAACTGCTACTTTTTAGGTAATGTTCTGCATCTAGTAGTTGCAATATTAATTCTTTATGTGTAATAGGCTTGTTTGCTGAATTAGTTCTCGGTAATTCATGACTCTCAGTTTCAGCTTACATCTTTTAAAATATCACTAAAGCTTTGTCAGCTTCAGAAGTTTAGCATATTTCACTTTTCCTCTCCACAGCTGCAGTTAATTTATTTTTTTACTTTCTGTCCCTGTTCCCAAATACATTTAAAGGAGGTTAGAATGCAGCTAGATTAGCAGCCATTATCTGAGACTTTTACAATACCTCTGATTCTAAAAAAAAGAATGATTCAGCTACTGGTGTTATTCTCTCAGCAGCCTCTGGTTTTATTGGATATTGTCTCTGGAAATGCCTAAAACTATTTGTATGTCTATTGTCACAGGCATACTCCCCCTTGTGACCATGTGGTTTTATCAATTCTTTTCAAAAGCTCTTCCTCCTTTGAGGAAAGGGAAAGATGTCTCACGTGTTTTTAGACTTCTTTAATTTCTTCGCTACAGTAACTCAGTTGAGTTTGGTTGTGTAGGTTTTACTGAGGAGGAATAATAAACCTTGAGATTCTCTCCCACACAATTGTACATTAAAAATGATTGTTGACTGTGGGTAACATGTATGGAGACCACCAGGGAGTCTGTAAAGCCTTCATCACCTCCCCCCTGGCTACATGGGAAACCCCATGTGCCACCAAAAACTGAGCTCTTCCTCTAAATAAAAAACAAACCAAAATTGACTGTCCTTGTGCATAGGTACAGACAAAATGCCACTCAGTTGGCTCCTCCTTTTCCCAAATTGTCTTTACCAGAAAGATTAAGGTGCACACCAGATAATTATCACTCTTGACTATTACACCAGACATCAATAATGGCTCAAAATCAGGTGTAATATCATCGATGGCCTCTTAAGTGGATAGTACTTCATGCGATGCCTGAAATCAGATTTTGGGTGAACCACCAGAGGTGTCGCTCCCCTCATCAGTCCTACGTCATATTTATGAGCAGACCACAGAGAGGTGGGCACCTCAGACAGCTCAGCCATGTTGACAGATGGAACATTAGACCCCTAACATTAGATATCTATGTTTTGATTAAACGTAAGTTGAATAACTCTCTTTTTACTGTTAGTAATGTACATTTTGTTTTGTATACATCACCTTTTACACTATGCCGGTTCACAGGATCCTCTGTAGGCCTTAAATCAGACCTTCCACTCCATTACTTGGTCTCGTGCCATGGAAACATGCGGAAACTCCCCCTCGAACAACTCAGATTGTGTGGAAGACAGAGAAACAGAGACAGCAGCAGTATTCCCGGCCTAATAAATTCATAGGGCAGCACTAATTGACAAACCCGCCGAGCCCACAGAAGTTCTCAAAACTGAGTGTGGCTCCTGAGTCAACCAAAAAATAGAACATCTTTACCTTTAATAGTTAATTAATATGACTTCTGGTCATTTTCTAAAACCTTAATTTTCATTCAAATATATGTGTGTGTGTTCGTGTGTGTCTAATTTCTAATGTGTGTATTGAATGAACAAGCTTATCATAATCCAAATCAGAATGTGTGTGTGTGTCAAATGGCTCCTCCCTGGGATCCGTTCCGCCGCCTTTCGCTCCCCTCAGTCGGATTTTTGCCGGGTCCTCCCATCAGTCCTGTCTTTATTCCATGGAGCTTGTGAGCAGTCCCTTTGCCAATGTCCAGCTTTGCCACAGGTGGCACACAAAGTCTCTGGAATGTGTGTGTCAAAGTCTCTGGCCCTCAGTTTTTCTCTGTAGCCCCTTACTTCTCTTTTCCCGCCATTGTCCTCACGCCTCCACAAGTCTTTGGTTGACGTGTTGCTCTGTATGGCTTGTTGTTGTTGTGGACAAAATCCTGGTCGATGTACCGTTGGGTCGAAATCTTGGTCGAAAACACAACTGCAACTTTGTCATAGTCCAGTTTGAGCATTTTACTCATCATATGGCCTGGTTGACCTGTATTCTCCAACAAAAGAGGAAAGTTCTTTCCACCTCAGCCAGATTTTCTTTGGGCTTGTCACATGATTCTTTGCATCTTCAATGTCTTTTTTCTCCCCATGGTCATTATCTCAACTTGGGGTTCGGAGAGGGGCAAGCAGGCTCTGGGTATATCCTGGCATGGTTCCAGCTATGCTTTCCGTGTGAAGGGTCGGTTCTTTTCCTCTTTCTTTTTGGACTGGCGGTTGGATGACTTTTCCCCCTTTAGAGCATTTGGAGGCGCACGGAGTCCAGATCAGGATCCTCGTGACCATGTACCTCGGACAAAGAAGGACACGATTTAGCAGTGCATTCTTTTTCCATCCATTCACATTATCCATCCATCCATCCATTTTGTGGGTCGCGTCACGATGGCAGCAGGTCCAGCAGGCTGACCCAGGCTTCTCTCTCACCCGCAACATCTACCAGCTCATTCTGGGGGATCCCGAGGCGTTCCCAGGCCAGCTGGGAGATATAATCCCTCCAGCGTGTCCTGGGTCTTCCCCGTGGCCTCCTACCAGTTGGACGTGCATGGAAAACCTCTAAAGGGAGGCGTCCTAGAGGCATCCTAATTAGATGCCCGAACCACCTCAGCTGACTCCTTTCGACAGGAAGGAGTAGCGGCTCAACTCCAAGCTCCCTCCTGAGCTCCTTACCTTATCCCTAAGGCCAGGGAGAATAACATTCACATTAATGTTATTTATTTATTATACTCATTCTTTAATCTTTTCTTTTACTTTCTGCTTCCTCTCTTCTCTCTGTTCCACACATGCTCTGAGTTGTTTCAGTTGTTGCAGGCTGAAACTGCTTTCTCAGGAAACCTAATTTTTTATCCATTCTTCTGTCAGTTTGTCTGTCCTTCTCCCACATACCTCTTATCACTAAGATAATACTTTGTAAACAGCTTCCCAGGCTGCACAGGCTTGAACTTGCTCTGACTTTTACCCATACCTTTCTTCCATTTCAAAGTTTATTTATAAGCACAACACTACCAACGTTTTATTTTGTGAATAGCTTTCTCTTTTATTAAAAGCTCACTTTATCCGGCTTAATACTTGGAGTCTTAAATAAAAAATGATATGTCAATCATAACTATGTGAATGTTGTCAGTCCACTGACTTCTTTATTCTCTGCAGCACACAAACCTGCCACACCTTAAAAAACAAAAACCCCGACCCACACCAATCTTATTTTAGTATTACCATTTATCAGTGGAGGGCCAACGCCCATTAAATTCCCCGTATAGGATTAATCATTTTCCCTCTATCTCCTTTTCCAAATATAATTTCTGCGTTACTTATAGTTATAGTAAAATTTGAAACCTTTTTATGGTTTATTCACACTGACTATGAGGAAACTCCATAAATCATTTTAACCGTATAAATCAGAGGAAGGCCCCTTCTCTCCAGCTCCGCCTCAACATTGGCAGCACCCAGCCTTGCTTGACCCCCTGTCGGATCTCACACACAGTCACTAGGGTCAACAATCATGAAATGATTTCGCTCAGTATTTATTGTAATCCCTCCTTCGTTACCTCAGTTACTTTATTATTTAATTATGTATTCTTTATTATGTTTATGTTATCCGCCCACACCTAATGATTGAATGATTCACAAAATACTCAATGATTTATATTTTTATATATATATATATATACTTAACGGTTTCCAGCAGAACCTTTATTCTACCTCTTCAGGTCCAGAATTATATCTTATCTATCTTATTATTAACTTAGGTTTTTTCCTTAATTTTCACGGATGTGTCATATTTGTTATGACCGGCTGTGAGGACCGGCGGTCTGGACCCAAAAACAAGACTGCGGACAACAGGGGGTGAGGTGACAACACAGACGGCTTTATTCTAGGCCCCGAGGCAAGTTCACGCAAAACGCGATTTTGGCTTTGTCGGAGGCGTAGCTAAGGGGCTGTAAATCAAACACCAACGAACAAATCAATAGGAAACGGCCACACGCCCCGGGCTCCCCTGCGTACGGTTCCGGGAGGGGGACCCGGGGCTCCCGGGCGGAGGCAGCGGGCGACGGGTTTCGCTCACCGGAGGGGGGGCGGAGGCACCTGGCAGCTGATCCACCCGGACGGCCAATCGGTCCATACTCCGGTTCAGTCCCTGAAGAGTATCCATAATCCCGGCCAGCAACTGGTCATGTCTACCAAGGAGGGTCCCCTGGGCGCTGAGAGCTTCCTGGAGAGTGTCCGGGCTTGCTGGATCCATCGTTCGGTCGAGAGATTCTGTTACGACCGGCTGTGAGGACCGGCGGTCTGGACCCAAAAACAAGACTGCGGACAACAGGGGGTGAGGTGACAACACACAGACGGCTTTATTCTAGGCTCTCCAGCACAGGGGGGGGGGAAACGGGGAATACTCAGCCGCTGGATCGGCGGCTTCGTGGCTCGTGACGTGCAGCTTGAGAGCGTGGCTCCTGGTGAGACTCGTGACTTGTGACGTGCAGCTGGAGAGCGTGGCTCCTGGTGAGACTCGAGACTTGTGGTTCGTGGCTCCTGAAGATCCCGCACGGGGATCCGCTTGTCGGTCGGTTGTGACGGCTCTCGTGTGCGTTGGCATGCGGGGCAAAGAGATTGGTGGTGGCAATCTCCACCGTCCGGTGGTGCCCCACCGATCCTCACAATATTTTTACCATTCTTCTCTGGTTAACACACAGTTTTTCCTTTTTTCTTCCTCTAAGTTCATTTCACAACGTTAAAAGGTTATAACTAACGACAAGCTTAATTAAAAAAAGCAGGCAGTTCATCACGCACCTGTAGATTTAAAGCAGATCACAAGTTTCAAAGTAGGCTACACCAATAGCAACAGCAAAAATAGGCACGGCCACCTTTTTCTTTCTTTGTTTAAAGAGAGATTCTTATTGTTTGGGCTGCTTGTGGCACATTTACAAATGTCCTCTTCATTTCAACAGAGGCTATATAAGGACGTTATGTATCTTCCTTTATAGTCTATGAATCTCTCCTTTATAGTTTTACTGTGTTAGTAATGTTAGTTCAGTTGCTTTCATACACTTTTCAAACTATTTCATTCATCTACGATTCTTATATGACACATACATGTACATTAAACAAAGCACACAATTCTGTCTCAGCTGAGACATATACAACGCTTTTGAAGCAAACAACACACTTCTGTTCTTAGTCCAGAGTCGTCACCCTGCTTACTCGACCACTCTCATCTGCAGAAATGAAATTTCTAGTTCACGAGATTGACCCTGATAACTCGATTACTCTTATCTGCAGGAATTACTCTCATCTGTAGGAATATTTTAGTACTTCCACCCTCAGGAATTTCACACCTGGGGACTTTCTCTCAAACCACCTCTCTTGGAGGAATTTCACTCACACACATAGACATGCGCTTCGTGATCTCAACCAATACTCATGCAGTTCAATGTATTATCACTGTAACAAGGGTCCTTGCTTCTGGCCAGTTCCGACGACGTGTCCACAGACCACACGGAGGGATTGACAGGCTTTAATCACTTTCGCGGGGACGTCTCGATCCGGCGCTGGCGTGGCAACGCCGCTCTCTCCTCCCCCGTCCTCCGTCACTGTGAGGTTTAAATGCACCCACGCACTCACACACACACACACCCACACACACACAGCCACAGGTGCGGCTCATTCTCCCCGATTGCCCGCACCTGTTCCCTGAGCCGCCCTTCGCTCTCCCCCTCGCTAAACCACGCCCCTGCCCCACAATCACCATCATCTATATGTGATACACAATATACATAATATACATTTTTTTATCAACAATTATGCCACAGTCCAATCCGAATTAAAGCACATTACAATTTACACTAGTGTGGTTCAATAAAATGGTTACTGAGTGTCGTGTCTGTATTTCAGGGCGTCCTTGGGAGACCCTCCTTCACGTTACATCCTTCCTCCTCACAGACCTCCAATGCAGAAACTTTAGAAAAGGCTTTCTACTAACCTTATACACGTCTTGGACATCGGTCAGTCTGTGAGAGAGCAAAGGCCGCACCGCTCAGGCCTGGTGCCCACAGGGCCCTCCTGGTGGCTTGACAAATGTTGTGTTTTTTCTCTCTTTCTCCTATCTGCCTTTTTGCAATGCAGGTTTCGTTAATTCACTAAAAAAAACAATAAACCTTTCCCTGTGTCCTTATCTCCTCGCCTGTCGCGGCATCGCTCAGTAAGCGGAATACTCTAAAACAGGGGTGTCCAAACTACGGGTCAGTTTTTATTGGCCCGCAGCAAATTCTAGAGTCTAGACCAAGGGTGGGCAAACTACGGCCCGCGGGCCGGATCCGGCCCATTGGGCGTTTTTCCGAAGCACGATGACGGCAAAAGACCAGCATCGATGTTTCTTAACTCAAGTCGGGAACGGAGAAGCGTTACAGCGTTCTTTACGTGCCGTGCGGCAGAGGACGGCTGTGCCGTGCTTTCTGCAGCGCATCAGGCTGCGAGTCCAGCTGCTGCTGTCTGCGCTGCTCACCTCCACCCCTCCCCCACAGGCCAGCGCGCCACGGAGACATGGTCCGTTTTATACGGCATAACGAACGCACATCAGACCCACGGGACTCATGTGACATATAGGGTTCTGCCTGCCAGCCTCCTGCCAGCTTCCTGCATTGAGCCCCTCTGCAACAGGTCTCTTGTGTCCAGAGAGCAAAAACAAATTCGAAAAATGTAGTTTATCACGCAGGACAGTGACTCGGCGTGTAGAACTAATTGACGAAGACTTAGCCAGCAAGTTAAACAAAAAAGCTGAGTCATTTAAGTTATATTCGTTAGTAAGTAATGTAAGTTCTCTTTACTTTTTAGTTATTGGCTTTTATTTATAATGTATATTGGTTCACACAAACACTCTCTATCCATCTGATACTGGCCCGGCCCGTCTGTCAAATTTTAAAAGTCAATGTGGCCCCTGAGCCAAAAAGTTTGCCCACCCCTGCTCTAAAATGACCGTGCACCGTCATCGCTACATCGCTCCGTGACTTCAGTTACCAGAGGTATCAACGTTCCCTACGGATTTCAACTTGGATTTCTACTGACTAAGAGTCGACCTCCGGTAGCTCCAACGAGCATCCCTTTGTCCTATTTAAACTTTTTATTCTTTTACCTAAATCCCTACCAGTGGACACTTATTCTCTTTCCGTATTAAAAACCCAGGGAAATATGTGCTTTTACTTGTGACCAGGTACAATTTCCGTAAAACTTTCTAAACTATGGACAGAGGCTTATTCTGCTGTTGACAACACATTTAGTTTATCCAATCACAGACATTCTATTCATTTGAACAAAAGGTTGTCTGCTCACCTCCCTTTGAGGCCTCTCGTTGTCAACCACCAAACAGCCGCTGGCCCTCGGCTGGGGTCCGGGAAACGGATGTCACCGCTCTTTATCTTTATCCAGGTCAACCAACCAGCGTCGGGTCACCAAATTGTTAGCGTCGTTATTTTTGGATGCCTGATGGAACCTCCGGAAGAATTCAGCCGAACAACTTCTCTCGTTTGGTAGATTTATTTCTCTGATCACAAGCAAAGTATAAGCGCTGCAATTGCAAGAGCAGAGATTAATTTTGTCAACACGCTGGTTGAAAACAAACCAAACTTCCACCACAACCAGGTGTTCGGCTGTTTTATACATAGATTTTCGTCACAGGTTTCATCGCATCATCCTAACATCTAATTGGCTCTAACCTTTCAAGGAGGAGGAAAGACACATGTCCTCCCCTTTTCTGACAAGACTGGGGCGTCCAACGGCCAGTCTACTGCGCCTGGTGTAACATTCTGATAACATGCGTGAGTGTTGTGGCGGTGCCCAGGGTGTATCTAGTCTAGACAGACAAATATTTCCCAGGGACATCTACAGCTTCATTATATGCTATTCTGACCTGAACATGTTTCATAGACAAGAATATAACAGAATATATAAAGAATGTCAGGATTTATATTTTCACTATCATAAACCAATATAACACTAACACATATATGGCCTTATTAGGGGCGACTGTGGCTCAGCAGGTCCGACTTTCAATCAGAGGATTGAACAGAGAAACTCCGGCTCAGCCAGTCCGTGTTGTTGTGTCCTTGAGCAAGACTCTTAACCCTAATTGCTCACCGTTGCTGTGTCTACAGCCTACTGTATAGCATGTAAATTGCTTTGGATAAAAGCATCAGCTAAATGAAATGTAATGTAATTATCTATCTTCACAAGGGTTTTCTGTATATTATAGTTTTTTTAATTTTTCAAATAGACCTTGTGAATGAGGAGATAATCAGGATTTAATATGAGATAAAAAGTACCCGCAATTTTGGCTGAAAAATTGGTGGCTGCTTCATCCTACTATATGTAATGTATGGATCTCAGTGGAGACATGTGTCTCATTTTATGCTTTCACATTTTACTAGCATAAACTAAGAAGGTAAACTTTAAACTTCATTGGCGGGAAAATGGGTATCTTCTTAAAAAGTACTTTTCAGAACCTTCAAATAGTATTTAGGATTACTTGGATAGAAGATAAAACCTGACAACATTTGGCAATTAAGCTTCACTATACCATCAAGTCATCAAGATGACGATAGAAAAAAATCTTGACAGGCTATGATCAACATTCTCCACTCAGCTCTGTGTTATGATTAACATACACCAAATCCCAGCTATTATACACAACACTCAGACTGCACAGATTAAAACGGCTAATGTAAACTAGGGATGCAACGATACCACTTTTTACAAATCGATACGAGTACGAGTATTTTTATTTGTGTACTTGCCGATACCGAGTACCGATACCGATACTTCTTAGATTTGGTCTCCATGAAAGTGCAATTAATTTGGAGGCAGATTTTATTTTATCCTCTGCAGATTATGTCAAGCCTATAGTACAAAATTAACAGAAGGCTATCCCAAGCTTTAAACTTCTTGTGGAAGTCCCTCTAATGTCGGACCATCAAACGCCCCGTGTCCGGGTTCATAATGTAAGCGATAATATTAGGGATCGAGCAATTATATAGGAAGCTGTGTTCCAAGTTATGTTTCCGGTGCTTTTATTGTGGAGGGAGAAACGGAAAGGAAAAGAGGAGTGGAATTGTGGGATATACGTGTGTGAAGGAGATAAAAAAGTGGTTCAAGTTACCCTGCAGCGTGTTTTCATTTTATTAGAATTACAAATATAGACACACAACAGACACTCGGCTACAATAATATCATCCGTAGCCGCACAACAGCGTCTGAATGAGGCCGCTGCCAGCGCTACTTCTGGCGGACCAGCAACAGTTTGATTCAAACCGGCAGGACGGCAGTAATTTGCGTCGCGTTCGGTGTGAACGCACCATAACTCTACACACCTTGCTGCAAGAGCCGCAAGAGAGCGTCGAAAGAGCCGTATGCGGCTCTGGATCACGGGTTGCCGACCCCTGCCCTAGACGTTGAAGTCAGGTAGAACATCAAATCTTTTTCTCCACAAAGCACGACCAGTTTGTTGTAGTGAAATACTGTTGAGTGGTATCGGTTCTTGGTATCGGCAATTGAAAACGAATACGAGTACGAGTATTTTAACGCAGTATCGGCCCCCATCCCTAATGTAAACATAAATCCAACCTATGCACCTGTACATAACCACAGCAATGTTTCTGCTGCGATTTTTTTTTTAACTTCTTGCTCTAACTCTAACTTTTAAGGGAGAAGGCTTCAAGTGAGGGCTAGATTTGGATGGGAGATGTCATCTTTAATAAATATCAAGTGCCGCTCAGATACGACAACTCGCCACGTGCTTGTATGGAGCGAGAGGCTATCACGCTGTCTGTGGTCGATCCTGCAGATAACACGTAATGGAAGGGTTTGAGGTGTTCTTTGGATAAATACAATTACTGTAATTGGCAGGTTGGATTGCAGGGGCAGATCAGCCTGGATATCACTGCTGAACAGTGCGTGACCTAACGGATGATGGAAGTTAAACACATAACGCAAACCGCGTGCACGTTGCAAATTGAATTTCGGAGGAGAGGAAAACAAAACAGCCTATAATTATTTTTAAACAAAAACAGGAGCGTGGGTCGTAGTGCATGAAGTAGGATGGCACCTAGATAAAAAAGCAAACCAAGAACATCTATAACCCTCATTGTACACCAACAAACACTACCATCTCATCCCCCCACCCTCAGTACAGACTGACCCACTCACAGGCCCGCCCCCACATTTAACCATAGGATTTACCGTTATCAGATGAGCCTGTTATCTGATTTCTCCGAGAGAGGAGCTGAAGGGGGAGGCTGAGGAGATACATGAGGTGGACAGTGGGGTCATGGCCAGGAGACAGAGGGATAGGGAGTTCCTCCTAAAACAAGTGCTGCAAATTTCAAACAATTTCCTATATCAGTAAGTGGATGTGTTGACAAATGGTTGATTGTTCATTTTTCCACCGGCAAATTATTTCCGCATCCAAAGAAAGAAGAATATCAAAGAGAAATACAATACATTTTGTTTTAATGTTGTTAGAAAATGCTTGTCTCCAGTGTTTGTAATTGTAACTTTAGCTGTTAGCTGGCTCTGGTGACGCAGCATGCCACTTCCACAATGGCATGAAAGGCGTCTTGCTGGGGGAGGTGGGTGATAGAGGAAACCGGAACAGCTGGAAACGCACTGCCTTTTCTATTGCAAAGATATATATATTTTTTTCAATTTTGTTTTGTTATATCATAACAATAACAACAAGAATGCCACTTTTCTTACAATGCATCCCCTCGATCCTGGGGCCGGCGCCTTCTCGCGTTCACAGAAATGTTGTTGCCGGTTGGGGTGTGGCCTTGCTTTCTGTCTACGTCTCATCCTCATCCTGCTATTTGGAGAAATAAGGATGTGATAGTATCAATGTGAAGCAGACGGAGGGGGGTGGAATACAAGAACACAGACTGAGATTTCCTCAGATGACGTTGTCGCACAGCTATAAATACACAATACAATATGGCTGACCAACAAAATGGTCTCAAAGTTTAATTAATAGAATTTAAAAGAAAAGATGGTAAATGCTGTAGGATCAGACACAAAGTGATGCCTTTGAACTTGCATTCTTTCAAAAGAGGGTGATTTGTATGGTTTATAGAAGTCTATGAGAAAATGACTCTACTTCTCCTTTGATTTATTTCCTCAGTAAACATCGTAAACATGAGTTTATGGTCTCAATCTTTAGTTTCAAGTCTTCTTAAAAACAGCACGATGTCATTTAATAAATGATGGTCCATTTAGAGTAACATTGACGATAAAGCAGAGTATACTTTAGGGCTGGTTTCAGTTCATGAGGTTTAATTGACACTTAGAAAATGTAACATTTGGTTGTACTGAGCTCCACCCTCTAGTGTCACTTCTGCTTGCAAAAAAACAAGAATGGCGATGAAATCACGGCGTCCACTTCTTACATACAGTCTGTGCAGGATAAAATAGTGAGGAACACAATGTTTTAAGAACTTTTTTTCTTATATTGTCCTGATTTTTAGATACTGTATATACAATGCACCAAAAGTGACATATATTGTACATGTTCCTGTTATTGACTTATAAGTCTTAAGTCTTCATGCAAGCAGGTTGCAACAAACACAACACTAAAATCAGTTTTTTTTTTTTTTTTTAAAAGGTCAAAGAAGACAGTTGTTGAGGTTTGGCAAATCACAGCTGAGGGTGTTATCATGGGTGAGTGAGTCATCCTCATTGCGCCAACCACAAGCCTGTTCATGTCTCAGAACATCCGTTGGTAACCAGTAAAGTCAGTTATGAGGAGTGTATGTGACGTGACAGTTATGCACACATTGTGTGAACCAGAAGTGAGTGTATGCTTTGCTGCAGTTTTTACTCTTGTTGGAGTGAAGGTCTTAAGGGGGGTAGTACACTCATTTTCAAAATCCATACGTTATTCCCACGATGACAATCCGAAAATATTAGTAAAACTAATGTAGAACTGCTCCATAGATCAGGAGTTGGGAAAGATGTTAAAGAAGACTCTTAGAGCATCATGGCAATGTTCTGAGTCAATGGTAAATTTTATGTTCCACGACTGAGAGTACTCTAATAGAATAAAAAAGAAAACAAACTGTCTGCAAGGCAATAATAATAATAATATTTCAATCAAAATACCGTTACCATGGATGTTTAAAATGTGCGTAGGAGGGGGATATATTGGGAGAAATTCATATATAATTGTGTTTTTGGTACAGATTAACAATGGACAAACCAAACACAGGCTCTAAAGAGAGGCTTTCACACCTGTGGCTCCTGGGGACACACATCTCAGTGGCTCCAGAATTCCGATGTTTACCTTCAGAATCCACCTATCACTGATCTTTTAAAAGGTCAGAGGTAACTCCTTTGGCTCTACCCTGATTCTATATGTGTGGGAATTGATTGACGGGCAGGCAAAGGCAAGCTCACCAGCAGCATCAAGTGAGCCTCAAGATGATATGATATGATGATGATATGATATGATTTGATGCAAACCTCACACAGACACACACACACACACATTTATAGCTCTGGTCCTGAAGGCATGAGTTACTCGCTGTCTCCTCTAAATGTAGCCACTCACCCAGAAAATAATGACCCTTGGAGCAGCAGTCAATCATTGCTGCCCAAAGAACATTCAGTCCCCCCGGAAAGCTGCAAATTTACGAGAGAACCTGTATTATCTGGGCTAGGACGTACCCGCACAATCAGGGTCCCCAGAGTACACTTACATATCTGTCAGAGCACTTCGGTTACCGGTACAAACAAACAGTCATCCATTAAACCACTTACAATTCAATTCAGTTTTCAGTTTATTTTGTATAGCCCAAAATCACATATTACTGATTTGGCTCAGAGGGCTTTACAATCTGTACATATCCGACTACCCTGTCCTGGGACCTCACATCGGATCAGGAAAAACTCCCCCCCAAAAAATGGGAAAAAAAAAAGGGAAGAAACCTTCGGGAGAACAACAGAGGAGGATCCCTCTCCCCAGATGGACAGAAGCAATATATGTCATGTGTACAGAATAAAGCCATGGCAGGAGGTAGGGTCCAGGATGCAGGCCTCCATGGCAGAAAGCAGGACCGGCTCAAGACACACCCACGGCCCATGGAAACTAAAGGCGAGGAAGCACAGAGGCACCCGGTGTAACGGGCCATAGTATACCCCCAGTCCGGACTATACCTGGGGTTAAAGGGGCCTAGGCTAGATTATACCCCGGGTATATTATGGCCTAGGTCAATTTGTACTCCGGGGTATAAATTGACCTAGGCCAAATCAAGCGGGAACAAGGGTCGACTGCGGCTTGGAGGTGGAAGCCGGAGTTGGCCGGGGTGCTGACAGGACACGAGGAGTAGGGGTCAGCCATGATTCTAACTACTGGGCCAGTGTATTTAGTTATTAATCAATTTGTTGTATTTGGACAGCCTGACATACTTTTTTCATTCCAAGATAGCTGTTGATTAGTTGAATCAGATCTGATTAAACTGTCTAGCTTGCTACACCAATACTAACGTTATTACTCAAATTTCAACTTCATGACACAACAGAAATGCTGAACAGCTGAACATGGCTATGTTAGCTAAAAATAGCCCGATGACAGTTTTGACTGAATGGCAATAACGAGCTTCACACCCCTGCACTGGCTAGCTAATGTTGGCTAACTGTCAAGATTATCTGACATTATGAGCCCTATAGGAAAGATCGGCCCTGCCTGGAGGGGTATAGTCTGGCTTAGTCCAAAGTATACTGAAAGATTATGTCCGTTATCCCGGCCAGTTCGTGGGAGGAATGCTCAGTATGCAAATGAGTGCAATTAAAAGATTTAATAAAAGATGATGACAAAACAGTTATACATTACTCGATCGAGGCCTTCTCCTTTCCTGCAGATTCACAGACTGTCCCCCAGTTAGCTGCCGCCTCTGTGTTCGAAGAGAATAGGCCGTTCCGTTTCGCGCTGTTAGTTTAAATACTTCTCAGCCACGGAGCTTAAGGCCCTCTCATTGGTTAGTTCCCTTCCCTTATTCTAACACCTTAATTAACATCCCGATTGTCCATAGGTCCAGATGTTTTCAGAGAAGGCGGAGGCTCTTTTCCTCTAGGGACAAAGGAATTGTCCATCTTCAAAGCATCTTGAAAGCATCTCCATGCGCGCGTCCTTCCTTTCCCATTTGTCTCAGTGTCTCACTCCGCCTTCCCTAGCAACAAATTGAAGGAACTACTTCTTCTTAAAGAAACAGTCCCACATTCCTAACTCCTATAGAATAATTATATAAAAACCATTCACACCTGAACATTAAACAATATGACATACAGTGACTTTCTTAATACATACAATTACACATCTTTCATAATGTCCCTCATTATTTATCATATCCTTCTTATGCATTGTAATGTACACTTAAACAATCTTTTATTACACATGTACAGGCAATTTTAGGCTCACTAATCTATTAGAACTTAACAATACCCAGGTTTAATCTGGGCTGAGGTTAAGTTGGCCTGTTATACCTGTAAGAAGTAGAGTTAGTAATGTACATTGAAGAGGCATTAATTCATCCAGAAGGAGAGAGAGAAGAAGAGCTCAGTGTATCCTAAGATTCTTAGATTCTCTGACAGAATCACAGGGTGAGTTGCCTTTGTGAATCGCGAGAGTTGTCTGACTTTATTAAACATATAATTACAAACCAGGTGTAATTATTAGTGTGGCGCTGCAAGCAAGGGCTCAAAGAGCCCTGCTGCAAGCCCACTGCATACTCTCCTGCGGGCTTATTATTAGTGTGGCGCTGCAAGCAAGGGCTCAAAGAGCCCTGCTGCAAGCCCACTGCATACTCTCCTGCGGGCTTATTATTAGTGTGGCGCTACAAGCAAGGGCTCAAAGAGCCCTGCTGCAAGCCCACTGCATACTCTCCTGCGGGCTTATTATTAGTTGGAGTGCTTCAGCATGAAGCACCCAACTATTGTTCTTCGAATCTTTATTCAACTTATTAGTTGGAGTGCTTCAGCATGAAGCACCCAACTATTGTTCTTCGAATCTTTATTAGTTGGAGTGCTTCAGCATGAAGCACCCAACTTATGTTCTTCGAATCTTTATTATTAGTTGGAGTGCTTCAGCATGAAGCACCCAACTTATGTTCTTCGAATCTTTATTATTAGTTGGAGTGCTTCAGCATGAAGCACCCAACTATTGTTCTTCGAATCTTTATTCAACTTATTAGTTGGAGTGCTTCAGCATGAAGCACCCAACTATTGTTCTTCGAATCTTTATTCAACTTATTAGTTGGAGTGCTTCAGCATGAAGCACCCAACTATTGTTCTTCGAATCTTTATTCAACTTATTAGTTGGAGTGCTTCAGCATGAAGCACCCAACTATTGTTCTTCGAATCTTTATTAGTTGGAGTGCTTCAGCATGAAGCACCCAACTATTGTTCTTCGAATCTTTATTAGTTGGAGTGCTTCAGCATGAAGCACCCAACTATTGTTCTTCGAATCTTTATTAGTTGGAGTGCTTCAGCATGAAGCACCCAACTTATGTTCTTCGAATCTTTATTATTAGTTGGAGTGCTTCAGCATGAAGCACCCAACTTATGTTCTTCGAATCTTTATTATTAGTTGGAGTGCTTCAGCATGAAGCACCCAACTATTGTTCTTCGAATCTTTATTCAACTTATTAGTTGAAGTGTTTCAGCATGAAGCACCCAACTATTGTTCTTCGAATCTTTATTCAACTTATTAGTTGGAGTGCTTCAGCATGAAGCACCCAACTATTGTTCTTCGAATCTTTATTCAACTTATTAGTTGGAGTGCTTCAGCATGAAGCACCCAACTATTGTTCTTCGAATCTTTATTAGTTGGAGTGCTTCAGCATGAAGCACCCAACTATTGTTCTTCGAATCTTTATTAGTTGGAGTGCTTCAGCATGAAGCACCCAACTATTGTTCTTCGAATCTTTATTCAACTTATTATTAGTTGGAGTGCTTCAGCATGAAGCACCCAACTATTGTTCTTCGAATCTTTATTCAACTTATTAGTTGGAGTGCTTAAGATCCTTTTCTGCCTTTAACATGAGTGTGTATGGCGCAGCTCAGAGTGCGTGATGTCATCGCTAGAGTGCAGAGAAGCGTCAGGATCTCGAGAAAAATAAAATTGTAAATTGCCATTGACTCCACAATTCTCACTCTTCAGGCATAATTTTTACATATAAACGTAGGAAATATTGTGCACAAACATTTACTTTTTTCTCAAAAAGCCGGTAAGCGACATGAAGTCAGCCAACTGCTCCATTCAGCCCAATGTTAAATCAGAGCACAGTTTTCTCTCATGGAGCAAACGGGGGGACATTTTGAACTGCCTCTAAGCTCTCATTTCTAAACCCCCAAACATGTAAGTACACGTAAACGTTCACAAAAGTCTTGTGCTTCTCAAATGCTTCTGTCAAATACATTAGTTTGAAAGGTTGTTTTTGTTAAATCTACAGTCCAGTCTCCCTCTCAGTCACTCACTGACACAGGTGTTTCTAATGAGCTCTTCAGGGCAGTTTCACACAGGAGAAGTGTCACTATGGAAACCTTTGATGTTACCAGCACACAGGTGCTCTGCTTAGTGTGCAGTTTGACAGACACAGATACAGGCACACACATATGCAATTGACTTCTGAATGTCTGGCTCTCCCACTCTATTCTCTCTCCTTCTGTCCCTCTCTATCTCTCCCACCCCTCCCCTCTGTCTGTCTGTCTGTCTGTCTGTCTGTCTGTCTGTCTGTCCCACCCCTCTCTCTCTGTCTGTCTGTCTGTCTGTCTGTCCCACCCCTCTCTCTCTGTCTGTCTGTCTGTCTGTCTGTCTGTCTGTCTGTCCCACCCCTCTCTCTCTGTCTGTCTGTCTCTCCCACCCCTCTCTCTCTGTCTGTCTGTCTCTCTGTCTGTCTGTCTCTCCCACCCCTCTCTCTCTGTCTGTCTGTCTCTCTGTCTGTCTGTCTCTCCCACCCCTCTCTCTCTGTCTGTCTGTCTCTCCCACCCCTCTCTCTGTCTGTCTGTCTGTCTGTCTGTCTGTCTGTCTGTCTGTCTGTCTCTTTCTTTCTCTTCTGTCTCTCCTGATATATCTGTCTCCCCCTCTCTGGGCCTCCTGTCTGTCTACCTGTCTGTCTTTCTGTCTTCCCTTTAAAAATAAAAGCCCCATGAATTAACTGTATCTTAACAAAGCTGAAATGAGGATTCTTTTTTTCAATACTTAATGCTCATGCTACTACTTTGACTACTGCTGTTAATATTTCAACTATTACCACTACTGCTACTACTATTACTACTACTATAACTAACATACTACTACAGCTAATACTACGAATACTAATACTTCTACTCATACTATTATTTCAACTACTACCTTTACTCATACTACCGTTATTAAAACTACTCTCCATCTCTATCTGTCAACGCTTTTGGGCTTCAACAGTTTTTAGCAGGTAGATACTCTTTTCTGTATTTTAAGCTATTTTAACCTATATTTAGCTATTATCAGCTATCTGCTAAATTGAATTTTATTGAGCTATATTCAGCTTTATTCAGTAATTTACTGCTATAATGAGCTATTTTGAGCTATATTCTGCTATTTTGAGCTTTATTGAGCTATATTGAGCTTTATTCAGGAATATTCAACTAATTATAGCTATCAGCTATATTCAGCTTTATTCAGCAATGTACAGCTATAATGAGCTATATTGAGCTATATTGAGCTTTATTGAGCTATATTGAGTTTTATTCAGCAATATTCAACTATTTCGCGTGAGTTTACTCGCTCGACTTTATTGGTGTGTTCACACCGAACGCGACGCAAAAGTTACTCGAGTGAGTTTACTCGCTCGACTTTATGTGGTTAATTTCCGTCAACGCAAATTCGCTTTAACGCGGGCGGGGCTTATCTCCGTGGCTTATCTCCGTAAAAACAGTACCGTTTCCGCCATCCACCATTAAACTAACCACTAGTTCTGCTTTAACCTTCTTGTGGAAGTCCCTCTAATGTCGGACCATCAAACGCCCCCGTGTCCGGGTTCATAATATTATCCGTAGCCGCACAACAGCGTCTGAATGACGGCCGCTGCCAGCGCTACTTCTGGTGGATCAGCAACTGTTTGATTCAAACCGGCAGGACGGCGGTGATGACGCGCAGAGCTTCTCAACGCTGATTGGCTTTCGCGACGCGAATTTTCGCCCGAGTTGGAAAATTTCAACTCACGCGAATTTCGCGTCAAACGCGCCGCGCCAAACGCGCCGCGCCAAACGCGTCTAACGCGCCGCCCGGCGAAATTTCGCGTCTGTCGCAACCAAACGCGTCTGTGCATTGACTTTACATGTAATCTGGTCGCGCGAAAAATTCGCGTCGCGTTCGGTGTGAACACACCATAAGGGGCAGAGCTGTGCTTCCGGCGCGCGCGTGTGGGAAAGACTAACTGCTCAGTGACACAGGTGCTTCAAATGAGCTAATCAGGGCAGTTTCACACACACACTTATTTATTTAACCTACATTAACAGACATAGACATGCACATATACTTGTTATGGTTACATAGAGAGACATACGAGTCTTAAGATCTCGTCTGCTCTTCACCCTGGTGACACAGGTGCTTCAAATGAGCTAATCAGGGCAGTTTCACACACATACTGTCTGTCTGTCTGTTTCTATATTCTATAACTATATTCAGCTTTATTCAGCAATTTACACCTAAAATGAGCTATATTAAGCTATATTATGCTATTTTCAGCTTTATTGAGCTATATTGAGGTCTATTCAGCAATATTCAACTATTTTCAGCTATTAGCTATATTCAGCAGTTTACACCTAAAATGAGCTATATTAAGCTATATTATGCTATTTTCAGCTTTATTGAGCTATATTGAGCTTTTTCAGCAATATTCAACTATTTTCAGCTATTAGCTATATTGAGCTATATTCAGCAGTTTACACCTAAAATGAGCTATATTAAGCTATATTATGCTATTTTCAGCTTTATTGAGCTATATTCAACTATTTTCAGCTATTAGCTATATTGAGCTATATTCAGCAGTTTACACCTAAAATGAGCTATATTAAGCTATATTATGCTATTTTCAGCTTTATTGAGCTATATTGAGCTTTATTCAGCAATATTCAACTATTTTCAGTTATTAGCTATATTCAGCTATATTTAGCCATATTCAACTTTATTCATTAATTTACAGCTATAATGAGCTATATTGAGCTATATTCAGCAATTTACAGCTAAAATGAGCTATATTAAGCTATATTATGCTATTTTCAGTTTTATTGAGCTATATTGAGCTTTATTCAGCAATATTCAACTATTTTCAGCTATTATCTATATTGAGCTATATTCAGCAGTTTACACCTACAATGAGCTATATTAAGCTATATTATGCTATTTTCAGCTTTATTGAGCTATATTGAGCTTTATTCAGCAATATTCAATTATTTTCAGCTATTACGGCAGTAGGCGCCACACATCAAAATTTCTTGCGAAATTTTCTAGTTTGTTTTATTATCTGTCCAAAAAATATGTTTGACCTTGTTTTGGGGTGGTGAGGGTATTGCACCTATGACCTACATTCACAGTTCAGCACTCCTTAACTCCAGGCCAATTTGTCAATTCACTGGCTGCAAGTTGAAATCCCCAAATATGTTATTGTGTGTTTGATCCTCTCCATTTGACTGCTGCCTTTTGGCTACTGCTGTGTATATATAGAGTAATTCATCAAATGCGCTCCAACTTTCTGAAGCGCGATAGTTTGATAGTTGTTGTCCAGGACGTCCATGAGAACATCAACAACTTAATGGAACAAAGGAAACTTTAAAATCGCACCATCCATGTGAGTAATTATCTCGACTCACCTCATCCGTCAAGACGTAACTCGGAGCCAGGGTGACACATCAGCCAAAGTAAACCTGCTCCAATTGTTTGCAGATCAACCAGCCTAATTAAAGGAGAACAAATCCAGGCACGTGTTATTTATCCAATGTGGCGAGCAGGTTGAGTCTTGTTTGGCCTCACCTGCAAACAGACTTCAGTAACTATATGCCTTGGCTGTTGCTCTCCTGGAAAATGGGAATTGCTTTTTTGCTTTAATGGAGTTTCCCGTTTTTTTGGTGAGGGGGCGGGGCACATTGGCGTGTTGGAAAGAAGACATCATAGTCATCCCTGTGTCTTGAGTAAATCATTAGGCTCCTAGCTAACACTTCAGAATCTGCTACTATTTTCAGCACGTTGATATGACTAGTGTGGTTGTTTTGACAGCTAAACACTGCATGATATGACATAAAAATATACTAAGAGAAGCTAATGCTTGATTCCCAAAAGGCCAAAATGGGCCCAACAGATGGCTGAAAAATCCATTAAGGCTGCTTCTGGGATTGATGGCAGACTTGTGATGACAGAGTCTGTCCAACACTGGTCCAATATTTGGTGCCAGCAATGCTGCTGGGTTGAGCCAATCATCAACGACTCTGCCAGTCTGCAGCCATCAAACCTCTTCAAGTAGCCATGAGTAAACCCTCAAATTCTGGCACCCTTTTAAAAAACCAGGCATGACCAGTACGACTAATGCACTTATATTGTACCAAATGTTTTCCAACAATTTTAAAATCCAGAGAAATCCGTAGTTTCAATTAATGGTCCGTTTCGTCTGGTTGGCTGTCAATGGTGCCACATCCCCTTTTTGCACATGTGTCAGCTCATGTCAATCATGAATTGACTTTCTATCTAGTTTTCAGTCATATTTTAGATACAGTTTTTAGACCGTGATGGATGAAACATTTTCATCATGGGACATCTGGAAGTTATAAGAGAAAAAAGCTCACGTTAGCAAGATGTCTTGTGTTTGCCAAATAGCACAGTTTTGCTTTACTCAGTGTTTTACCGGTTTTAATCACTGGGCGAGGAGAGAAGAGACCTCTGATGACACTGAAGGAATCCTAACCGGGAGAATCTGACTGCAATGACAGCAAAGACAGCAACTCCCATGATCCTGAGCTACTTCACAACATCACAGAACTTGTCACTTGGTATTGTCTTGATTGAGAAACCCTTTGCGGCTAAAAATTACATATTGTGCGTTTAAGTGGAAGCCATGTTTGACCCTTTGGTGCACTGACACTCAACTTGGCCCCACTTGGCTTGCTTTCTGAGTATACATATCTACAACCATTCCAAAAAACTGTCTCTTGTTGGAAAATAATGGTTTTAGTGCTCCTAGTGAGAGCTAGAGAGTTTACATTGGAAAATCAAGACAAATAAATAACTCTGTATGGATTATCAAATATTGAATGGATGACACTGTATGTACTACACAAATGTATTAATTAGAATTATGAAATGTATTGAGTGATTGTGGAAGGAATCCTGAAAACATCAGGAGCCCACAAACAGTTACGCAGCCTGAAGATTGGAGCAGATAGATAAGGAGGACATGCTCAAGAATGAGAGAGGGGGTTTGGGTTGACCAACACCTAAAAGGACGAGGTCTTGTCCAATCAATGGACTGGAAGAGAGGCTAGCCAGAGGAAGGGGGGCTGACCCCAAACCTGGCAAAGCTGAGACATTGTGAGAACATCAGCAGATCTCTGGGTGCCTTCTGCCGGGCAGGTATGTATGGATCTGCTGCCCGGTGGGGGGGGGGGGGGGGGGCACTGGATCTCTGTCTCATGGGATTTCTCTCTCCCATGGGATATATTTGTATATATATTGTGTAGTTATTAGTGTGATTCATTTTGAAATGCTGTTCATCATCTCTTTATTAAATCAATTTTTATGATAACTTTCTGCATCTGGGACTTCTCTTCACACAACCGCCCAAAGATTTTTGAACTTAACAATTTGGTGACCCCGACGTGATCTTTGTGGTGAGTTGTGGTTGAAGAATAGTGATTTGAACAAAGGACCAGACTTCTCTCTGGGACCCCTTGGATGATCCCTCCTCTCTGCTCACATGAGGCCTCACTAAAAAGGTAATGGCAAGGACCTGTTGATAACCGAACCTTGTTTAGGTAGAACTAGGACAATTTAGTTGTGAGCAGGGAAGGCTGGTCTGACGAGGTAATAAATTATTAGAGTAAAAATTACATAAGGATAATGTTCAAATGATGAAAGTGGTGCAGCATATAGATGTATGTTGAATGAAAGATGACGTCAGTGCATGAGTGGAAGCTTTATGTTGAGTGAGAGATTGTATGTGTTTGTGAAACTCACAGAGGTTTCTTCCACCTGAAGAGGTGTGAATGTGTTCGCAGCGATGAGTAACTACTTAGTTTCTTAGTTTATAAATACATAAACTGACAGGGCTTTCGTGGTCGCAATCGTTATAATACGCGGCAGATGAAAGATTGGAACTGTATTTTAACCAGTTTTGCAAAAGTTTTAACAGAACTAAAAGTCCCGGCGTGGCCTGGAGATATAGGATATATCGTCAGTAAGGTTGGGGATACGGCATGCGCGAGGAGTTACGTTTAGTAAGTCGACGGGCCCTTCATTGTCTCTGAGCTCCGAGAACCAATTCTTAGGTTGCTGTTAAAATGCAAATCAAATATTAATCTGGAAAGGACGAGGTGTGTTTCTCATAAAAAATTGGAGCTGACAGAGTTTTTTGGTGCAAAGTTTGCATCAGAGGGCAAGAAGTGTATGTCTTCAAGAGTTTCACAGCCAAGAAAACGAAATTAGAATTCGTATGAGACGACGCATGCGCTATGGCTAAGGCGTATGTTAAGATAACAAAAAATAACGAATTGGAAAAACACATCTAGGAAGACATATCAGTTGATAGTGTATTTGTTGTAAAAAATAAGAAAAGGGAGAGAAAGCGTTGTATCTGTTGTACAGGGTGATTGCCTGTTGTATGTTTTGAGTGTAAAAGATATTGAAAACTGCCATTTTATAGTTTAAATTGTAAAGTAAGAAACGTAGGCCTCAAGGAGAAGTAGAACAAAGAGTCATAAAAAAAAAAAGGAGACAAGGTGTTAAGGGGGAAGGGAACTTCAGAGAGACATGCTACAGGAAGTAAGAGTGTGAAATCAATAGGGAACCTTAAGACACTGAGAAAAATTAAGATAGAGGGAATTTGAGTAATTGGGACTCCGTTGGACGACAGAAGCGCAAATAATAGGAGATTCCTCCCAGAAGGTGAGAAGCTGTTCCTCAGACGGAGTTCAAGATTGCCAGTCCAAAGCTGGAACTAGAAAGAATTCCACCCGGTGAGAATTCTGTTCCATGAGAAAGTCCTTTGAGATGCAACAGATCTGTCCTAGTGAACTAATAATGATAAAGAACAATTAATTAGAAAAGATGTTGTAAAACAGTAATGGTGAAGTTTTAGAAGGAGAAATTGAAAGAATGGAAAGACAAGAAGGATTTTAGTGGAAGATTGACAGTCACATGATGTTAATATTTGGTTCATCAGATTGAACAAAGAATAAGAGGGAACCTTAAGAAGGGAGAATTAGAGAGAAGAGAAGGACAACACACACACACACACACACACACACACACAAGCTGAACAGACTGTTAATTCAGGATGTAAAGCTGTTTAGAACTTTAGGAGTAGAGGGATGTGAAGTGACTTTTTTGAGTGTTTCCGGAGCATGCAGATCTGTCATTCTAGCACCTGAAAGTAGAAAACTAAATTGATAGAGCAAAAAGATAATACCATTTGGTGAGAACAGCATTTGTAATCCTAAATCCTTAAACATGACTATAGACAAAAGAACAACAGTTGAAGTTATCTAAGAAACTGTCCAGTAAATCTTAAGCAGAGAGCATATTGGTGACAAAGTTTAGGATGTTTGTTGGCAGGATGAGTACAAAGGGAGAACACAGCAGCATGATATCAGGAATGTAAGAAGAATTGAGATGACTTCTTCTGTTATCCCCCGACCATTTGGACCACTTGGGTCGTAAAGAGAAAGACTTGGAATGCACCAAGGGGGGAAGGACCATTCAACTATCATTAGCACATCAACTGCTGTCCGCATATCAAAGAGAGAGCATCCTGGATTCATCACACCTACTGCAAGAAGGTGCATCGGTTGTCTGCAGAAAACTGCAGTACTGAGGACTCCTAAGCGGGCACCCATCTCCTCTGTGGTGAAGTCTGGTTACAAAGGGAGGTGAAACCAATAGGGACACTTGTCTCAACCCAGTGAAGAAATCATCAAACACCCAGAGGCTTAGGGAGTGTCTGTTTATCAAGGGGAGCTCAGTGTTGATTTTAGAAGGAGAAACTGGTTACAACTATTGACAATAGCCAAAATGAATTGTTAATTTTACTGTGATGCTGAGAAAGGCGGAGTCTGTAAAATGTTTGGATTTGCCTGTTTTACTTTCATCCTAAGCAACACAGCTCCTGATGGATCAGTGACCGAAGCGCTGACTGGTCTTACGGCATTGAGTCAGAACCTTGCAGAGAATGCTGGGATTGATGATCCCATCACAAGCTGGTTGGACAGTATGTTTGGAAGATGCATTTCTGTCCATAATAACCTCACTTTGTCTTGCCACCACAGTCGTGATCCCCTGAGGATGCTGCTGCATCCATGGACTTCTGCAGAGATTGATTGAAGCTGCATTTAGTAAAAAACATTCAAGGGAATCAATTAAGAGTTGAAGATGAAGAAATAAGCTTTTGATTGATGCATCTGTTTATCAAGGGGGGACATGATTTAGTCTGTAAGTGAATGACGATTATGGGAGTTGTAACAGCAAGTTAAGTTTACGATAATCAGAGTGTCTTGCATGATTTTTGTATACTCACTATAAATAGTGAGTAAGGGGGGATTGTTGGAAAATAATGGTTTTAGTGCTCCTAGTGAGAGCTAGAGAGTTTACATTGGAAAATCAAGACAAATAAATAACTCTGTATGGATTATCAAATATTGAATGGATGACACTGTATGTACTACACAAATGTATTAATTAGAATTATGAAATGTATTGAGTGATTGTGGAAGGAATCCTGAAAACATCAGGAGCCCACAAACAGTTACGCAGCCTGAAGATTGGAGCAGATAGATAAGGAGGACATGCTCAAGAATGAGAGAGGGGGTTTGGGTTGACCAACACCTAAAAGGACGAGGTCTTGTCCAATCAATGGACTGGAAGAGAGGCTAGCCAGAGGAAGGGGGGCTGACCCCAAACCTGGCAAAGCTGAGACATTGTGAGAACATCAGCAGATCTCTGGGTGCCTTCTGCCGGGCAGGTATGTATGGATCTGCTGCCCGGTGGGGGGGGGCACTGGATCTCTGTCTCATGGGATATCTCTCTCTCATGGGATATATTTTGTATATATTGTGTAGTTATTAGTGTGATTCATGTTGAAATGCTGTTCATCATCTTTTTATTAAATCAATTTTTATTATAACTTTCTGCATCTGGGACTTCTCTTCCCACAACCGCCCAAAGATTTTTGAACTTAACACTCTCTATAATACCAATTCCATGTGATGACTTACGCATGCTAAAACATTTGCATGATGAATGTTAGTCTGAATGATTTGCAGGCCTATTCTTTCTCATATTTAATTGTAAGGGCCGACTTGAAACATTGGTGTTCCTGTAATGTAAAATAACAATATGTTGCATTGGATAACCAGATTGTCTTGCTGCTCAAAAGACAGTAGACTGTGTGCGCGTAGGCTGCAGGGTGGAGGCTGGTGACAGTATGCAGAGACCCACTTTGCCAATAGCGACGGGATCTGTCAGCATTTGCCAAACCCAGAAGGAGATAGAATCAGTCAACGCTTGGAGCACGACAGACCCTAAAGTCTCCGTTCAGAAGGGAGGGGAAGGGGTTCTCAACACTTTGTTAATGCAAGCTAAAATAGTAAGTGGTCCAAGTAGTGAGTGACACGGAGGTGTTGTGTTCTTAAGTTATGCTGCGTTCACATCAAACGCGGCGCGAATATTTGCAATGCTTTACCCGAAACGCTTTACTCGCGTGAGTTTACTCGCTCGACTTTATGTGGTTAATTCGCATCATTCACAAGCAGTTTGATTCAGCAACGGCAGGACGGCAGTGATGGCGCTAATTGGCTTTCACAACTCAGTGTCACGCACATTTTTGTTGGAAAAATTCAACTTGCGTGAATGAGTGTGTTACCAGCAGACTGGTGGTATGGCTGAAGGCCTGGCCATGAGGAGCAGCAGGACGACATCAGAGGACAAACTGTAGTCATAACAATCGCTCGTTTCTACGCAAACGGACGGCATCATCCACGGGTTAGCCCTGCACTTCCAATCAGTGTCCGGCATCATCATCATCATCATCACCGCCGCCATCATGAGCAAAAAAGGGTGAGGGGGGGTGGCGTCAGATTACGTTGTCCCTCTAGCCTCGACCTCTATGCTGACTGCAAACTATCCATTTCACACTGGCTTCGTTATTCTCTCCATTTGTCCTTCTGCTTTTTGCTTCCTCCTCCCTTTCCCTTCCTCTTACACCTTCTGTGTTGTCGTTGATTGACTAGGCTCAACGATGTTTAGGACCCAGTGACAGTGCACATTTCCCCTTCTCTCCCCCTGGTCTATTCTTGGCCACGCGTCCTCAGCAGTTTACAGGCTGTTACTCTCCTGAGGCATCACAGCTAATCGTTGTTCCATTTCCTAACCCCTACATCACTGTATCTGAATGTGTGACCGATCAAGTGTGTGCATTTTTCGGCCTGTGTGATCATTCAATCAGCTTTGTGTATTTGCACGCAATAGTGTTAAACGCACTTCCCTCTGTTTAAGAGTGTTTGTGTACATTTACCTTATCGTATTTAGTCATCGTCCCCGCATCTCTTGGTTTAGGAAAGCCTGGCTTTGTTGCCAGTGTTCCGTGGGGAGCGGGGCAAGGGTTATGTAATTAGACCTAGTTCTATGGACTCTGCATAGGTCTCTGTGTGTGTTTGTCTCAGTGTGTGTACGTGCGTGTAGGTGGGTGTTATGATTAGCTATCCATCTCCAGGACATCTGCTCTCCATTATGGCTTAATGGATGACAGATAAGAACATAACAAACGGATGCAGAACGCATGAGAGACAAGTGCTGCCCCACTGGAGGAGCTAGAGATTCATGACAGAGGATAGACCTTCCAGTTCCCCCACCTCCTTTTTTTTCCAAAAATCCCCCAAAAAACTAAGCCAAATAATGTTTTGACGATAATGTTTATGATTTGTGTTGGGTCTGCGTCTAGGTTGGATATGCCACAATACAATAAGTGCCAGAACTATTAGACAATTATTTTGAAAGTATTTGAAAGTCAGTTTGTTGAACTTTTCTCTGGCTGGCAACTTCACTTGACACTGTTTGAGCTTTTACAAGTGTGTAAACTCCACCTAACCTGCTGGTACTCCGAGCAGGTCAAATTAAATGTTCAAGATGATTTGACCTGGGTTTGTTACGCTTTCTCTCTGTTCCCATTTATATCATCATTGCCTTCTTTTCTCCCACTGACCGCTTTTCTCTTTCTCAATTCTTCAGCACCATTTACAGCCAACTAATAAACTCTGGCACATTTCGCAAAGGGCGGACTACTTGGATGAAGTCAATGGCAGACAGACAACTCCATAGTTAAAGAACAGGAAGTAAAAATCACTTTGCGTCAATATGCACAGGACACATTACTCTGTTAATATCCTGCATCAGCTACATATCTAGCTTACAAATTAGAGAGTGGGGAAAAGAAGCGAACAAGCATATTTATCAAAATGTTCTTGTCAGGATCCCTGTCTGACCCATTGATATTTTTCCCGAATCTCCTCCCCTCTTGTGTCTGTCATTCCCCTGTTTGTTGGTATTCGTTGTTTGTGTTTCCCGTCGCGCCTCCACACACCTCCCACGGCCGCATCACTGATTGGCACTCAGCTGCGGCCAATCTGCCTCATCACTCAGACACTATATATGCCCTGATTCTGCAAGCCTGGGTTGTCGGTCTGTTTCGTCTTCGGCTCCCCTTTCCAGCCTTCCTGCCACCGACGGCGCACTACGGGCCACGTGTCGTGATCTGCCTGTCTCCAGTGTGGGCCCACGGAACCCACGCTGTGACCAGCTCGCCACTGTGTCAGACCTCGGGCCCCACAAATCCTTTTCTGCCTGCCTGTCTCCAGTGTCGGGCTGCGGAACCCACATCGTGATCCTCCAGTGTCGGGTCACGGGACCCACACTGTGATTAGCTAGTCGGCGTGTCGGACCTCTGGCTCCACACGCCCCTTTAATAAACATCCTTTAATTTTATGCTGTCTCCTGTGTGGTCTGCATTTGGGTCCTAACTGTATTCCCGTGACAGTTCTGAAAAAACATTTCCTTTAGACAAGAGTGGTGCAGGAATTACTTAATTTTGTAGTCCAACCTTTCTAAGCCCCATTTCCCTCAACAAAAGTCAATGGTTACAAGTTTTTTCCAGCAAAATGATCTTCCCAAATGAACCCCACTTTTTCCATTTTTAAAGTCAATAGCTAACATTAGGCTACTAATGGACTACACCATGGTCGCATGAGCATACAATTAGTATTATTAGTCAGTTATGTAAAATGCCAAAATGTGAAAGTTTATCAGGTTTCCCAAATACAGCGGGACATCATTGACATAGGAAAAACAAGAGAGGGAGAGGGAGCAAAATGTGCCCAAAAGATGGCATGTGAAGAGTGAAGAAGACAGGTCCCAGGATGGACACTAGAGGAACTCCTCAGGTCAGAGGCAGTCAGATACCTTCTCAGCAATTGATTAAAAACAACTGGTAATTAGACTCCCAGGAGAGCCATCTCTGGGCTATACCTCTGACAGAAAAGACAAAATATTCCACCATTCTCCCTCTTACATGGCTTTTTTCCACCTCTGTCCTGGGTTCTTCCCCTGGATCGCCTCATTTTTCCAGATGGTATTTTCACACTCCATTCATTCTGCTTGGACAGCAGGAAGTCAAGCCTGTATTGGACAGTAGGTCATGAATGCATCCTTGGATGCGGCTCCACCCGATGGAAATTAATTGTAACTGGGTTCTCAGGGATCTTCCAAGCTAGCACTGCCAAACTGGCCACCAAGCCAACTAAATTAGTTATTGTGTAGTTGACCTTGATTTAACTGCCTTTTGCTCTGCTACTCTGCTCACTGTTTTCCAGTTCCAAATGTGAGACGGTTTAATCTTTATCTAGCGTTACTTGTGCTCTGTTTAGCGCAAGGTCTGTGCACCAGTTGCAGTTTTGACCATAAGAATGTCAGAAATCAAATTCACTGTAATAAACCTGTACTTTGAGAAGCAAGTGTAGGCTTCCATAGTACACTCCCTTTTCCCTCCAATAAAGCCTTGCGCACTCAAGGGGATTTTACAGCTGTTTGAGTTCTAAAACATTGTCAAGGCTTTATTGAAAAGGCTTAATACTCTGGAAAATATTTTTTCTCTTTCTTGCAGAGAGTTTGATGAGAAGATCGACACCATTCTCAATATTCCCTAACTCCCAAGCAAAACAAATCTCAACGACTGCCTTTTTTCACCTGCGCTCACTGGTGGGGTTGCTTGTGGTTCATAGTCTTAAAAAGTAGGATGGGAGCCAGAGCCATCAGTTATCAAGCTCCTCTTCTATGGAACCAGCTTCCACTTTCAGTCCGGGGGACACCCTCAACACATTTAGGAGTAGACTTAAGACTTTCCTCTTTAATAGCGCTTATAGTTTGGATTGGCTCAGGTTTGCACTGGTCCAGCCCGTAGATATGCTGCTATAGGCCTGGACTGCTGGGGGACATCTTAGGATACACTGAGCTCCGCTCTCCTCTTATCTAATCCTTCTGTATGAATTCATGTCCCATTAATGCACATTACTAACTCTACATCTTCAAGCCCGGCACCTACTGCTATGATCATTATTATTATTATTAGTTGCATTGCTATTAGTATTGCCAATATCATTAATGCTTTTATTATTGTTATTTTACTAAATCCACTGTTATTTTTGGTCGTAACTTTTTCATCATGCCTAATACTCTCATTACATTAATAATTTCTGTCATATGCATTGAATGTATTGTAACACCGTTATGTTGTTCATTCTGTACACATGACATTTATTGTACTTCTGTCCATCCGAGGAAAGGAATCCTCCTCTGTTGCTATCCCAAAGGTTTATTCCTTTTTTCTCCCTGTTAAAGTTTTTTTTTGGGAGGGACTTTTTTCTGTACCGATGTGAGGTCTGGGGACAAAGGATGTTGTATGTGTACAGATTGCAAAGCCCTCTGAAGCAAATTTGTAATTTTTTATTTTGGGCTGAACAAAATAGAATTCATTTAATTGAATATATCTTCCCACAATTATAATGCTGCTTGGTGTAGCATAATCTGAAAACGCAGGAACAACTAGTGTGGCTCTGTCGTGTGGTTGCCAGACAACCTGAAGAGACTTCAGGAAGCTGCTGTGCCCAGCTGTTTTTCGCCAAGAAATAGTCCCGTGTATAAATCCTGACAAAACCCAGAATTAGATATGACGTGTTCAAAGTTAGATTGTGTTGCCTTTGGGCAGAACTATGGAAGCTGTATTTCCCTGTGTCCAGTCTTTATGTTAAGCAAAAAGAAGAAAGTGAAACTAAACATATTGAAACTTCCTAATGTGCTTCTGTTATCGTTCAATTGTATACACTTTCACAAACATCCAGGTAGAGTAATAACTACCCAAACTGTGAGAAAAACATACAGTGTTGCTGTGTGTATGTATGTGCATTTTAATTGATATTTGTCAGTCCATATGTCTCTGAGTTCAACGTAAATTCATCCCTACTTGTCAGACATTGTCGCTCGGGCAGAAGCCCCCCCCGCTTCACCTTTTGTGTAGTATTTTCGCTCAGAAGTTTAAAGTTGTGAAACGGTCACGGTTAACGCTGTATTGCGGAGGTTAACTTTGTGATACGATGGAGATTATGTTTTGGCTTAAAATAAGTATGCTTCAAACGCTACCATAAGCTACAGACGTATTGTCATGGGACTCTCTGTTGGTGTGGCGTCTTATGTCACATGACATAACGTCTTACACTAAATCACATTCTCTGAACAAAATTTTCAGTGACCTAAACTAATTTTACGAATGAGGCACTCTTTTGGCTAAACTCTAAACACAATCTCATTCTCTAAAAACATAAGGCACTGTATGTGCACTTGTGTTCCAAAAGGGTAAACACATGCTGCAAACAATAACCACAATTACAACACAGTTGTCATTGATAAAACACAACACCTCAAAATTGTTCACACTTGTTTCCAATAATTTGATTAAACCGATTGAATATAAGCCAGGTCAGAGTGCACTGGTGGCACAGGTGTGTTGGATGGATGCAAGAATGGAAAGAGACAATCTAAGAGACAGAGGAAGAGTTCGAGTTAGAGGTGGCGGACGAGGAGGTAGAGGAAGACCAAGAACAGTCATTTCAGATGAAATTCGAGCAACTATAATTGACTATGTTCTTGTGCATGGAATGACAATGCGGGAAGCAGGACTCAGAGTTCAACCTAATTTGAGGAGGTTCTCTGTGGCCACCATCATCAGGTTATTAAGACAAGAAAACAAGTAAATGTTAATTTTCGTTTTGGTACATACTGTCTACAGTACTGAATACAATAACAGTAGTAATTACAGTGTAGTGTAAGTCAGCACATCCTTTTGTCAACAGAAAAACGGGGGAACTAGACCAGGGGGAAACATGCATAGAAAAACTGTATTGTGATGTCCATTGCTATTTACGGTATACTTGATTTAGATTTGTGCATTTTCCCTTCTTGCAGAACTTCAAGAATACAACATGCGGGTGGAAGGGCTGCTATGTTCTCACAGCAGCAAGAGGCTCTGATTGTAGATATGGTTCTTGAGAACAATGCCATCAGACTCCGTGAAATCCAGGAAAGAGTTGTTGAGGACAATATCAACTTTGAAGGAATCAACAGTGTCAGCATTTCAACTATTGATCGTGTGCTCAAACGCAACAAGGTACGCATGAAACAAGTTTACAGAGTACCCTTCGAGCGTAACTCAGAACGGGTCAAAGAACTAAGATTTCAGTATGTTCAAGTAAGTGTACACTCTTTACTGTACTTTACTGCGCATAAAGTGTGCATAAAGAACACTCAGGAGTCTGTATTTCTGTATACCTTATGTACTACACTACTTCGTGTAGAGAATGTTTGAACTGGATTCCATGGCGACGCCGCATGAATGCATTTTCGTGGATGAAGCAGGTTTCAACCTGGCAAAGAGGAGAGGCAGAGGCAGGAACATAATTGGCCAACGTGCCATTGTGGAAGTTCCCGGCCAGCGTGGTGGCAATATCACCCTTTGTGCAGCCATGAGTAACCATCGGGTTCTTCACCATCATGCAACCCTGGGGCCATATAACACGGATCATCTTTTTGCCTTTCTGGATGGTCTTCGGGATGCTTTACGTGAGCACCAGGTTCACCAGCAGGCAGTGCAACCTGTCTATGTGGTAGTTTGGGACAATGTGAGCTTTCACCAAAGTATCCGAATTAGAGAATTGTTAGCATATTCTATATTGGATGCCTGGTAGAAACTCCGGAAGAATTCAGCCGAACGACTTCTCTCATTTGGTAGGTTTATTTCTCTGGTCACAATCAAAGTACTAGCGCTGCAATTGCAAGAGCAGGGATTCGCTTCATCAACACGCAGGTTGACAGAAAACAGAACTGAACTCCCGTCCACCCGGAAGTCCGGCGGTTTTATACACAGATTCTCGTCACAGGTTTCATCGCATCATCCTAACATCTAATTGGCTCTAACCTTTCAAGGAGGAGGGAAGACACATGTCCTTTCCTTGTCTCTCCAGGCTGGGACGTCCATGGCCAGCCTACTGCAGCTGGTCTAACATAATAATAATAACATATGTGGGTGTTGTGGCGGTGCTCGGCGTGTATCTAGTCTAAACAGTCAGCGGTTCCTCAGGGACCTCTCTGACTCCATGATAACACTATTATTCTGGCCCTGAGCGCCCTGAACTGTTTCATAGACAAGAATGTACAATAATATAACAAACATCATGATTTATATTTTCAATCCCCCTTTTTACATAATTCATTATGTAAACTAAACAATATGAATCAGCTACAGAAACAGGTTATATTAATTCCTAACTATGTGTGCGTAATTTATGTAACAGGGTGGAAATCCCTCATCTATACATATATTCTACCACCAAGATGGCTAAATCAGTTCATGACTATGTGGGTGTTACTTGTCTCACAGGGTGGAAATCCCTAACAGATACATATATTCCACCACAAAAATGTCTAAACGCATTATAATGAAGCTAAGCTAACCCCCTTTCCTCCCTCCGGCATCACCTAGGCACATGAGCATAATATGGCACAAGCAAAACAGTAAAGAATCATCCTAGGCCCACAATCTCACGCCGTCTACGTGTGTGCGTATGCTACATGGGATATGGTCAAATATTAGCAACGTTACTCATACAGGAAGGGGGTCTGACTCGGTCTCTTCTTCGGATGTTGATTCTTTACCAAACCATCCTCACCATACTCCTCCTTGAGTGACTAACATCACTCAGGAAACAGAAGATCTCATCGCTCCTTTGAATCTTCTGGCCAATGCACTTTACGCACAGTAGAGGGCCGCTCATGCATCAGGTTACTAGCACCTTGTGGAGAAAGGATGCATGAGCTGTTGCAGATCTTCTTTGGGGATGGGTTAGTGGAGGCCGGTAATACACTTCAGGCATAACTGTCTAATACAGGGGATGCAACAACATCCACATAACGACATCACCACTGTCGCTATGACTATGGAGAGAAATGCAGATATAATTACGCTCTTCCACCTGCCGAACATACTATTTAACAGATCGTTAAGGGGGCTTACTATGCCCGAGTGTTCTGCCAATTCGTGGGACATTGCTCTCAGACCTTCTAAGGCCCTTGTGAAAGATCCATCTGGGGCTGTGTTATTTGGAATAAAAGTGCAACAAGTTTGGCCAAACATAGAGCAGACTCCTCCCTTCTCTGCTAACAACATATCGAGCGCCATCCTGTTCTGGTAAGACATCAAGGAGGTGGCAGACAACTGTCCATGCACTCCATCTAGGGCATCTCTAGTCTGGTTGGTCAGGCGTTGAATATTAAAATGTACATAATTCAGGCGGTCCACATTTTTATTTACTATGATCCACGGGAGAATGGATGCAAATCCATCAGCTATTTGGTCGGCCAGCTTATATTCGTTAGGGACCCCTCTGGGCACTCCTATCGCATCGAAATATATGGGGGACCCCTTATCTAAGTCTACAGTTCTCCTCTTCCTTTCCCACGGACCAACCCTTCTCTCCCGGGTTTCTAACTGCTGGACGTTCATCTGAATTACACTAATGGGAACTATCAATGAGACAGAGGCGCACGCGCCCTGCCAATTAGAGGGCAATACATTCATTAGTCGTCTTCCTCCACAGAACCAATAGATATCTGCCCTGGCATACTGCAATTTTGTCACATTTTCCCAACTAGTGACGTTAAATGTGGTACCGCACCAATCTCTCTCAATCTCACCTACCAGAGCACCAATCCCACTTTCCCTCGCAAAACAGGTGCACTTATTATAATCGTCATGGTCCACCCCTCCTGTTTATACAAAGTATAACTCATTAGATCTAGAAAAAACCTTTTTAATGTAGTAAAGCCCACCACTAAAAACCTGGTTTATCATAGACACCATCCCCCCCTGTTGAGACATGGTCCAAACCATGTCTCAAAAGAGCTGCATATCTATATAAAGTTTTTACTGTTCTAATTGTACTACTGGTTGCAACATTACTTCTTTATGCGTAATAATAGTCTTGTTTGCTGAATTAGTTCTCTGTAATTCACGACTCTGTTTCAGTTAAAATCTTCCTACATATCACTTTGTCAGCTTCAGAAGTTCAGCATATTTCACTTCTACTTTCCACAGCCGCAGTTAATTTATTATCTATTATTTACTTTATGTCCTTGTTCCCCTAGGAATGTCAATAGCGCCAGAGTGTCTTCTCTGCCCTTATCTCGTGTTTCGGAACATACCCGAATGTCATCAACATAAAGTAAAATCTGTCTCCACTGTGGAGGTTCAACATCAGCTAGATTAGCAGCCATTCTCTTAGAAGGGCCTTTAGGACATTTACAATACCTCTGACTCTAGAGAAAGAGTATTCAGCCACTGGTGTTATTCTCTCAGCATCGGATAGCATCCCTGGAAAGGCCTAAACCTATTTTATTTTCATTGTCACAGGCTCTTCTCCCCCTTTTGACCATAAGGTTTTATCAATTCTTTTCAAAAAGATGTCTCCCATGTTTTTAGACTTCCTTTTTAATTTCTTTGCTACAGTAACTCAGTTGTTGTGTAGGTTTTACTGAGGAGGAATAATACACCTTGAGACTCCCTCCCACAGGTTCCCACCCCTCCTCTCAGTCCTCTGCGTTGGACACAACCCTCCCACATCTCCCCTCATAGCATCCATCAGGTGGTTTAGCTAGCGAGAGATGAGGCGCACATTCACCCCTGAAGAGTTTCTTCTCCTCTTCCAGGAGATTGCATGTTTATTTTTGCCGTTGAGGCTTTAAAGAACCTGTTTTTATATCTTTTGTTCGGTCCTGAACATTGAAAGAACATCGTGTAGTGCATGTCCCTCATTGGTTGCTGCTTCACTTTGTTAGTTTTTCTTTTCTGTTCCTGTGTAATAGATTGCGTCCCTGTGTTGGCCAGGTCTAGTCTGGTGACCCCACGCCCTCCTGAACGTAGCAGTCACTCGCTTGTAACCGAACTACTTCCATGCTCTTCGGCGTTGGTTACACCCCTAGCCCCACCACAGACATACAATCCCTCTTTAACAGGTTAACTAGACAATTCATTTATTTTTTATTATTTATTTTATTAGGCAACACAAATTGTTGTCCTCTCTGCACGCCTGTTTTTGGATCCATGATCCTTGATGCTACCGATAGGTTTTTCCCCATTTGCTGTTTTCACCCCAATGGTGTTTGATGATCATTTCATTAATTTTTCCTTCTGAGGTTAGAATAACAGACCTGCGTGCTCCGGAATCACACAGAAATATTATCTCTCATCCCTCTACCATTAAAGTCACAAACGGTTTCTCCTCTTGTAACAAACACATCTCTATTTGTTCTAACTCCATATTCCCTCTAACTAATATTTCTCTCTCATTTTTGTTTTCCCTATATTTTACATCACCTCCCAGAGTCGCTTCTCTGCTGAGGTTGGCTCCCATCTTCCCCCGTTCCTTATTTATTTATTTATTTTTTTAATCTATTTTATCTTTCTATTTTAATTTTAAATGATTCTGCCCTGTGTCTCTCTTACATCCGCTGATAGAGGAGTTTAACTACAGGCGGGTTGCCCTTCCAGTTCCTTTTACCCAAAGTAGACAGAAGAGTCCAGACTTCCTCCCCAGTCCTCCCGTGGGAGACCAGGAGGATCTAGACCTCCTCCTATCAGCCTGCTTAAAAGCGAACGGGTCCCCCTGTTCCCTCGAACTGGGCCCTTCCCCCAGTCTCTATATCCCACGAAACGAAGCGCTTACCGGTCCGGACTCCTTACAATTTACCAACTCTCAAGCTTTTTAAAGTCCCTCAACTCCTTAGGTTGTGAAAGAAGCTCTTTAAAGTCCTGCAACCCCCGACAGACAGCAAGAGATCTCACCTGCAATGACTCTTCCTCACCGGTTCGGTAAAAATTGGATCTCGTCACTCCTCTCTCCTCCAGCCATTTTTAAATGATTTAATCTTCATCTTCACTTTCATACCTACCCTCATCTACTCTGCCTTCTTCCTAGTTTGCCTGTATTCATCAGAATATATATTCATACATTAAATTGTACATTCGAAACGATTGGTGACTGTGGTCAACACGTATGGAGACCATCAGGGAGTCCGTAAAGCCTTCATCACCTCCCCCTATTCCCAAATTGTCTCTACCAGATATATTAAGGTGCATTCCAGATAATTATCACTCTTGACTATTACCCCAGCCATCAATAATGGCTCAAAAATAATGGCCTCCTGCTTAAGTGGATAGTACCTCATGCCTGACCTGAAATCAGATTTTGGGTGAACCACCACCGGTGTCGCACTCCTCATCGGTCCTACGTCTTATTCATGCGCAGACCACAGAGAGGCGGGCACCTCAGACAGCTCAGCCATGACGACAGATGGAACATTAGACCCCATGGTGTCTATGTTTCGATTAAACATAAGTAGAATAACTATCTTTTTACTATTAGTAATGTACATTCTGTTTTATATACATTGCCTTTTACACTGTACCGGTTCACAGGATCCTCTGTAGGCCTCAAGTCAGAAAGTAGAGTCTGCATGCTCAGCCAACCAGCCACGTCCTTCACTCCACTCCAACATGCAGAAACTCCCCCTTGAACAACTCAGATTGTGTGGAAGACAGAAACAGAGACAGCAGCAGTATGCTTGGCCTGATAAATCCATATAGTGCAGCACTAATTGAAACTAACCTGAGTGACTCTGGAGTCAACCAAAAATGGAACAGCTTTACCTTTAGTAGTTAATTAATATGACTTATGGTCATTTTCTAAAACCTTAATTTTCATTCAAACATATGTGTGTGTGTGTGTGTGTGTGTGTGTGTGTGTGTGTGTGTGTGTGTGTGTGTACCTAACTTCTAATGTGTGTATTGCATAAACAAGCTTGTCATAATCCCCATCAGAACTTGCTCACCCTGTGTGTTGAGATGTGTGTGCGTCCCGTGGTCCCTCCCTGGGGTCCGTCCCGCCACCTTCTGCTCCCCTCAGTTGGATTTTTGCCGGGTCCTCCCACCAGTCCTGTCTTTATCCCACGGAGCTTGTGGGCAGTCCCTTCGCCAATGTCCATCTTAGCCACAAGTGGCACACAAAGTCTCTGGTTCATGTGGGTCAAAGTCTCTGGCCCTCAGTTTTTCTCTGCCTGCCCCCTTCTTCTCTTTTGGGTGCAAATCTTGTTCAAAAACACAACTGCAATTTTGTCATTGTCCAGTTTGAGCCTTCTGCTCATCAGGTGGCCTGGTTGGCCTGTATTGTCCAACAGAATAGAAAAGAGTTCTTTCAACCTCAGTCCGTTCTTCTTTGGGCTTGTCACATGATTCTTCACGTCTTCAATGTCTTTTCCTCCCCATGGGCATTATCTCAACCTGGGGTTCGGATAGGGGCAAGCAGGCTCTGGGTGTGTCCTGGCATGGTTCCAGCTTAGCTTTCCGTGTGAAGGGTCGGTTCTTTTCCTCTCTGGACTGGTGGTTGGACGGCTTTCCCCCTTTAGAGCATATGGCGGCGGCACGGAGTCCAGATCAGGATCCTCGTGACCATGTACCTCGGACAAAGAAGGACACGGTTTAGCAGTGCATTCTTTTCCCATCCATTCACATTAATGTTATCTATTTATTATACTCATCCTTTCATCTTCTCTTTTCCTTTCTTTCTGTTTCCTCTCTTCTCTCCGTTCCACACACGCTCTGAGCTGCTTCAGTTGTTGCAGCTGAAACTGCCTTTCTCGGGAATCCATTCTTCCCATTGTTGGACAGTTTGTCTGTCCTTCTCCCCAAATACCTCTTATCACTACGATAAGACTCTGTAAACAGGCTGCACAGGCTGCACTCTGCTCCAACTTTTACCCATACTTCTATTCCAATCCAAAGTTTATTTAGCACAACACTACCAGCGTAGTCCTATTTTATTTTCCTCTAACTTTTTAAAAGCTCACTTTATTCGGCTCAATATTTGGAGTCTTAAAATAAAAAATGATATGTCAATCATAACTATGTGAGAGCAACGTCAGTCCACTGACTTCTTTATTCTTTGCAGCACACAAACCTGCCACACCTCAAAACAAAAACAAAAAACCCCGGAACCACACCACTCTTATTTTAGTATTACCATTTATCAGTGGAGGGCCAATTCCCATTAAATTCCCCGTATATGATTAATCATTTTCCCTCTATCTCCTTTTCCAAATATCATTTCTGCATTACTTATAGTATATATTTTATGGCTTATTCACCCTGACTATGAGGAAACTCCTCATAGGAAATCCTTTTAACCGTAAATCAGAGGAAGGCTCCTTCTCTCCAGCTCCGCCCCAGCATTGCCTGACCCCCCTCAGATCTCACACACAGTCACCAGGGTCAACAATTTTGCTCAGTATTTATTGTAATCTACTTCGTTACCTTAGTAATTTTATTCTTATTCAATTATTCTTAATATGTTATCCGCCTACAACTGATTATTGAATGGTTCACAAAATACTCATTGATTTATTCCAATATATATATAAACATTGCTACTTAACAGTTCCCAGCAGAACATGTATTCTACCTCTTCAGCTCCAGAATTATATCTTATCTATCTTATTATCAACGTAAGTCTTGTCCCCAATTTCCAAGGATCTGCCATATTTTTATCCTTTTCTTATTAACACACAGTTTTCCCTAAAGTTCATTACACAATGTTAAAAGGCTATAACTCACAACATGCTCAATTCAACAAGCAGGCAGTTCATCACGCACCTGTAGACTTAAAGCAGAGCACAAGTTTCAAATTAGGCTTCATCAATAGCAACAGCAGAAATAGGCACGGCCGCCTTTTTCTCTCTTTGTTCAAAGAGAGATTCTTATTGTTTGGGCTGCTTGTGGCACATTTACAAATGCCCTCTTTATCTCAACAGAGGCTCATCATTCTTTACAAAGGGTTTTTATGAGGAAGTTATGTCTCTTGCTTTATCATCTATGATTCTTATATGACACATACATGTACATTAAACAAAGCACACAATTCTGTCTCAGCTGAGACATATACAACGCTTTTGAAGCAAACAACACACTTCTGTTCTTAGTCCAGAGTCGTCACCCTGATAACTCAACCACTCTCATCTGCAGAAGTTACTCTCATCTGCAGGAATATTTCAGTTCCTCCACCCTCAGGAATTTCACACCTGGGGACTTTCTCTCAAACCTCCTCTCTTGGAGGAATCCCACTCACACACATAGACATGCAGCACGTGCCCTGGGATTACGCTTCGTGATCCCAACCAACACTCCCCCCATTTCTAAACAATCCCAAAACTCATTCAGTTCAATGTATTACCACCATCATCTATAGGTGATACACAACATAAATTTGTTTTATCAACAATTATGCCACAGTCCAATCTTAATTAAAGCACATTACAATTTACATTTGGGGTTCAATAAAATGGTTACTGGGTGTCGTGTCTGTCTTTCAGGGCGTCCTTGGGAGGCCCTCCTTCACGTTACCCCCTTCCTCCTCACAGACCTCCAATGCAGAAACTTTAGAAAAGGCTTTCTGCCAACCTTAGACGCGTCTTGGACATCGGTCAGTCTGTGAGAGAGCAAAGGCTGCACCGCTCAGGCCTGGCGCCCGCGGAGCCCTCCTGATGGCTCGACAGATGTTTTAAGTATTGTTTCCACTGTTTGCGGCATCTGCACTGCCGTCTTACCCATTATCGCAGCATTCATTTCCCCCAGGAAATGATTACAGTCGGTCAAAAACTCTTCTGCTTGCTCCAAACTCTTCTTCTCCTTTCCGCTACCTTTCCCTGTTTCTGCTAGTACCAGCTGTGATTGCTCTCTCCCCTTTCTAGCCATGCTCAGATGGCTTACCAGTCCTTTGCATGTCGGTTGGGGAGTTTTCTCCCCTTCTAGCATGCCTCTCTCTCCCATGCTTTCTGTCCACTTCACATATCTCTTTGTTACACACCCCTTATCTTATTATTATTGGGTTTTCTTCATAACCCTCTCATATGTTCTCACCAAGGCATGCCCCAGTGTACCTTCCGGGCACCCCTCCCATACCTCAATTGTTCTCTTCGTTCTTCCCATGTTCAACAGTTTATTCTATTTATTTACACGTATCCTTGAAGCTCAGGAGAAAGGCTGCAATACCCAATACAGTGAACTCGAACGAGAACCTTCTACTGTATCAGAGGGATACAGCGCTCGATCGCTGGGGTTTCTAACACCAGCTCACAAATATTGTTTTATTTCTCCCGGCTCCGTAGTACCCTAGACTATAATTTTCCCTTTTATTCCCCTTCAATGCCCCACAGATATGCAGTCGAACACCTTCTCCCGAGGAATTCTCAGTCCTCTTTCGTGTTCTGATACCCACGCTTTCAGGTTTCGTTAATTCACCAAGACTTACAAATATAACCCATACATTCCATGAAAAACAATACATCTTTCCCTGTGTCCTTATCCTCGCCTCTTGCGGCCTCGCTACCACAGCGGCATTGTCTAAACCCTAAACTGACCGTCACCATCATCGCTATATCGCTCCGTGACTTCAGTTACCAGAGGTATCAATGTATCACAAGGATTTCAACTTGGATTTCTACCGACTAAGAGTCGACCTCCGGTAGCTCCAAAGAGCATCCCTTTGTCCTATTTAAACTCTTTATTCGTATTAACTAAATCCCTAACCCTGTGGACACTTATTCTCTTTCCCTACTCAACATAACATCATAAACATCAGTGGAAATATGTGCTTTTACTTTACTTGTGACCAGGTACCATGTTATAACAATCTCTAAACTACGGACAGGGGCTTATTGTGCTGTTGACAACAAATTTAGTTTATCCAATCACAGACATTCTATTCATTTGAACAAAAGGTTGTCTGCTCACCTCCCTTTGAGGCCTCTCGTTGTCAACCGCCAAACAGCCGCTGGCCCTCGGCTGGGGTCCGGGAAACAGACGTCGTCACCGCTCTTTCTCTTTACCCAGGTCAAACAACCAACGTTCGGGGTCACCAAATTGTTAGCATATTCTATATTGGATGCCTGGTAGAAACTCCGGAAGAATTCAGCCGAACGACTTCTCTCATTTGGTAGGTTTATTTCTCTGGTCACAATCAAAGTACTAGCGCTGCAATTGCAAGAGCAGGGATTCGCTTCATCAACACGCAGGTTGACAGAAAACAGAACTGAACTCCCGTCCACCCGGAAGTCCGGCGGTTTTATACACAGATTCTCGTCACAGGTTTCATCGCATCATCCTAACATCTAATTGGCTCTAACCTTTCAAGGAGGAGGGAAGACACATGTCCTTTCCTTGTCTCTCCAGGCTGGGACGTCCATGGCCAGCCTACTGCAGCTGGTCTAACATAATAATAATAACATATGTGGGTGTTGTGGCGGTGCTCGGCGTGTATCTAGTCTAAACAGTCAGCGGTTCCTCAGGGACCTCTCTGACTCCATGATAACACTATTATTCTGGCCCTGAGCGCCCTGAACTGTTTCATAGACAAGAATGTACAATAATATAACAAACATCATGATTTATATTTTCAGAGTGGTTCAACATCAACCCAAATTTCCTAAATGTCAGCCTTCCACCGTACAGCCCTTTCCTAAACCCAATTGAAGAATTTTTCTCTGCGTGGCGGTGGAAGGTGTATGACAGACACCCATACACAAGGGTGAATTTAATACAAGCCATGGAATTGGCTTGTGGTGACGACACTGGAGTCTTGCCAAGCTTGGGTCCGGCGCACCAGAGGGTTTTTCCCCCGTTGCCTGGCAAGGGAGAACATCGCCTGTCAGGTGGATGAAGTCCTCTGGCCAGACCCAGCACGAAGACAAGACGCTGAGAGCAGAGTGAACACTGATATTGATTTCATTGTAATATGCTTTTCATTTAGAATTGTTTATTACTATACAATTTTTTGACAGTTGGGTACTGTATTCTATTCTTTACCAAAACACATTTACGTGTATAATAAACACTTTTTCTTTAACTACATGCCCTGGCTGCTGTGTTCTCCATTTGTTTGTGTTGTGTCTAATGATTGATCTACCGTGTTTGAATATTTATGTACTGTGTTTGTGATTTGAAAGCATTGCTTGATTTTGAGCACAGGTTAAATGGTTTAGGGGCGAGTGTTTAATTTTGCCAGAAGAGTCAGGGGTTTTGGGAACGTAATTTGGACAATGTGGTTTTGTGTTTGTAGTTCTGAGAAAATGGGTGACAGTTTCAAGAAATGTGTCTTAGCAATTGAGAAAAACTGTAAGCAAAAATGGACTCAACTTTTGATTCTGTGCGAGAAATGAACGCTGGTCCCGATATATAGTACTGTGTTTGTCCCATCCACCCGCCCTCAGAAGACATTCTCACACTTAATGTTTATTACCCTGAGCTTCTAATGATAATGTGGATGGGTTTATATTGGAGTTAGTGAGTGCAATGTGTATTGCTATCAAGATGCAGAGCCACTGCCCAAGCGTCGGTATTTGACACACTCGGACTGCTGTGTATAAATGCATGTGGACACAGATTAACCCTTTATTGCTGTTCCATTTACACTGGCAGTAGAACCTGTATGCCGGGGCTACACCCACAGTCTTATCTGTCAATTCCTTGCTCCTCTGCGCTGCCATATTGACGGTCGTCCCAAAGCTTGAGGTGCGAGAAGACCTCTCTGAGGAGCCATGGGCGAGGACACACGAGAACAGGCTTCCGGGAAGTGTATTAGCTGCCCAGGTAGCCAAAACGACCTGGCCCAGATCTGGCTTAAATGCGGCACGCCAGAAGAAACATGTCGGGCCGAGTCCGGTTGCCGACTCGGCTGAGACTCGGGATGAATGATGCCCCAGAATCAGGACGCGTACGACACTGCCGGCACTGGGCCATAATCAAAACTAACCGGGGCCAACATCGGACCGAACCCAGCACGCCAGAAGAAACGTGTTGGTCCGGTTTCCGGTTGCGGACTCGGCCCGGGTCCCGTTGCCGACTCGGCTGAGAGTCAGAATGAATGACGCCCCAGAATCCAACCAAATACACTGGCCCGATTCCGGCGTCTGACACCACCGTCACTGGGCCGTAATCAAAACTAACCGGGGCCAACATCAGCCCGAACCCGGCTTGCCAGAAGAAACGCGTTGGTCCAGGTCCGGTTGCCGTATGAATATATTCATCATGGCACAAAAACAATACTTATTTAAGCCTATCAAGTTCAAATTGTTTGGTAATAATTATAATGTGATATTGTCCAGATAAGATATTAAGTGAAAACCAGTCAAATAAAGAAAGATACATATCTCATATTAAGTTATTAAAACAAACATTTTGGACAACCAACCACAAGTAGTCCAACAAAGGCCAAATAAGAGATACATACATACATACATACATACATACATACATACATACTCACCTAAAGGATTATTAGGAACACCATACTAATACTGTGTTTGACCCCCTTTCGCCTTCAGAACTGCCTTAATTCTACGTGGCATTGATTCAACAAGGTGCTGAAAGCATTCAATGTTGGCCCATATTGATAGGATATCATCTTGCAGTTGATGGAGATTTGTGGGATGCACATCCAGGGCACGAAGCTCCCGTTCCACCACATCCCAAAGATGCTCTATTGGGTTGAGATCTGGTGACTGTGGGGGCCATTTTAGTACAGTGAACTCATTGTCATGTTCAAGAAACCAATTTGAAATGATTCGAGCTTTGTGACATGGTGCATTATCCTGCTGGAAGTAGCCATCAGAGGATGGGTACATGGTGGCCATAAAGGGATGGACATGGTCAGAAACAATGCTCAGGTAGGCCGTGGCATTTAAACGATGCCCAATTGGCACTAAGGGGCCTAAAGTGTGCCAAGAAAACATCCCCCACACCATTACACCACCACCACCAGCCTGCACAGTGGTAACAAGGCATGATGGATCCATGTTCTCATTCTGTTTACGCCAAATTCTGACTCTACCATCTGAATGTCTCAACCGAAATCGAGACTCATCAGACCAGGCAACATTTTTCCAGTCTTCAACTGTCCAATTTTGGTGAGCTCTTGCAAATTGTAGCCTCTTTTTCCTATTTGTAGTGGAGATGAGTGGTACCCGGTGGGGTCTTCTGCTGTTGTAGCCCATCCGCCTCAAGGTTGTGCGTGTTGTGGCTTCACAAATGCTTTGCTGCATACCTTGGTTGTAACGAGTGGTTATTTCAGTCAAAGTTGCTCTTCTATCAGCTTGAATCAGTCGGCCCATTCTCCTCTGACCTCTAGCATCAACAAGGCATTTTCGCCCACAGGACTGCCGCATACTGGATGTTTTTCCCTTTTCACACCATTCTTTGTAAACCCTAGAAATGGTTGTGCGTGAAAATCCCAGTAACTGAGCAGATTGTGAAATACTCAGACCGGCCCGTCTGGCACCAACAACCATGCCACGCTCAAAATTGCTTAAATCACCTTTCTTTCCCATTCTGACATTCAGATTGGCGTTCAGGAGATTGTCTTGACCAGGACCACACCCCTAAATGCATTGAAGCAACTGCCATGTGATTGGTTGATTAGATAATTGCATTAATGAGAAATTGAACAGGTGTTCCTAATAATCCTTTAGGTGAGTATATATATATATATATATATATATATATATATATATATATATATGGCCCGAAATGTTACAGTGAATTTGTATGAACGCACACTGTTACAGTTTTTTTTGATTGCTCACACACTAAAATTAATAGTACACTATTAGCAAAACCTTACACTCAAGAAGCAAAACATCAGCCCATATTTGCACAACTATAAGCACATTGTCAACCTCACACTTGTTGCAAAACTCTACACACAGTGATTTGCAAAACACTAAACACACTTAACATACATTACACACAAAAATCTATCATGAAGTCACGTCCTTGCAATACCAAAGCACTGACTGTCAAATTACCACACCGTCCAACCAATTGGTTCAACACAGTCATCAGGTGTGCAAACACTCGTTTGCTTAATTGTAGACACACCAATCAGGTGTGTAAGCACTATAAAAAGCAGCAGGTGAGTTCATCGGTCTTCAAGCACAATGGAAAGAGACAGAGAAAGAGTAAGACGAGGAGGACGAGGAGGAGGAGGAGGACGACGACGACGAGGAGGAGGAGGAGGAGAACGACAACGACGAGGAGGAGAAAGAGTAAGACGAGGAGGAGGACGGGGAGGAGGACGAGGAGAACGAGGACGGGGAGGAAGGGGAGGAAGACAAGAAGGTGCTCAAAGAGGACCGAATCTGACAAATGAGATCCGCGCAACACTGGTTGACCACGTTGTCAACCACGGCCTGACGCTGAGGGAGGCTGGACTGCGAGTACAGCCAAATCTAAGCCGATATACAGTGGCAAGTGTGATGAGAACATTTCGACTGGAAAATAGGTATTGTAAAAATATCATCATATCAAAAACATCTGCACGGTTTCAGTAACTGCTTACAGAACTGTATTCTATGCACTATCAGCCCTTCTGTTACCGTTTCCTGTGAAATTACTGTACTATTGTATACTGTTTTTTTCTTCTTTTCTACATAGGATTGAGGGTCAGGGACGACAAGGGGGAAGGCCTCCTATGTTCACACAACAGCAAGAGAGGGAGATAGTAAACATGGTTTTGGCCAACAATGCTATAACACTCAAGCAGCTCCAAGCTAACATTGTCAATAACCACGCCATTTTCAACGATATCCATCAGGTCTCAACATCAACACTGGCACGCATCCTAAAAAAAAACCATATTCAAATGAAGCAAATTTATCGAGTGCCTTTCGAGCGCAATTCCGAAAGGGTGAAACGACTGCGGCATGATTATGCAGAGGTATGTATTCACTGTCTCATAATCTTTTACTGTAATATGTATACTAGATCTACACTGAACTACACAATTTTGCCTGACTGTTTTTCAGAGAGTTTTACGTATGGATGGAGAGGAGATCCAGCATGAGTTCATTTACGTAGATGAGGCTGGGTTCAACCTGACGAGAACACGAAGGAGGGGAAGAAACATCATTGGCCACAGGGCTATAGTCAATGTCCCAGGGCAACGTGGGGGTAATATAACACTCTGTGCAGCCATTACACAGAATGGGGTCCTCCACCGCCATGCCCATATGGGCCCTTACAACACAGCACTCATACTTACATTCTTGGACCAATTGCACAACATAACCGCAGCAAATCAAATCTATCATATGCAATACATTGTTGTCTGGGACAATGTGTCTTTCCACCGCTCTGCTCTGGTTCAGAACTGGTTTCAGCAACATCCACATTTCACCGTCCTTTATCTTCCACCATTCCTCAACCCTATAGAAGAGTTTTTCTCGGCATGGCGGTGGAAGGTGTATGATCTCCATCTCCAGGCTGAGGTACCCCTCATCCAAGCCATGGAGGAGGCCTGTGACCAGATGGAGGTAGCAGCAATGCAAGGATGGATTCGTCATTCAAGACGTTTCTTTCCAAGGTGTCTTGCTAATGACAACATTGCCTGCGATGTTGATGAAATTCTCTGGCCAGATCCAGCTAGGCGAAGAGACAATGTCTAGTTATTTTTTATTTTTTTTTGAACTTACAATACGTAAAGTGACGTTTGGTTACAGTATTATGAATCTCCATGTCAACATTTTGGGCGTGTTGAGAAATAAATGAGTTTCTTCAGTCTGCAACATTGGTCTTGTGTAGTGTTTGGTGAATTTACATTATATTTGTACTTTGTTGATAGTAGCCTACTCTAATCATAGGGAAGTAGAAGTGCTAAAAGTGTTTTAGGTTTATCACAGCAGAGTGTAACTCGTGCAAACAGAGTATAGTAATGTGAAACGTGTGTGGTTTTTAAAAAGAAGTGTATAGTTTTTACAAGAGTGTTTAATTTTGCAAAGGATCTGTAGTGTTTTGCTTATTGGGTGTGTGGTTGTGCTAATTGTGTGTAGTGTTTTGAAAACACGGGCCCTGTCTTGAAAATCGTGCTTAAACAATAAAAAAACTGTAAAAGGGTCATTAAATTGTGTTACGTCCCCTTTTCCGTCTAGGGGATAAGGGAGGGGACGAACACGTGACAGCCAAATAAGTGAAAAAGTCAAAAGTAGTAGTAACGTTATCAAATAAGGTTTATTCAAACCAGGTGAGGCAAACAAAAACACACAAAAAGGTTCTCTACAAAGTGGGAGAGGTTGGGACAGTGGTGGTCGTGCCAAACAAACAGAAACAAGGATAACAAAACTAGGCCTGACTGACTACCTCTGGAAAGTAAACAAACAAAATGGCTTCTCTAGCTTCTCTAAAAAAGGATAGACCAAAATGAACAGAGGTAGCGCCAACCAATAACCTAGTGTTCTAGACACAAAGTACCTACGTGCTTGCATCAATGTACAGGGTACCCCAAACTTACCTACTGTCCTCAAACCCCACCACAAACCTTTCTGACCACCAGTCTCCACTGGTGCATGGCAAGACAGAAGGAAAAACACCCCGAACTTCTTTTGGGTTTTAACGGCAGCTGGCACCCAACCGGTTGCATTACTGCCAACTACAGGACTTTCCGTGCATTACCTGCCTTATTGTCCTTCTTACTACTGCTTGTGTTTGTTTATAATCAATTAAATGTTGAAAATTATGGGTTCTTTTTAATCTTCTAAAGGCCCTGTTCCTTTTTTTAACAGCCTCTTCACAATTACTATCCCACCATGGTACCACTTTTTTAGCAAACGTTCCAGAACTCTTTGGAATAGACACCTTTGCTGCCTTATGCATACTCTGTTTCAACTTAATTTCATTCCTCTCAACATCCTCACTGTCTTGGATTAAATGAATATACAAATCACTTGTTTCCTTAAATCTCTCCCAATCTGCCTTTTTAAAAATCCACCTTCCATGACTCTCTTCCAGACTCAAACCTACATCAATATCCAGCTTACATAAAATTGGGTAGTGGTCACTTCCAATAGTACTCCCTTTATGCACTTCCCAATCACACCTAGGGACTAACCTACTAGATACAAAAGTAAGGTCTAATACTGACTCTTTCCCAGTTCTAACATCAATCCTAGTCCCACTACCATCATTTAAGCAAACTAAAGATCTACTATCTATTAACTCTTCAATGGCTTGCCCATTGTCTATCCTTTCTCCTCCCCATAGAGTACTATGAGCATTAAAATCCCCACACCATATAACATTATTCCTGTCCTGACCTTCTATCTCTTCTAATTTATTTACTTCCAATGGTTTACAAGGGTTGTAATAATTCACTATTGCTATTTGCTTTTCATCTGCCCATACCTCCACTACCACATACTCTTGTTCCTTACCTACACCCAATACTATATAAGGTACACCCTGTCTCACAAATGTAACACAGCCCCCACCATTTCCTTGCTCCCGGTCTCGTCTAATGGCAATATAGTTAGGCAAAACAAAATCAAACTATCAAATCAAATTAATCACCCCTGCAATGAAGGTCACCAGATTTTTCTTTTCCTCCCATTCTTTTTCCTCCCTTTCATTAAGAGACTCTTGCCTCGGAGCCATCACTTTTCCTGCAGCTTCCCCTCTCCCACCGTTTCCACTAACTCTTGTATGCTCCACCCTTTTAACTGCTTCTGCATAGGTAACTTTGTTCTTTATTTTCATATTATGAATTTCAGTCTCTCTTTTCATTACTCCACATCCCCAGTAAGCTGCACTGTGAGGCCCTCCACAATTACAACACTTAGGTATTGCTTGTTCCCCACACATTCCATACTCATGAGCTCCACCACACTTTGCACATCTTTTTTCCCCTTTACACATTTTAGCTACATGGCCAAATTTTTGACAATTAAAGCATCTCATTGGTTTATGAGTAAACTCTCTAACATTATATCTCTTAAACCCAAAGTACAGAACTAGGGGCAACTCTTTAGTACTAAACTGAACTACAACTGACTCATTTTCCGTTTTCTCAAACCCCCTTGTCAAACGCTTGGCACTTTGAACAGCATCACACTTTTCTTTGACATTCTTAACTAGCTCTTTCATATCCACTGATAAAGGAATCCCATAAATCACCCCTTTACTTCCTTGACCACCAACTCTCACACTTTTTGTTACTTTTGTTTTTCCAACGGCTTGCAGTTTTCCAGCCTTTTCAACCTGCTCTTCAGAGACACACCCAATCAACAAATTTCCATCACTCAACACTCTAGCATACTTCACTTCTCCCACCTGATTCTTAATTATCTTTGTCAACTTTGTCGGATCCAAACCCTTAACTCCTCCATCCTCCTCAAACCTCACAACAACATTCCATTTCTCCTCCTTCCCCTTGTTTTCCCTCTGTCTCTTAGCTCTAAGCACCCTCCTACCATCATCCACCTCTAAGTCCTCCATACTCCCCCAATCCTCCTGATTTCCCTCCATGATAAGGAAATACCAGCAACCGCACTGTATACCGGACCTTACCAGGCCGTCGGCCAGCGCACTCGCAAAGTATTTCCCCTATCAAACTACCCCCGACACTACACCAAAGGAAGAAAGAAAAAAGACAATGCGGCTGTGATTTTGACAACCACCGCTACTCCTGTTTCAAGTTTTGCTTGCTTCAAACAAAACGCTCCCGCCTCACATGAGTCTTGCCACAGGTACTCCGTCAACACCCCGAACTATTCTTGCTTCCTCCTTTTAAAATGGCCGCCGCTCTGCTGATTGGCCTTCGCAGGTGGTACCAATCAACAGATTGGAACCTGTGGGGAAAAACAAGAGGGGAAAGGATACACAAAACTCTGACACGTAACAAAATCAAATAAAACTCAAACAACTGCCAAACAAGACCACACTGTGGTAGCGACCTATCACTCCGGCATCACGGCTTCACTTTTAAAATCCGGAGTTGCAGCCTGGTAGAAACAGAGACAAGAAAGAGTTGTGAGATCTCACAATTAACAAAACATACATGGTAAATCTATCAATAGTATTACAAACCGTTCTCACTCCTTATGTATCGAATATCGTGTCTGTATATAATGTAATATAATGTCTGACAAGTCAGCACCTGTGACACACTGTATGTGACGAACTAGGCATCCAACTAACTCCAACACAAACACACCTGCAGTCAGCACAGTTGTGAATGTTGTTGGACAACATGCGGATTTATGTGAATCTTGGGTCAACTAGGGGGATCAGGTTCTCTGCTGGTATCTACTCGACCAGAGACTCTGGACCTTATATAAATTAGAGAGGGATCTTTATCTAAACCTAGACAGGGGGCCTGTTTTTTTCGGTGGGAGAAAACTTGGCTTCCTGCCGTTAGTCGGAGGTAGACAAAGGAGAAGGATGAAAAACTGCCATTGCAACACAATTCTATAATAAAAAAAAAAGAAGGGTCATAAATATGTCAGACATTAAGGAAATATGACTGTCGAGACGGGGAGACAAAAGGAGAAGTAGGTCTACACGATGCCCGCCGGGTTTCGCAAGACCAACTGCGGATGATTTGTTTAATTGAACTTTCGAATAAAGTGATGTCGATGATTGAATGATTTCATAATAAATGATGACGATGATAAAAGATTTCTTACTAACCAGGGTTGATGAAGGTGGTAAGACAATGATTGATTTAACATTTGAGTGAACTTGATCGATAAATAAAAGAAAAACGAAATAAGTGATGATGATGAACTTTAATGGTTTCTTAATAAAAATGAGAAAGAAAAGGTTTGATGTTGATCAGGAAATGATAATGAAATGATGGGTAAAACCAAAGTATGATGATGATGATCTTTCAATGATTTTTATAAGACACTATACTTTAATTTTGACTTTTATAATTTGTGTTATAATTGAGGATATGCCATTGTGTGAAGTTCATGATTTATAATAATCAATGTGTGATTACTCGAACATATAACAAGAAGGGATGGAAAATGTCTTATCCTCTTTGAATGTATATGTATTAAATGTATGTTAAAGGTTTTTATCTGTGAAGAGGAAACTTGTGGTTTTGACTGAGAGGAAGGATTGTGCCAGCTCAGCGAGAATGAGGCCTGTGCACCTGGAGGGTAAAAAAAGAGAAGTTTAGGCGAACCGCAAGGGTGGGGGCTGTCAAGAGCCCCCAGTTCCTCCATCCCTGAGGTAAGTTTGAGCTACATCCACTACGGCTACACCACTGATAAACCCCCTGAACTAAATGGTACACGTACATATCCTGCACATATAGATTTGGTTTGTAAATCAGTTATATTTAGGGAGAGAGCCCCTGGCTCCCTGCCAGGCAGCGCTGTGTTTGCCCGGAGGCAGGGAGAGGGACTCATAACGGTTGAGACTCCTCGCAAGGGGTTGGAGGAGAAGTGAGTGCGTCAAGTTGGGCGGTCGGGAAACTTAGTTTTCTTCCCAACGAGGCAGGTGATTCGTGCGCGAGCCCGTAGTGCGGTTGGTTGGTGTTCGGTAGGCACGGATCGACCCTCTATTCGTAGGTGTCCCCGTGTCCCGCAGGGCTCTCCGTGGTCGCCGGTCACCTGATTGTGTTGTGCTCCTCTCTCTCTCCTCTTCCTCTCTCCTTGTTATTTGCTTAAAAGTTGTTTGAAGTGAATAAAAGCACGAAAAAGAGTTTGAACGGTCTACCGCACCGACCAGCTGTTCAACAATGTCTTAAACAAACACAGGACTTTTGTCATGAGACCACTGTTGTAAACATGCATAACTAAGTTGTTGTTAGTCAAGTGAGTCGTTAGTGTCGTAAGTCACAAGACTCAGATCTCTTTTCCAAAACCAACAGTAAAAAACAAGATGGCCGTGGATGGCAGCCTCGATGTTGCGCTCTCTTGTGTTTTTTTACGTTTTTGCCTGCTCGTTTAGTTTTAGCGCTGAATATACCTTTGAATATCTTTGAACACTTGACCCAGGACGTCCAGGGTTTTGTCCATAGTGCTGCTTTTGACCTGCACCCGGAACGGTTGGTCTTCTCACCCTGGCTGCCACGTCGCTTGCCGGCACGAGCCCACCTGTTTACCCTGCCGGGATCTTTCCGTTCCGGCGTGGTGAGCAGGCCTGGGCTGGTCTCCGCTAGCCACCACTGCACTAGGTCGACCTACATTCTCCGGGCAGGATTGTCAGGCTAACAGGCGGGTAGCCCCTCCAGGCTAACATTCTCCTCAACGGACTGCTGCCGTCTTCCCGCTGGTATGCTGTGAATCATCTCGCTGCTTCTCCTGGGCTACACATCGATTCTTGTCTCGTGGACGGCCGGCTCTTGGTCACAGGCTGGCGCTAGCTTAACGTCGGATCTTCGCGGCTTCAATAACAACCTGCGCCCGGACTGCATGGACATTCTACAACAACATGGAATACTTCGCCGAGGCCATCCTTCACACAGAGGCTCTGGCCGTATGTTCACCTACAACTTCACATCCCATAACTCCATCCCATCCCTCTGGTCTTGTCGCAAACGAACTTCCTCATTACGTCATCACAACAAACAACACGTGAATCTGTCCAATCTCCGTCTCCTTCCTCAGTCTTCACAGCCTATCACAACGCATCGTCACCTGAAACTGGCCTTGCTCAACACTCGCTCACTCAACAATAAAAGCCTCATTCTGAATGAATTCACAACAGACAGTAACCTGGATTTTCTCTGCCTCACTGAAACATGGAATAAGTATGGAGCTAAATCCAGGCCATATGTTTTGTTCATTCGAAAAAAAGATTTGAACCTGAAAAATCAAGTTTTGTTGTTGAACTTTGAAAAATTCAACAATGTATTCGAAATAAAAATAAGTGTATGAAAAGTTTTTTGGGGTTGAATATAATTTTGAATCAGTTCTTTTTTTTGGGAAAAAATATATTTTTTCAGTTTTCAATAAGAGATTTTATATTTTCAACTTTCACTCTTTTTTTAGTTTCATTTTTTTTCTTTTTCGGGTTCAAGTTTTTTTTCAGGTTTCAGATCTTTTTTTCAGGTTCAGATCGCTTTTTCAGGTTTCAGGCTCAGCTCATCTGCCTCTCGCTAAAATAATAAACCAGTTCTTTCAAAACCAGTTCATCTCACACAGCGGCCGGCATCGCAGTTACGCTGCATGTGTTCACAGTGGTTGCGACACGTCAGATATTATAGTGTAGTTTATTGCTCTTATTTTATATATATATACACAGTATACATTGCTCTTATATTGCTATTCATGCCAAGTACGGTCTAAACAGCTTGCTAAACGTAACTGTCTCACTGGCATCAATTTAGTTTGCCGTCAATCCCGTGAATATGCTGTATAAAGGAAGTGAGTCATAATTACCACGTTACCTGAAGACAACGTGGTTGAGGCCGGTCCTCCGCCTTGTTTGTTATGCTGTCCCTCATGAGACCACGCCCCTGCAGTAGAAACCATGCCCCCACGCCAGATCCGGGCCAAAAGTCTGAAACCTGAAAAAATAACTTGAACCTGAAAAAAATAATATTTGAAACTGTAAAAAAAGAGTGAAAGTTGAAAATATAAAATATGTTACTGAAAACTGAAAAAATATATTTTATTTAAAAAAAAAAGAACTGATTCAAAATTATATTCAACCCCAAAAAACTTTTCATACACTTATTTTTATTTCGAATACATTGTTGAATTTTTCAAAGTTCAACAACAAAACTTGATTTTTCAGGTTCAAATCTTTTTTTCGAATGAACAAAACATATGGCCTGGATTTAGCTCCATAAATAAGCCCCTGGACTATTTATCACTAAACCAGACCACCCCCACAGGATTCACATACATCGATAAACCTCGTAGGTGGTGTTGCTGCTGTCTATAGGGAGGACATTAAAACAACCACCATTCCCATTCCTGCCATTCATTCTTTTTAACACCTTGCCATCAAACTCTCTGGTCCCACTCCTCTGGTAACTGCTGTTATCTAAAGCCCTCCTTTCTCTCTGACTTCTCAGATTTTCTGACCCAGCTTTGTGCTATCTCACCAGCCGTTCTCCTCCTAGGTGATTTTAACATCCATGTTGATAACACTGTATGTAAATCTGCCACAGAATTCCTGGAACTATTACAATGCTTCAACTTTACACAACATGTCAACTTCCCCACTCACAGCCGAGGTCACATCCTGGATTTGGTCTGCTCCATCCTGGATTTGGTCTGCTCAGCTCTCCAGCCTCAACCTCAATATCTCCGACCACCTGGCTATCACCATGGACATGGACATCCCAATCCCCATCCCAAAAGCCAAGCGCAGTATATCCTTCAGAAATCTCAATACTATCTCCCCCACAACTCTTTCAGCCTCTCTTGCCAGTACCATGTCTGCCTCCCCTTCTCCGCTGTCTGATAATCCCACTAATCTTGTAAACTACTACAAAAACACACTCTCATCCTGTCTTGATCAGCTGGCTCCCATTAAAACCAAAACAGTATTATTCACCTACTCTGCTCCCTGGTATACTCCTGAACTCCACCACATGAAATCCTCGAATCGTCCCTCAACATCACTGGAACTGCTCTCTCCTGGCTCAATTCATATCTAACAAACAGACAACAATTCATCAGCATCAACAACTGCACCTCCTCCACCGCTCCTCTGTCTCAAGGCGTCCCCCAGGGTCCGGTGCTTGGTCCTCTCCTGTTCATCCTCTACCTGCTCCCTTTTGGCAACATCATATGGCAACATGGTCTCCACTTCCACTGTTACGCTGATGATGTCCAGCTCTACATCTCCACAAAGGCCATTACCACTGCTACTCACTCCACTCTGACCGACTGCCTCATTGACATTAAATCATGGATGCAAACCAATTTTCTCAAACTCAACTGATAAATCGGACATGCTCATCATCGGCCCCAAATTTCTCACCAAAACCAGCCACAACTTCCGCCTCACCATTGACCTGTCTCCCTCCCCACACATCTGCAACCTTGGAGTCATGTTTGACAGCAACCTCTCCTTTGAACACCACGTCAACAAATCACCAGAACTACCTTTTTTTCACTTAAAAAACATAGCCCGTCTCTGCCCAACACTCACCTCATCTGCTGCTGAAACTCTGATCCATGCCTTCATCACCTCCAGAATTGATTATTCCAATAGTATTCTTTATGGCACATCATCCAAAATCCTAAATAAACTTCAATACATACAGAACTCTGCTGCTCGCCAACTCCCGCTCCCATGACCACATCACCCCTGTTCTCCAGAACCTCCACTGGCTCCCCGTCCTACAACGGATCCATTACAAAATCCTTCTCCTCACTCACAAAGCACTCCATAATCAGGCCCCCGCCTACCTTACCGACCTGCTCCAGCACCACACTCCATCCCGTCAACTCCGCTCCTCTGATGCCAACCTCCTATCCATCCCCCATAGGACCAAGCACCGGACATGGGGTGACAGAGCGTTCTCCATAGCTGCCCCCTCCCTCTGGAACTCTCTCCCCAAACTCAGAGACTGCCTGACCTTTCCATATTCAAATCACAAATCAAAACCCATCTCTTTAGAACTGCTTTTAATGTGTGATTGTGTGCTCTATGTTCTTATTGTTTGTATGTTTTTTATTTGTTTTATTGTTTAGCAAGGCCCGCTCTCTTCTCCCTCCTTCTCGGTCAGATGCCAGCTGGAGCCATCGCTTTACGAAGCGCTGTTTCTCCATCGCTTGCATTTGCAGTTACAGAATTGCGACGGACTGATTCTTCCTTCACCTGCTGACATGGATCGTGGTTGTCTGGGTCGTGGTCCATGCCTACTACTCATTGTATGAATAATTTCTGTGATTTTCATTGAATATACTGTAACTCTGTTACGATGATTCTATACACATGACATCTATTGCTTCTGTCCATCCGGGGAGAGGGATCTTCATCTGTTGCTCTCCCTCAGGTTTCTTCCCTTTTAATTTGTTTCCCTGTAAAAGGGTTTTCACTACAGAGTTTTTCCTGATTCGATGTGAGGTCCCGGGACAGGGATGTTGTATGTGTACAGATTGTAATTGAAAAAAAAAAAAATTACAGAAAAAAAAATGCAAATACTGTGGCTCAAAGCAAATTGAGGTGAGCCTGGTCTTTTGGCTGAGCGGGGCAGTTGCGGCGGAGGTGGCCCCTCTGGCCACACAACCAACATTGTCCTGCCCGAAACCGGGCCTCCCGCTCGGTCGGACCGAGGCGTGTGCGTCCCAGCTGCATCGGTTCCTCCCCAACTGCCGCCTGGCCCGAGGCTGGACCCTCCCGGCATCTCTGCAGCGGGTTACATTTTTAAACTCAGAGATACGTCTCACAATCTGTGCAACTGGGAACTGTGGGCTTCGAACATCTTCTTAATTTGGCCAAGGAAATTTTCAAATGGAAAGCCAGAAATGTTTTCAAGCAGAAACCATGATCTTTTGCAACATCACTGAGATGAAAAAAGACAAAAGAAACTAGTAGTGTTTTTGCAAAATCACAGAGAACTGGACAAAGTGAAGGGGAAGAGGATAATGTTAATGGAGATGTAGTTATGGGAGCGGGATTAGTGAAAGAGGAGCATATGTCATCTATCTTTTTTGTAAAGTAGTCGGCAAAGTGGTTCGGTAGAAGGGTGGAGGGAGGAGGGGGACAGGGGGAGTCAAGGAGGTTGGAAAAAATAGAGAAGAGTTTTTTGGGGTTAGAGAAAGAAGATTCAATTCTGGATTGGTAGAACAGGCTTTAGCTACAGAGATAGCGGCAGAGAAGGAGGAAAGAAGAGTGATAGGCGTGCAGGTCGTTGGCATGTTTGGATTTTTGCCATTTCCTTTCCGATGCTTGCATAGTGGCTCTCTGGGCACACACCGAGTCAGACAACCACGGAGCCGGAGAGGAGTTGCGAACCTTACGTGTCGTAAGAGGACAGAGAGAATCAAGAGAGGAGGACAGAGTAGAGAGAAGAGTGTCTGTGGCAGAGTTAGGATGCATGAGTGAGAAAGAGTCAGTTAAAGGAAGGGCTGACAGAACAGACGAGGCCAGAGAGGAGGGAGAGAGGGTGCGAATGTTGTGACGGACAGGTGCAGAGTCTGTTGCTGTGGGAGGGTTGTCAGTTCCCAAGAGTGGGAGAGTAGGAGATAAAGAAGTGGTGAGAGACATGAAGTGGAGTTACATTGAGGTTAGATGTAGAGCAGTTTCTGGTGAAAATATAGTCAAGGTGATTTCCAGCTTTGTGAGTACGATGGGAAGGGCTGAGTGAGAGAGCAAAGGAAGACAGTAAGAGTACCAGGTCAGATGACTTCTCGGTCTGGATGTTGAAGTCACCTAGGAGAATGAGAGGGGGACCGTTTTCTGGGAAATTTGATGACGTCTAATTCTTCCAAGAAATCTCCCAAGGAACCAGGTGGACGGTAGAGAACAACAATGTTTAGTTGAATCGGATGTGTAACCGTCACAGCATGAAACTCAAAAGACAGTGGTGTAGACAATGGAAGCGGGTAGAGAGAATAACTCCTCACTAGATCTCCAAGGTATTGTCCTGGAAGGTATGGTTTTGAATTGCCCCAAAACAATCCAATCAAGCAAGGTTTCTTGAATCTAAACCCTTGCAACAACCCCAAAATTGGCCATAACTGGACACTTGAACTTTTAAACAAAGGAAAACCATCAAAATTAAGTTGGAGTTTAATTGTGTGCAGATCTGGAATTTTGGTCCAATTTTGCTTCAAGAAACGGGAAATTGCATTCATGATCCCAAAGTAAAAGTATGAGCCACCTGCAATTTGCTTTATCGTGTAGTCCCTTCTAGTACCGAGGAGTGTCTTGGCATCTCTCGGCATTGATGGATGGTGACACCTCAAAATAGACAGCAAGGCAGTTAATGCAACCAAAGTGATGCTATACTCCAAGGCCCAATTAACCAAGTTAGCACTGAGGTGTGGCTTTTTACTATGATCCCTATCAGCCTCATTTCTGTACTCTGGTTCTTCCTGAAAATGGGCTCCACATTTCCTTTTCATCATAGTCTCTGCTCCACATTCATGTTTCATTCCAGTCTTACACCTAGACTCAGTTTCCATCAAAGATTCGCCTCTGCAATTAGTTTCCATCACAGTCTCTGCTCCACACTCAATCATGTTTTCAAACTCCTGATCACAGTCAACCACATTTTTCTCTGAACTGTCAATGGGTTCAAATGCCTGAGTAATGCAGCTTTGAATGTTACTAGACATCTAATGACGGTGGATGCTGACTTTCTACGCAGATTAGAGGACTTAATGTAGTCAGAGTAATGCTCAGCCATTGTGAACAGGTGCAAATACCAAAATAGTTCAAACCAAAAGAGGACCAGGGATGGAAGGTAGTCAAGTCACTGCAGGTCTATATGGCTGCAAACCTATAGTCTGGAAAAACACAAATGACAATGATAGGCTAACAACAAAAATCTTGTTGTGATTTATATGCCCTTGAAAAACAGTTTGTGATTTTAATAACTAAATTATGTATTCTCATTGATATTACAGTTTAAACAATTCACAATACGTCTCTAAGCCCTTGTATAAAGGTACTGCATTTTTATATATAGATACACATCTTTTTTTATTTAAGCCATTAAGGTGGAACACTGAGTGCATATGCATGCATCAATAATACTGTGCCATCTTTAGCATAACCACATTTTATTCTTTAAATGATGTAGTAAATAAAAACAATTTCCCTGAGTTTTAAGTAAGACAAATATATTTTTTTCAAGGCAAATGCCATAGTATTTCAATAGATTATTTTAGGACAATAAAGTGAAAAGAGAGCTCATATATTACTGTATATTAGAAAATATCCATCTATTAAAAGTAAAGAAAAAAATCAAGCCACCAGGGGTGTCAAACTCATTTTCACCCCGAGCCACATCAGCATCATGGTCGCCCTCAAAGGGCCGGTTGTAATTGTAACAATGTATAAATTTAACTAATACCAAACGTATTGTTAAATAACTGTCTTTGTATTGTTTATTCAAGTGTAAAAATGTAAGCAAATTTCTCTGTTAATGTAATCACATGACCTTCGGCACCTCCTACTTACTGAAACAGACCCCCCTATCTGGTTCTTGTTTTCAACTTCAGACTTATAACTCCTTATTTGGTCATGTTTCCTTATCTGACTTCTGTAACTTTCTGCTTATGAATCTGCCGTTGAGACCCAGAACTTGTAACGTTCCAATTGATAAGCATTCATAACAAAAAGCATACACTCAATGAGTCAATGAAAAATCATATTAAAAATGCTTAACACATTAGAATTGTATCAGACAGTTTGTAGCAAATAGGCATACATTTTCTTTCTCTCCACATGTTCCAGCCAGTTTATGATTCCAGATTCGGCCCAGATTTGGCAGCCATCAACGGGCCAGAACCTGTTTCAGTGTTGGTTGTTGATAAACCCGGCTGCCATGTCTCAGCCAGAATAGGTCTGTTTCAGTGCTCGTTGCTGATAAACCCGATTGCCATGTCCCGGCCAGAATAGGCCCGTTTATATAATGCCAGATAGGGCTCAGATATGGCAACCATCAACAGGCCAGAACGTGTTTCAGTGCTCGTTGCTGATAAACCCGATTGCCATGTCCCGGCTAGAATAGGCCCGTTTCTATAATGCCAGATAGGGCTCAGATATGGCAACCATCAACGGGCCAGAACATGTTTCAGTGCTGGTTGCTGATAAACCCGGCAGCCATATCCCTGCCAGAATAGGCCTGTTTCTATGATACCAGATACGGCAACCATCAACGGGCCAGAGTCTGTTTCAGTGCTGGTTGCCGATTAACCCGATTGCCATGTCCCGGCCAGAATAGGCCCGTTTATATAATGCCAGATAGGGCTCAGATATGGCAACCATCTACGGGCCAGAACATGTTTCAGTGCTGGTTGCTGATAAACCCGGCTGCCATATCCCTGCCAGAATAGGCCTGTTTCTATGATGCCAGATAGGGCCCAGATACGGCAACCATCAACGGGCCAGAGTCTGTTTCAGTTGGTACCATCTAAAAGAGCCTGTACAGTTCTGGAAGAACATCCTATGGACAGATGAGACAAAGACAAACTTGTACCAGAATGATGGGAAGAGAAGAGTATGGAGAAGGAAAGGAACTGCTCATGATCCAAAGCATACCACCTCATCAGTGAAGCATGGTGGAGGTAGTGTTATGGCGTGGGCATGTATGGCTGCCAATGGAACTGGTTCCCTCGTATTTATTGATGATGTGACTGCTGACAAAAGTAGCAGGATGAATTCGGAAGTGTTTCGGGCAATATTATCTGCTCATATTCAGCCAAATGCTTCAGAACTCATTGGACGGCGCTTCACAGTGCAGATGGACAATGACCCGAAGCATACTGTGAAAGCAACCAAGGAGTTTTTTAAGGCAAAGAAGTGGAATGTTCTGCAATGGCCAAGTCAATCACCTGACCTGAATCCAATTGAGCATGCATTTCACTTGCTGAAGACAAAACTGAAGGGAAAATGCCCCAAGAACCAGCAGGAACTGAAGACGGTTGCAGTAGAGGCCTGGCAGAGCATCACCAGGGACGAAACCCAGCGTCTTGTGATGTCTATGGAATCCAGACTTCAGGCTGTCATTGACTGCAAAGGATTTTCAACAAAGTATTAAAAGTGTCAATTAGATTTATGATTATATTAATTTGTCCAATTACTTTTGGTCCCTTAAAAAGAGGGTGGCCACATTTGAATTTGTTGTAATTCCTACACCGTTCACCTGATTTGGATGTAAATACCCTCAAATTAAAGCTGAAAGTCTGCACTTAAAGCACATCTTGATTTTTTCATTTCAACTCCATTGTTGTGGTGTACAGAGCCAAAATAATGAAAAATGTGTCAATGTCCAAATATTTATGGACCTAACTGTACATTTCTGACTTCACAACACCAAATTCCCTAGTGGACAGAAGGAGTAACTGAAGGACCCCCCCACACACACACAAACATTCACCCTGTGTTTTTACTCCTCAAGACCTGCACCCCTCCTGGCCTTCAATCTGCTCAACCCTATAATTTGGGTGAACAATTGGGCGACTGGAGCTTGCCGGGTGGCTCTGCTGCGTTGGGGATGCTAAGCTTGTGCCAGGGTGGGATGTGGGGAGGTCATTAGCGTATTTTTCTCTACGCATCGCAGGGGAAAACGCAGAGCAACAATTATCATATTTAAGGATGGTTCATCGGTGTCTCTGGGGCAGGAGGAGATGCTGTCAGGTTTAAAGCCAGCCAGCGGGCTACTGGCCACTAATAAAGGGATTTCATCCACATGGAGTGTTAAACAGGATGGTAAACAGAGTTGGTGTGTGTGTGAGAGAAAGAGGGATACAAAATGTGTATGTAAAAGGGGCAAATACATATAGAAATCATGTTAAAAGTGTCTGGGTGGTTCATTTTGTGTTCTAATGAGACTACTTCTGTGTCCCTGCATTGAATCAGTGCAGCATGACGACACTCATGACTCAAAGCTTCGCCATCCACGGCTTCATACTCTTTTATGAATTTTCACTGAATCACATCGACTAATTTGTTCCGGAACAGTTGTGTTTTTGTTGCCGTCGCCAAGCGACGGATCTGTGATGAGCGATTATGAATGGAGGCCTATTTGGCCCTTTTCAAGGCCGACACGATGACGTCAAAAACAAGGCTGTTATTCATCCTTCCCTTCAATCAGCCGTTCACCAGACTTGATGTAAAACAAAGGTCTGCTAGACCCCCTCACCTGGAAAGATGACATAGGTCTGCTAGACCCCCTCACCTGTGATTATCCAATCAGAGCTCAGCAACCTCAAGCAGGCCTGTCAAGCTCTGGGTCACTTTATTAGCAATGAGAATGGAGTTATAGTGGGAGCAATACATCAGGAAATAATGTTGTTCAGCCTTTCCAAAAGCTAAGTGCAATAGTATGATGAGTTCATTCGACAGCAAGTTTGTGATCTCCAACGTAAGCTGCAAATAAACACAATTATTTCTTCCATTAAAAGTTTTCTGAAATGTGAAGTATGAATATGCAAATATAGTTATCTAATACCAACTTTTGGTGAAGTTAGGAGAAAGCTATCGACGTAAGACAGAGGGAGAACATCTAGAACATCTAATAGTGTATTTTGGAAGTTTTCTTTCCACTAGTCTGAAAGACGATATGTTATGAAGATAGCCAAAAATTGACCAGAGCATGAAAAACAACGTTTTTGCTTGTGGTGTCTCGTCTTAACCTCCAAAACCACAACGGATTCGATTGGTCAATTTTAAGGGGTCCCTTAACTCTTTAAGTGAAAAAAAACAGAATCTGAACAACTTTCTGCTCAAGTTGGAATGTTTTTTTACGTATGGACAAAGGCTATGGCATTTACAACAATGTGAGCGCAGCTCACAACACACCAGCAGGTCTGGTTAGTGTAACTTCTCTATTTGAGCGTTTGAGTGTAATGAAGTCTTGGCTCGCTGTGTTTTACCCCTCTGGCCTGTAAGTCTGAACCTATGGGGTTCTACTAGACTTTCTCACGGTCCTCATCACACACACACACACACGACACACACTGCGGCAGCGGTTGCCCAGCGCTCCCCGGGGAGCAGGTCTGGTTACAGCTTTGCATGAATCTTAGTGGTGACATTGCAGTCTCTTCTGCTCAGGGTAGTTCAGAGCCAATATATGGCCTCCACCGCCTGCCCACCACATGTCTTAGACACAGACAAAACACTGTTTCAGAGCTGGAAGCAAGTTTTGTTTTTTCTCACACTTTATATGACGTTATTGTATGTTTGGTTGTTTGTCTCTGTGAGTGAGACCCTCGGTTCCCAGGACCACCACACTAACGAACACACCACAGCTGTCTTTAGTGTATGATAAATCCTCTGACTGTCTAATACTGACGCAGATGGGTTTACATTGTAGTTAATTTAACACCCAGTTATACAGACGCTGTCAGGATCCTTCTTAAATCATTGTCTAGTATTACTTTACATTTCTCTCTGGCCTGAGAACAACAGAGCAGTTGTTTCACTTTTTACCTTCTTTTTTTTCTCCAAACATTTGATAAATAGTTTTTTTAGTCTGCAACTGCCGCTCTTCTCTCTCTGTGCCCCTCCACTGGCACTGGAGCTTAACAGCCGCGTGAACCCTGACCCCTGAATGGCACGGAGTCTTGTTGACGTAGTGAGTGGAGAGGAACTGGGCCCGCAGCCCGTCGTAGCTTCTCAGCAAATCGCCAATAAAGCAACACTGGGATTTTCTCGGGGGGTGCTGCCAAAAATAAGCAGAATAGAGTTAAACTTGTCCTTGACAGAGAAAGCCGTCTCATTCCGGATTGTGCCTCAGCCAAGAACATCTCTCCCCTGCCTCTAATGTACATAAACACACACACACACCAGCTCAGTTGCCTCTGATTCGCTGTGTGCGTGTACAGACCTGACGTGTTGTTGGCTCATCAAGCCAGAACATGGAAAGTGTGAGTGGCTGCAGATGTTGAGAAGGGGAGAAGATGAGGGTTTTATTTTTGGGGTGGGGGTGGGGGCTTAACATGCTACCGCCCACTTCAGCAGACCTTCGTCTTATCCCACAGTCACTGGGGCTTAGAGGGGGATCTCATAGTCCACATACTTCTCACTGTCCATTGCCTCCCATCACTATGCAGAGATCCCCAGGGATTAGGGCCCCACACTGTATCTGAACCTACTGCTTACTAACCTATAGTGAAATACTCTGGGTCCGACAGGAAGGACAAACTCAGTGAGAGTTAATTTAGAAACAAGATGTTTGCTAGAATGTCTGATTCACAATTTGGGAGTTACGTTATGAGTAAGCTGATTTGCAACCCCGATCATGAACGAGCAGGAAGGAACCACAACAGACAGACAGACAGAGAGGAAGAGAGAATTCCTCAAATATGAGTGGGCGGAAGGGACAGACAGTACCCCCCATTGATGGTAGCATTAACAGGCGCTTATGGTACCAGCCGTCGTGACTAATCTTGAAATGTCAAGGCGGTAATCGCGTCGGCATCCGGACGGACCGCCACTGACCGGACTGCCTTGCCTCACAGAGTCATTCACCAAACGAGACGCGTGGGAGAGAAGAAAGCTTGACATTGGAAGCTGTATGTTAAGCCTGGGGGGTGTTAGCGATCTCTCACCATTGTCATTGCACTAGCAGGGATTCTCACACTCTAACCCCCCCAAACACACACACCTGTCTGAGTGTGTTAAGAGACACGGTCACGCCTGGGTTCTCATATGGCCATGGTGCTTCTTGGGGTCGTGTGGTCGCCCTGTGTGGAAACGTGCAGTTGTTGTGTCTGCGGTATGAAATCTCTCCCAGCCTCTCAGAAATCTCTCTGAGAAAATAATCAGACTACTTATTTTTTGTTGTTTTTTATTCTACTCAGAGGACGCTTAAAATTAATTTTGGATATACCAGCTGCAAATGGGCCAAATAAAAATGCTTTTGCGAAGGCTCTAGTTTCTGGAAATTTCCTAACAAAAGATTTGCCACAAGAAACTTGTATAAGATATATTTTTCTTCAGGTGCAGATGCACTATAAAATTACTAAACGGATAACATCTATAAAACATAAACAGTCTTGCAAAAAGCAGATGGAGGGTTATTAGGCTGCTCTGAAAACCATTACAAGGCACCGTGAGTCACATGTTGCTAAATTCCTAAACATGCTTTTCTAAGATTCAAGAGTGCAATTCAACTCTTGCATTCAACTGTTGCATTTTGAAATATTTAAGTGCTGATGGAGTTCATTATTCTTTCCCAGGCTCTTTCAACCTGAAAGCTCCCTGCTGCTGTCAGGCTGCACAACAAGCTGACCTCCCAGTAGCCCACAAACATTCTGGACTCTCAATACTTGAACACTTTTTTTATCACTCTGGTCACTTTAATCCATTCTGGTGCAATATTTTGTAATATTTTGTAATTTGTATATTCAATATTATGGTCACTTTAATCCCTCCTGGTGCAATATTTTGTAATATTTTGTAATTTGTATATTCTATATTATACTGTACATTCAATTTCTTCTTTACTCTTTATTTTATTATGTTTATTACTGTTTATTATAGGGATGCAACGATACCGATACCGGTATCGGTATCAGGGGTCGATACTGCGTTAAAATACTCGTACTCGTATCGATTTCAATTGTCGATACCAAGAACCGATACCACTCAACAGTATTTCGCTACAACAAACTGGTCGCGCTTTGTGGAGAAAAAGATTTGTTGTCCTACCTGACTTCAACGTCTAGGGCAGGGGTCGGCAACCCGTGATCCAGAGCCGCATACGGCTCTTTCGTCGCTCTCTTGCAGCAAGGTGTGTAGAGTAATGCTGCGTTCACACCCAACGCGACGGAAAATTACTGCCGTTCCGCCGGTTTGAATCAAACTGTTGCTGGTCCGCCAGAAGCAGCGCTGGCAGCGGCCTCATTCAGACGCTGTTATTATATATTATTATTGTAGCCGAGTGTCTGTTGTGTGTCTATATTTGTAATTCTAATAAAATGAAAACACGCTGCAGGGTAACTTGAACCACTTTTTTATCTCCTTCACACACGTACATCCCACAATTCCACTCCTTTTCCTTTCCGTTTCTCCCTCCACAATAAAAGCACCGGAAACATAACTTGGAACACAGCTTCCTATATAATTGCTCGATCCCTAATATTATCGCTTACATTATGAACCCGGACACGGGGGCGTTTTATGGTCCGACATTAGAGGGACTTCCACAAGAAGTTTAAAGCTTGGGATAGCCTTCTGTTAATTTTGTACTATAGGCTTGACATAATCTGCAGAGGATAAAATAAAATCTGCCTCCAAATTAATTGCACTTTCATGGAGACCAAATCTAAGAAGTATCGGTATCGGTACTCGGTATCGGCAAGTACACAAATAAAAATACTCGTACTCGTATCGGTTTGTAAAAAGTGGTATCGTTGCATCCCTAGTTTATTACTGTTTATTTATATTACTTGATTTCTTTTATCTTTACGTACTGAGCAATGCTGCTGTAATCCTGTAATTTCCCCACTGCGGGACTAATAAAGGATTATTTTATCTTATCTATCTTATCTTATCTTAAAATGGAATTGGCTGAAATTTGGTTGTAACACTGAAATGGTGTGCAAAGCAATGTCTGTTTTGTTAAGGTAGAGTAGAACCAGATGAGCTTAAAGGAATCAGAAAGGATTTTTTGACACTTGATGATCACATTACAGAAATAATCCCTTTAGAGCAGATTGTGAGGTAGTTTGGAGTAAATAAAGGCATCGGTGACACAAGATACACTGCAGACACGTGTGCTGATGAGCTACATAAAAATTATTTTTCGAAGTTGTATATCGATTCACAATCTTAGAAGATGAGAATCTCAACTTTTCTATGAATACATGAATGCTTTCTACTGTCGGACACACAGAAACATTTAAAAGAAACATTGTTGAAGAAAATTTAAAAACTGGAAGAGGTTTCCCAAATTCCACATCACCTGGCCAACATTCTTGTGCTTGCCAACTACGAAACAAAGAAGCCAAAAGGTCTCTTTGGCTTATCAGGTGTTTAATTATAGACTGCCACATATCACAGAGGTGTGTTTTTGACATAACTAAAATTTCCAGAACAGCTTGTCATGTTTCTGTTAGGCTCCCTGGTGTTTTTTTTTTTTTTTTTGCTATTTTGTTATTCAGTGCTTCTTAGGATATGTCAACCCGAAAATATTTGGCATGTTGTGGGTTTTAGGGTGCAGTTCCGTTTTTCTGTGGTTGAACTGGCTATACACTGTTTTCTGAAAGGAGTGTTGAGGGCCTTCCTCATTTCCTAGTTTGACACATCCTCAATTAGGAACCGGTGAAGGGGCAGACATTTTTATCATCTTAAATGTATACAGCTTATGAAAAAAGAGGAGTTATATTTGTAGAGTTACGCCATTTTGAGGAGACCAGAAAGCACATAATCAAGTAATGAGGAAGGCCCCATTTTATTATGAGCTTTCAGTTCTTGCTCTGTGTTTTCCTTACATTCTTTACTTCCTGTTGCTTTCTTGTTACTGTCTCTGCATTTGGGTCCGGCCTGCTGTCTCAAACGTGGCACAGCTTTAATCAGGATTGATGTGTAAAGCATTCAATCACTCAGCCATGGCAAGGCATTTCTTTCATGCTGCTACATGTTTATTTTATGCACAGTATCCACATCAGAATGATGACTGGGATGAGTTGTCCTACACTGCTGTTTTTTCAGCTCAGTCCTCACTGTCAAACCAATTCAATTCAATTCAATTCAGTTTATTTTGTATAGCCCAAAATCACAAATACAAATTTGCCTCTGAGGGCTTTACAATCTGTACACATACGACATCCCTGTCCCGGAACCTCACATCGGATCAGGAAAAACTCCCACTAAAAAACAAGGGGAAGAAACCTGAGGGAGAGCAACAGAGGAGGATCCCTCTCCCCGGATGGACAGAAGCAATAGATGTCATGTGTACAGAATCAACATAACAGAGTTACAGCACATTCAATGGATGTCACAGAAATTATTCATGAGTAGTAGGCATGGCCACGACCCAGATGACTATGATCCACGACAGCAGACGGAGGTGAAGATGAAGGGCATCAGCAGGGCCACCATGGAAGGGAACAGGACCGGCTTCAGACAGCCACGATCCATGGACGCTTGAGGAGAGGAAGCACAAAGGCTCCCGAGAGGAAGTAGAGTTAGTAATGAGCATTAAAAAGACATTAATTTATCTAGAAGTATAGAGAGGAGAAAATGAGAGGGAGAAGAAGATATAAATCCCTCGGTGTTTCCCTAAGATGCTCCCTGGCAATATAAGTCCATAGGAGCACCCCAGGAGCACCTGAGGAGGGGAAGAGGAGGAGAGAGAGAACAGGAGAGAGGAGCTCATTGTATCCTAAAATGTTCCCCAGCAGTCTAGGCCTATGGCAGCATATCTAGGGGCTGGACCCTAGGTCCGACCTGAGCCAGCCCTAACCATAAGTACTGTCAAAGAGAAAAGTCTTAAGTCTACTCTTAAATGAGGTGACTGTGTCTGCCCCCCGGACTGAAAGTGGAAGCTGGTTCCACAGAAAGGGAGCTTGATAACTGAAGGCTCTGGCTCCCATCCTACTTTTTAAGACTCTAGGAACCACAAGTAGCCCCGCATTCATTGAGCGCAGCTCTCTGGTGGGACAATATGGTGCTATAAGCTCCCTAAGATATGATGGTGCATTACCAATTAAGGCTTTATATGTAAGAAGAAGGACTTTAAATACAATTCTCTGTCTTACAGGAAGCCAGTGGAGATCAGCCAATACAGGAGTAATGTGAACCAGTTCCCCACTTGGACACATACAACCTGATCACCCTTCTAATTATCTTTCACTCTCTTTATCCTACTGATCACCCCTTTCCCTTTTCTACTTATCCCATAACCCCACCCAAACCCACCACCAGCACCACCTTTCCACCGAGCCCTTATGCAACCCAATCAGGGCCCTATTTAGGGATATCAAGTCAAATAAACTGTGATGTGAACCAAATCCAAATAGGGACTCTTATATAAGGATGATGTCGCTTCATAGCTGACTGGCTCTTGGAATGGACGCGGATTCCCAAGGCCTGTATTTATTTTCATTACTGTTGAAATGGCTCTGCCAGTGAGCTCCCTGCCGAATGAGGACGGAGTGTAAAACGAGAGAAATTCCTCCAAAACCCATTTCATCTTGAACAGATGCCCCTCGAATCGCATGGTTTAAACACGCGTGTATGTCCATCCATCCATCCATTTTCCTCCGCTTATCCGGGGTCGGGTCGCGGAGGCAGCAGGTCAAGCAGGCTGACCCAGGCTTCTCTCTCACCCTCAACATCTACCAGCTCATTCTGGGGGAACCGAGGCGTTCCCAGGCCAGCTGGGAGATATAATCCAGCGTGTCCTGGGTCTTCCCCGGGGCCTCCTACGCGTCTATGTGATGGATTTTTTTATTCTTCAATAAACAGCACTAGATGAATCAAAGGTTTCCTTGTTTCGATTGGTGGAGAGCTTATAGGTACATGTGCAGGGTGGCATTGGTTCGTCCGCACGTTATTGGATCGCCGGTACCTTTTTTGCTGGTTCGTCCCTGCAAGACGAGATCTCATCCGCAAACTGCCTCTGTATCCTCTGATGTTGACTCTGGACTCGGTGCAGAGCCACTCTGCTGTGTTCCGACAGGAGACAACGGCGTTAGCCCCAGGGAAATAATTCAGCACAATTCTGTCAGCACATATGACAAACAGATGTTTGTGTGTGTGTGTGTGTGTGTGTGTGTGTGTGTGTGTGTGTGTGTGTGTGTAAAACAGCATAGCATTAAAGATGAGATGAGACTTACGATCCTGCGGGGGGAAACTGGTTTGCTGAAGTGGTAACATACTGCAGTGTGATTCATCAAAGGGAGAAAGGAACATAGCAAACAAGAGGGTATTTAACATGAACACAAGTCATGATAGGGTAGCATTAATATGCCAATCAAATTGCGTCGGTGAAATTGAGCACTGCCCGGCGGCTTGGTGGAAATACCAACACTGCATGAACGCTACTGGGAAATTTTTTATTAGACAAGTAACACGGACACAAATGCAAAGCAGTAAAACATGCATAAGACATAGATCCTTTCAATGGCAAACACATTATGAATTTCCATGTTGCAAACAAGCTGTTGCAACTCTTTTCCCTGAGAACACTTGAAACCAGTTTTAATTTAGCAGATATTTGTTTTAGTAATCTTTCAATTGTCCTTGTTTTTTAAATAGTTTTTATCATATTTAACCTGGTTAAGTAACATTACTAACTACTTCTTCTCGGGAGCCTCTGTGCTTCCTCTCCTCAAGCTTCCATGGATCGTGGCTGTCTGGAGCCGGTCCTGCTCCCTGTCATGGCGGCCCTGCTGATGCCCCTCATCTCTACCTCCTTCTGCTGACATGGATCGTGGTTATATCGTGTTTATTGTGATGCTTCCTGCTTTCTTACAGTGCAGACGCTTTTTCTGCTTGCTCTCGCTTCTGCTTGCATTTTTTCTGCTAATATCTTCTTATATTTTGTTTTTCTTCTGTGAGAATCCTTGAGCAGCAGCTGCTGGACACTTCAAAATCACTGGGACTCTATTTCTCTGTAGATTTAACTGGCTATTGCTAAAATTCCGCTGGTTTAAAGACAAATTACTATAGGCTACTTAGCAGCTAAGCTAAAGCTAAGTAGCAACAAGATGCCAGCCCTTTCCATGGACAACTACCACAAACTCCTGCAGAAGATTGCAGTCTTGGAGACAAAAATCTTCCGACTAGAAGTGAACTCGGAGGTAAATGGACTGTGTGAGAACGATACCACTTTACCGTGGACTCAAACTCCTGGACAAGTGCAAGCTAAGGCACAGCTAACTAGCACCACCAGGCCTACCAAGAAACAGGAGGGTTGTGCAGCTGTAAATGACTCCTCAAATGGTAGTCCTCCCTGGAACTCTCTTGTTTTAAAGCCGAAGAGGAAACCATTCTCTCAGGATGTGGGAGGACGACTAACAGGACGACTAACAGGCAGAGCCCAGTACCCTGAGATTTCTGATGCGACTGGTTGGCCCGCACTACCACGGAGGCATAATTCCTCCTCAACCCCTGCACGCAGCTGGACACAGCCGAGAACAGCTGGGAAAAGTAAAACCAGCAAAGAACCTCCACAACAACCAAGACTACAACTTGAAAACAGATTTGCTCCATTGTCGCAGGATCCTGAATCGGATGCCCTGGATAAGCAGCTATCTTCTCAAAGCAGGGTAAGAACTGAGAGTAAATGTGAACGTAAAAGGCCCCAGGAAAAGACTGGGCCTGATACTCTAATTGTTGGTGACTATGCTGTAAAAGATGTGAAAACAGTGTGCAGCAAGAATACCAAAATACTCTGCTTTCCGACGGATATGGTATCTAACATGAGAGACAAAATCTTGGACATCGTGGCTGACCATCCTACGGTGAAAAACATCATTGTGCATACGGGAAGCTGTGATATTGTGAAACAAGAGTCTGAAGTTCTGAAGCGAGACTTTATTGACTTGTTAAACACAGTCAGCTCTATCAATGCTGAGGTGTTTATCAGTGGCCCTCTTCCACCAGCCAGGAGAGGAGATGTAAGATTCAGCAGACTGTTTGCACTGAACAGATGGCTGTCAACTGCATGTACTGACCATCCAGTACATTTTATTGACAATTTTTACCTTTTCTGGGAACGCATACATCTTTTTAAAGCAGATGGAATCTGCCTGAACAAGTCAGGGGTAAAACAGTTTGCCTCTAACCTATTTTTCTTCCTGCGTCACCCGTCTGTTCCCACTGCCAAGGACAGGAGACAAGAGGAGTCTAAACAAGAGATAACCACACAGCGTCGTCATGGAGAGGAAGTGAATTTACTTCCGTCACCAGCACCAACTTCCACCCCCCATACCCCATCCAGGTCCCCCTCCTCTCCATTCTCCCCCTCCTCCTCCCCCTCCTCCCCCCACCTGGAGTTCACTGACCACATGAAAGAACTGGTCACTGCTGGAACCAAATTCACTCCCCGCCGCACTCCCATTTTCCCTGATAAAATCAATCCAGCTCGACCTCCACCACTGGCTCTAAGTCCTTTGACACAAACACTGAAGTTAAAGCGTCGTGCCCCTCCCCCGCCTCCACAACAGCTCCACCACTATCCTCAATCTCCCCTACCTGATAAAGACTTTAATTGATATCTTCTGGGTCCGGACTACAAGGCTAATGACACTACTGATTATCTCCAGGAACAGTCGGGGCCCTGTATGCAGCTAGCGTTCTCAATTCCTGTCCTGACTTATAGAAAAGGAAAGGTGAGGCTGCGAAGAAGCATTAGTAAATCTGCAAATTTATCAAACTTAATGATCATTCCTCGTCAGCCTGTCCAGATACATAGGACTAATAGAGCTTTAAACACATTAAACTTAGCTTTATTAAATGTCAGGTCTCTGTCAGGAAAAACATTTTTAATCAATGATTTCATTGTTAGGCACAAGCTGGATTTTTTGTTTTTAACTGAAACTTGGTTAGACCAAGATAACAGTGCAGCTGTTCTTATTGAATCAACACCTCCCAACTTCAGTTTCATGAGTGAAACAAGAGCGCATAAGAAAGGAGGTGGAGTTGCTATTTTATTTAATGAGTCTTTGCAATGCAAGCAGATGTCTTTTGGTCATTTTACTTCTTTTGAATATGTGGCTCTGAATTCCACTCGAGTTTTATTCCTTAACATTTACAGACCACCTAAATACTGTGCATCCTTCTTCGATGAGTTTACTGAACTGCTGTCTATAATCTGTATTGATTTTGATTGTGTTGTCATTGTTGGTGATTTTAATATCCATGTTGATAATCCCCAGGACAGAGGGTCTATACAGCTATGTGGTGTCCTTGATAACTATGATCTGACTCAGCATGTAACAGGTCCCACCCACAACAAGGGGCACACTCTGGACCTAATCATCACCAAAGGTCTGGACATTTCCAAGGTTGCTGTGACTGATGTTGCACTCTCTGATCATTTCTGTGTTTTCTTTGAGAGTGCAATCTCCCTGCACACAAATGTCCAAACCAAGGTTGTGACAAAGCGTTACATCACTGAAAACACCAGTGAACTATTTATTCAGAAGTTCTCCTCTACACCAGCCCTCTCTTGCATCTCAGTAAATGAGCTTGTAGATGACTTCAATTCTAAAGTTAAAAATGTTATTGATGCCATTGCACCCACTAAGGTGAAGGTTGTCTCAGGTAAGAAAAGATCCCCTTGGAGAAATGCCACGTTGGTCCGAATAGAGAAAAGAGAGTGTCGGAAAGCTGACAAGCTGACACAGGTGGCGAAAGACTAATCTCCAGGTTCACTGTGGTATCTATAAAGAGAGACTTCGCAACTACAATTTGGAACTTAGAAATGCAAGGCAGGCCTTCTTCTCTGACATCATAATCAAAAACAATAACAATGCACGCGCCTTATTTGCTACCGTGGACAGGCTAACAAACCCTCCAGTGTCAGTAACTGCTACGCTCCAATCCACCTGGGCATGCAATCAATTTGCCTCCTTTTTTGCTGACAAAATTCAGAAAATTAGACAAGCAGTTGGTGGCTCCACACCAACCACAGGATGTGTGTTGTCCCCATCTTTACATAACATCCATCCAAATATGACACAATTTCATTCAATTAACCAAAGAAGCTTAGAAGATATTATACAACATCTGAAAACATCCTCATGCTGCTTAGATATTCTACCAACACACTTTTTCAAAAATATTTCACACTGCATGATCACTGACCTTTTACAAATTGTAAACACATCCCTTCTCTCAGGTGTCTTCCCACAAGCCCTAAAAACTGCAGTTATTAAACCACTCCTAAAGAAGGCTAGTTTAGACCCCGAAATAATGAAAAATTATAGGCCAATATCAAACCTCCCGTTTTTAAGTAGAATAATGGAAAAAGTGGTTTATCAACAGCTAAATAGCTTCTTGGCCGAAAATAACTGTTTAGATGTCTTCCAGTCTGGCTTTCGTCAGTATCACAGTACTGAAACTGCTCTTGTTAAGGTTTTCAACGACATCCACTTAAACACAGACAGTGGCAGAACTTCAGTCTTAGTATTATTGGATCTCAGTGCTGCATTCGACACGGTCGATCACAACATACTACTAGACAGACTGAAAGTCTGGGTAGGGCTCTCTGGCGCAGCACTTAACTGGTTTGACTCTTACTTGAAGGACCGACAATACTTTGTGTCGGTAGCTAATTACACATCAGAGCTGACTGGTATGACAAGTGGTGTTCCCCAAGGTTCAATACTGGGGCCTCTTCTGTTCAATATCTACATGCTTCCACTGGCTCAGATTATGAAAAACAACAAAGTGTGTTATCATAACTATGCAGACGACACACAAATCTACATAACTATATCACCAGGGGACTATAATCCTATACCAGTGCTGGCTAAATGTATTGAAGAAATCAACAACTGGATGTGCCAGAATTTTCTTCAATTAAATAAAGATAAAACAGAAGTACTTGTTTTTGGTTCCAAGGACGAACGATTGAAAGTGAGCGCTGAGCTACAATCACTGACGTTAAAAACCTCAAACCAAGCCAGAAATCTAGGTGTAGTTATGGATTCAGACCTCAACCTGAACAGCCATATCAAGACAGTTACAAAATCAGCCTACTATCATCTGAATAATATATCAAGGGTTAGAGGACTTATGTCTCAACAGGATTTGGAGAAACTTGTTCATGCATTTATCTTCAGTAGACTTGACTACTGTAACGGTGTGTTCACAGGTCTCAGTAAAAAGTCAATCAGAAAGCTGCAGCTGATTCAGAACGCTGCGGCTCGAGTCCTCACTAAGACCTGGAGAGTGGATCACATCACTCCGGTTCTGAGGTCTTTGCACTGGCTTCCTGTCCAACAAAGAATTGACTTTAAAATTCCGCTGCTGGTTTATAAAGCACTGAATGGTTTAGGGCCTGAATACATTAGTGATCTGCTGCTGCCTTACGAACCATCCCGACCCCTCAGGTCGTCTGGGACGGGTCTACTTTCTGTTCCAAGAGTCAGAACTAAACACGGAGAGGCAGCGTTCAGCTTTTCTGCTCCACACATCTGGAACAAGGTCCCAGAGAGCTGCAGGTCTGCAGAGACCCTCAGCCTCTTTAAATCCAGACTGAAGACCTTTCTGTTTGCTGTTGCCTTTAATTAAACCAGATTCTGCATCTTACTACTGCATTTTATATCTTAAACTGCACTGCACCTTTTATTCAATTCTGTATCTATTTATTTTTTGCTTTTTAACTGTTTTTTAATGTTTTAATGAATGTTCTTAATTGTTTTCAAATCTTTTATTTTGCATTGTGTTTTTATGCTTTTAATGGTTGTATGTGAAGCACTTTGAATCGCCTTGTGTTGAAATGTGCTATACAAATAAACTTGCCTTGCCTTGCCTTATCCGGGTCGTGGTCTATGCCTACTACTCATTACATGAATAATTTCTGTCATATTTATTGAATGTGCTGTAACTCTGTTACGTTGATTCTGTACACATGACATCTTTGTTTAAATGTACACATGACATCATTGTTATGACAACGGGGACGCTGGCGAGTCTAACGTCGCTCTGTCTGTCACCATTTTTGTTTGTTTTTCTACCATATTCACATTTTAACTTACAATTTTATTTATTTAACAGTGCAGTTAAGTTTATTCAACGAACATAGCTATTTTTCTTTCTTTTCTACTGCAACGTTTTGGTCTTGGATTTGTTTGTCTACCTGTTGCACCTGCTCTCCACTACTGCCGTCTACTTCCTAGCTGGCTGGCCGACGATCTCTCGTTAGCCGGCGGCTATCAACGAACTAACTGGCTCCCTGCTGGATACTCCTGTCCACGCTCCTTGCTACCGCTCTGAGGTGGGTGGCCTGGATAGCTTCTCAACTGTCCAGCTCCGATCACCTGCCTGCTGTGGATTATCCTGACATGCCTGTCACTTCTCCAACCAGCTGACATGGCACTGCAATACTCCACCTCGGACCTCCTCCAACTCAACAACTTTTCTGCTTCTCCGTTCATCTCAGCCATCAAAGCACTTGGACTCCTCCGTCGACCCCGTTACATCCACAGAGCCTGCCGCAGAAAGTTTGTTTACTCCTGGCCTGATAGCTCATCTCTTTCCATCCCCTCCCTTTGGTCAGCTGAGTGCATCGCCGCGGCTCCTGCGCGTCATCGCCACAACAATCTTTACGAGCGAGTTGCCTGCCTCCGCCCCCTTACCAAAGCACCCCAGCCTGTCCAAATTCATCCACATCTCAAAAATCTAACACCCGATCCCTAAACAACAAGGGCCTTTTACTCAATGAATTCATAACTGAAAATAATCTGGACTTTCTCTGTTTAACTGAAACATGGCAAAACCAACAGGACTACTTTTCCTTAAACCAAACCACACCCCCTGGATATTCATACATAGATCAGCCACGCCACCATGGGCGTGGTGGTGGAATAGCCACAATTTTTCGAGAAGCCATCACTACTAGTGTAATAACCATCCCGGCTCCCTACTCATTTGAACAACTTGTTTTTAAACTGTCTGGTCCCAAACCCCTGGTTACTGCAGTCATTTACCGCCCCCCACCTAACCCTGCTTTCCCCTCTGATATGTCTGAATTTCTCACACAACTCTACACCATCAAGTTGAGGCTTTGTTCCCAAAACAAACATGGCCGCCTGACCCTCGTCCACCTCAGCGTCCCAACATGGCACACACATGTTGCTCTTTAATCTCAGCTGGCTGGCTGTGAGTGCAGATATCAAGATATATTGATGTAGAAATAGCTTTGCCGGGGGCGTTGAGGCTGTATTTATGTGTTGGCATGGGACAAAAAACATCCATCACGTTGTGCTCTTCACACCCCTCATCTCCTGCTCTGTTCCCAGGCTGCTTCCTGTAGCTGAGCTCAGTAGTGACATCTGCTGCCCGTCCCTCTGCCCTCGACCTTTGCCCTAATGTAGCGGATAAGGATATGTCAGTAGGAAGGGTCAGGTGGGGTCTGGTCACCGGCAGCTCCGCGGGCCCGCCGTCCCCTCTCTGCATCAAGCCCTCCACATGTGTTTCCTGTTGTTTTTCAGACTAGCAGCTCTGGCCTGGCCCACCCTACCAGAGCGGGGGCCTTTTCCTGAGGCTTTGTTTGCCTTGGCCTCTGGGAATGGCTTAAATTTAGGTGTATGTGACAGAATCTTCCCCGCGACCCCCAACAATCACCATGTGTGCTACACTCAATTCAGTTGAGTCTCGTAAAGACTAGACTCAATTTTTTTTCTTTCTACACCCCTCCCCTCCCCTCGCTGTCCAAATTTAAAACCCGAGGGCAAAATAATAGGTCTCTCCACAACTGTAAAGAATATGGGGAGAGATCGAGTCCATATCAGTTCAATGTGTAAACCATGGCATTTAGATATTTATGGGAGAATGTATCTTAACACAGATGATGTACAGACAAGATTGGCAGTGGATCATGAAAGTTCATTATTGACCTTGAAATCTGTAGAAAACATAACTTTTCTCCAGATCACATGACCTACTGTATTGCGCAGAGCATCTTTTTGAAAGTCCAAGTAAAGTGCAAAGTCTTTGAGGAGCTAGTCCAAATCAAGCAGTGGAGTCGTTTTTTTGGACGACCATCTGTACTCTACTTTACTATTTATATTTATGTTAACTTTGCGAATCGCCACCTTAACGCGGTGAAGGAGTTTGAGTGGCTCAACAATCCTGGGAGCTGTTGTCTGGGTCATCAGCCCGTGGTAGGGTCTCCCAAGGCAAACAGGCCTCGGGGGAGCCCAGACTAAGAGCGGTTCAAAAAACTCTGATGATAAGCAGCCCTAGGACTGAGGTTACCTCGCCCGGACCAGGGAAACGGGGCATAACGCTGGACCTGGAACCAAACTCCTGGAGAAGGGTTGGACTTTGTTCTTTTCTGGAGTCGTCCAGGGTGAGAGGCGCCGGGCGAGTTTTTCCCTGAGTTTTCCCCGGAGAACGAGAGGGTCGCCTCCCTGCGCCTACGGGTTGCGGGGAGTAAAGCTCTGACTGTTGTTTGTGCTTATGCACCGAACAGCATTTTGGAGTATCCGGCCTTCTTGGAGTTGGTGGGAGGGGTCCTGGAAAGGGCACCGCCTGCCGACTCCATAGTTCTCCTGGCAGACTTCAACGCTCATGTGGGCAATGACAGAGAAACCTGCCGGGGAGTGATTGGGAGGAATGGCTTGCCTGATCTGAACCCGAGCGGTGTTATGTCCAGTCTACTCCGTAACTTATAACCCGCTTCACAAAGACAGGATGTGGAAATGGAAGCATGTTTCAGAGCTTTTTTGGCGATCTCAGGATACTCAGCCTTGGTTTTAATCCAGAACACCGACACTGTTGAAACAGACTTTTATTTTTAATTTTTAGGGTAATGTATCATGTAACCACTGTTGACAAAGACTTTATTAGAAGCAGCCTGAGCTGTTTCAGATCAGGACTCGTGCTCTCGCTCCTTTGCTGGGACTGGAATGTTTTGTCCGTGGCCTCCTTAATTGAAAAGAGACCCGAACCCCTGACAGAACACGGCCCTCTCACATTTCGAGGATCTCAGGAGGCCCCCACCACCTCATCGGTGTCGCCTCCTTCGAATGTTTCCAATCAAGGGACCAAGCACGCTCATTAAGAGTGTGGCGCGAAAAAAACAACTGGCGGCTCAGCGATTCATTCGCCATCCCAGTCCTCTCTTCCTCCTCCTCTTTAATGACACAGCACTACTGTGCCAGTGTGTGACATCACATCACTCATCTCCAGAGCATAGCGAAAACATTTTCAACAGAAGCGATGGGAGGGACAGGCGGGAGAATTACTTCCATATGAGCCCCCCTACCCACAACCCAGCTTCTTTTACGTCTCCGTGCTTTTTCCACAAGGGGCGGAGGTTGATGGTAAAAGAAGCCTGAGATCATCTTCTAGTTCTCCCATTGGCACAATGGGAGGACAAGAAGATGAAAAAGAAGAAACGAGAGAGTTGGCAGTTTATCTTTCCGAGTGAAATTAGACTTTCATCCTCAACTGGCGCTGCCCACAGCCGACCTTGCTCTCCCAAATCTATAATTTGTATCATCCCTGTGCAGACAGGAAAGACTGCTCATCAGGTCTCTCTTTCTCTCTCCCTGCCCGGTGATTGAGGAAACGGTAACTAGATCCCGGTGCTGGATCCGTGCTCCCACCAGCCCCGCTGTGGGTTTGGCTTGGCCGCGGGCCAGCCAGCTGCCTGACACTCCGTAGCATGGGAACATCCTGACTGCCTCCCCAGGCCCAAACTGCACCCCTCCTCCTTCGCACAGGTCACATATTTATCTGCGTCCACATCAATAGGAGAAATACATGAACAGTGCAGATGCATTTGTCAGGACGCAGCGATTTCCATATGTGGCTGATTTGAGATACCCACAGACATACACGGAACAAGCAGGTTGTCACATGTAAGAAGTAGCGGGGCAGAGGGTGTGTCTGTGTGTCGGGCTGACTGTACGCCAGCAGAGTGGAGAGAATAGAGGCCTGCACAAAGAGATTAATGAATGTCTGTCCTGTGTTCTCTTTCAGCCAGAGGGGAAAGTGGGAGGGGGGCTATGGCCCTAAGGTTCCCCTTAAATCTCTGACAAACACACACATGCTCTGCTTTTATCACAAAAACAAGTGCAGGGATCTTCTCTATCTTCACGCTTTGATTTATAGGTCCTTAGTCAGGGTGAAAGTTAGCTTACAGATGGAAAGGTCTGTGTGTACATCTGCGCATATCTGCACGCATGCATTTATTTTCACATTCAAGGAATTTGTCCTGGCGGAAGGTGCATACATTTAACATTTAAAAATGCACATTTAACAGTAAGTAGAGCCTTTGTTTGGCCATTAATCTCCCATTAATCATAGTCTATGTCTACGTCTAATCTTTCTGCGTCAGCCCTGATTGCTGGCCGGGGGTCATCATCAATAGCAGAGGTGTCAAAAGTATTCACATTCATTACTCAAGTAGAAGTATAGATACTAGGGTTTAAAAATACTTCTGTAAAAGTTGAAGTATCAACTCAAGCTTTTTACTTAAGTAAAAGTGTAAAAGTACTGGTTTCAAAACTACTTAAAAGTATAAAAGTAAAAGTAATGTAAGGGGAATTTTTTTCCCATTAAGGACAAACTCTTAAGCCGTGTCTCAGGGGCCTATAGTGCATTACCCCACCTCCCCCCCAAAAAATAAATTTTCTAAAGGCCATAATGACTATAATGTTGTATTAAAATGTTATGTTGAAAAATGTGGGATGCACTAGACTACCCGTTTCAGCTGCATATATGCCCATTGAAAATGATCACATTTTATTACAATGCAAATACATTAAAGTACCATATGTGTACTACTGAGCATTAACATGTGTTTCATGAAAGCCATTAGTTCGTGGTACTTGGGTGCGCAGAGCTTGCAGCGCATTCGAAATGAATTGTTTTTGCACCCAACCATCTCGAAAAATTCTTCCAGGTACGGCCAGGGATGTACAAGGGTTGGCTGGTCTTGTTGGCTATCAACCTCCTCGCTGATACTTGGTTGGGAGTGGGATATTTCGCTCGAGTTCTCTGACACAGACATCTTTGTAATAGGCTTTTCTGCTGTCCTTGCTGGAGAGTGATGTAATTTGTAACGGTTGATTTTAGGGCTGCAACTAACGATTATTTTAATAATCAATTAATCTGTCGATTATTGTTTCGATTAATCGATGAATCGGATAAAAAACTAAAAAGCATTACTTTCCAACCCTTTATTCAAAAACAGAACTGACAGTGCAATAATCTTCAGAAAGTGCACAAACAGGTTGCTCCTTGAACATCCCTGAGCTGTTAAAGTAATAATAATTTAAAAAAAATTATGGACTAACACAAACATACACATGTATGCTTTATATCTGCCAAATATATAGGCTTTTATTAAATAAAGTGCACAAAACATTTTGCACAACATTTTGTTTAAAGGAACCTGAGCTGTCAGAACAATAAATAACTTATAAAAAATAAAGAAAAATACTAATCAGAAAACTTAACAGGATTTGTTTGAACGTCAGAACTGGTTCTCTACACTACATTCAGATACACACTCAAACTCTCACAGACGCACACACTCACAGACGCACACGCATATAAACACACGCACACACACACTCAGACGCGCGCGCACACACACACACTCACACTAACAGACGCGCACACACACACTCAAACACGCACAGACGCACACACTCAGACGCGCGCGCACACACTCTCTCTCTCTCACTCCCTTTGTTCAGACACATTGTTCTTACGAGCTAACGCTAACTTGTCAGGCTAATAACGAGTAAACAGCAGAAGAGCTGCTGGAGGGACGTTACGTCTTCACTTCAAAACGGAACAAAATCTGCCGACTATCCGCGGCACCGGAGCCTCAACCGGAAGTGCTCTACTAGCTGCCGCTGCCCGGTTTGAGCTGCTACTGTGCTGTTGAACGGCCTTACCTCCGCGATGTGTTTCAGTCAACGTTACGGTCTCAGGTGGTCTCTCCTCGACCTCCGCTCTGCTCCGCGCTCAAATCAACTGTTTTGTTCATACTCAAACATCTCCGTGACTTATTGAGTGGCGTAATAATCGCGCAACACAACGCGGAATGAAAACTAATAGTAACAAGGCTATTTTTAAAATGTAGGGAGTAGAAAGTACAGATATTTGCGTGAAAATGTAAGGAGTAGAAGTATAAAGTCGTCTGAAAAATAAATACTCCAGTAAAGTATAGATACCCAAAATTTCTACTTAAGTAAAGTAACGAAGTATTTGTACTTCGTTACTTGACACCTCTGATCAATAGACACAAAAAAATAACAGAAGAAGAAGAAGATGAAGAGAGAGACCAAGGAGGTCTCCTTAACCCCGACCCTGAAGCCATTGTTCTGCTAATTTATCGTTGCTGATTGGGTTTAAACATTGTCAAGGGTCAGATAGCCTGCCGTTCGTCCTGATCAAAGGGAAACGCCCTTGATTAATCTGCTGCCGTGCTGAGCGGATTAACACATTCTTGGTCTGCTGTGGGCAGAGAACAGAAAGAGAGAAATGGCAGAGTGGGGAGGAGCTGACGGCGGCGGTTTGTAGCAGCAGGTGACACAAGGGAGTCGGAGGAGAAGGCCGATCCAGCATTGAAGAGAGCTTAGCAGTATTTGCTTCCCTCAATGAACTCCTTGTTCGAGAGAGAGAGAGAGACAGAGAGAGAGAGAAAGAGAGAGTGTGTAGGGGGTGGAAACACGTAAAAAAAAATATCAATTGTGAAAGTCCCATTCCCTATGATTCGAGCCAGGTTTTCTGCCAAGGCAGAGCTCTCAGACAGGAACATTTAAGCCTTCTAATTTTGTGTTTAATAAGGGAAAAAGGCTGAAGAGTGTGTGTGTGTGTGTGTGTGTGTGTTGGTGTGTGTGCGAGCACAAACCGGTGGATTGCTCCCTCCGGGTGGGGACAGAGTGCATACCAAAAGCGAAGGAGTTCAAGTATCTCAAGGGTCTTGTTCACGAGTGAGGGTAAAATGGAGCGGGAGATCGACAGGCATATCGGTGCGGCTGCTGCAGTAAATCAGGCGTTGCACCGGGCCGTCTTGGTGAAGTCAATTTACTGGTCGGTCTACGTCCCAACCCTCACCTATGGTCACGAACTTTGGGTCGTGACCGAAAGAACGAGGTCTCGGATACAAGCGGCCGAAATGAGTTTCCTCCGTTGAGTGGCCGGGCTCAGCCTTAGAGATAGGGTAAGGAGCTCGGACGTCAGGAGGGAGCTTGGAGTTGAGCCGCTACTCCTTCGTGTCAAAAGGAGTCAGCTGAGGTGGTTCGGGCATCTAATTAGGATGCCTCCAGGACGCCTCCCTTTAGAGGTTTTCCAGGCATGTCCAACTGGTAGGAGGCCCCGGGGAAGACCCAGGACACGCTGGAGGGATTATATCTTCCAGCTGGCCTGGGAACGCCTCGGGATCCCCCAGAATGAGCTGTTAAATGTTGCGGATGAGAGAGAAGCCTGGGTCAGCCTGCTGGACCTGCTGCCACCACGACCCGACCCCAGATAAGCGGATGAAAATGGATGGTTGGATAACTTGAGTTCAAGAGTGACGGTACTTCAGTAGTTATATCAACTCAAACAATGTTTTCCCAAAACCTAATGAAATAGTTTTGTTGCAGAAACTAACTTTTAGTAATATATATGAACTGTTGTATGAGTATACAATGAAAATATATATATTCTTACAATTTACTCTTGGGTTCCTTCGATAGTGAACACTTCTTGAGAGCCGCGTGGATGCAATCCCTCTGCCCTGAATTTTTTATTTAGCACCTTTAACGTTCGACATTTGCAAGGACCCTTAATGTTAAGCTTTAACAAAAAATCCAAACGTAAGACTCATTTCACCTTGACTTTCAGTATTCTATAATTACTACAGACTTGTCAAAAGACACTCTAAAGATATAAAAGGATTTAATCAACAACAACAACATTTTTTACTCTTCCTTCATACACTTGTGATAAGGGTTGAAAGGCGTATTCGATTTTGAATGGAGCAAAGCTCAGGCCCTCTGTTTGCCATCACGCTCTCATTGTGGTGCATTTGCTCTTCAACATTTACAGTAAAGGCGGAGGAGGAGAAGGCGGTTAATGGATTTGATTTCACAAACCCGACCGACTCACCCCAACGTCAGTGAGGCGTTTGTATTGGTGCCTGTGCTCCAAGATGTTTGGCAGAAACTGTCTGCAGCTCCGACTCATTAGATCAGAAACAGAACAAGGGCCACCTTCAATTGCAGAGTGCAATAAATATTCACGGTACTCATGTTGTTACATCGATGATGACTTATTGGCACGTAGCTCTTCACAGTAGGATACACAAAGTCCTGGCATAGAATGTGAGAAACAGGACCTTGCCTAAAATAACGATGAAGAATAAATACAGTTTGTAATTCCCTTGCTGCCTGAATGTACTGCCAGTGGTTCATATCTTCAACTTGTCATGACTTATGATATCTAGCAGTGTCTCTATGATATTATGAAACATATTTATAGGATGCATTAATCTTCATGGTTTTGTCTTCACTTCCCATTGGGGCTGTGCTACAAATACACATGTTGCTGAAAGTTTTGAGATAATGTCTTCCAATGGCATCCATGATTGGTTTTATAATATCTCCCCCGAGGCGGAAAAATGTGAATCTGCTTGAACTGTGTTTAACGGGATATGGCAATGCCCGTAGCACCCCAGAGCCCTCCTTAGGAGAAAAAAAAAAGTCAATATCACAAGTCAATGTGTCATGTTTATAACACTATTACACAATAAATCTGAACATAAACCATAAGTATGACTCAAAGTGACTTGAGAAATCACCCCAAGTTTTGAAAATATGCCATTTCATATCGATAGCATGAAGTATTACAGGATTAAAATACAGTTTTGGAATCATTATGTGACCACGGGCCGCGACGAGAACCGGATGTGTTCTTTTCAGTTCACCGCACACCTGACATGACGTCACAAGCTTGTTTATCTCCGTAGAGAGTCCGGGCCACCAAACAGATGAGCACGCTCTCTCCCTACATTTGACTAGGCCCTGGTGCCCTTGATGAATTTTCTGAAGGATCTCACCTCTCATTAGCCTTGGCACAACAATCCTGCTCCCTCTGAGGACAAGGCCATCGTGTTCTGATAGCTCTGATTTCACTTGGACGTACTCTCTCGCGTCCATGGGCACATTGCTTAAGTGTTCAGGCCATCCTTTCTTTATGAGCTTCACAACTGACAGCAATTCGGCGTCGGCTGCTGACGCCATTTTGATTTCATCCATCTTGCTTGTAGACGCAGGAATCCCCTCTACTACACTAGCCACGTAGCAAGCCACTTCACTGTGTGTCTCTGTCCTTGCGCATGTGCTGGCCAGTGGACTGTGTGACAAGGTATCCACGACAATCAGAGTTTTCCCTGGGGCATACTCTGCCACTGGATTGAATCTCATGAGCCTCATGAGAAGACGTTGACATCGTATCGGTACATTGTCCAGGCTGCGGCTATTAATGAGAGGTACTAGCGGCTTGTGATCAGTGATTAGCTTGAACTGCTCCAGTCCAGTATCTGTCGAACTTCTCACATGCCCACACACCACCCAGACCTTCCTTTTCTATTTGGGCGTAGCGTGTTTCTGCTTCAGTGAGGCGTCTGGAGCAATATGCCACAGGTTTCCACTGTTCCCCGTGGAGCTGAAGGAGTACACCTCCCAGTCCGTAACTACTTGCGTCCGCTGACACAGCCGTGGTCTTGCTCAAGTCATAGAAAGTGAGTACTGGTGCAGTTGTCAACAGCTCCTTGATGTGTTCAAAAGCTGTTTGTTGTGCGTGGCTCCATGTCCACGTATTCTTGTCCTTCAGGAGCTCGTATAGCGGCTGTCCTACCGTTGAGAGTTCGGGGATGTATCTTCCGAGATAATTCACCATCCCCAGTATCCTCCTCAACTCTTGCACGTCTGCTGGTGGTGATAGCTGCCGAATAGCTTCCACTTTGTCGGGGTCAGGCCGGATCCCGGACCGGTCAATGAGATGCCCGAGGAACCGCAGCTGACTCTGCATGATGGAGCACGATTGAGCTTCAGACCAGCTGTCTCTATGCGCTGCATTACCTTCTCCATGAAACTGTTGTGCTCCTCCTCTGTGGCCCCATAGACCAGAATGTCGTCCATGAAAACCTCGAAACCCTCCAGCCCCTGCAGGGTCTCCATCATCTTCCTCTGGAATATTTATGGTGCGCTCGTTATTCCGAACGGTAGCCGCTTGAAGTTGAATCTGCCAAATGGCGTAATGAAAGTAGTGAGCTTACAGCTGTCCGGGTGCAACGGTATCTGGAAGAACCCACTGGCGGCATCGAGCGAAGAGAAGACAGTGGCCCCACTCAGCTTTGCTGTAATCTCATCAGTAGTAGGCAGGATATACTGTTCTCTTTTCACAGCCTCGTTCAGCCTCTTGAGATCAACACAGATGCGGGCTTTACCTGTGCTCTTCTTCAAGACTGGCACCATGGGTGCACACCAGTCCGTGGGCTGTGTCACTCTCTCAATGATACCATTTCCCTCCATCCTCTGGAGCTCCTCCTTTACCTTTTGCAGCATAGGGAGAGGTACGCGTCGTGCTGTGTGTACAGCATATGGCTGAGCATTGTCTTTCAGCAGTATTCTCACCGGTTCAGTCTTTAATGTCCCATGCTCACCATATGCCTGTGGATGTCTTTTGTCGCACACCGTTTCATCCACTCTCCTCACCAGATTAATTTCCACAGACAACGGCCTGCTGAGTAGGTTGTTTACAGTACGTCCGCGGATGACATATGCTGTAAGTGGGTGAGTCTTTCCTTTGTAGGTCACAGTGCTCTGGATCTGTCCTATGCACTGCAGCTCGCCACCTGGGCTGTCCAGTGGTATATCTGCAGGCTCCAGTGGTCTTTTGGGGATGAGTGAGTGGTAGGTCTCTTCACGGATGATGTTAACATCGGCCCCTGTGTCGATTTTGAAGTCAACTGGTGTAGAGTCCACCAGCAACTCGACAGCCCATTGCTCTGGTGACCCGTCTGCTTTACTCACAGCCCCAAGAAAGTATGACTGCTGTTGATCCGTTTGCTCTGTAACCTCACTTACGGCCTTCCTGCTCCTACACACTCTACTCCAATGTCCAACTTTGTTGCATGCATTGCATGTGGATTTTCTGGCTGGGCAATTTTCATCTTTACTGTGCCACACTTTCCCACACTGTCTGGGTATTTGCTGCGCTCGTGAGTGACTTCTTGTATCACCCCTGTTGTCTCCTTGCATGCTGACTTGCGAAGCAACCTCCTCCGACTGCCTGACTGTCTCTATAGTCAGCGCTAGCGTCAGGTCCTTCGTCAGCTGCAACCTCCGTGAGACGTCTTTGTCAAGTATTCCAACGACGATCCGGTCGCGGATATTCTCATCTCGGCTCGCGCCGAATTTGCAATGCTCTGCCAGTTTGTACAAAGCCCTGATAAAGGTCTCAGCTTTCATTCCTGGTCTTTGCATGCGCAGATGGAAACATGCACGTTCGTGTATAACATTCCATCTCGGCACAAAGTACTCGTCGAACTTTCCAAGCACCCTGACATCTCTATGTCCATCTTCGGTAAATGCAAACGAACGGAATATATTCTCCGACTCGCTTCCCATAGCGTATATCAGGCTGCTAACCTGCACGGCGCCATCTTCTTTGTCCAGCTTGGTGGCAGTTCTGAATCTCACAAAACGCTGCTTCCACTCCGGCCATTCTCCTGGCTTATCGAAGGAAAAGTTTGTCGGGGGATTAAACTTTGCCATGACTCCGTTTTCACTTCTGACACCATGTAAATAAATGTAATTGAGGCTTCTTAGTTGTTCCGCTGGTTTTAATGTCTCACCGTCATACATACATGAACTCCCCGTATGAACCCCAGCTAATGCGCAAGCGCATTAAACTACCGTATATGACATAATCCAGGAAGAATGTTGTGAAGCGCGTATCGAGTCGGTCGCGGACCTGTTTTCAGTCGGTCGCGGACCCGTTTTCGGTTCGTCGCGTACCCGTTTTCAGTGGGTTGCGGACCTTTGCATGGGCAATATCAAAATCTTGTGCTTTTATTTTGAAGGAAATTTTGAATGCAGCAGAGTGTGTCTATTCACTCTCCTCAGTGCTGCGTTCACAACACACTTTACTTGCATGAGTTTACATACGCACTATTTGTGATAGTTCACTTCATTCCAGACCTTTGTTTGTGCATGAAAGCACTGCTGAGTCTGTTAAAAAAGGCTGAAGTTATAAAATGATTATGTGTGTTGTATTACTTTGTGTCCTTAAGATGCACTTAAGGGTTTTTAATTGAGTGTAAAAGTGAATATTTCAAACTAGTTTTTTTGTGTTGGCATGTGAGATTCTGTACCATTTCAGGCTCAAACTGCACCATCTTTTCATTAAATCCATTTGAGAAGTTGAACATGTTCCTTGCTTTGGATCTCGGTTCATTCAGGGGTGATGGTGCAGCGAGACCAGTAGAGAACCACTGCCCCAGACCACATGCATGTTATTATTGGCTATTTATGTCCTTCTCAACTGTGACAAAAAAAGCTTTGAACAAAGTTAATATAACGATTGTTTGATCTTTGTCTTTGTTATTTTAAGTTTGATCTTTGAGTAATGTGGGTTTATAGATAGATAGATAGATAAGTACTTTATTGATCCCCTAAGGGAAATTATATATATATAAATGCATGTACAATATTGTTACACTTGAATAAACAATACAAAGACAGTTATTTAACAATATGTTCGGTACTAGTTAAAGGTATACAGTGTTACAGTTACAACCAACCGGCCCTTTGAGGGCGACCATGATGCGGATGTGGCCCGCGGTGAGAATGAGTTTGACACCCCTGCCCTACAGTATTGGGAAGAATGGAAAAAAATGTATATCCCAATTTGTATAAACTTGCTGTTGCTTTTCTCTTTACCTCAGCTTCATCTATGCCCTGTGAAATTGTGTTTTCTAAAGCAGGCGCATAAAAAAACAAACACCTGAAGCCCAGCACTGTGGAAAAGTTATTTTTTAATCAAAATTAATAAAATGTTGTCCCTATAACATAAGCACAGTCACATCACAACCCTCGCCCCAATTTTCCACTTTCACTTTTAACCCATTGTGCCATAAATCCAATTGGATGGAAAGCTTCAATGCTTCAGGAAGCTTCATCTCGCCATAACTAGTCAGCGTCCTTGCACAACCCCATCTGGAAGCTCAACGTGGGAAGTGTGAATCACCCAAACTGGACCTAAATTGGGTTTGATGAGTTATATAATTCAAGTTTGGCCTGAACATTGAGCCTAAATAAATTAATTCCACTTATTTAGTATTTTTAAATGGATTTTTATTGGCACGTTAAACCAGAAAACAACTAAGTTAAAAAAAATCCATCAAACGTTTCTCCAGCTGTTAAAGCCGACTGACAGCTGATCCACTGATCCAGCTGTGATCGGAGCTGCAGTCATCAGAAACCGATGTCGCTTCGCGTGACGATTCAGAGGAAACAACGTCTCAAGTCTCTTAAAACATATTTCCTCGTGTCCTCTCTCCTCGCTTGGTTTCCTTGCGTCTCTCTATGCTTCCCTGGTGGGCGGGACTAAGACGCAAGGAAAGGACGCAAGTGAGGGAAACGGGGATGCAATTAAGAGACTTGGGATGCACCCAAAGAGAGAGGAAGAGGCAGGTCATGGTGTGGCCTATATATGGTGGCCCAAACAAATTAGGAACCAGGAAGTAGGAGGGGCCAAGGCCCACTCAGCCCCACAGTAGCCCAGGAGGCACAATTCATTAGACGGCTACACTTAGAACTTACTGAATCCACCAAATCCGTTGTCAAACAAAGCCTAGCCAAGATATGCACAACATTGGCATTTATGTCCAGTAACATACATGAAAATTGACTTACTTATGGCTGAAATATGATTATTCACGGCCTTCTTTTAGGTTTGTACAGCTATTCTCTCACCCTGCAGCACATGGCTGCAGCAGAGCGAAGACCGTTCAAGGACCAGGAAGGGCGTGTGGGAATTTTCAGTGTCGGCCAAGTTGACATGATTGCTCGAAATATCTGAACTAAAATAATTATTAAAAATACTTAACTTAACTCAATCAAAGCCAAACTTTGCAAAGATACTCCTAACATATAGAACTATGTTCGCACGAGTTCGCAAATATAGTTACGATAATACAAATTTACTTTTTTTTCTGTTTACGAACATAAACCAATATACCACTAACACATATTAACTTATTATCTATGTTCACAATGGTTTTCTGTATATTACACCTTTTGAAATTATTCAAATATACCTTGTGGTTGAGGAGATAATCAGTATTTAGTATGGGATGCAAACCATTTGCAATTTTCTTTGGCAAGCACATACAGGAAAGCACACTCAGTCCATTAAATATTCAATAATTGTTGTTGAAAGTTAACAGAGAAATGTTTTGAAGCCTTCATTCAGGCCTTAAAGTGAGCCTACCTAACTTTCGCTGAACAGTGACCACTGTGCTCGAAAGCATATGCTTATGGCATTGTGGTAAAAGATACAATGTAATAGCAAAGTAGCTGTCACGTCTCGTGACTGGGACCCAAAAGCAAACTCGGCACAGTCAGGTAAAGTATAACAAAAACGTAAGTTTAATGTCTCACAAAAACAACTCAAACACTCAGGCCCGCAGGCAATACTCCACAAAATGAAAAGACGGCGTCTCGTGTCCAGCTCGTGACGAAGTGATCAGCGTTCCGGTCGATGAGGTGGCGTAGCATGTCTCTGGCTGAGCCTAGCATTAGCAAAGCAATCTCCCGACGCCGGACATCCGGGAGGAAGTCGTCTTTATCCTGCGCCGTGATGACCAAACACTCTGCAGCTGCGAGCGGCGGCCATCTTCCTCCCAGCTGCCCCGTGTCTACCTGATTCCAAAACAAAAACACACTCTCTGGTCCAAGCCAGCGTTACTCTGGCACCCCCTGGCGGTGGTGCCCTCAGGATCCCTACAGTAGCACATCAAATCAAATTGATGAAATAACTTAGTAATGTTCAGTATGTCAAACAATTGGAAGATCAGTTCATTCTCTGGCTCCTCTGGTCCAACCAGATAGTGTGATTAAAATTTTTATCAAGTTAAATTAAAGGTTACATAATAACAATGAATTTAATAATAATTTGATTTGGCTGCTAAAATATATACTCAAATGTAGATTTTTAAAACTTCCTGTTTTTAGTCATAACTGGGCATGCAAAAATATTACGCGGTTTGCTGCAGCAGAATGTGAGATTAGTCACGGACGGATGGACGGACGGATACAGGAGATAATTTAACTCACAGTATTTAAACCAGGAGAAACAAGTCTGATGAAGAAAAGATAATTGTGTTAAAAGATGATAAATGATGATATATCTTGACAGAGTCTTTGGCGCTTGGACTATAGATGGAGATTTGTAATCGATGGCTGTTTCCCGCCATGGAGTCCACATACTGCCTCATCAGGTGTTGGCTGATGACAAGGCTATGGAAGCCCATTTCTGTAGGCAAAAAAAAAAATCTTTCGGAAATGGGCTTCCATAGAGGTGCGCATGCGCTTCAGTGACGATTCCTCACAGGTCCCTTCATCCACTCGCCGGTCTTACAATGACAACCACACGCAATTTATGCGTTTTCATGGTAAGATAAGATAAAATAAGATAATCCTTTATTAGTCCCGCAGTGGGGAAATTACAGGATTACAGCAGCATTGCTCAGTACGTAAAGATAAAAGAAATCAAGTAATATAAATAAACAGTAATAAACATAATACAATAAACAGTAAAGAAGAAATTGAATGTACAGTAGAATATTGAATATACAAATTACAAAATATTGCACCAGGATGGATTAAAGTGACCAGAATATTGAATATACAAATTACAAAATATTACAAAATATTGCACCAGAATGGATTAAAGTGACCAGAGTGATAAAAAAAAAAAAGTGTTCAAGTATTGAGAGTCCAGAATGTTTGTGGGCTACTGGGAGGTCAGCTTGTTGTGCAGCCTGACAGCAGCAGGGAGGAAGGACTTGCGGTACCTCTCCTTCACACACCGGGGGTGAATCAGCCGGTGGCTGAAGGAGCTGTGCAGAGCTGCCAGGGTGCCCTGCATGGGGTGGGAGGCGTGGTTCATCAGGGATGAGAGCTTGGCCATCATCCTCCTGTCTCCCACCACCTCCACAGTATCCAGAGGACACCCCAGCACGCTGCTGGCCTTCTTTATCAGTTTGTCCAGTCTCCTCCTGTCAGCTGCCGTGATGCTGCTGCACCAGAAGACCACTCCATAGAAGATGGCTGATGCCACCACAGAGTCAAAGAAGGTCTTCAGGAGTGCTCCCTGCACACCAAAAGACCTTAGTCTCCTCAGCAGAAAGAGTCTGCTCTGTCCCTTTTTATAGAGTGCATGTGCGTGGTCGGACCAGTCCAGTTTATTGTTCAAGTGAACACCCAGGTACTTGTAAGATGTCACCATCTCAATGTCCAGTCCCTGGATGCTCAATGGTAGCGGAGGAGAGCGTTTGCCCCGGCAGAAGTCCACCACCAGGGCAAACGCTCTCCTCCGCTACCATTGAGCATCCAGGGACTGGACATTGGTGTGTAATGGTGTGAACACGCCATTACTTGGTACTTGCGTGAGTTTACTCGCTACTGGCTTTACTCGCGCCTGAAAGGGGGCGGCGCTTATCTCCGTGGCTTATCTCCGTAAACACAGTAAGAACCACCATGGATGTGGAGACTTGGATGTACCAACCTGCATGACGATCTGGTCCAAACCACCACTATCATCACACTGATATTGCTTCCATCTCTGCTCGCATCTCGTCCACACCAACACACACACACTCCACTCTCGTATGTTGGAAATCCCCTCACTATGACTCCCGTTATGATAATAATTGTTATCTCCAATGTCTCCATAGCAATGAGAACAAACATCACCAGACAGCAGAACTGCCAAACTTTTAGGGAGATAAAACATCCACGTTTGGCTGCGATGCTATCATACCACCGCACTGCACTCCGTCTCTATACACTTGATGCAGCAAAGTTAAAATTCATCTTAAAACGGGAGATTTGACCGTTTCGCCTCAGCAGCTGTAGTGCTGATGATGAGGTGTTGAAGGCACTCTGGGTTGTTCCTATAGAAGCTGCTATATAAGTCCAGCCTTACAGCCACATCTGGTCTGCCATTATCTGACGATCTGGCTGGATATAAACGGTTGTGTGTGCGTGTGTGAACTTGGGGAGTGATGTAACATCCTAATCGATGTATATCCAAGCAGTCTGTTACACCACACAATGGCCGATCTGCACAGTACATGTCTGAATGGTTGCATGTGTTTAAAGGTCAAGTTATTCAGCACAGATCATTGACATTTTCTGTGAGATTAAGAGCATAATCGCTGTCACGAGGGAACCTGTTACAGTGTGTCTAGACTGGAGGGGCACAGGTTGATCATTGTTACAGCTTTCCAGCAAAGTTAAGGTGATTATTTTTTTTTAAGAACAGTTTGACCACTCAAATAAAAGAAATAAAAGAGCGCCTGGGTGCATATTGGTTCATTTCAATGGAAAGGGCAGTTTATTATGATCCGCAACAGATCTGTGTTGGTGAAGTTCTGTGGCAGGGACACATCACCTAGCATGTTCTGTGCTCACACCGAGGAAGTTGTAGGAAAATCTGGATGCCAAGATGGTGCCCCACTTACTCGAATGTCGAACACCAAAAGAGTAAATTCATTAGAGGCATTCTCTAGCTGAGTAATCTCTCTCTCCATGTCCGCCACCCTACCAACCTAAGTGATGTCCTTGTCATCTAAAGCAACTCATTTGTGAGCTGTCGGATCTGGTGGAATCTATGGTTAAATGCAGGATGAGCAGGATTTTCCTAAAAAACAAAATTCAAACAAAAATAGGCCAAAAAGGCCAGAATTCAAGGCCGCCGAACACCGTGCATCAAAATAGCATATGATTTTCTGCTTGGACATCACGGCTCCCTTAGCATCGGGGGTTTTGGCTACATGGAGTCAGAAAACAATTGGTATATGGTAGCCTGCCAACTATGTCGGTTGATCTGCTGCTTTCAAAACAGAATCTCACTGCTCAGATCAGACATTTTTCAAGTCATCAATCAAAAATAGAAAACTTTAGTAGGCTACTCACACTTTGCATTTTATTGTCTATTGGATATAACCAATAAAGTGGAGTAGAAAGTAACACATTGATTGTTATGAAGGAATATATCATGTTACCGCAATGTATGCTTGACAACAATCACATTCTGTGTTTAGTGGGTAGTGGATCAATCCATTGCAATACATTAAGATCAAATATACTATACAGGTCTTGTCCTTCCGTAATATTAGTAAACAAGATGGAGGCTTCCTCCAATTTCAAACAGGGTCTCACCAGTACCTTCGATGGATGTATAATAACCGAAAAGAAAAGCACCTTTTGAACACCAACCCTGTGCGAAAATTGAGACTGTGTTGCAGCCAACACTAAATAGTGATTATCTCCACAAGTACTAAGGTCTATTTGAATAATTTCAACAGCTATAATATACAGAAAACCCTTGTGAACATAGATACAATGTTCATATATGTGTTAGTGGTATATTAGTTTATGAAAATACACAGAAAACGTTAATTTCAATGTTTATTCTTATTATCTTAACAATATTCCCAAAGGCCTTTCTTTATTGTATCTGTGCGAAGTTTGGCTTTGATTGAGTGAAGTTAAGTATTTTTAATAATTATTTTAGTTCAGACATTTCAAGAAATCGCGGCAACTTGGCTACCACTGAAAGCGGTATAACTTCTCTGAGCTTTCATGTATGTGTCTTGTTAAACAACATCCGGTTTCCACGTAGCCAGGCCTTTCTGCACGTACCAGAAAAGGAATATTCATATTTCAGCCATAAGTAAGTACATTTTCATTTTTTTGCAGGACAAAAATGACATTCTTGTGCGTATCTTTGTGAGGCTTTGTTTGACAGTGTATTCAACAGTATTGGGGAACTCTGTATGCTCTAAGGATTCCAAAACCGTTGAGTTTAGCGTTGTACCAGTCAGCATTTTTGTGCATTCTCAACCACTTTGGGGGTGACTTTGAGTCACTTTGAGTCATATTTATGGTTTATGTTAATGTTTATGGTGAAATTGTGTTTCTTTATTCACATATTATATGCTTTTGATAATGAAGTTCAGACTTTGCTGAATCTTTTGTATATCAACATCAAATGCGTCTGCTATTGAATATGGCTTCATATGATCACCTGCAAATTTGACTAAAGCTCAGTTTTAGGGGTTCTGCACCCCCATATGGGGCACCATGGTGTACAGAAGTTTTAACAACTTTCTCAGACTTATACACACATATAGATTTATTACCCTTGTTTCTTTGTATATACTCTCTTGATAACTAAATGCCTTAAATGTAAGATATGTGTTCATTGCAATAAACATAAGAAACCTCAAGCGAATGTTTTGGGGCTGTGTCTCCCATCAGCCGTCGGGAATAGAATAGCAATATGTCCGGCATGTTACTGCAACAACATTAGTGCTTACAAATGGCAGCGAGCAAGCTCAGTTTTTTCACTGAAACGTAACGTAATGATATTGCTGACACGTCAAGGCTGAGCAACGGTGCTGATACATGCAAGGGTGAAGATAAACAGATATAGAGCTCTATACACATTCATACATGAAAGGACATGCACTCAGAAACACAAGGCTGCTGCATTCCACCAGCATGAAAGTGCTTTCATGTTTACAGCAGAACAAACAGAGAAGAGATTTTCCCCCTGTGTTTATCTGTAATATGCTTGTTTCCATGACCGCCTTCCCTCCAAGCAGTAAGAAACAGAACATTTGCTCTGACGGATTAGGGTAATTTGTGATGGCCATTCAGACTCAGAATTATTGCTTATGAACAAAGGTTGTGTCCCAACTGGGATCACATGTTTATTTAAGACAAATACTGGTGACTATGGCCAATACATGTGTCTAGAATAATTCTGTTTTATTATTTTAAAAACTATTTTATTATTTTAAAAATTGCAACCATCAATATTTTTACATCAACAATGAAAAAAATATCTACCTGTACTTTGAAAGTTGTCTGGGTTGTCTAAATCAAGGACTGCCCATTGTTCCGACGTCCCATTATTTCGAAACCCGAATAGCCTAAAAATTACCCATTAGACCGCAAAACCCGTTTTTGTGATAGCCCATCGCAAAAACAAAGGGACATTGCTCGGAAGGTCCATTGCTCTAAAAAAACAAAACACTCTCCAACAAACAGAAACACGATTTTTATGCAGAAGGTTGAAAAACATTTTTCAACACACGATTGATTGGCTAGTAGTCTTTGGGTTGCTAAGGTTTAGACACAATGAGTGAGATTGGCTAGGTTTAAGGTAAGCCAATCAACGTCACAGTAGGGGAAAAAATATAACTCCAATTACCCATGTTAGCTGTTGGTCCAATGGGATATTTTTTTTCGGACTATGGGGCTTTCGGAATGATATGAACAATGGCATGGCACCATAGAAGTATCACCCAACACTAAAGTTCCCCCTAGCTCTAGTGACGTTTCATCATCTTTAAGTAATGTTTTTTCACCAACTGGTTTCCAGATGCAGAAGACAGCTATTTTCATTGACAAAAATCTCTGATGGGCCCACTGTACATTAGCTGCTCAGACAAACACAGTTAGCAGCTTTCTAGGAAGTGGTGGAGACCAAAACAAAAGCTCAAAGGAAAGAGAATAAGTCCCCCCTTTGTCTGCTGGATGTGTAAATATGCAAATATGTCCTGGTATGATAGGTCAGATTGGCAGCCATTAATGTAAGTTTAATAGTTCTAACCATTGCTGAAGTCTTAGTGTTCGGCAGCCTAATTAAGAAGAAGTTGTGGCAAGCATTAGCAGATGATCAGACAGGTTAACCAAACTCAATTGGAAGAGAAAATGAATGCAAATTTGAAACAATCGTCACATCATTACAGATAGAAGACAAAGACCGAATCTTGGTATGACACAGTGTTCCTTTCAATCTTTTGACCAGCCAAAGAGATGAATACATGAATGAGTAACACTCTCTTCCCACTCATGAGTTGCATTGTTTGTCCTTGAGCAAATCAGGAAGTCCTGCTCTTTGGTAGTCTACTGACTCTCGCAGGCCTGAAACTGATTCAACGGTAAGCTTTTGGAAAAAGGGAAAGTGTTCACAATTGCCTCCCCTGGACGACTGTAATCGATAATACATGTATATTCAGAGATTTGCAAGATGGCACTGCATTCCTATAAACCTCTAGTCTTGTTGTATTTTCACAAATCAAATGTAGGTAATGTAATAAGTTCAAGCTGGCAGCAGGGTCTGGGAAAGTCCAGTCGTCTGCTCTGTATCGGTTTTTAGTCAGTGGATGTGGTTGGCGGATAGGGATAGTGGGCAGAGAATGTGCGTATTTCTGTGTGTGTGTGTGTGAGTATGTGTGTGTGTGTGTGTGTGTACAGTGTTTGTGTGTTTATGGGTAGAGGGTCTCGCCAGCTCTTGCCTCGCTCCATTTGCCATCAAACTCGAGCTGAAATAAAGAACACATGGGAGCTGTTCCCCCATTGCCAGATAAATATCTAAATTTCCCCCACGACTTCTCGCTGTCTCGGACGCCCGTCCCTCATCCCTACCCTTGGTGCTTGGAATTGTTCGCCCGGAACAGGCAACACCAGTTGACCTCAAAATTTCCATTCAGAAAAGAAAAAGGAAAACCAAAATAAACAGATGATGAGGAAAGAAAGAAGAAAAGACGTGAAACAACATTTGCGATGGGAGGGCAAACTCTGTGCCAACTGTGTTATGGTTTGCAAGCCTTAAAGGGCCTGATCTACAGATGAGGGAGAAGGGGTGGGGGGAAGAAACAGAACCGGAGCGACACGATGCCATGAGCCACTACATGTTTGAACCATGGGAGAAATTTCATGTGGTTGTGATTTTCATATTATGGGGGTCTTTCAATGTTTGAGATGTACAGATGGGAGGCCTACGTACCAGCTGTTGCGCGTGTGTGAGAGTGTATGTACATTCACAGTGTCATTGACGTTAGCATACATGTGTGTTGGGAGATAGACTTGCAATTATTACATTACATTTAATTTAGCTGACACTTTTATCCAAAGCAACTTACATGATATACAGTAGACCATAGACACAGCAACGGTGAGCAATTAGGGTTAAGAGTCTTGCTCAAGGACACAACAACAAACTGGACAGAACAATGGACTGGCTGAGCCGGGGTTTGAACCACCGATCCTCTGATTGAAAGTCAGACCTGCAAACTGCAGTGTGCCACAGTCGCCCTGACTTACCTCGTAATAGCACCTAATAACGGCACTCCAGAATTGCCACAATAAATGGTATGTTGGATGGAGTGTGAAGAGGTAAATAAAGTCCTTGATTACCGTTCTCCATTTCAGTATTACAAGAAAGCACTTTGAACATTGCATTACGTATTAGGCTGTGGCTGATGTATGAACTTGCTGATGTGCAGTAGATGTATGAGACCAATAGTTTTTTTATAAAATAAATATTATATACACATATGGTCCACTCAGTCTCAAACAGTACCTAATTTAACACCACTATACAGGTGTAGCCTACGTCAACTTATTGCAAATGATTCACTGGATACACGTGTACTTTCATGCCTATCATGTCGCAAGAGTAGAGTAGTAAAGTAGAGTCACAGTAGGAGTAAAAGTCCGCCTGATCTTAACCTCTATAAATATATATCTGCATGTGAATGCAGTATCTATAGGCAACAGGAATGAGTTCTGGTTCCTGTTTGTAGTCCGTTTGTAGTCCCAGTAATACTGAGCAATCGCATTTGAAAGGAATTTTGTGTGGAGGGCAAAAGAGTTGGAACAAAATGCCATCTCAGAAACCCTTGACTATTGTCTGACAATGAGCTATCATTAGCTTAGAGTTAACTTGTAAACTAGCTATTTGTACTGTAAAGGATGACTTCCGCACAGAAGATAACGCTTTGGCCTATCTGTTATCCAGATATCCACTTGCTCCACCAAAACCCCAGACACATTGCCCCTAGATGCTAAATAGTTTTTCCTCGATTGATCTGATCCAGGCTTCATTCCATGTCATCCTTAATTAATTATCTACATGTCAGTCGCTGTTTGGGGTTTAGCTTTTCATTAGCCAGCTATGTTTTCCCAGAATGCCTTTCAAATCCACATCATTGTCTGGCTGGATGTCTTCTGTTGCGACAAAGGCGTTAAGGACAAGCCCTCTCGCTCAGGCCTGTTGACACAGTGAGTGTCATGTTGAGGCTCCCCGGTTATCTCCCATCACTGGGGTTTAATCTGGAGTTATTTGTGTGTGTATGTGTGTGTGTGTGTGTGTGTGTGTGTGTGTGTGTGTGTGTGTGTGTGTGTGTGTGTGTTTCTGTTCAATGGGTGGTCTAAAGCTGGTTAATACACTGTATGTGTTTTTACTTTAGCAAAGCAAGACAAGTCTCCTCAGCCTCTCCATAGCAAATAATCACAGATTCACCTTGGGGGACAAGATTACCATGCAACTTAATGGATTTGACTTGCCTTTTTACTAAGTGTTATCACAACTACTTTGTTTTTGTTGAAAGGGTAATAATATATTGTTCCAATTGTTCACTAGTTACTTTCAGAAAAAAAACTGTTCTGGCATGACTTTGGTTAACTTTCTGTTGGTTGTGACTGCAACTGCATGCATGCACCGTGACTAAAGATTTACTGAAATCAATCGTCCCATAACCCCCAGTCTCATTCCAAAGGCGGGAAAACAACTGAGTCTCTTGAGCTGTTATTTTCAGCACTAATAAGAGCATGTCAAAAACAAGTCAAAGAAAGACATCAGATCTCATTTCAATTTATATTGAAGTGTTTTGGCATTAAAATGTTGACTCTACTTCAGGAATACAGGCACGCTAAAACTCCAGTGCTTGCACATTCAAATCTTGGATGAGGATATGTGGAATGTTGTATGCGACTGAAAAGAGAAAAAAGGAAGCTTCGTTGATTAAGAAGTTAAATCTCACACTCAAGGCACGCTGTAGTATCTTCAAACAAATAATTCTGTGTGTGCGTATGTAGCGCTGGAACATTTGCTTTAGACCTGTGCCAATATAATGTGGTTTGATACAACTATTACCTCCTTGATTATACCAGCAACACAAATGGTGACTCACACATGTATCTGAAAGAAAGTAGCTGGCCAGAGAACAAAACAAAGCATTCATGTTTCGGTGCAATACATCAGATTCCCTCTTATGACTCCAAACCCAGATATTTGCAGGGTTTCACACGTCCTTCATAAAGTAGTGTGGTTTTTGGTTTTGCTTGAGTCCAGATGGGGTTTCTCCCTCATGGCCATCCATGTGAAGAGGGTTCCGGGGCTGAGTCAGAAAGCAGGATTAGAGGTAATAGCGCTTGGACGGATGGGACAGAAAGCTTGTAACTTAAAAAAAAAAAACTTGAACTTGGAGGGGAAAAAAACAGATGTTACTTTAGATTAATGACGATGCATTTTTAATTTGCTCTTGTAGGATTTGAATACCTTTCAGGGCACCTGGGGTCGCACAGATCGCTGTAGCTTTAAGGGCCATGTCAAACTTAAACTTCTTGTAAAAACAGTGAATGCAGTTACAAGGTTTGCGCAACGGATAGACAGGGAAAGAAGAAGAAGAGGAGGAAGGGATGCATAGGCGGTGGGGTGGGATGAAGAAGGGAGGTTCTGTGATTGCCTGCACAAAACACTTCTATGGTTGTATGAAGAGATCTGGACACTTTTTAAACCGAGATGAGATTACATTACATTTCATTTAGCTGACGCTTTTATCTAAAGCGACTTACAATAGGTGCATTCCACCATGAGTACAAACAAGAATCAGAACAACAAGAATCAAGAAGGTACAATTTCATCAATAGAGTTCAACTACAAAGTGCTATCAGTAAGAGCCATTCCAGTGCTACTAAAGTGCTACTTACTTTATTCAAGGTATAGTCGAAAAAGATGTGTTTTTAGTTTGCGACGGAAGATGTAGAGACTTTCTGCTGTCCTGATGTCACTGGCGAGCTCATTCCACCATTGAGGAGCCAGGACAGCGAATAGTCAAGACTTTGTTGAGTGTTTTGCTTGCAGTGGCGGAGCTACAAGCCGATTGGCAGAAGCTGAGTGCACGAGCTGGGGTGTATGGTTTTACCATGTCCTGGATGTAGACTGGGCCTGCTCTATTCGCAGCACGGTACGCCAGTACCAATGTTTTGAAGCAGATGTGGGCTGCCACCGGTAACCAGTGAAGGGCGCGGAGGAGCGGAGTAGTGTGGGTGAATTTCGGGAGGTTAAAGACCAGTCGAGCTGCTGCATTCTGGATGAGCTGCAAAGGTCGGATGGCACCAGCAGGTAGACCTGCTAGGAGGGAGTTACAGTAGTCTAGGCGCGAGATGTTCAGAGCCTGGACAAGAACCTGTGCTGCCTTCTGGGTGAGAAGGGGACGTATTCTCCTGTTGTTGTGCAGCATTTACCTACAGGAACGGGTTGTTGTGGTAATTTTGGCAGTCAGGGAGAGTTGACTGTCAAGTGTCACACCAAGGTTCCTGGCAGTCGGGGTCGGGGCCAAGACTGAGTTGTTGAAGATAATCGTCAGGTCGTGAGTGATAGAGCTTTTTCCTGCTTAGTCTTGTCAGGGTTAATTTTCAGGTGGTGTGTGGACATCCACTGAGAAATGTCAGTCAGACAGACAGAGATTCATGCTGCTACCTGTGTTTCCGATTGGGGAAACGAGAGGATCAGTTGGGTGTCATCAGCATAGCTATAGTAGGAAAAGCCATGCGAGCGAATGACAGAGCCAAGAGAGTTGGTGTACAGAGAGAAGAGCAGAGGACCCAGGACGGAGCCTTGAAGGACCCCAGTAGTGAGAGGACAAGGCTCAGACACAGATCCTCTCCAGGTTACCTGGTAGGTGCAATCGCTGAGGTAGGATGAGAGGAGGGAGAGCGCAGTGCCTGAGATACCCAGGTCCTGGAGGGAGGAGATGAGGATATGGTGGTTCACTGTGTCAAAGGCAGCAGAAAGGTCTAGAAAAATAAGGACAGAGGAGAGAGAGGCTGCTTTAACAGTGTGAAGCTGCTCAGAGACAGCAAAGAGGGCAGTCTCTGTTGAGTGGCCTGCCTTGAATCCAGACTGGTGAGGGTCCAGAAGGTTGTTCTGGTGGAGGAAGGAGGAGACTTGGTTAAAGATAGCTTGCCCCAGAGTTTTGGAAAGAAAGGGAAGGAGAGAGACAGGTCTGTAGTTGTTGACTTCTAACGGCTTGAGAGAGGGTTTCTTCGGGAGAGGGTTAACTCTTGCTCCCTTCAGAGAGTTAGGGAAACAGCTAGTTGAGAGGGAGGTGTTAATAAGATGGGTGAGAAAGGGAAGAAGGTCAGGAGCAATATACTGGAGGATGTGAGATGGGATGGGGCCAAGGGGGCAGGTGGTTGGGCGGGCAGAGGTTACCAAGGTAAGAACTTGATTGGGAGACAAAGGGGTGAAGGGGAAGAGGATAAAGTTAATGGAGATGTAGTTATGGGAGGGGGATTAGTGAATGAGGAGCGTATATCATCTATCTTTTTTGTAAAGTAGTCGACAAAGTGGCGTGGTAGAAGGGTGGAGGGAGGAGAGGGACAGGAGGTCAAGGAGGAGGAGGAGTTTTTTGGGGTTAGAGAAAGAAGATTCAATTCTGGATTGGTAGAACAGGCTTTTGGCAACAGAGATAGCGGCAGAGGAGGAGAGAAGAGATTGATAGGCGCGCAGGTCGTCGGCATGTTTGGATTTTCGCCATTTCCTTTCCGATGCTCGCATAGTGGCTCTCTGGGCACGCTCGGTGCCGGAGGGGAGTTGCGAAACTTACGTGTCGTAAGAGGACAGAGAGAATCAAGAGAGGATGACAGAGTAGAGAGGAGAGTGTCTGTGGCAGAGTTAGGGTGCATGAGTGAGAGAGTCAGTTAAAGAAGGGCTGACAGAACAGACGAGGCCAGAGAGGAGGGAGAGAGGGTGCGAATGTTGCGACGGACAGGTGCAGAGTCTGTTGCTGTGGGAGGGTTGTCAGTTCCCAAGAGTGGGAGAAGCAGGAGCTAAAGAAGTGGTCAGAGAGATGAAGTGGAGTTACAGTGAGGTTAGATGTAGAGCAGTTTCTGGTGAAAATATAGTCAAGGTGATTGCCAACTTTGTGAGCTGGGGGGAAGGACTGAGTGAGAGAGCAAAGGAAGACAGTAAGAGTACCAGGTCAGATGACTTCTCGGTCTGAATGTTAAAGTCACCTAGAAGGATGAGAGGGGGCCGTTTACTGGGAAGTTTGATAGGAGGACGTCTAATTCTTCCAAGAAATCTCCCAAGGAACCAGGTGGACGGTAGAGAACAACAATGTTTAGTTGAATCGAATGAGTAACCGTCACAGCATGAAACTCAAAAGACAGTGGTGTAGACAATGGAAGCGGGTAGAGAGAATAACTCCATTTGGGGGAGATGAGTATACCTGTGCCACCACCCCGGCCACTGGCCAGCCTTGGTGTGTGGGCGACTGTGGCTCAGTGGTTAGCAAGTCTGACTTTCAATCAGAGGATTGGTGGTTCAAACCCCGGCTCAACCAGTCCATGTTGTTGTGTCCTTGAGCAAGACACTTAACCCTAAATGCTCACCTTTGCTGAATCTACGGTCTACTGTATAGCATGTAAGTCGCTTTGTATAAAAGTGTCAGCTAAATAAAATGTAATGTAATGTGTGTGGCTGAAGGAGAAGGCAGATGAGAGAGCATGGGTAGATATTTTGTCTGGTGTGATCCAAGTCTCAGTGGGAGCCAGGAAGTCCAGAGATTGCTTGATTGCAAACCAGAGATGGGTCTTGCGGGGATTTACTCCAAAACTTACAAAATACAAGTTTAACTGATTTTGACTGTGGTTACAGGACATTTCCAATTTCAGCCGGGCATTGATTTATGTATTTTATGTATTGTATTATACATATTGGAACTTATGATTATACGTGTTCGCAGGCAAAAACCAAGGGTGCACAAATTAACCTTCCCTGAACAAAGAACCTGTGGAGTCCATCTCTCGGAGCTTGCATGCTCATAGTGTTTGACACTGAGCTGACTCTCCCCTCCCTGTCCTTTGTCTGCCAACGTCTCCTCTGTGAAACCTGACCACGGGGACAATCATCATTCCTCAGCTATTAGCACTAAGTCTCTGGCCAGGACCTGAATGTGAGGAGATGTTGTGTTGTCAGCTGGGGATGGGGGGGTTCTGGTTTCTACTCAGTTGAGCGGAGAAAAGGGTCAGTGACGCAGGGGTTTTTGCGCCCTAGTTTATGATTATCCGGAATAGGAATTGATTATAATCAATATGATTATTGATTATTAGGACAATGTCGGGCTACGCATTTTCTAACTGGGCATTCTGTGCCGTCTGAAATCGTTTACATAAATTCATGCATGATGGAACGCTGCGTCATTAACGGACAAGTAGTCCAAATCAACAAGAACCAGTCACATTTCCCCCTGCCTCTCCAATTATCGGCGCTAGGAGAGCTGGGTGCGCAGAGCTGGGTGCGCAGAGCTAGCCTTCTCAATGGCCATGGACCAGTGAGGACAGCAGAGCCTCACAGTTGTGTTTCTGGAATAAGTTTCCATGTGTTTTAGGGCTGAATATGTCCGCGTTGTCAGTAAATCCCCCACCAAGTCCGTTTCTCCTCCTCCTTCAGCCAACACTAAAAATGTCATAATTTCTCTTATGTGTCAGCCTGAACTGTTCTTACTCCTACTGAGTTCTGCTAGCAGCTAGGTAGCTCTCTGTTGACTAAAGTCACGCTGGCCCCCTGACCATTCACACGTCCAGGGCCGGCTAGCTGCTAGCGGCATGTCAAAGAATACACCCAGCATGTCAAACTAAAGATCCGATTTGTTGAAGTCTATGACAATCAACGATAACGTCTGCTTCCATAAAGACATATGGGTGAAATCTGATTGGATGAGAGCTCTCCTTAACAAGCTGCAAGCAGTGCTGCAGGCTGGAAGCAGAGCAACAGACGAACCATGAGCTGTGCAATGAGAAAATAAGCTAATAGGGAAAAATAGTTACGATAGATGTAGTGTATTTGTGTAAAACAATTAAATTATAAAATAGCTATAACTTTGTGATTATGTTTAGGCCAGCAAAGAAGGCTTAGCTGGCCCTGACGGCCACTGAGCTAGGAATGCTGTGTGAGAAACACACACAAATAAAGTTGGGTTTTAGGGGAACAAAATCCGACACCTTTTATCTCTAAAATCCTGTTTACATATTTCGGAGCTAATCATCTAAACATATTTTTAAAGTTTGTTTTACTGGACTTAACTGCTTATGGTATGATAAACCTGTAATGGCTTTGTTGGCCAACGGACAACACAGTTGGGTTGTCAGAAAGTTTACAAATGTTTGATTGACAGCTTCTCTGCCACAGTCCACATGTGACGTCTGTTAAAGACTTACCAGGAAACAAAAATGAATGCAGTAACTATTGCAGATAGACCCAGAACTGCCTTTTATCTCCATAATAAAGCAGTATTAAGACACAACATGACTCAACAGAAGGGAGGCCATGGCCTTATCATTTGTGTTTTATTCCTCCCGGTATTCCAGATCCTCGGGCCAAGTCTGTCTGCGCCGCCACTTTGATTGTTTTGATTTCTGCGCTGACTCATTGAGCCGGCTTATATAACTGAGTGATGAGTGCCACCTTCCTTGCTTTCTGTTCCCATCCAACCCCTAAGTTTCTTTCTTTCTGTCTTTTTCCAAAACCATGCCTTCAGCTCACCGCATCCACATCTCTTCTTTCTGTTTGTATTCATTCTGTAACCACACCTGAGTCCAGAGGTCATTTAAGCACACATCCATTCATAGCTCGGCAAGAAGAGTGTCCCCTCTTCTGGGTAAAGATCAAAACAAGCTAGCAAGCTAGCGTGCAAGATGAAATCATGAAAATAAACATTAGATTAACATTTGATGGACAAAAAGCATTTATACGAGCTAAATCTTTCCAGATGCCTTAACCTTGGATGCCCAAAGGGTTTTATGGTGGAGACAAGGCCAAGCAGCTGTCATTTGAAAGGAACAAATATAATCATAACTGCTCCTTCGTTGCATGATTTTGACAATCAACCAATTGCGGTTTTATACAGAGCGGCTGCTGGGAATGTTTCTTAGAAAACCAATCAAGAGGCAACACGTTGGCCTTTCTAAATTCATAGAATGGGAATAAACACCATTCAGACTGACCTATCTGTGCTGTCACCAAAACCCACATACACTGGCACACCGTTTTTCCCCCCACGTTTACACCACCTGCCACCTCCTGTCTGGAGTATCTCTATCATGATTAATATCAGAGCGCATTGCACCTTTTAGGTTTATGCAAAATACGTCTGATGTTTCTCATGTAGAAACGTCAATATTCAGCTTCAAATAGCACTGGCTTGGGAACTGGAGACTTACTTCCATTCAAAAATTCCTTTGGGATGCTTGGTAACCAGTCCTCCCCCCTGAAAAAAAACATAAAAGTATAAATAATAATATAAAAATGTTTTTCAAGGCATCTCCACATGTAATGGATAGGATTCATATAAAAATCTTCTCACACATAAATTGAAGAAAGTGTACAGAATGAATGGTTTACTGAACAGTGTGTCGCCGGCTTCATTTACACTCTAATGCACTCCAAAATTCAGACAAAAATCGTTGCGCGTGATGATATTACATACAAAGTCAATGCACAGATGCAAATGAATAGATGCCAATAACGCAAATTTCATCGAACGAAGCAAAACATTTGCCTCGTTTAAAATTAGCGTGATGTCCTGCCGTTGTTGAATCAAGGACGGCAGCGCTACTTGCGGCTGACCATTGTTGGAAGCAGCAGTCATCCAGACGCAGTTCCTGGAGAAGTCGGTGAAATCCAACAAGCTGTGTGCGGCCTAGGATAATATTATGAACTCAGACACAAGGCCAACTGATGGTCCGACGTTTGTATGACTTCCACAACATGTACAAAGCACAAATAGTGGTTATTTCTTCCATGGTGGTTGGCAGAAATGATCATTTATTCCATGGAGAAAAGCCGCTCCTCCTCTCCAGCATGTCTACTGTATGACACAAATAACCACAATTAGTTCAGTGAACACTATTCAGTGCGTGTGAACGCGTGTGTGGTGAGCATAAGATAATGCTACTCCAAAATAACAAACATGATATATCTGACATAAAAGTATGTATAAATGAAGCTCAAGCGTAAGTTCAGTAAGGAAGACACGCTTACTCGCCGCTTCATTCATAAGTCAGTCTCTAAGTCTCACAGCGAGTACTCCATCAGCTGATTAGGGGCGTGTATATGGAGGGATCCAATCTGAGTTGGGGGGGATTCAGGGGGGATTCTGCCTGCGCAGATATCAGCATCGCTACCCCGTGCTGATCCTAATTCAGGATGGAGTCCAATCGCCAAAGACTTTGCACTATTCGCATATTTGCAATTGTAATAAATTATTGTTATACTCTAAAACAAGTCTCTCCTGATTGAAATGCTGGCATCATAATAGACTCCTACTATATTCAGGTACAATATCAGGATATGGTTGACTCTCATACTTCATCACTATGGATCTATAGAGACCCAGGCTGCTGCCATGAGCTTTGACCCTAGAAGCTGCTCCGTAATGGCTTTGGATGTGGCTGTGGGAAAGTGGTGTCGGGGATAAAACCAGAGAGGATGAGTCAGAGCTGCGGTGTCGGAGTGGCGGCAAATCTTGTTTATACAGCAGTTTCCTCAGTTGTAGAACAATGGGGAACGGGCAGGTTAACTGCTGCTGCTGTCCTTAGCGTTCAGCAGAGGGGACAGCAGGGGACGTTTGTCCCATCACAGGACCTTTGGTGCACAACAGGGAGCTGTGGTGCTCTTTGGCTCTACAGTATAATTGTTGCAGCATATGAGTCCTATGAGGAATGAAATAAGACCAGCCAGATTTATTTGGCTAAGAAAATTAGGTCAAATGGAAAATGTATCACCTAAACTTTACATCGTAAACATCCATCCAACAGTTCATGGACCAACTTTCTGGTTCAGCTTTAACCAACTCTACTAACCGTCGAGGTGTGTGCTCCCAATTTCATTATTACAAGACATCTTTGGTGTGCTGACTTTATGTAAAATGGTTCCGAAAAAATCATTAGAATTATTTTGTTTCTCTTCTGCTTTAATTTGATTGTGTAACCAATGTGCAAAATCTGGGGGACCATGCAATGTCTGAGACACCTTGATGCAGACTACAGTAATAACTTTCTGTGGGTTCATCACATTACATTTCGCTGACGCTTTTATCCAAAGCGACTTACATTATATACAGTATACCACAGACACAGTAACGGTGAGCAAACCACCGACCCTTCTTGATTGAAAGACAGACAACAGTTGATCTATGTTACATGTAGTTATTTGTCCCATTGTTAAATAGGAATAATGCAGTTCTAAATACAAAAATGTGACACATATTATAACCCCCCCCTCCCCTCACCACCCCTCTTTCTCTCTCTTGTCTCTCTCTTCCCGTCTCTCTCCCACTCTCTCCAGACCACCTCAGCACCTTTATTCCAGAGCTACACGTCACGGAAAGAAGACCCATCGTGGCGCTTCACCTGCTGTTCCCAGCATTCCCTGCTTATTCTGTAATCCTGGGGTCCACAGACAATATAAACACACACAGTGGATTACACTCAGTGTGTTCCTGTGTGTGTGGGGGGATAAAAGCAATGAAACAGAGGATGACTATTGGCGGTGCAGTGAAATCCATTTACAATAGGAATGTGAGTGTGCGTGTGTCTATGAAGGGCCCTCTCACCAGGTAGGCCCATTCATCCCTAATGACGGTTTGTGTGCGCAGGGCTTTACTGTAGATCCCCAGCACACACACACACACACACACACAAGTGTACATGATGTGCCCACCCAAACTCTCTGTGTGCTCCTTTTACTTCTGAAAGCATTTTTCTTTTTTTTTTTTGTTCGGGATTTTCACAGACCATCTCTATTCAACGGAGATCGAATGCATTAAATGGTGGAAAAATGTAACACACACACACACACACACACACACCATCTTCCTTGGAACTCCTTAAGATATCCTGACCCAGGGATGGAAGTAAAATGGGCCTGGGGGCCTGGATGCAATGTCCAGTCCTTCTCCTCGCCCGAGACCGATTCAACAATAACAACTGAAATGGCTTGCAGATGTGGTTTGGTTAATAAATTATTTGTAAACTCAGCAGATATTTCGAGGAGCTAGACCTGAGGGGGCGGGCTGTTTTCGTGTGCAAGCTCGGATGTGCACACGTGTGTGCGTGTGTAGTTCGCATCCATGTTCTCGTCCGTGAACTATTTAGGGTTTTATGTGCGCACGTGTGCCTACATAAAAACTATTATTCGTCTTGCACTTTAAACTTAATTATTGAGCAATAAGCTGTATCAGGTCTGCAGCTAGAGCCTTACCTGGTCTGGTATGGCCTATAGCTCATGGTGGATAATATTAGCTAGAATTGGTCACCATAAGCAACTGGTGTGGAATGACCAGCTTATGGTGGCTAATGTTAGCTAACATTTGACATATATTGACATGTAACTGACATTACTGTTGTTAGCATGCTCACTATATGACTCTCTTTTGGTGCTAACTACATTCTAGCACAAGGGTGGGCAAACTACGGCCCGCGGGCCGGATCCGGCCCGTTGGGCGTTTTGATCCGGCCCGCCGAGTATTATGAATTATACATTATAGTAAAGACCGCTGTAACGCTTCTCCGTTCCCGACTTGAGTTTCCCGAAGCACGATGACGGCAAAAGACCAGCATCGATGTTTCTTAACCTAAGTCGGGAACGGAGAAGCGTTACAGCGGTCTTTACGTGCCGTGCGGCAGAGGACAGCTGTGCCGTGCTTTCTGCAGCGCATCAGGCTGCGAGTCCAGCTGCTGCTGTCTGCGCTGCTCACCTTCACCCCTCCCCCACAGGCAAGCGCGCCACGGAGACATGGTCCGTTTTATACGGCATAACGAACGCACATCAGACCCACGGGACTCATGTGACATACACTGTAAAATGTAATAAGTTGACTTTACTTGAAAAAAGTCAGGAAACCGATTGCCTTAACATTTCTAAGTAAAGTAGCTTAATTATTTTAAGTTCTGAAAGCTAAAAATAACAGAGTTCAGGCAACTCATGCAATTGCAGTAAATATTAGTATAGTTAACACAAAATTATTAATTAGGTTAACTATAAAATGTAAATTATGACAATTTAAGGTTCTGAGTAACGTTAACTTAAAATCATTAATTATGTTGACAATAAATAGTCAATTCATATAACTTAAAAGATCTGAGTTATATTAAGTAAGCGGTACTAATAAGAAAAAGTTATCTTTACAAGTCCAAGCATTCACCTTACTAGGAAATAATCAGGAAACCGATTGCCTTAAAATCCTCAAGTAAGCTGAACTACAAACTGTAAGTTGTTGAAACAAAGATAGAAAACAGTTATAATGGAAAACAGAGTTTATTTATAAGAAAAACAAATGTTTTGAGTTTTTGTCCTCTCACATTTTCTTAAGCTTAAACAACGTGGCTGGACATGTTGCCAGATTAAGTTTTGGAACACAGACCATAGTTCACTATGAACAACATTTTTGGCATGTGAAAAATTCCACCGCAAAACCAAGCTGATGAGTCTGTAAAGCAGCTTTCTATCACAACTTGTAAAATCCAATAACTGTAAAACTATAATCAGTTATGCAAATATGAATCAATATTCTGTTACTTTAATTATTTCTCACCTCAAATGTTTTCAGAAACATATGTTAAGTTGTCAAATGATATTTGTTACCCAGCTGCTATAACTTGGTTAACAGATGGTATAGAACAGAGCTAACTTTCTCATTTTCCAGTGTACACTAAATTAGGTTCCTGAGGTGAAAAGTTATTTTTAAAGTTGTCAACTGCAGCTTTAAAAATAGTTAAAAGAAATATCACAAGTTTGTCAGTTTGTTGTATTGAAATACTACAATAAACTGAACTTTGCCAACTAATCTATCAAATTACTAAAGAAAAACAACAGTTACCCATAATGTCTTGAAATGAACTTCCTCAACTTTTATAAAATCAAAATGCCAAAAGAAAATAAATTACTGATAAAACTGCTTTGTTCTTAACATTTCTTTTGACTATGGTGTGAAACAGTAAAAGTACACTACTATTTTTTATACCAGGAAAGGGTTCCATTGGAGATGGAAGTGTAAAGTTCTCGGGTCTGACCCAGCATGTCACTTACCAATAGCGAAAACAGTCGCGAAGACAATCATGAAGACAGTCCCTACTGCATCAGTAGATTTTTAAGTGATTGTATTTTAGGTTTTAGGGTTTTTGGTCCAAGTGAGAGAAGCACTCTTTGAATAAACTCAAAGGTGTTCCTCAGTTGTTGAGGGTACTCCAAATTCAGGGCGTAAATAAGCCCGAAGAGTAGGCACATGGCATGCGGAAGATTGTCAAGGTCATCCATCACTAATGTTCCTTCCAAAACGATTGCAGTAGCCGTAGACTCCAGGTGCAGCGAGTGAGGAGAGGCCACAGTGTCTTCCGCAATCACCGTCAGGATCCCCAGGGAGGTGTGGGACATGTCCGGAAGGTCATCAGAGTCCTAACAATGATAACAGCATAAAAAACACAATTGCATGTCAAATGTTAGTTTGCATTTCTATGGTAGAACGCACAATGGTTCTAGTTGTGCCTCACTGCAAAACAAGGCTCCACAAAATGAAGAGACAGCCACTTAGACAAAAGCTAGATTTTGATATTTTTTGATAATAAAGTGATTCAATCAGAAGTAAATGCTGCTATGATTGATTGATCCATCATTTGATTCACTGAATGGTTGCAAAAGCTAATAAAGAATATGTATATATTTACATATAAGGATGATATTTGAATGGAACAATAGCAAAAATGTAAATACAACAGAATGCAGAAGGGAATGCAGAAGTGAAATAGAAATGTCAGGTAGTTAGCCCAGATCAGGACCCTTTGGTGGCATGCGGTCTTTCCATAGGGTCAAGTTGCAGCTTCACACCATCCAAAACGCAAATAGCTTCAATAATGGAAAAACCAACAACCTAACGGGTGTCTGTACACCCTCACCTGTCTGATGGGGGTTGTATTAATATCTCCTCTGATCAATCAAAGTTGAATACGTGGTTAAACATAAAAATATTCTAAAGTTCAGAACAATGTTGTGTTAACCCTGTGTTATTCTTTTTTGTTTCGGTAATAGGAGATATTAGTAGAACCCCTCTACTATCATGCCGACATGTGAAGTTGTACAGATACTCGTTTGGGTGTGAAATTCATTGTTATTTTTTGGTTCTTGAAGGCATTTGAGTTTTGAATGGGGCGACTCTAGAGAGCTACAACTGGACTCGACTGGAAAGACAGGAGATACCACTAAAAGGGCCCCAATATGAGATAGATGATCAGTGAATTAAAAGACAAAGTATAGCAGCACTAATTGGAAGAGAAGTAGCTAATAACAAAAGATTAACAGAGGAAACACATTAGATAGATTGGACATCCTGTGGTGTGGAATTAAATAATTTTGACTAAAGTCTACTTACAAAGCATGTCTTGTAGAAGTCAGTGTTCTCATCTCCAAGGATGACAGGAAGCCCACGGAGAACTGCTGTTCGCTTCCCAGTAACATCTGTACTCTAAAGATAATTTCAAACACACATAATTCCTAAGTGTTCAAGGACAATCAATTGACAGTTCTGCATGCAATACAGTAGCACTACTTTAGTAACCACATAAAAAAATGCTTAAGAAACTTACCCCTGGGTTGACTTGTTGCAAATACTCCTGAAGTATCTGTCCGACACTTCCGCCCTTGGACTTGAAAATCTCAAGGAAGCGAGGAGTGTATTTGTCGAGTTCTTTGAAGAACTCTGCTTGCAGGTTTTTGCTTGACAATCGACAGAACTCTGCCAGAATCTAAAGGAAAAAGTATGACAAATGAAGATGTAGTCATATTAGATATACATTAACCAAATTACAAAATACTACATCCCACTGGGCAGTTCCAGGTGACTTGAGGTGAATACATAAGTGTTATTCAGTAAACAATTTTGATTTACCTGACCCTCTGTGAAGAGTGCTGGCCACCTTTCAACTGTGTCTTTCACTGGAGGCTCCAAGTTCACCAACTCCTTTCTTCTCAAGGCAAACGTTGAGTCCATGTTCTTGGATATCAGCGGAGCAGTTGGACGACGTTTCTTCATCTCTACAAGTTCCTTTCGTTTGGACTCCATACTAGTCTCATCTTCCCCCTCAGGAAAATTGGGTAGAAAGTTGATTTCAAACCGTTTGGGTCTTTTTACAGTTCTCGGAGACACTAGGCCTTTTCTTTTCCCTCCATTTACAACCACATCTGTACACCCAGCTCGGCGCAGTTTGGTCCGATAGTTTCCCATTTTAAACTTAAGGCTATTTTTCCAGCCATTACATCCATTAGAAGAGCCTGGCTCAGTGAGGCATGGATGTTTTTGAATTAGTGCAGTTGCGACATCATTGAATTCTTCATCTTTGGGATATGCCTTGAAGCTGTAAATTGTTTCGGCCAATTTTTCAAGAATCTCATGCTTCATGTCCCTGGGCACTTGTAGATATGTCTGATCTCTCATATAGTGAAGATTTCCTTGGCGTAATCTATACTCAATGTCGACAGGAAAATAAGGAATCTCAAAACTGTCTGGCCAAGGAGACCGAGTCAGAGATGACCGACTATCCGGGGACGAAAAAGAGATGATCTCTGTGTCAGCTGTGCTTGATGTAGGTGTTGGAACATGGGCGATAATCTTAAGGGTGGGTTTATCAGGTACGTCAGCAATGTCAGTGAGGTTGACAAGGGCATTGTTAAAATCAGGATCCTCATACTGAAGGGAGAACTTGTACTGAAGACCCAGCTTCTCCTCCAGCTGTTCAATGAGTGAGTCAAGTGTCTGTGGTTTCCCATAGAGAGTAATTTTCCTTATGTCATTGTCCTGTACAATTATCCTGAGTGTGGTCTTTATCCCCAGTCTTTGTTGTGACTCTACAAAAGATCCCAAAAAAATGCAGTTTAGATACTTGAAACTTGACATCCAAATCAGCACAAAATATAATGTTGAAGGGTAACAAATGTTTTGCAGCTAATTCTGTAGGCTGCCAGAGGAAACGGGTCATTCAGATCAGAGAGCCTGTTGACCGACAGTGATGACACATGACTGCATAGCTCATAAGAACGCAGATGCTGGTTATACCATGACGTTAGATGTTTGCACACAAACAAAACATCACTGTTAACGACAAGGATTTTGTGAATTTGCCTGAAATCAGGTAGACATGAACAAGCACCAATAGATACAATCATGTCTGGACTGTATTTGATACTATCAATGCTCACAGATGATGCAACAAGGACAGTCTTCTGAGCAGCATACCTCTCCTTCAGCAAGTTCTGGATATTCTCAGGGAAAGATGAAACCAAACTAACTGTCACCTTGTCCATTTGGATGGCTGGCTTAAAAAATGAGGACAAGTCCATATGGTATGCCATCATTTTTTGATGTCGGACAGCCAGAGTTTGTGGGATGTTTTTGTAGTTTTTTGTGTTGCGAATTACTTGTTTGAAGAATTTATGCTTTCCCTCAAAGCGCATTGTCCACATATCTCTGAGCGGCCCATACAGCCTCATCAACTGAGAATAATGTTCAATGAAGTGGTGCTTCGGGAGCAATTTGAAATGAGGAAATACTGTTAAAAGTAAACTTGGCATCAAGGAAATCAAGAGTCTCTTCTGTTAATCTGAACGACACCGTCAGTTCTACGATGTCCTTCAAAAGCATTAAGATTTCCCATGTTTTATCATTTTCTGGGATATCAAAACCAATCATGAGTGGGAGAAGTCTTGTAAGTGCCCAGTTTTCGTGGGCATTACCACCAATGGTACCTTTGGAGGCATATGTGGCTGAGATGATCTGAGGCTGATCAGTTCTGTCTGTGAATTTGTAAGGAAAACGTTTGATACCTTCATTTAAGGATTCAAGGGAGATGTACTTCTTGGAGATCAAATCATTAATGCACAAGGACATCTCAACAGGGATTATACCCTCAAAGAGGTCATGCATTATGTCTGGTGGAAACCCAGTGACCGTGTGGAAATGTTCCAACTTCTGTTAAAACACAAGAACGTTTCACACCATACTCTTTCACCAAATTTGGATCCTGTAAAACTTCAGAAACTTGCCTGTCATGATTCTGTTTGGTTCTGCGTTCAAATGCTCCTGACTGAACCTCTTTCAGCTGAATGTCACTCTTTTTCGCCATGCAGAATCGACAAGGATGCTCCACCGTGAAACTCTCCTGGAAACCAGCCAAAGAATGGGCACCTAGGTTATCAGCTGACACATAGAGCACAGTTCCTTTCACACACTCGCCTAACTGATCAACATAGACTCCGTGTTTTTCAAGAGTATCAAGATCTTGAAGAAGTGGGTGGAAGACATCTGCATAGCCATACTGTTTGACTGCACTCGCCTTGCATAGTATTGCTAGTTGAATGGAGTGAAGGGAGGAGCGATGTTTTGTGGGAAGATTGGCAAGAACCCAATAAACACCACAGAGTTTGTGTTTTTTTCTTGAAGTACCAAGGGGATTTGCTATCTCAAAATCATCAATGTAAAGATCTAGCACAATCCTTAAGGTCTCAGTCTTGAAAAACTCATTTCCTTGATAGAGAGTGCCATCTCTATAAGTGTTAAATCCATCAACGCTGTCATGAGTGAGAATTGTATCTAGAACATCAGCCCTGTTTAACAGTTGTTGTAGCTGTTTCAGAATTGGCACGTAAGTGAGTGACTGTGATTCTTTTTCAAGCCTATATTCAACTGGCATGACCATGGGAAATTCTTTCTGAAAATATGATGTTCTTTTACTGGCAGTGGAGAGTGCCTTGCCTGCATCAGGCATCTGCAAAAACAGGTTGTTCTCTCTGACAGCATTCACAATCTCTCTCACAACTGAATCTGTGTCACTAACGCCATGTTTATTGAGAATTTGGTGAATGGCATTTTGCAAAAGGGGCTCTGTGAGAAGGACAATTTGATTCAGGTGTTGTATTACCTCTTGTACTGCCATGTCAGATATATGCAAGACGGCCTGCAGTTTAAGAAAGAGTGAGGCCAAATTATTACATTACATTACATTTCATTTAGCTGACACTTTTATCCAAAGCGACTTACATGATATACATTAGACCGTAGACACAGCAACGGTGAGCAATTAGGGTTAAGTGTCTTGCTCAAGGACACAACGACACAGACTGGCTGAGCCGGGGATCGAACCACCGACCTTCTGATTGAAAGACCGACTTGCTAACCACTGAGCCACAGTCGCCCCCGACTATGCTCCAGTTGAGGCTGTAAACGATCCAAATTTTCAATTTCAGCCTCTTCCTCTTGGGAAAAATCTAGAGGTTCATTGGAAAAAGACTCATTTTCTGGTACATCTTGAGCCACATCTGAATTGTGAGGAGTTACGTGCACGGCAATGTCAGACTTCAACTGCTTCTGACTGGGAAGCCCATGTTGTTTACATTTATGAGCATTAAATGTTGAGTAGACATTGCTCTCAAAAGTGCAGTTTTTGTATGGACACTGAACCATTTCCTTTTTTTTCAGATGTTGGCGCAGGTGGGAAAAAAAAAGTTGTTCTGTGCAGGGCTCTTCAAAATTGCAAAGAGGACAATGGAATATCACAGGGATTTCATCAGCTCCACTCATCTGCTCATTATGATAGTTACGGGAGTGAATTCTTGTCAAATGCACTTTGAGGGCATTAAATGACTTGAATGAACACAGACAATCTGTGTGGAGGCATGGAATTGGAGTCAATCTGGCATAGGATCCATGTTTTAAGCGATAGTGCTTGAATAGTTGAGTCCTCTTTTCAGAAGAAAACAAGCAATACTTACACTTCCAATTCATTGCCAGGTTTCTGGAAAGCCTACAAAAGAAATAACAATTGCATTAGTCAAACTGCAAATAACACCTTGTCAAGTGCATGTTTACAGCTAACTATCCATGAGTTTAAAGGAAGATTTCAAAACTTAGCGCACACAAGTTTCACTTATTTTTCTGCCCCCATATTAACAGGGAAATATGATTAGAAATACTTGTCCCAGCTATCCATTATATATATATATATATATATATATATATATATATATATATATATATATATATATATATATATATATATATATATATATATATATATATATATATATATATCTTGTGTTCTTTCTATTATTTATAGGTTTTTGTTTTGTAATCTTAAGAGAACTAAATTACACTATCACGGGTGAGTGTCGAACCCAGATGCAGAACGAAGGACACGAGCAGCAGAGATCTGGAATGTCAACTTTACTGGGGCGTAGAATCACAGACAACAAAGCTTGTACAATGATAAATACGGATTGTGAAGGACAGGCAAAGGTCGGCACCGGGACGTCAGATCGTAGCTCGGGAACAGCGAGGATTAGGCGAGTCGGGTAGTCGGGGACAGGCAAGATCGGCTCCGGGCAGTCAGGGAGGTACGCTGGAAGGTTGAGTAAGAACATCAAAACAATCTGGCAGAGAAGGAGAGTGAGAGTGGTGGTTAAATACTGGTCTAATTATGGACAACTGGAACCCGCTGTGTGTGCAGGTGAACGGAGTGAGCCAAATGAGGTGGGCGTGGCTGGCTGGCCACCTCAACTGGTGACAGAACCCCCCCCCCCCCCCTCAAGGGGCGTCCCCTGACGTCCCCCAGTGTCCATAACCAGGGTGTGCGAACCCAGACGGTGGGCTAGTACTCGGGCGACGCCGGAACCCCGTCTCCCCCCGTGGAGCCCACCTCCCGGATCCTGGAAGGACCCGCCCTTGCCCCTCCCGGAATGTGACCCCCCTGCCCGGCCTCCGGGCCCGGGCTGGTCTGGATGCTGCTGATGGAAACGCTGGATGAGCCCGGGAGCCAGGATGTGTCTCGCTGGGACCCAGGACCTCTCCTCGGGACCGTAACCCTCCCAATCCACCAGATATTGGCAACCCCTTCCTCGGCGACGGGAGCGGATGATCCGTCGTACCTCATAAGTCAGACCTCCCTCTAGGAACTGTGGGGGAGGCGGCGGAGGTGTCTCTGGCATCAAGGGACTCTCCCTGACCGGCTTAATCCGGGAGACGTGGAAGGTGGGGTGCACCCGCATGGCCCGCGGCAGTCGGAGCCGGACAGCTACCGGGTTGATGATCCTCTCTATGGGAAAAGGCCCAACGAACTTGGACGTCAGCTTCCTGGATTCCACCTGCAGCGGGAGGTCCTGGGTTGACAGCAACACCTCTTGGCCCACCTGATACTCCGGCGCCGGGGATCTGTGCCGATTAGCCGTGACGGAGTAGCGGTCCCCCGCCTTCAGCAGCGCCGTCCTAGCCCTGACCCAGGTCTGGCGACACCGGCGGAGAAATACCTGCACTGATGGGCATGACGCTTCCCTCTCCTGGTTCGGGAACAGGGGAGGCTGGTACCCATATGCGGCCTGGAAGGGCGACATACCCGTGGCGGAGCTGGTCAACGCGTTGTGGGCGTACTCGACCCATACCAGCTGCTGTGCCCATGACGAAGGATCCTCGGACGCCACACACCGCAGGGCCGACTCCATCTCCTGATTCATCCTCTCCGTCTGCCCATTAGACTGAGGATGGTACCCGGACGTCAGACTGGCGGTGGCCCCCAGCAGCCTACAGAACTCCTTCCAAAAAACCGACGCGAACTGAGGTCCTCGGTCCGAGACCACATCCACTGGAATCCCATGGATCCTAAAAACATGGTCAATCAGGAGCTGGGCGGTCTCTCTGGCGGATGGAAGTTTCGGAATCGCCACAAAATGTGCCATCTTCGAGAAGCGATCCACAACGGTCAGAATGGCCGTATGTCCGTCCGATGGAGGCAACCCAGTCACGAAGTCCACCGAGATGTGTGACCAGGGTCGGTGCGGCACTGGCAGAGGCTGTAGGAGACCGGACGGGGCTCGGCGGGATGTCTTGTTCCGGCTGCAGGTCTGGCAAGCCCCCACATACTCCCGAGTGTCCTCCTGCAGAGCGGGCCACCAAAACCGTTGACGAAGGACCTCCTCGGTTCTTTGGGCCCCGGGATGACAGGCCAACTTGGAGGCGTGCCCCCATTGAAGCACCTCAGACCTCAATGCGGGAGGCACGAATAGGTGGCCGTCGGGACACGCACTCGGCCCTGGTTGGCCCTCCGTCGCCGCCGCTACTTTCCGTTCGATCTCCCATGTCACGGATGCCACGACACATGACTCCGGCAGGATGGTCTCAGGGCTCCCCACGTCCTCGTCCTACTGGAACTGTCTGGACAATGCGTCCGGCTTGATGTTCCGCGATCCGGGTCTGTAGGAGAGGGAAAAATCAAAACGAGTGAAGAACAGAGCCCACCGTGCCTGCCTGGAGTTGAGGCGCTTTGTGGACCGGATATACTCCAGGTTCTTGTGGTCGGTCCAGACCAAAAAGGGTTGCTTGGTCCCCTCCAGCCAATGCCTCCACTCCTCCAGTGCCAACTTAACTGCCAGAAGCTCCCGGTTGCCGATGTCGTAGTTCCTCTCGGCCGGAGACAGGCGCCTGGAAAAAAAAGCACATGGGTGTACCTTCTGGTCGCGGTCCGAGCGCTGCGATAGCACGGCCCCCACCCCCACTTCCGAGGCGTCAACCTCCACCACGAACTGTCTCTCGGGGTCGGGAACCTGAAGGATGGGTCCCGAGCTGAATCGCTCCCTTAGGTTCCGGAACGCCGTCTCGGCCTCCGGGGACCACTGAAACACAACCTTGGTGGACGTTAATGCAGTGAGTGGCGCGGCCACCGTACTGTACCCTCGGATGAACCGTCTGTAGAAATTAGCGAACCCTAGGAATTGCTGCAACTTCTTACGACTCTCTGGAATAGGCCACTCTCTGACAGCATCCACCTTGGCAGGATCCATCCTCAACTGACCAGGAGCCACGATGTACCCCAGGAATGAGACGGATGTCTGGTGGAACTCACACTTCTCCGCCTTTACGAAAAGTGAATTCTCAAGTAACCGCTGGAGAACCGCCTGCACCTGGGGAACATGCTCCTCACGGGACCTGGAGAAAATCAGGATATCATCAAGATACACAAATACAAATTTATCTATCATGTCCCGGAGAATGTCATTGACCAGTGCCTGGAACACTGCTGGGGCGTTGGTGAGCCCGAACGGCATCACCAGATATTCATAGTGTCCCGACGGAGTATTGAATCCGGTCTTCCATTCGTCACCCTCCTTAATCCGGACAAGATGGTAAGCATTCCGGAGGTCGAGCTTGGTGAATATGGTGGCCCCCTGTAATAGCTCGAACGCTGAAGCGAGAAGGGGGAGGGGGTGACGGTTCTTGACCGTAATGTCATTGAGGCCCCGGTAATCAATGCACGGCCGTAGGGTCTTATCCTTTTTCTCCACAAAAAAAAATCCCGCTCCGGCTGGAGAAGACGATGGTCGGATAATCCCCGCTGCCAGTCCATAGCCACTCGTTCAGGTCCCGAGAGAGAGTACAGACGGCCCTTGGGTGGTGACGCGCCCGGCAACAACTCGATCGCACAGTCGTACGGCCGATGGGGCGGCAGCGATGTCGCCCTTGCCTTGTTGAAAACCCCCCGGTAGTCCTGGTACTCATCCGGAACCTGAAGTGTCGTCGGGCATAGCTGGGAGGACGGCGGTTGATGTGGTACGAACGCCCTCTTCAGACATACCTCATGGCAGGAACCACCCCAACTGAGGATCGCCCCCGTTGCCCAATCGAGGTGCGGGCTGTGTCGGCGCAACCATGGGTACCCCAAGATCAAGGGTGCACTGGAAACAGCTAAGAGCCGGAACTGGATGGTCTCCCGGTGGTTACCCGAGACTATCATCTGTATTGGAGCCGTCTGGTGGGTGACCATCTCCATCAGATGCCCATCCAAGGCCCGGGCTGGCACCGGAGTGGCCAGTCGACACCTCTCTAAGCCTAGTTCGTTGGCCAGGCCTTGGGACATGAGGTTTTCGTCGGCACCAGAGTCCAGGAGTACCGCCACGGTTCGGGCGCCCTCCGGGAGTAAGAGTCTGACCATAAATCGGGGCCGCACTATGGAGGAAGACAGTCTCCCCTCAGCATGGCTTACCCCGACCTCCCCAGTCCCTTCAATGGATGCTGTTTTATTATATGTTCATTCCTACCGCGGTTTCGGCTTGACTTACCGCCTCGGCGACGTCTCCGTCTTGGGGACGTAACCCGGGTGCGTCCCACCTGCATGGGCTCCGCGCCGTCCTCTGGACCCCGACCTCGGTCGCGCTGGTCCCACGGAGTTCGCCGCTGCTCCCCCTCTCGGGTCCGGATGCGGAGGTCCAACCGCTCCGTCAGCTCAATCAACTCCTCCACCGACGCCGCCGGAGGATAGGCGACCAGCGCGTCCTTGATATAGTCCGCTAGTCCATATCGGTAAACGTCGCGCAGCGCCGGGGCATTCCATTCGCTCCGACGGGCGTGGATCCGGAAATCAATCGCGAAGTCGGTGACCGATCGGCTCCCCTGGCGTAGAGATAGCAAGTCATGTCCCGCTTCAGGTCGAGTCGCGGCCCCTCCGAACACTCTCCGAAGTTCCTCCGAGAAATCCTCGAAAGAATCGCACGCCGGAGTCCGCCTGTCCCACTCCGTCGTTCCCCAAAGAAGAGCCTTGCCGGTCAGATGGCTGATGACGTACGCTACCCGAGCCCTCTCTGTGGCGAAGGTACGGGGCTGCAAGCTGAAAAGCAGGGAACAGGAAGTCAGAAACGGATTACACTGCTCCGGCTCTCCTCCAAAACGCTCCGGACCTCCGACCCGAGGCTCGAAAATCCCCTCGAGCGGTGGCGACACCGGCGCTGGTGGCGCCTGGACGGGCTCTGGCACCGCCGGGCGAACAGAAACCAGCAGCTGCTGTATCTGGTCGGAGAGACCGGAAACTGCCGTCGCCTGAGACTCCGCCATTTGCCGAGCGAGTGTGTTGGACGCCTCGATCTGTTGCTGCTGCCGCGTGAGGACCGCCTCAATCTGCTCGAACCGTGACCCTGCTGGGTTCATGTTGTGGCCAGAATGTTCTATCACGGGTGAGTGTCGAACCCAGATGCAGAACGAAGGACACGAGCAGCAGAGATCTGGAATGTCAACTTTACTGGGGCGTAGAATCACAGACAACAAAGCTTGTACAATGATAAATACGGATTGTGAAGGACAGGCAAAGGTCGGCACCGGGACGTCAGATCGTAGCTCGGGAACAGCGAGGATTAGGCGAGTCGGGTAGTCGGGGACAGGCAAGATCGGCTCCGGGCAGTCAGGGAGGTACGCTGGAAGGTTGAGTAAGAACATCAAAACAATCTGGCAGAGAAGGAGAGTGAGAGTGGTGGTTAAATACTGGTCTAATTATGGACAACTGGAACCCGCTGTGTGTGCAGGTGAACGGAGTGAGCCAAATGAGGTGGGCGTGGCTGGCTGGCCACCTCAACTGGTGACATACACAAGTGGATGTCACAAATTGACTGGAGGGAGATAGGCAGGGAGCTTAAAGTTTTCAACTTGCTATTGCTTAAATTGAATGTAATTTCCATTTTTATGTAAAAAAAAAAAAAAACGTAGAGTAGCACTGTGGCCGAGAGGTCAGTCATCAAACGGTTGTTGAATTATTACTCGTTCAGCTTAACCTAACATTACATTTCATCTTCATTCAATGTCAGTATAGTTGCGTGACTAAGGCGGTGCGTTTAGTGCACGTGAGTCAGACGGCCACGGTTAATAATAACCGCTCCGTCCTGTCTACCATTAAAAAAAAATGTTTCATCAAAAGTGACGTTATATGTTAAGTGCACTGTAAGTTACTTCTAAATTGGTAAACTGATAAACTCGTTTTGAATTTTTCATTTACTGCACCATTAGCGGTTGTAGAAGCCATGGACAGGAACAATAAAAAGAGATGCTTACCGAATTCAAAAGTGGCCCTGAAAGATTGACATAATCATCATTGCACCCGCTAATAAGCACGCTGCGTTTGCTGAGACGCAAATTATCGTTATATTTAAGCTTAAGCTATCCTAGAGGAGTTCCACAGGTGTACTTGACGGTCTAGCTAGCTTAAACGTTAGCTAACGTTAGCTTTGGAAATCGAAGACATACAGTTATCCTCTTACCACTTGCTAACAGATGAAGAATAAGGCAAAGGTACGACTAAGTTTGTTAAAAAAGATGAACGGTGACATGTTATTACGAAGCTGAAACTTACCTTCAACTAACTTAACGGAGTAACATTTTCTTCCCGCTTATCCGCCATTACGCCTCAGGAAAAGGACGTCTTCAGGGGTGAACTGCGCATGCGCAATCGAGCCGATTGCTGCCGAATGCGACCGAGCTTTGCCGATGGTCCCTCCTCACTCATTCTTTTAAATATACGTTACTTGAAATGATAAGTTTATTAACTTTACTCAACAGAAAGTGTTCTTTACCAAGTTTCATCAAGTAAGGTCAACAGATGAGTTAAGCTCACTATTTTTTTTAAGTAAGGTCAGCAATTACATTTTACAGTGTATAGGGTTCTGCCTGCCAGCCTCCTGCCAGCTTCCTGCATTGAGCCCCTCTGCAACAGGGGGGCTGTTTTTTAGACAAACTGCTAGTCAAGTATCAAGCACCAAGGCAAGTTATTTGCTAGCATTTAAATTAGCAAAAGCCAGCAAGCCTTTCTCTGAAGGGGAGTTTTTGAAAGAATGCATGGTAGAGACAGCAGGTCTCTTGTGTCCAGAGAGCAAAAACAAATTCGAAAAATGTAGTTTATCACGCAGGACAGTGACTCGACGTGTAGAACTAATTGACGAAGACTTAGCCAGCAAGTTAAACAAAAAAGCTGAGTCATTTAAGTTATATTCGTTAGTAAGTAATGTAAGTTCTCTTTACTTTTTAGTTATTGGCTTTTACTTATAATTTATATTGGTTCACACAAACACTCTCTATCCATCTGATACTGGCCCGGCCCGTCTGTCAAATTTTAAAGGTCAATGTGGCCCCTGAGCCAAAAAGTTTGCCCACCCCTGTTCTAGCACGTCAGCGTGCTAGCTAAACATTTACATGGTATAAGCATGAAAGTAAAAAGGAAGATTCCTGCTGATGTCACCGGTCGGTTTTCACTCAACCCGAAAGATAAGATAAGCTTGAAGACAAGATAAGAACTTTAGTGATCCCACACCAGGGAATTTTACTTGTTAAAGCCTGAATGATAATATCTTAAATCACAAGACTCAAAAGAATCATGTAAAATGGCAAGAAATTCAATGTGACATTCTGCTGTAATAGACAGTTGACTGCTGTTCAGCAAAATGTGCCTAAAGCTTGGAGTTCAGGAATTTGATTGAATTGATCGAAGAAATCTCCTTTTTACAGATTTACAGTGTTTTAGTCCGTTTTATGGTTCAATAAATGTTCTGTCTAGTAAAGCTTTCACACAAAAACATAGTTTTACAGTCTAAGAATAGAAGAAAAAAAACATGCGCCCCAAAAATCTTTAATGGGAATATTTTCTCATACTAAATCCTGATTATCTCTTCATTCACAAGGTCTATTTGTCTAACAAAACTATAATATACAGAAAACCCTTGTGAAGATAGATAATAAGGCCATATATGTGTTAGTGGTATATTTGTTTATGATAGTACACAGAAAAGAAGAAGAAAGAAAAACGTTTTCTCGAAAAATGTTTTCTCGAAAAATGTTTTCTCGAGAAATTTATTTTTATCTTAACATTTCACCAAAGTTTTCACCAAAGTATTTTTAATAATTATTTTACATTTTTATTTTACATGTCGAGAAGTGTGGAAATTCAGAATGTTTTGAAAGCACCACAGCTCGTCCTACGGTCCTTAAATGCACCTTGCTTCACTGCAGCTGTCTGCAGCCGGGTTAGACCTACAGATTGCACTCAAACACTAATCCATATTTCAACCAAAAGTAAGTAAATTTTCCTAATTTTTGCATGGACACAAATCATACATTGGCATATTTTTATTTATAAAGCTATCTTGGGTCTGCTCCCCCACTACTTATGTAACTACATCCTTAAATCCCAGAGCAATTACTGCTTACGTTCCAATGAGTTTTATTTATTAATTATGCCCAAAGTTCACTCTGAATTTGGTAAGCACTGTTTTAAGTTCGCTGCACCTGCTGCTTGGAATGCACTGCAAAAAAACGTTAAAGGAGCTCATCAACCTTGAAACTTTGAAGACTCGTGTGCGAGAAATTGGAGCGGCTTCATACCGCATTTGTTCTTGTTTTGGTGTAAATCCGGAGCTTTTTCCTGTTGCCTTATCCTTTTAATGTATTTTATCTGTGTTATGTGATTTCTGTGTGTTTGTGACTGTTGCAATATTTTCTATGCTGCTGTCTTGGCCAGGCTTCCCTTGAAAAAGAGGTCATTGTATCTCAACGGGACCGACCTGGTTAAATAAAGGCTAATTAAAAAAAAATAAACTTTCTTGTGCATATCTTTGCAATGCTTTGTGTTAGAGGGATGCAGTTTGGGGGTAACTTTGAGTCATTTTGAGTCATAATTATGGTTTATGTTAATTTGTATTGAGTAATAGTGTTATAAACATGACACAAGTGACTTATATTGACTTGTTGGGTCAGGATCTGACTTTTCTTTGTTGTTTTTTTGGATTCTTTTTGAATTTTTCTTGTATTTTTATAGTCTCAGTATTGCCTAGTCTCAGAGGCTGAATCCTCGACCCCCCCATCTGGGGCGCTTTCGTGCTTATAAGTTTAAAGACCCTTAAAACCTATTTCCTCAACCCACTTCTTACTATAATACTTTGGACTCCAAGTGAACACAGAGTTTGAAAAGTTTTAGAGCCAACACTTTGGGGGCCCAGGCTGTATTTCCCTCTCCCTTCGTTACAGGGAAGGGTGAAATGAGAGGACCAGAAACAAGGCAGACTTTCAGACCTCTTGTTTGCAGAAACACTACCGCTTTTCTCCACAGGGACAGCCAAAATCAACAAAACGTTTTCTTTAGTAGCTTTAAAGTAAAAAAAAACAATGTAATCCAATAAATGAACACAGCACAAAAATCCTGAGTCGCTGTTTGTTTTTCCGAGGATATCCTTTGATCCTTCGTTATTTATATATATTATTTTTCAAACTGAGAGTGCCCCACTTTCATGAATGATATTTGATTATATGTTGTATAATCTAATGATATGTACACTGCTGCAAGCAATCTGGGTCACATGTCTTTTTTTTACTGTACAAAAGCCACTTTCCCACTGGGGATTTAGACTGTCAGCACTCAGATTACACTGCTGGCTCACTTTTAACATGAACTACACACAAACACACACACACACACACACACACACACACACACACACACACACACACACACACACACACACACACACACACACACACACACACACACACACACACACACATACACACACACACACTCACACACATGCACACTAGGCCTCTTTGCACTTTGAAGCCTTTGGTTAGAGGGAAGGCTGTTTTTCTCTGAACAAAACCTGAAATGGCAAAACCATATGCTTGTGCCAAGATGCTGCCTGGTTTTACTCAACAAACTCTCCCCCGTATTCTCACACAATCTCATACACACACACACATATACACACACTCCTCAAAAGAGATGTAATCAGCAGCTTTGCCCCTCATGCATTACCTTCCCTCTATATCCATAACACAGACACACACATGCACTAGCTGCTATCTGTTTCTGCTTTCACTTTTTATTTCCCTCTCTCCCTTTTTTTTTTTACAAGTTATGTAAAGACTGTGTGTGTGTGTGTGTGTGTGTGTGTGTGTGTGTGTGTGTGTGTGTGTGTGTGGGTGTATATGTGTGTGTCTGTGTTCAAGGGAGAGAAAAGCCTTGGTAACATTAAACACGGTTGACGGGGAGTGAGCAGAATAAACAAGGTCCCGAGTAGAAAGGCTGCCCTTCAAACACTCCATACTCAGTGCATAGGCCCAGGATCAACTGTGTTTATCAACATCCTGGGGCTACAGAGGGAGAGAGACAAATGGGAGTGGAAGTGAGAGGGGGGGGGGGGAGGGGCATCTTGTCTAGTCTGAGTATTGAGAAAAGATATTAATATTTGTGGTGTGGTTCGACCTCGTGCCCCGTATCCCCAAGGATCACAGACTCAGTGGTTATGCTGCAAGGACTTTATTTTTGTCCCACACCCTCCCGTGCAACAACACAACACTCTTTTTAGCTTCGTAGCCGCTAGCTCTCCGCTTCCGCTTCCGCCGGCACCAACCCCTTCCGGTTCCTCCGGCGTCCTTTTAAGGACCTCCTTCCCAGGCTGCCTGCACACACACAAACACACACACACACACACCCACGCACACACACACACACCTCAGCCCAGGTGCGGCTCGTTGCCCTCATTGTCCGCACCTGTTCCCTGAGCCGCCCTTCTCTGTCCCCCTTCGCAGCTGCGCTTAACCACGCCCCTGCCCCACATACCCCCACCGCCCGACTTAGGCCGGGAAGCCACCGGCCTAGCCAACTCCCCTCCCCCGCCCCCCCGGAGCGGGAGAGGAAGTCAGCCACGACCATCTGCGTCCCCGGCCTATGGACCACCTTGAAATTAAAGGGCTGCATAGCCAGACACCGGGTGATCCGGGCGTTGGTATCCTTCATGCGGTGGAGCCACTGGAGCGGAGCGTGGTCCGAACAGAGGGTGAACTGGCGCCCCAGGAGGTAGTACCGGAGGGAGTCGACCGCCCACCGAATCGCCAAGCACTCTTTCTCCACGGTGCTATACCGCCCCTCCCGCTCCGACAGCTTGCGGCTGATGTAGGCTATGGGCCGGTCGACCCCCTCCACCTCCTGGGACAAAACGGCCCCCACCCCTCTGTCCGACGCGTCAGTCTGCAAAACAAATGGGAGAGAGAAGTTAGGAGTGTGGAGCAGCGGCTCCCCGCAGAGGGCTTGCTTGACCGCCTCGAACGCCCGCTGGCACTGCTCCGTCCACTGGACCGGATCTGAAGCACCTTTACGGGTGAGGTCGGTCAGGGGGCTGGTCAGCTCCGCGAAGCCGGGAATAAACCGCCTGTAGTAGCCCGCCAGCCCCAAGAACTGCCTCACCGCCTTTTTGGACTTGGGCGGCGGGCAGGCCGCAATCGCCGCCGTTTTGTCCACCTGGGGACGCACCTGCCCCCCTCCCAAGTGGTACCCCAGATACCGTACCTCCCTCCGTCCAATCGCACACTTCCCAGGGTTGGCGGTGAGGCCGGCAGCCCTCAGCGACTCCAGTACCGCGCCCACCCGCTGCACATGCTCCGCCCACGTGGTGCTATGGATGATCAAATCATCCAGGTAGGCGGCAGCATATGCAGCGTGCGGACGCAGCACCTTGTCCATGAGTCGCTGGAACGTCGCCGGCGCCCCGAACAAGCCGAAGGGAAGCATGGTGAACTGGAACAAACCGTACGGAGTGGAGAAGGCCGTCTTTTCCTTGGCCTCTGGCGACAGGGGAATCTGCCAGTAGCCCTTGGTTAAATCCAGTGTGGAAAAGAAGCGCGCAGTGCCAAGCCGATCCAGGAGCTCGTCGACCCGGGGCATCGGGTAAGCGTCGAACCGTGACACCGCATTCACCCTACGGTAATCCACGCAGAACCGTATAGACCCATCCTTCTTGACAACAAGAACTATGGGACTACACCAAGCGCTGTGGGACTCTTCTATTACCCCCATCTCCAGCATCGCCTCCAACTCCCGCTGAACCACTTTCTTTTTGTGTTCCGGGAGCCGATAGGGCCGCAAACGCACCGTCACCCCTGGGGTGGTCTCAATCGGATGCACCACGAGGTCGGTGCGGCCGGGCCGGAGCGAGAACATGTCGGCAAAACGCTCCTGCAACCTGGCCACGTCTGTTTGCTGTGCCGCGGAGAGGTGGGCTTCGCAATGGAGTGAGGCGGGGACTCCCGATTTTGGTACCTCAGGCCCCAGCTCCTCCCTCTCCGAAACTGCGGACACCAGCGAAACAGACTCCGCCTCCCTCCATGCCTTTAGGAGGTTGAGGTGGTATATCTGCGGGCTCCCGCCCCGGTCCGACCGCGCCACCTCATAGTCGACCACCCCGACCCGCCGTGTGACCACGAAGGGCCCTTGCCACTTGGCGAGGAGTTTGGAGCTGGAGGAAGGAAGCAACACAAGTACCTTGTCTCCCGGTGCGAATTGTCTCAGCTTGGCCCCTCTATCGTACAGGCGTCTCTGCCGCTCCTGGGCCTGGCGCAAATTCTCCCGTGACAGCCGACCCGAGGCGTGCAGCTTTGCGCGCAGGTCCAGGACGTGCTGAATCTCATTCCGGCTGGTGCTCGGCCCCTCCTCCCAGTTTTCTTTAATCAGATCGAGCACCCCCCGCGGCGTCCTGCCATACAGCAGTTCAAAGGGAGAAAATCCCAGGGAGGCCTGGGGAACCTCCCGCACTGCGAACAAAAGAGAGTCAAGCCACTGATCCCAATTACGTTCATCCTCGCTAATGAATTTACGGATCATGGTTTTCAACGTCTTGTTGAACCGTTCCACCAACCCGTCGGTCTGAGGATGGTAGACACTGGTTCGAACAGACTTGATCCCCAGTAACCCGTAAAGCCCTCTCAGTGTGCGCGACATGAACGACGTGCCCTGGTCAGTCAGAATCTCTTTCGGGACCCCGACTCGGGAGATGACCTGAAACAGTGCCTGCGCAACACTCTTCGCAGAGATGTTGCGCAACGGCACTGCCTCCGGATATCGCGTTGCGTAATCCACTAGGACCAACACAAAGCGATATCCGCGTGTGCTCCGGTGAAATGGCCCGATAAGGTCCATGCCAATTCTCTCGAACGGCACCTCCATCAGTGGGAGGGGACGCAATGGCGCCCTCGGAATGGCCGGGGGATTCACCAATTGGCACTCTGGGCAGGATGCGCACCAGCGGCGCACATCCGCCCAGATCCCCGGCCAATAATATCGGGCCATGATCCGGTGCAATGTTTTATCATATCCCATGTGCCCAGCCATCGGGGTACAATGAGCCGCCTGGAAAATCATTTCCCGGCGGCTCTTCGGCACCAGCAATTGGGTGTTGTCTATCCCGGCCTGGGCGTCACGGCTCACCCGATACAGCCGGTTTCTAAGTATACAAAAGTGGGGATATGTCCGCGCTGCGCCCGGGCTCACCAGCTGACCATCAACGCTTATCACTTGGTCAAATGCTGCCCGCAGGGTCTCATCCCGAGACTGCTCGAGTGGAAAGTCTTCCAGGGGGGAAATCTCAGGAGCCGGCGGCGTCGCCACCGGCGGCTCCGCCGGCTCCCCCCCCCTCTCGGCAGTGTCGGAGGGCCCCGCGTCGCCGCTGAGCACCGCACACATATCCCACTGCCCTGTCTGCCGTGGTCGCACCCCCGTCACTTGACCCATCAGTCTACCAAACCCCGGCCAATCAGTCCCCAAAATTAGAGGGTGCGTAAGGCGGGAGCTAACCGCGGCCTTAACCCTATGCTTTTTCCCCCTAAACCGAATTTCCACTGGGACAATGGGATACTCGTGAATATCCCCATGCACACACCTTATCCGGACCCGTGCAGCCTCCACCAATGCCCCTGGTCGAACCAGGTTCTGGTGGATCATGGTCTGTGTACACCCTGAGTCCACCATCGCCTGATATGTACCCCCCTGGAGACTTACCGGAACGCGGTACGCCGCTCCTGGATCCGGGGAGAGGGCTGGAGGCCCGGCCACCCGGACCACCTGGCCCATCAAGGGGCAGTCCTGCCGGATATGTCCGGGTTGGCCGCACCTCCAGCACCCCTGCCCTGACGGTGGAGGGGCCCTCTGCAGGCTGGGAAGGCTGCGGACGGGCGTCTGGTCCCTGGTCCCCGGTGGGCCCTCCCCTTGTGGCGGACTCGGCTCCGGGTCCCGCGATGTCGGCCCCGATCACCTCTTTCTCGGGCCCGCGGCCGGACGGGCGGGACCCTCGGCTCCCCCTGGCTTCCCCTTGTCCGGCGGGTACACTGACAGGTGGTCCTCCGCCAGGACCACCGCGGCGGCGACGTCCTTGGGTCTGTGGCAACGGACCCAGGAGGCGGTCCGGGTAGGCAGCCCGTCCACAAATTGTTCCAGGATCACCTGTTCCGTCACCGCCAACGCCTTGGCCTCGTCCCCTGGTTGGAGCCACCGGCCCGCGGCGTCCCGGAGTGTCTGGGCAAAGGCGAAGGGGCGGTCGGCGGGCCCCAGCTTCGCCGCCCGGAATCGCCGCCGGTAGTCCTCCGCCGTCAGCCCCAACTGGTCGACGATGGCCTGGCGCACCACCGCGTAATCCCGCCGCGCCGCCGCCGGAAGCCCCATGGCCGCCGTCAGCGCGTCCCCTGCCAGCACCGGCAGCAGCCGCACGCTCCACTCTCCCCTCGGCCACTCACAGGCGCGCGCCGTGTCCTCGAAGGCTTCGAGGAACGCCCGGACGTCGTCCCCCTCCCCCATCCGGGGAAGGGTCCCCATCGGCATCGCGGGCCCCCCCGGCGGCCCGGACGCCCTGAGGGAGATGCGGTCCAGGGCCTCCGTCTGCCGCTCCACCTGGTCCTGGATGGCCCCCAGCAGCCGATGCGTCGCATCCGCCTGCGCCCGCTGCATCTCCGCGAGGCTCGCCACTAACTGGCCCAGGGCCACGACCGGCTGGCCAGCCGCCTCCATTTCGTCTGCGCTGTCACGGCACGAGTCACGTTGGGCGCCACTGTGGTGTGGTTCGACCTCGTGCCCCGTATCCCCAAGGATCACAGACTCAGTGGTTATGCTGCAAGGACTTTATTTTTGTCCCACACCCTCCCGTGCAACAACACAACACTCTTTTTAGCTTCGTAGCCGCTAGCTCTCCGCTTCCGCTTCCGCCGGCACCAACCCCTTCCGGTTCCTCCGGCGTCCTTTTAAGGACCTCCTTCCCAGGCTGCCTGCACACACACAAACACACACACACACACACCCACGCACACACACACACACCTCAGCCCAGGTGCGGCTCGTTGCCCTCATTGTCCGCACCTGTTCCCTGAGCCGCCCTTCTCTGTCCCCCTTCGCAGCTGCGCTTAACCACGCCCCTGCCCCACAATATTAAAGGTTGAAGTGAAATGGTTAGAATCTAAATTTAGAATGACGGTTAAGTATTATAAGCTTATGTTCCGCAGCAATCCAATGAATGAATCCCATCTGCTTTTTTTCAATGAGGTGCAAACTTCTGATGTGGGTGGACAAAAATACGCCTGGTACAGATTCTCATTTATTGTGAGACTCCAGGGGGCAACTGCACAGCTCGCACTGTCTATATTTACGCACCTGCAGAATTAGATGAGAAGAACGATACCACTATCGTGACATGACAGAGGTTGGTATGGATCTTCTCATTAACTACAATACATTTCATTTAGCTGACGCTTTTATCCAAAGCGACTTACAATAAGTGCATTCCACTATTGGCAAGACAAGGAATAAGCAATTTCCACCAAGTTTCAAACTTCTAAATATTTCTGAAATGGCTGGGCGGTATGACAATGTAGATGTGAGACCCAGAACCACACAGCAGCATGTCCTTTACAACCTGTTCAGACCTATTCAGATATATCAGACTGATATTAGCTGAAAGGAACATTGTGCAAATGTAAAGAAAAATGCTGCAATTATCTTTTAAGATCTGACAGCAGGACAGAAAACTTGAAAAAAAGGGACCTGACATGAGTGCAGTTAAGACTCAGGTTGAAGATGATAGTGTGTACAATACTGTCGTTATAAAGCCTTTTAAGTTTTATCCGTACCGGCCTCCACACTCAAACCTTACCTACATTTCTCTGGGCTATGCAGCACATGGAATCAGTCTGTAAAATATTTCTGGGTGCATGTGAGTGTTCATAAACTGTACGTCCGCATGAGTGTGTACACTCCGATCTCATCTCCCAATCACAAAGCGTATTTCAGTGGGGGACAGGAAATTGTGTTAGAATTCAGAGTTTATTGCACGTGCCGTGGTTCAAAGGCTGAGCCTATGAAAGAATCATACAAATCTTTACATTTATGAGAGTGGAATCCGTTTTGAGGCGTACGCCCCTTCCGTCCTTGTGCAGCCACGATATGAGCTCATGAAGCACAAGTCAGCCTCAGGATTGGCGGATGTCGGGGTCCCTTAGCATTAAAAAGCCTGAGATGTTGAACCGACCTGTTTCTTTGTGCGGTGGATGACTCTGGGTTGATTTTGATTTCAAAAGGTGGGAGGTGGGGGTCACCTTAAGCGCTTTTATGCTTTTAGAGATCCAATAAACACCATCGAGGACATTATTTCAAGATGCATCTCCTCTTCACTGTTCAAACTAGACACTCCCAGCTCCACTATAACAGATACTGTCATCACTTGTAAAGATTTTAAACATGTTTTTAAATACCAGAAGCTTGCAGTTTTACGAAAGCCAGCAACATGTGTCAGTTTCTGCTCGTTGCATGCATACATTCTTTTCAAAATAACATTCTCAGTTAGGTTTGGGCAACAAAATAATTAGTTCATCGTTTGAATTAAAATAACTACACAGTTACGAAAGTGCCTTACGTGCAACGTATGTGACAAATAAATCAATGTTGACTTCTCGTTTCACACGGGGGTCAAACAGTGGTCACCTGGAGGACTTTATTGTTTTGTTTGAAACTTATTTGGATCAGTGGTGAACAGGGTTGTCCTTCAATCAGAGGTTTGGCGGATCGATCCCAGGCTCCGTTAGCCTATGTCGATGTGTACTTGGGCAAGACATGGTGTATGAATGTTAGTTACTCCTGATGGGCAGGTAGGACCTTAGAAACTGCTATCACTGTCCAGGGGGTAAATTATGTTATGTAGTGTTAAGGCGATTTAAGTGGTCGGAAGACTTGAAAAGCACTATTCAGGTGAAGGTCCATTTACTATGCAACTTGTATTTATGATATGTATGACATGCACCTGAAGGCAGCACAGTGTGGGGAATAAAGATGTAGCCTATTTATTGTCAGACTCGGCTGTAAGACTTGGTGGTGCGAACCCACGTGCCGGACAGAGGACAGGAGAGAGAATAGTCAATGCAAATAAAGTCAACGTTTTATTGAGCACAGATAGTCACGCCGATCTCGGTGCCGCTACGCGTCGTCTCCTTGGCAGGGTGGGCCGTGCGTCGTGGACCCTGTGGCTCGTAACTCGTCCTCCGTGACTCGTGCTCGTGACTGGTGGCTGGTGACTGGCGACTCGTGCTCGTGATCTGTAGCTGGTGACTGGCGACTCGTGCTCGTGATCTGTGGCTGGTGACTCGTGCCTCCTCCGACCTCCTCACTAGAACCTCGGGCCTGGATCATGCAGAAACGCTGGCGTCTGTCACATACAAGAGGCAATCTCGCGACGCTGCTCCCCGGGCTGCCGCTCCTCTTATGCACCATGCAATCCTGATGCGCGTCAGCTGCGCCCTGCGGCGCGCCTCCCCCCTCAGCTGCTCTGCATCTGCCTAGATTACCTGTGAATTGAGGGAAAGAGAGAGAGACTGCCGGAGCGAGAGTGAGAGCTTGGAAAAAGAGAAAAGGAAAGAAAGACCTTCCGCCCCCAACCCTCACAGCACCCCCCCCTCAATGATCGTCTCCTGGCGATCTACCGGGTTTGCCTGGGTGGTCCTGGTAGAAATCCCGCAGCAGATCAGGACCCACGATCAGTCTGCGGGACAGCCACGACCGCTCCTCTGGACCGTACCCCTCCCAGTCCACAAGGTACTGGAACCCCCTTCCTCGACTGCGCACATCCAGAATTCTCGAAACCTTATGAGCCGGGTGCCCATCGATGAGCAGGGGGGGTGGAGGGGGAACGGCCGGAGGGCTATGCTCACTCTCCCCTACCGGTTACAACAGGGAGACGTGAAACGTCGGATGGACCGGCATAGCCGCTGGAAGAGTCAGACGGACCGCCGACGGATTGATGATCTTGTCGATCGGGAACGGACCCACAAACTTGGGCGTCATCTTCCGTGACTCCACCGGTAATGCCAGGTCCCGTGTGGACAGCCAGACCCGCTGTCCCACTTGGTATTCCGGCGCTGGCGCCCGGAGCCGATCCGCCAGTCTCTTATTGTTCGCTGAGGACCTGGTGAGGGCGGCCCTGGCCGTCGTCCAGACCGCCTTCATCCTCCGGACGTGCGCCTCCACTGATGGGACCGCCACCTCCACCTCCTGGGCAGGAAACACCGGAGGCTGAAAACCATGACACACCATAAACGGAGACATGCCGCCGGTAGCGGAGCAGGAGAGGGAATTGTGCGCATACTCCACCCATGGAAGATGTGTACTCCAAGAGGCGGGGTGTTGGGCACACACGCACCGCAGTGCTGTCCCCAGATCTTGGTTTGCCCGCTCTGTCTGCCCATTAGACTGGGGATGGTAGCCCGAAGAAAGACTCGCGGTAGCGCCGACCGCCCGGCAGAAGGCCCCCCACACCCTCGAGGCAAACTGGGGACCCCGGTCAGAAACGATGTCCATCGGGATTCCATGGAGCCGGAACACCTGCTGGACCAAGAGCTGCGCAGTCTCCAAGGCGGAGGGTAATTTAGGAAGGGGAATGTAATGCACCGCTTTGGAGAATCGGTCGACCACCGTCAGGACCACGGTGTTCCCCTCCGACGGAGGCAAGCCCGTGACGAAGTCGACCGCGATGTGCGACCAGGGTCTGCTTGGAATTGGCAACGGCCGCATCAATCCCGCCGGGCGCTGATGGGAAGCCTTTCCCCGGGCACACACCGCACAAACGGCCACGAACCGTCGGACGTCCCCCTCCATCTTGGGCCACCAGAACCGCTGCCGTATGAAGGTCGTGGTCCGCCGGGCCCCGGGATGGCATGCCAAACTGGACGAATGTCCCCACTGCAGGACCGGCGATCGTACTGTTGGATGGACGAACAGGCGGTTCGGTGGACCCCCCTCCGGCACTGGATCGCACCCGAGAGCTCCCCTGACGATGGATTCGATCTCCCAGGTGGCTGCTCCCACGATGCAGTCGGCTGGGATGATGGGACCCGGGTCAGGACACTCCGTCGACGGATGCACCCGGGAGAGCGAGTCCGGCTTCCCGTTCTTGCTCCCCGGCCGGTAGGACAGCGTGTACTGGAAACGGCTCATGAACAAAGCCCACCGTGCCTGTCGGGAAGTCAACCTCCGGGCCGCTCGGAGGTAAGTCAAGTTCTTATGATCTGTCCAGATTATAAACGGATGCTGACTTCCCTCTAACCAATGCCTCCACTCCTCTACGGCCAAAACTACACCCAGCAACTCCCGATTCCCCACATCGTAGTTGCGCTCTGCGGGACTAAATCGGCGCGAGAAAAAAGCACACGGGTGGAGCTTCTGCGTAGTCGGATTCCGCTGGGAAAGCACGGCCCCCGCCCCGGTTTCCGACGCGTCCACCTCTACCACAAACTGCTGCGTCGGATCCGGGTGCCGGAGGATGGGGGCGCTGGTGAACAATCCCCTCAATCGCTCGAAAGCCCCAGCCGCCTCGGGACCCCACACAAACGGGATCTTCGTGGAGGTGAGCCGGGTGAGCGGACCGGCCACCCTGCTAAAATCCCGGATAAAGCGCCGATAGAAATTAGCAAACCCCAAAAAACGTTGCAACTCCTTCCGAGTACCGGGGCTAGGCCATTCCGCGACGGCACGAATCTTTGCGGGATCCGGCTCTAACTGACCCCTCGCTATCACGTACCCCAAAAAATACACGGATGTCACGTGAAACTCACATTTCTCGGGTTTTACGTAGAGTCGGTTCTCCAGCAAGCGCCTGAGAACCAACCCCACGTGCTGACGATGTTCCTCCAGCGACCGCGAGAAAACGAGAATGTCGTCGAGGTAAATGAAAACAAACTGTCCCAACATGTCCCGAAACAAGCTGTTCATGAGAGTCTGGAAGACGGCGGGGGCATTAGTGAGCCCAAACGGCATCACTAAATACTCAAATTGCCCCATGGGTGTATTGAACGCCGTCTTCCATTCATCTCCTTCTCTGATCCGCACCAAATGGTACGCATTCCGCAGATCAAGTTTCGAGAACACGCGGGCATGGCAGAGCGGTTCGAAAGACGGGTCGATCAGGGGTAACGGGGTCTTATTCTTAACCGTAATTTCGTTCAGGCCCCGGTAGTCAATGCAAGGCCGCAATGACCGGTCCTTTTTGGCTACAAAAAAAAACCCCGCACCCAGCGGCGCCGACGATGGCCGAATCAACCCCCCCTCCAAACACTCCTGAATATATTTGTCCATAGCGGCTCGCTCCGGACGAGATATATTATACAATTTGCACGTGGGAAGGGGAGCCCCCTGGAGCAGGTCTATGGCGCAATCGTAGGGCCGATGAGGCGGGAGAGACCGGGCGAGATTTTTACAAAACACCGGGGCGAGGTCGTGGTACTCAACGGGAACCCCCGACAGATCCGGCGGGGCCGGTGGAGCTGCGTGACCTCTGGATGCCGGAACGGCCTCTCGCAGACAGCGAGCATGGCAGGCCACCCCCCAGCTGGCGATGGAAAGGGACTTCCAGTCCAACTGGGGGTTGTGGAGCCGCAACCAAGGGAGCCCGAGAACGACGGGAGATGCGGGGGACGGGATAACCAATAACTGGATTGACTCTGAGTGCTGACCGGATAAACAGAGTCTCAAAGGACGAGTGCGGTGAGTCACTTGCGCCAGCAACCGGCCATCCAGCGCGTTGACCTGTCGAGGCGGATCTAACGGTTCCACCGGCAGCCCCCCCTTCTCTACTAACCCCGCATCGATAAAACTCTCGTCTGCCCCCGAGTCGACGAGGGCCTCTACCGAAAGATCTAGCCCTGGACCCGAAAGAACAGCGTCGACAGAAATGCGCGATGGAACGCGGGTCGTCCCCGTACAACTCCCTAGCAGTTCCCCCCCCCGCGAAAACGCACGGCGGCGGACCCGAGGAGACCCGCAGAGACGGTTTTGGGCTCACCAGCACTCTCTGACCTACTGGCGAGCCCCCCCTTTTGGGGACTCATGACACGTCACGGCGTTATGCCCCGCGAGTCCACAACGAAAACATAACCGCAGGCGGAGCCGCCGTTGCCGCTCCGCTGATGTTAACCGGACGCGCCCCAACTGCATGGGCTCGACGGGACTCTCCCGAGGCTCGGCGGCCTCTCCCCGTCGCTCGGAAAACGTGAAGCCTGGCTCCCTGCTCAACCCCGGACGTGAAGTCCGCCCCTCTCGCTCCCGACGACGCTCCCGTAACCTGTTGTCCAACCGCATCGCCACTGTGATAAGCTGCTCGAGTGACGTCGTGTCATCACGGGGAGCCAACTCGTCCCGGAGCTCATCTGCTAACCCCCGCGCGAATATTGTCATTAATGCCGGTTCACCCCACCCGCTCTCGGCGGCAAGGATCCGGAACTTGATGGCGAAATCCGCCGCCGACCCGGACCCCTGCCGCAGATCGCACAACTGGTCACCGGCCACCCGCCCGCGTACCGGGTGATCAAACACTCGTCGGAAAACCGCAGTGAACTCCGCAAACGAAGCTAACGAGCCTGACTGGCCCTCCCATAGCGCCGTGGCCCATTGCGCTGCCTTACCCCGAAGTAAATTAACGCAAAAAGCTATCTTGGCTCTGTCCGAGGCATAGCTAAGAGGCTGAAGATCGAATACTAACGAGCAGTTCAGCAAAAACCGCCCGCACGCACCGGGCTCGCCGGCGTATGGCTCCGGTAGAGGAACCCGAGGTTCTCGGACAGTTACTGCTGGATCCGGCAACGGGATCGCACTCACCGGAGGAGGCCCAGCGGCGGCTGGTGTCAGTTCCGTTCGGGCGACCAGTCTGTCCATGTTTCGGTTGAGTCGCTCCAAGTTTGCCATCATTCCAACCAGGACCTGTTCGTGTCGGCCCAACATCTCCCCCTGGTGACCGACCGCTTCCCTCAATGGATCCTGCCCGGCTGGGTCCGACATTTTTAGGTCGCGAGATTCTGTCAGACTCGGCTGTAAGACTTGGTGGTGCGAACCCACGTGCCGGACAGAGGACAGGAGAGAGAATAGTCAATGCAAATAAAGTCAACGTTTTATTGAGCACAGATAGTCACGCCGATCTCGGTGCCGCTACGCGTCGTCTCCTTGGCAGGGTGGGCCGTGCGTCGTGGACCCTGTGGCTCGTAACTCGTCCTCCGTGACTCGTGCTCGTGACTGGTGGCTGGTGACTGGCGACTCGTGCTCGTGATCTGTAGCTGGTGACTGGCGACTCGTGCTCGTGATCTGTGGCTGGTGACTCGTGCCTCCTCCGACCTCCTCACTAGAACCTCGGGCCTGGATCATGCAGAAACGCTGGCGTCTGTCACATACAAGAGGCAATCTCGCGACGCTGCTCCCCGGGCTGCCGCTCCTCTTATGCACCATGCAATCCTGATGCGCGTCAGCTGCGCCCTGCGGCGCGCCTCCCCCCTCAGCTGCTCTGCATCTGCCTAGATTACCTGTGAATTGAGGGAAAGAGAGAGAGACTGCCGGAGCGAGAGTGACAGCTTGGAAAAAGAGAAAAGGAAAGAAAGACCTTCCGCCCCCAACCCTCACATTTATAAGATCCTGATCCAGATGGCCAATTCGCTGCTGTTTCAGTGGAAAACCCTTCTCTTTACCTGCTCAGTTAAACAGATGCAACAGACAGACCTGGTTACAGTAAAACCTTTTTTAAATGCATTCCAATGTTCTGGCAAAACTGCAGATAAATTACACAGCCTGTTCACAGAATGAAATTAGTAAGGATTTAGGGTATTTCCATTAATCTTGTCTGTTGTCGTAGCTTACAACCACTGTGAACATATACTGTGCTGTTGCTGTAGGGTTTGGGTTAATCTTACACCAGCATACAGACGATCTACACACACACACACACACACACACACACACACAGTCTTCTACGAACTTGGAGGGAAACAAATGATAAAAAGAAGTATCAGGTTGCCTAGAAGGTTTGAAACCCTGGCATAATCCCACACACAGTTGAGTTGCATCCCATCACCCCTTTGTCCCCCTCTCACCCACTACCCCAAAATCACCTCCTCTCTTTCTCATTGTCTCTCCCCCCCCCCCCCCTCCCTCCCTCATTCCCACTCCTTCATCCCCACCAAAAATAGCCATATAGCAATCAAAGCATTAATCATAATCCCGAGACTTCGCAGACACACAAGCCTCCTTTGTTACAGTATGGAAAAAAAGTTGAGCACAGACACTCTAAGAGAAAACTCCCAAGTCACGTCCGTGGTCAATTAAGCTTTAAAAATATTTTTAATGTGATGTACTGAAACAGGCTCTCCGCACTTCAAATGGAAATCATCAGAGGGCTTACCCCCGGAGTAATCTGTAAGGGTTTAAGTGTTTTAGTGGAAGTCGCACATTAATGACTTGTGCATGTGTGCGTGTTTGTATGAGAACATGCATGGCTGATCCGCGGCCCAAATCTTAACCAATGACACATTATGAAAAAGTCAGACGTGCGGGCTGTGAGAACATTTTGACCCAGCGCCAAACTAAATATAGGAAACGCACCGTTAATTTATAGCAGGTTAAGTACAGTCGAAGTAATTTATGAAATGTATTGCTTTCATCCACGCGGTTGTGTGTGTGTGTGTGTGTATTTGGAACAAGTCCTTTCAGATGGCAGAATGATAACGTTGTTCTTTGCCGGCCAATTACATCAGGGCTGAATGTACATGTGCAGACAGGTCAGGCATCTAAATGTGTCTCTTATCATTCAAAGAAAACAAACAGCAAACCGCCTGCTTTCACTTTAGCAGACTTTACCTGCTGGGCCATTACCCAATTATATTTTACTTCTAAAACAGTGCTATCTTTATCCCAAGTTATTAGCACTGAGTGAGCAAAATAGGAAAGGTTTTGGATCGGACCTGTTCTTTTCTGATGGTGGGAACAGTTTCTATCATTCTGGCAGTCGCACCACAAAGTCGACTTTTGTGACTGGACTGCCATGATCCAGAAAGACATCCAGAAAGATATTATTTAATTTTGCAGACTTTTACCGAAACTTTTACCGAGAGAATTACCAAGAGAAGGGATAGATGACAGCGGTCCTTACCAGGTATGTCCAAATGTTTGACCACAAACTTTGCAGGTCAAGCACCTCTCGCAATCCTGACCAAGCAACCAACAGATAAGACTGAAAAGCAAACTCCCTTTCTGTTCAGAAAGCGAAGCTTTTATCACTCTCACTCCAACTCAAGACTACGAGCAGAACAAAGGCATCCAGCTTTGTGGGTCTTCCTTCTAGATCTGATGTTGGCTCCTTTGCTCCTTCAGGCGAGTCCATAGATTTTACTGTGGTGGCAACAAGATTTCCCTTTACTGTACTGCTGGTTTGGGATTTAAACCTGGTGTGAGCCTTTATCCCAGTAACACAAATTCAAGAATTCTGACACATTGCTCAATGAATGTGACCAGATCAATGTGAGTGATCTCTGTGGTCAGTTGTTTTATGCTATTTGCATTACGCCATGAAACGTGGTCCTATATTGCGCCCTCCTTAAGAATGACATGTTTACGTTTATATCCAGTACTTGAGCTCTTGCAGCAGCAACGCAAGAATAAGGAAATGGCTTGGAGTGCGATCACATCATCAGACCTTTTTGTTTGACGGGCCAAAGCCTTTTCCATGTAAGCAGCTATTTTGTATTGATTTACACAGCCTCTCTTTGCTTGCCAGTGGCTACAGAGCCATTGGCTATTGTTGTCCATTGGGGCTGTATTGATGTTTGGAAAGCATTGCCCAGTCTCTTTTGGTTGCACGCTGTTAGTGGTTTATCGGGTGGTAATGAGGGCGACTGTGGCTCAGTGGTTAGCAAGTCGGTCTTTCAATCAGAAGGTCGGTGGTTCGATCCCTGGCTCCGGCAGTCCGTGTCGTTGTGTCCTTGAGCAAGACACTTAACCCTCATTGCTCACCGTTGCTGTGTCTACGGTCTACTGTACACTGTATATCATGTAAGTCGCTTTGGATAAAAGCGTCAGCTAAATGAAATGTAATGACAATTTGGTCAAGTAATTGTTGTGTGTATTTTTCCTGAAGCATGACAGACAAATTGTTAGCGCTACACCGGTCAATAAACCCTTTGTCTATCCAGGGTCAAATACCTGTTGACGACTTTCTTCACCGTTCAGGATATTAGCACTGCGACACCCAAAGGTACACACAGAGAACAAGCATTACACGGTTATTCCAACCCTTTAATGGCTCATAAAGAGACATTAAATCAGCATATAAGAACATATTTCAGAATGTTTCTTATGTGTTTTACGTCTCATAGATTGTTTAAGTAGCTCATTAATAAACTTTTGTGGAAAAGCCTGTCACCAAGACATCTTCAGATTTTTACATCACTTGCTAAACATCTGTTAGTATTTAGCTTAAAGCACAGCCTTAGATAGTTGCTAGCTAGCATGTTAGCATTTATTTTTAAAAACTGCAAAAATACAACATTAGAGCCCTGCACCCTGCCATAGCGGCCCTGCTGATGCCCCTCCTCTCTATCTCCTTCTGCTGACATGGATCGTGGTTATCTGGATCGTGGTCCATGCCTACTACTCATTACATGAATCATTTCTGTCATATTCATTGAATGTGCTGTAACTCTGTTACGTTGTTCTTTCTGTACACTCTGTAGGTTTCTTTGACTTATATATGAAGTTACCCAGCTGAACAAATATAAAATGTTCACAGTTCTGTTTTTGTGTCCTGGCATGTTATGTTCTGTGTCACATTCAATACAGCTGTTTGGTGCTATTTTTAATAACTCTGTCATGCGGCTAACTATAGTAAACTTCAATTAAAACCGCAAATGAAAGCAATTATTTTCCTATTCATGATGCCCAAGCCACTTCACGTAAAAAGCAGTGAGAAGATGAAGAAGAACCCCCCCCCCACTTCTTAACTTCAGGGTTTTATCCTGCTGTGTGCTGTGTGTACCAGGAAATTGTCCCATTCTCGTTTGTTTGTGTCTCTTCCCTCCTTATCAACACAGCAAACCACACACACACAAACACACAATGTACAGCAGATTTGCACACACACATGCACAGACATGAACAGACAAGTGAAGATGCTGACAAATGGGTTTGCTTGTGTACATTTTTAGCATCTTGCTCGTATTGTTTGGTGGTGTACCAAAGGTTTGAGAGGTTGGATGACAAATCGCGAGGTCCTGCGACATGATTCCTGTTTACACGCATTGTGGAGTGTGCTTACAGTATATATGTGTGTGCAGTGTTTTGTATCTCTGCATGTGAGATCTTGCCCTCCTGTTTGTGTGTCGGCTTGTCTGCCCAACAGTGATTTGTTGCCTTATTATGTTAAAGCCCCTTAGCCTTGGTCCATATTCAGTAATGCAAATTCTGAGCGAAAATATTATTTCCCAGATAACCAGACAATGGTGTGCAGTATAGCAGCAATGTTGTTTCTCCTGGAACCAAAATGCCTTGCATGTGGAATGATAATAGAGGGTGATGAAACAGTGTTTTATTATTCTATGGATCAGCAGAAAAGCAAACTATTGGGATATTACTGTCAGACTGTGTTATAGTTATCTCAGGGGAGATTAAATTTAGCCTGCCACAGAAATGTCTAAAATACAGAAACAGAAGTAAATACAGTGTTGGGCTGAGGTTATTTAAAAGCCAAGTCAGGTCATTTGAAATAATGACTTATGCCATGCAAAACAGGAAAAACCAACAGTACATACGGTAAATGGTAACCGCTGATTTAAGAAGGAACAGAGTATTTTATCGTCTCCGCACCAAACATCAGACAGACAAAGTTATGTATGTGTTTGAGACTAATTATACCTCGCCCTGACAAAAGCAGACTGAAACTACTGTAAAAACAAAACAAAATGTACGAAAAGTAAAACCTTTCTGAAAAACTAAACTTAAACAAGAAAACACACACTGTGAACAACTAAAACAAAATTAAATTAAAAAACAAAAATTGAATAAAGAAAATATTGAAAATGAAAGACTATTATAACCTAGAGGATATCGTGGTGATACTATCAAAAGTGCACCAAAGTGACCCAGGCGTATTACGATAATAAAACTATCCAAAAAGACAGTTTGTTAATGGCCTACATCAACCACCAGTAGATGGATAGTTTGGATAGTTTCAATCTTATCTGTTGCTTAGCATAGCTTTTATTATCTAATAACTTAAGCTACATTCTGCCTATTTGGGCTACCTGACATTTTGGTTACATTTTAAATGAGCAGTGTATAGGATTTGTTGGTATGTAGCGGTGTGGTTGCAGGTGCAGGTTGCAAACAACTGATTACTGCTCACTCCTCTATTTCTAAGACTGCGGCGATGTGACCTACCTTCTGCAAAACAGTGGTAATACAGCATCGATCCTTCCCATAATAAAACTCTAGGAGCAACGGAAGCGGGTGGCAATACCACAGATGAAGGATTCCATTTAGATGACTCGCTCCTTGTGTAACTCATTCTAAGTTAATGGAAACTAACTAACTATTCTTAGTTTCAGGTTATTAGAGTTAATAGAAAACTAATAGATCCCCCTAAAATCCTACACACTGTGCCTTTAATATGTCTACTCTGCCCACCCTCATCAGCCAAAATCCCCACATGTGAACTGGTGATGATCTGAGCATCCATCATCTGTACGTACATACATTGTCAGGCCATCACTGTAAATAAGAACTTGTTCTTAATGATCTGCCTGGTTAAATAAAGGTAAAATAAATAAAAAAATTGTCTGTCTGCACTCCTTTGGAGAAACCTACTAAGGAACTCTTGTCTGGCTGAACTGACAGGTAAAACAAATTTAACTGGACTATTTAACTGAGCACTGAGTAATGGGGCCAGCAGATGCTCTATCAGCAGCAGGAGACAGCAGCTACGTATATTTGTTTTGGACAAATATCCTCTTAAATAATAGCTTAAAATACCTTACCGCTGTCCCAGTGTATAACATAGGAGTCATGATGGTGTGTTCACATGTGTTTTTGTTGGAGGAGAGCTGAGACAACTACTCAGATGGGATAGTCGGGAAATACTTTCTGTCTAGTGAGGTTTACTCCCAGTGTTCAACCAGCGTTGGATCTCTGCATTTAGTCTGGTGCCGTGTTTTTGGAAAAAAACATGCCTTATTTAAGATCTAGGTTGTCTGTGCAAAACCTCCCAGAATATGAATTTGCCAATGAAAAAAGGGATGTAATGGTTGGATACTTGTTCAGTAGAAGCAGACAGACCAGAGACAGAATGTAGGGACAGGTTGTAGCAGTGAAGCAGGACTTGTGAAACACTTGTGACATTGGCTTTCCTCCTGAGCCGCTTTCATTTTATTTCCTTTCCTTCCACAATGTCACTCTCAGCTCTAATTAGGCCGGACTTCTTTTCAGGCGACCCATCTACGGTACATGTGGAGGAAGTTTAAACGTTGTTCCAACAATCTGCCAAAGTGTCTTTTAGAACGTAGACGGAAAAATAAAATTAAAAAAAGAGCAGATTCATAAAACCTGTACGATATGTAATAGGTTGTAATGAGAATGTTGTGATGTTTTCGAATGATGTTCGAATGATGTTGTGTGAGCATGCACATTTACCATGTCAGAGTGAATACACCCTGAAGGGCAAGGTTAGAGAGAATGCAAGTTTAAGGTACTGCCGCACTGGCTTCACTTTTCAGAACCAGAGGTTACTGCCTGCTCATGACCCGGCAGGCACGTGCACAGACATTTTGGGGGGCAGGTGCTCAAACCAAAAAAAAGGGCACCCATCACCAAAATTATTTATGAAATTAAAAATAATAATAATAAATAAATAAATAAAAAACACAGTAGGACATTTTCAACTTATATATTTATTGTTGTTAACAAACTAACTCAAATTATCAAATTGAATAAATAAATGAACAGGCAAAAACAGACAAAACAAGGCCATATTGAGCCAAATGCAATCAAAAAATAAAAACTCTCTTTCCACTGAAGCTGTTGTCACTGGCAGTGTTGCATAGATCCTTACCATCTTCACAAATGTGGGAAAGATGAGCTGGCCAGTGTTCTCCTCCACAATGGCAAGGATTTCTTGCAGGTTCTTTGAGGCAAAGCTGGAGTGGAACACCTTTACGGGACGAGACTCTGCGCGCGGCCTTTGACCAAGTGATGAAAATTGATGGTCAGCTGGTGCGCCCTGACGCAGCGCAAACATACCCGCACTTCTCTTTGATTAGAGACCGGTTATACCGGGTGAGTCGTGACACCCAGACCGGGCAGGAAGACACCCAATTGCTGGTGCCAAAGAGCCGCCGGGAAATAGTTTTCCAGGCGGCTCATTATAACCCAATGGCGGGGCATATGGGATATGACAAAACATTGCACCGGATAATGACCCGATTTTACTGGCCGGGCATCCGGGCGGATGTGCACCGGTGGTAAACCCCCCGGCCATTCCGAGGGCGCCACTGCGCCCTCTACCATTAATGGAGGTGCCGTTCGAAAGAATCGGCATGGACCTCATCGGGCCATTTCACCGGAGCGCACGCGGATATCGCTTTGTGCTAGTCCTAGTGGATTACGCAACGCGATATCCGGAAGCAGTGCCTCTGCGCAGCATCTCTGCAAAGAGTGTCGCGCAGGCGCTGTTTCAGGTCATCTCCCGAGTCGGAGTCCCGAAAGAGATTCTGACCGACCAGGGCACGTCGTTCATGTCACGCACACTGAGAGGACTTTACGGGTTACTGGGCATCAAGTCTATTCGAACCAGCGTCTACCACCCTCAGACCGATGGGCTGGTAGAGCGGTTGAATAAGACGTTGAAGAACATGATCCGTAAATTCATAAGTGAGGATGAACGCAATTGGGATAAATGGCTTGACTCTCTGTTGTTTGCAGTGCGGGAGGTACCCCAGGCCTCCACGGGATTTTCTCCCTTTGAACTGCTGTTCGGCAGGACGCCACGAGGGGTGCTCGACCTAATTAAAGAAAGCTGGGAGGAGGGGCCGAGCACCAGCAAGAACGAGGTTCAGTACGTCCTGGACCTGCGCGCAAAGCTTCACGCCTTGGGTCGGCTTTCACGAGAGAATTTGCGCCAGGCCCAGGAACGTCAGAAACGCCTGTACGACTGAGGCAATTCGCACCGGGAGACAAGGTACTTGTATTGCTGCCTTCTTCCAGTTCGAAACTACTCGCCAAGTGGCAAGGGCCCTTTGTGGTCACATGGCAGGTTGGGGAGGTCGACTATGAGGTGGTGCGGTCCGACCGGGGCGGAGCCCTGCAGCTCTACCACCTCAACCTCCTGAAAGCATGGAGGGAGGCGGAGTCTGTCTCTCTGGTGTCCGCAGTTTCGGAGAGAGAGGAGCTGGGGCCAGAGGTCCCAAAATCGGCCGATCCCGCTCCTTTGTGAAGCCCGTCTCTCCGGGACCCAGAGAGCAGACATTGCCCGGTTGCAGGAGCAGTTTGCGGATGTGTTCTCGCTCCGGCCGGGCCGCACTAACCTCATTGTGCACCAAATAGAGACCCCCCCGGGCGTGACGGTGCGGTCACGCCCCTACAGACTCCCTGAACACAAGAAAAAAGTAGTTCAGCGGGAATTGGCAGCTATGCTGGAGATGGGGGTAATAGAAGAGTCCAACAGCGCCTGGTGTAGCCCCGTCGTTCTTGTGGTCAAGAAGGATGGGTCCATATGGTTCTGTGTGGACTACCGCAAGGTGAATGAGGTGTCACGGTTCGATGCTTACCCGATGCCCCGGGTCGACGAGCTCCTGGACCAACTGGGCACTGCACAGTTTTTCACCACGCTGGATTTGACCAAGGGCTACTGGCAGATTCCCCTGTCGCCAGAGGCCAAGGAAAAGACGGCCTTCTCCACTCCGTACGGTTTGTACCAATTCACCACGCTTCCGTTCGGGTTGTTCGGGGCCCCGGCCACGTTCCAACGTCTCATGGACCGGGTACTGCGTCCGCACGCTGCATATGCTGCCGCCTACCTGGATGATGTGATCATCCACAGCGACACGTGGGCGGAGCATGTGTGGCGGGTGTGCGCGGTGCTGGAGTCCCTGAGACAGGCCGGGCTCACCGCCAACCCGGGGAAGTGTGCAGTTGGACGGAGGGAGGTACGGTATTTGGGGTACCACTTGGGCGGAGGGCAGGTGCGTCCCCAGGTGGACAAGACGGCTGCGATTGCCGCCTGCCCGCCGCCCAAGACCAAAAAGGAGGTGAGGCGGTTCTTAGGGCTGGCGGGCTACTATAGGCGATTCATCCCCGCCTTCGCGGAGCTGACCAGCCCCTTGACCGACCTCACCCGGAAAGGTGCCTCAGATCTGGTCCAGTGGACGGAGCAGTGCCAGTTGGCGTTTGAGGCGGTTAAGCAAGCCCTCTGTGGGGAGCCGTTGTTACATACTCCTAACTTCTCTCTCCCCTTTACTTTGCAGACCGATGCGTCGGACAGAGGGCTGGGGGCCGTTTTGTCCCAGCAGGTGGGGGGAGCCGACCGCCCCGTGCTGTACATCAGCCGGAAGCTTTCCGAGCGGGAGGCCAGGTACAGCACGGTGGAGAAAGAGTGCCTGGCCATCCGGTGGGCGGTCGACTCCCTGCGGTACTACCTCCTGGGGCGCCAGTTCACCCTCTGCTCGGACCACGCTCCGCTCCAGTGGCTCCACCGCATGAAGGATACCAACGCCCGGATCACCCGGTGGTATCTGGCTATGCAGCCCTTTAACTTCAAGGTGGTCCATAGGCCGGGGACGCAGATGGTCGTGGCTGACTTCCTCTCCCGTTCCCAGGGCGGGGGGGGGAGTTGGTTAGGCCGGTGGCTCCCCGGCCTAAGTCGGGCGGTGGGGGTATGTGGGGCAGGGGCGCGGTTTAGCGCGGCTGCAGAGGGGGAGACCAAAGGGCGGCTCAGGGAACAGGTGTGGGCAATCGGAGAGAATGAGCCGCACCTGTGGCTGTATGTGTGTGTGTGTATTTAAAACCCTGCAGTGACGGCAGCCGGGGGGCAGGAGCTGCAGCAGAGTCAGGCTGCTACAGGAGGGCGAGAGCAACAGAGTGGCGTACAGACTGTTTGCATGTCAATAAAACCTGTTAACCGAACCTCCTCTCTGAGTGATCTGTGGAACGCGGCCGGAGAAACTTCCCAGGAACAAGAATCCTGCCACATACACATTCTTCCTGTAGTATGACTCCACAGAGTCAATCTCATAACTCACTTGCGAGGCAGTTGTGCTGTGTTGGAAACGCACTGGCACTTTCCGTTTCGTCTCCTGACCAGGCACTGTTTCTGTTGCTGCCCCTGAACATAACTCAGTCCTACACTCTGTCTGTCCTTCCTCATCTGTGATGGGCTCCTCTGGACCAGGTAGGGTTACTGATTCTCCCTCATTTGTTTTACTAGTTGATGGCCTGATCTAAGATAAAAGAGAGCTGCTACCTTGAGCTGCTTGCTGCAGTTCCCTGTCCTTCTGCTTTTGGAGTCTGTCTTTTCTTGGCATTATGCTGCAAATTTTGTAAATGAGATAAATCAATGTTGTGCATAATAATCAAGAGTGACTTATATAATCTCTATAAAGCTGACAACACAGTACACACACATTTTTTTTACTGTTTTCTGACTAAACAGCTAGCTAGATTAGACAGCTAGCTTACATTTTCCTTATGAATAAAGATGATTGGCTACATACTACATACTGATCAACACACTTTCGAAATTGTCTAAACGGCATTTATACACATAACACAAAGAAGATGCCTGCCTGTATATCTCTCCCGCTCTCTCTTCATTAAACATGACTAACGTCAGTAAACAGCTGGACAAGGCTTTGAAATCACGGATTTCGTAAGTTTTTTGTTTGTTTATTTTTTTAGGAAACGTCGGACCAGTTGTGACGCAATGTTTTCAGCGGCGCTAATGTTGTGGTTAATTTATGAAGTGGAGGAGGAGGGAGGAGGAGGGAGGCTTGTGAGCGCCGCGGAGCATGTCGGGGCGAAATTCTCACAAGTACTCAAATAAATGTCCTGTCAGATATCAAAACACATTTGGGGGGAATTGATGACAGAGAGAGTAATTTCAAAAGCATACTTTTGGTTTATTTAGTGTATATTACTGCTGTATGTGGATGTATTGAACACCATTATCCTTCCTCTTGTGTTAGGGTCGGCACCGACCCGTTTTAGGTTTTAAATGCATAAAAGAAACACATAAATGTGTTGTTATGCATCAAGGCTTTTTGACTTTGTCAGGAACCTCTATTTCAACAAAATAAAACAAAAATCTTTTTTTTTACTAAATTATAAAATGGTCTGGTTGAAATTATGACCTTTGTGTTGTTAGGGTCGGTTTTGACCCGGTTATAAAAATAAGATTATAAAGCAATAATTAGAGCTAAAACTGAAATCATAAGTGCACTGTCAGCCAACACACTGACAGACAGCTTCTCTCCCAATCATGTGAGCTTTAGGGGATTCTCATTTTGCCTTGTTAGCCAGTATACCTGCCCAAAAACAAAACAAACAAAGACGCATAGCGATATGGATGAGCAGGTTTCTGAGGAGGAAGATAATGTGGAGTAACATCCAGAAGACACAGACACATCTGATGAGGAGGACAACGGTGGTGAAGCTGCCCCCACTGAAAAATGTTAAGATCTATTGGAGTTCAATACCTCATGATGTACAATGCAGGTTAGATGCTGCAAATGTCATCAAAATGACCCCAGGAATCACAAGGTTTTTACTGTGACGAGAGTCAGTGACATCAAGACAAGTTTTGAGCTATTTATGCCAAAAAAAAGTCCATGGCAACTTGTGGAAAGAAATTGATGAGGAATACCTGGATGCTTATATTGGTGTTCTTCTCATTGCTGGAGTGTACAGAACCTGCAATGAGGGCACTGATAGTCTCTAGGACACCATTGACAGGCAGAAATATTTTTTTATCAATGTCACGTCAGACCTTTCAAATGATATCAAGAGTCCTCAGATTTGACAACAGAGATACCAGAGCAAGATCTGGCTATGGTTGGAATCTGCAGAGTTACACATGCAAAGCTGTGAGTGGCATCCCTGAGCAAAACCAAGGAAAACGTGTGATATGACTACTGGACTGCACGGTCACAATATGACTTGTGACAATTTCTTTACCAGCTATGTCCTTGGAAACTTACCATGGTGGGCACAGAGAAGAAATTATTCCTGGAAAAAATACTTTTTAGCCTTTTTCTTGAAGTAAATATATATGGGTCGAAATTGACCCGTAACACCATAGATGTTACTATAGTTAATAATATTAAAATTAAAAAATAAATAAAACAAATTTATTTAAGAGATGTGTTCTAATACCCCTCAGTAATACTCAGGTAACACAACAACCCTTTATTTAGTTATATATTTCTCTTGAGGTTCATTTTACCATTTTTTTTTCATTGAAATCGAGGGGTGTACTGTACTTTTAGTGTATTTTACAGCTGATTTAAGACACGGGTCAAAACCGACCCGCTAACATAAGGGATGGTAACAGAAAGCTAACACAAGAGGAAGGTTATATAAAATAAATCACGTGTTACATAAGAAAATGGCAATATCACACAATAATCATAGGTGCTCGATTTTGGAGATTCGGCTAAATTCTGTACTAAATTAATAACAATAAATATTTTACTTAACTTAATCAAAGTCAAACTTTTCAAAGATACTGTTAACATATTGTCCTATTATTGTCCTAGTATTTATAGTATTTTATATGCATCATTTGAATGAGCAATTCCTGTGTTCTATCATCAACCGATTATCCAGTAACACATATATTGCTATATACATCACTTAACTGATCTCACAGGTGTTTTCTGTATATTTTACCTTTTGAAAATTTTCAAATAGCCCTTGTGGTAGTGGAGATAACCCACGTTTAGTATGGGTATGCAAACCATTCAAAATTTTGAGAAAACATAGCTCATGTTAAAGAGGAGGATTTATTAAAATTTTGAATAAAAAAAGCCAAAAGACTGTAAAGATGTTGAAATTATTCCTGAAATGTCATCACTTTTAAGGAGACTTAAGAAGAACAAACATGATTCAGGAATGAAATGTGGAGACTGGAGGAATGTTAAAATTAAGATGTTTGAGCCCGACATGTCAGGCTGATGGGAACAATCCCGCTCTTACTCTGTTTATTTGTTATCCGAGCCAGGGCAACTCGTCACACAAACCACAAAAATGTCTTCCTTTTGCAAAAGCCCAGGCTCTCAACTTGTCTCTCTGGTATCTGACACTCTTGAGCTGCTGATTTTCTCCATTTTTGTGAGGTAATCGGAGTGATGCACCGGCGACCTGTGTGGGGACTTTGTCAGAGGTGCAAGTGTTTAACCCAGCTCAAGTGTACACTTATGAGGCTCGCTCAGTCCAAGCCAAACCATTGGGCAGGTTTTGATTTCAGACTTGCTGCAGCTTTCAATGCCTAAGTCAACGCAAAGTGAACAGCAGAGCTCTCAGGCTGTTTTCAAAGGCAAGGCAAGGCAAGGCAAGTTTATTTGTATAGCACATTTCAACACAAGGTGATTCAAAGTGCTTCACATACAGCCATTAAAAGCATAAAAACACAATGCAGAATAAAATATTTAAAAACAATTAAAAACAATTACACAATCCAAAATAAAAGATTTAAAAACAATTAAGAACAATCATTAAAACAATAAAAAACAGTTAGAAGGATAATAGGTAGATATAGAATTGAATAAAAGTTGCAGTGCAGTTTAAGATATAAAATGCAGTAGTGAAATGTAGAATCTGGTTTAATTAAAGGCAACAGCAAACAGAAAGGTTTTCAGTCTGGCTTTAAAGAGGCTGAGGGTCTCTGCAGACCTGCAGCTCTCAGGGACCTTGTTCCAGATGTGTGGAGCAGAAAAGCTGAACGCTGCCTCTCCGTGTTTAGTTCTGACTCTTGGAACAGAAAGTAGACCCGTCCCAGACGACCTGAGGGGTCGGGATGGTTCATAAGGCAGCAGCAGATCACTAATGTATTTAGGCCCTAAACCATTCAGGGCTTTATAAACCAGCAGCATGATTTTAAAGTAAATTCTTTGTTGGACAGGAAGCCAGTGCAAGGACCTCAGAACTGGAGTGATGTGATCCACTCTCCTGGTCTTAGTGAGGACTCGAGCTGCAGCGTTCTGAATCAGCTGCAACTTTCTGATTGACTTTTTACTGAGACCTGTGAACACACCGTTACAGTAGTCAAGTCTACTGAAGATGAATGCATGGACAAGTTTCTCCAAATCCTGTTGAGACATAAGTCCTCTAACCCTTGATATATTCTTCAGGTGATAGTAGGCTGATTTTGTAACTGTCTTGATATGGCTGTTCAGGTTGAGGTCTGAATCCATAACTACACCTAGATTTCTGGCTTGGTTTGAGGTTTTTAACGTCAGTGATTGTAGCTCAGCGCTCACTTTCAATCGTTCGTCCTTGGAACCAAAAACAAGTACTTCTGTTTTATCTTTATTTAATTGAAGAAAATTCTGGCACATCCAGTTGTTGATTTCTTCAATACATTTAGCCAGCACTGGTATGGGATTATAGTCCCCTGGTGATATAGTTATGTAGATTTGTGTGTCGTCTGCATAGTTATGATAACACACTTTGTTGTTTTTCATAATCTGAGCCAGTGGAAGCATGTAGATATTGAACAGAAGAGGCCCCAGTATTGAACCTTGGGGAACACCACATGTCATACCAGTCAGCTCTGACCTGTAATTAGCTACCGACACAAAGTATTGTCGGTCCTTCAAGTAAGAGTCAAACCAGTTAAGTGCTGCGCCAGAGAGTCCTACCCAGACTTTCAGTCTGTCTAGTAGTATGTTGTGATCGACTGTGTCGAATGCAGCACTGAGATCCAGTAATACTAAGACTGAAATTCTGCCTCTGTCTGTGTTTAAGTGGATGTCGTTGAAAACCTTAACAAGAGCAGTTTCAGTACTGTGATGCTGACGAAAGCCAGACTGGAAGACATCAAAACAATTATTTTCGGCCAAGAAGCTATTTAGCTGATGATAAACCACTTTTTCCATTATTTTACTTAAAAAGGGGAGGTTTGATATTGGCCTATAATTTTTCATTATTTCGGGGTCTAAACTAGCCTTCTTTAGGAGTGGTTTAATAACTGCAGTTTTTAGGGCTTGTGGGAAGACACCTGAGAGAAGGGATGTGTTTACAATTTGTAAAAGGTCAGTGATCATGCAGTGCGAAATATTTTTGAAAAAGTGTGTTGGTAGAATATCTAAGCAGCATGAGGATGTTTTCAGATGTTGTATAATGTCTTCTAAACTTCTTTGGTTAATTGAATGAAATTGTGTCAAGATATTTGGATGGATGTTATTTAAAGATGGGGACAACACACATCCTGTGGTTGGTGTGGAGCCACCAACTGCTTGTCTAATTTGCTGAATTTTGTCAGCAAAAAAGAATGCAAATTGATTGCATGCCCAGGTGGATTGGAGCGTAGCAGTTACTGACACCGGAGGGTTTGTTAGCCTGTCCAGGGTAGCAAATAAGGCGCGTGCATTGTTATTGTTTTTGATTATGATGTCAGAGAAGAAGGCCCAGAAAGGTGGACCCTTTACACACTGAATTGTGTGTGTGTGTGTGTGTGTGTGCTGAAGGGTGTGGTGCTGTGAAACTCAAAGCATATGAGATTTATTAAACAAAGTTTACCAGAGGCATGCCTTATCTCGGACCAGTGATAACTTTTAACTGTTGGTGTCTCTACCAGACTGTCTGGTAGATGAGATATTTCATATTCATTAGCTGCAGTGAATTTTCGACTCGTTTTGGAAGTTTTCCCGAATTGCTCACGGCCTGAAATGTTGCAAGACACAACTTGAAACCCCAATATGCAACTTCTCATCCGCAGGCAGCAAGTGAATTGTCAGCCGGGCTGTCCTCCCCCAAGATTGGTGAGGTATCCACCCCAGCAGTTGTCAGTCATTTTGATGAGCTGTCTACCTGTGAAGCGGCAGATAGCCTGAGGCTGACCTAGTCGGGTTTGAAGAAGAAGAAAAATTGCACCTGTGTATTTTACTGCAGTTTTTAGTCCCCCGTTATTTTACCCTTTAACCCTTCAAGCTTATGTTTTCTCTGCTCATTTTATTTGGTTATAGGGATCACAACTTATTTCATTTGAAGTTCACTAATACCGCTCCACTAAATCTTTCTTCCACATGCACCAATCAGCTGTTTTCTGATAAACTCACAACACGCTACCTGTCGTGCACCAAACGGCAGACCAACTCCTCAACTCTTTATTTTTGCTTTCCATTCGCAAACGTTGTGGATAGTCTCTGGTACCCAATACTCTTTTTGATACAAACTGGGTCAAGGTTCCAAGTGAGCTGAGTAGATACTCAGATAGAAGCCGTTTAGAAAGTGCGTTACAATTTTTAAATAGCCAAGCCACTGTCAATAGGTACAATGTAATGCAGTGCCCTCTAAGGTTGCCCTACATTTTTTAAAACATACTGCCATATCAGCTGACCTACATGTTGACATTTATGCTTGTGTCCTTATGATATTTTTCAGTCCTGCTCATCAGGCAGCCACAGGGCATACAACACATAAAAACAATAGAGTTCAACCTTGTATTGAAGCCTGACAATGTTCTTAAAAGTTCAGAGTGTTGGAAGTCTCAGTTTAGGGGTTGTTCCGGCAGTGTAAACAGGGTTATTATAGCTATTTGCATACACACCACCACCAGCAATGAGTGTTATGTTAATAGTCGATGTGAACAAGCCACCCTGTGGGGGGGATGTTACAGTCGTGGATAATGTATAACAGCGTGATATTTTGTTTTC